>CM045768.1:38095416-38795050 GCA_025200525.1 Camellia lanceoleosa | reverse complement strand
AAGCTTGGAATTGAAAAATACCTCGATCTTGAATTTTTGCACAAAAGCTCGGATTATCTTATCGTCAAATTGTGTTCTATTGTCGGCAACTATTGCTCTGGAATCCCAAATCAAAGTATGATGTTTTTCATACGGTTCCTTCAAGTGTCCACGCCGCCCCTGGATTCGGCAAGGGTTTAGCTTTATCCATTTTATAAAGTATTCGTTACCAAAGCAGATACTTCCCTTGCCCGCTGTTTCGAGGGCTTTTTCTCCAACAAGATCCATGCTCCATCGTGGGCAAAACCCGCTGGGTTGACCGGATAATGAAGCGAGATCAATAATGTTGTATCGCTGGTGCAAATCTTGGCATTTTTCACTTCTTACATAGTTTTACATCTTTTTTACATAGGCCACAAATATTCTCGGGTAATACTCATGACAAGGATCCTCGGGGCCTCTACGCCGCTTTTTACATATTCCTTCATGTATTTTGTATAGAAAATCTTCAACTTGTAAAGCGATGGCCACACACCTCGCGGGTCCAGCCAAGGATCTTCAGGAGATATCTCTTCATTGCCGATCGATCTGCCGACGCAAATCGATTCAGGTGTGCCTCTTCGCGGATCACCGCGCCTTCTTTCAAGAATGCTATTATTGCTGGCCCATCCGCTGTCCCATGTTCACGCGCCGTTTTTGACGCCTGCGGGTCAAGGGTTCAACGCCGCCCAACAAGTAGCTGACCATTATCGCCCTCGCTTCCAAGTCGTATTGCATTTGCCGCGCTGCTGTGGCATCGCGACGGGTCAGCATTATCCTCGACTAACCTCAACAGAAGCTGGCAATTCTAAAACAAGGCCACCAATCACGAATTCTCCTTACGAGGGCCGGCTATCCTTTCGTTCGCGGGCGAATCCACCCATTGGCTCGTCACTATAAGTCAGAGTCATAAGACAACACCTGCCTGGCTTAACAGAATCGCCGCTTTTAGTCCAGAATCAAGGTTTACATCATTTCATTATTCGAGGCCTCAATCCCAAACGAACGGATTGTTCTAGTATCTCATTCATTCGAGATACCCGCATCGCTATCTCCAAAGATTACCCGCCTCCGCTTCCCTTGTCGATTTGAACTCTATCAACAAAACAACGAAGATTCGCCGATGTAACGCCATAGGTCCGAGTTTTTCTTCCTTCCTTTGTTTCTGCTGGGTTCTTGGTTCGCTTGGCTTGCTTTGGACATCGCGTTTTCACCTTGCCTTCCGACGAAGCCCCATTTACAATGGATTCCCCGGGCGTGAATTGCCACGGTCGGGCCAAGACTTGGCCTTTTGATCACGAAGCTCTTAGGATTTGTATTCTGTCATACCGCCCAAGGCCATCGCTCATCTACCATTCTACCACGGGATCTCCCTACCGCAAGAGGGACTTTAAAGTGATGTTCAGCTAGCACCACAATTTTTTGTGAGCTTTGAAAGTAATGGTATTACTTAAGGCCGCCGCTAATCCTCCAAAGGTAAATTACCTCGATTGCGATTTACCGTGGTTTTATTACACAAATGTTCTTTGTTCCCATTTTTCTTCTTGATTACCACCACGCTACCGTATGTTCCAAACCCGCTAAGTACGTAAACAACTCCATCTCTAGGTTCCGGATTCGAGAGAATCGAGTCAGGTCAAACACCTCTTCAACCTGGCCAAGGTGGTTCGTGATTCCTGGCCCCTAAGAGCCCGGCTTTCTTCACTAAGTCAAGAAAGGTTTGCACTTGTTCAAGCTTCGCTTATAACCTATTCAAGGTCGCAAATTTCTTCTAGTTAAAGATCAAGACCTGCTTTATTTGACGCGGCTCCTTCAACCTAGATGGCCTTGATTTGACGAAAGTAATGCCTTCAATGCCTTCTAGTCACTGCGTTGTCCTTAAGAACTTACCAGATTCAACCCAAATGCACACTTTGACGACTGTTTGAGCCGATATAGTTTGTATACGATCGCTTTAGGCTCTCGCCAGATGACCTCGGCAGGTTCGCTGGTTCACGCATCATGACATTTGATGTAAACTTCCACCGCTCGCCAATCAGTGTTTCCGCTGAATATCTGGTTACCAATCTTAGAAAGAGTTCGTTGCTTTCAACCCAAGGCATTTACCCAGAGTAATGTTCTTTTGTGGGTGATAAACGGTTTTCTTCATCCTGGAAAAGTATTGCTTATCTCGATGGTACTTCAGAGGTCGGTGAAGCTCATCTTTCAAGCCTCAAGCATCCACCTCAATTGTGGTCAATCTTAGGTAAAGGAAAAAGTCTTCGGGATGTGCCATGTTTAGGGGCCGTAAAGTCCACGCAGAATTTCAATTTACCATTCTTTCTTAATGCTCATTGTATTTGATAGCCATGCTTGCACCACCTCTTCGCCGAATGGCTTTCGGCTTCCGTGTTTTCGCTCCACGTTTTCTTCAATCGCTTACCGTATCAATGTTTGCCTTCTTCGCCGTTGATTACGTGTTTGGCCAACCGTTTGACGTTTGGGCTTAGGCAGTGACCCTGGTCAATGCCATGTATTTCAGAGGCGCTCCAGCAGCACACCTCAATGTTTGCTCAAGAAAGTCTCCAACTCTCTTTTTCTCTTTTCGCTTAAGCCCGACGGTATGAAGAAGCGCTTCTTCATCCTCCGCCGGACGAGGATTTTTTCGCTTTTTTTTTCACTCTTCTCTACTACCGGTTCTTGTCGACGTCTCTCAGACCTCCACGCCCCTCGTTTTCGATCTTTTCGCCTTCTCCCGGTTCTTGTATTATTTACAGGTGGATTTAAATTTGTTGCCATGACCAGGCTGATTTCTGTTACGAAATGATCTCCATTTTGACCTCCCTCTATCGAAATAACTCATTTGGGACCTGGCTGATGAGCTGATGCAATGTCAGAGTAACAACCCTTATCGGTATTTAATGCGGCCATGCGCCTTTCTAGGATAACATTGTGTGGAGGGTGTGTGCAAAATATTATGGTGAATTTCTCGTCTTTATCTTCCCCGGTGCTAGCTTTTGCGCGACCTCAAAGTTGTCTTTCTTCCGATGGGCCATGTCGGCTGCCCATTGAACCCAGACCATCGGGGCTTACTGGATTGCTCCATATACGCTCTAGGTGAAGGCCAAGCTCCTTGTAATACTTTGACATACATGATGTCATAAGAGACATTGCCTTTGTCAACATCGAGGATGTGTTTTACTTGGCACTCTCGGTACTCGAGGGATATTACCAAGAGAGCATCAAGTTATGTGGATGTTGTACCATTTTAAGGTTGGGTTCGAAGAAAAGACATTCTTCGGGTCCACCCCAAGCGGCTCCTCGGCCTCGATGTCGTTTTCCCCGACTGATACACACGTCTTTGAAGAAGTCTTTACTCTCCGGCCTTCCCCTCAGATTTTCGTTTTCGCTTGACCTTCGAGTAGGGAATTACATTAATTACAGGGAGGTCCGCCTCGCCTCGTGATTTGCCACAGTCTTTGGGAGGTGGGAGCTGCTTTGGTGCCCCGAGGCAATCTTCTGCCTGTCATCTCCTTTGTCCTGGCCTCACGTTAGGCAAGGTCCCTCAGTGGCCTTACTCTTTACTAGGTCTTCTAGGTGTGACTTTAGGGCTCAAGTAATGCCCATCACCTCATTATGGTAACCATCTTGCCAACCCCATAAACTCTCCGGTACATGCTCAACCGTGGGTGCTCTGAAATAGGTTGGGATCGGATTTATATCCAAGACTTCTGGTGGAATTGGGATTCTAACATAGTCAGTGTATCACTGCTGTGTAGCCCCGCCTCCCATTCTCTCTGCACTTATTGGATCCGTTGTTACCTCGACCTCGCTGGCGGCGCAGCACGCTTTCTTCTCTTGCTTTGTCTCTTTAGTTTCTGGCGTGTCTTCTAGCCCTTGGCTCGGCATATTTACCAATTTACAAGCATGTGCTTTCTTCCATACTTTAAGCGATGTCTTTTGCCATTAAAGAACTTTCGAGTAGTAGGCGGTCATCTTTTAGGCCGTTTCTTGAAAGATAATGCGACCCCAGTACTCTTTTTGATTGCACTCCCCGTATTTTGTTGAACGCTTCAGAATACCTTTTTAGCGTAGGGTCCTGAGCGCCTTCATCTCATGCGATTCTCGGTAGGCCTATCATGCTTCACGCCGCTTAACGTGGCTCAGAGTTTGTTTATTACTGAACTCCGCCACTAACATTTTATTTAGCCAAAGCCTTCCCTGTCTTCCACAACTTCCGCTGGCGGCTAGTGAAACCAACTGGCGTACGATGCGATCTCCTCAAAGAGATTGAAAGTAGAACACCTTGGCAGTAGTAATGGCGCGCTGCGTTCCTAGTGTATGAGTCACCATCGTAAGTTCAGTATATCCGACGCGTGAAAGTTTCTGGAGATCCACCTGATTTTTTCCTGGCTGTGATGTATCTAGAACCCAGCATACTTTGGAATCTTTAGGGGCCTCAAATTTGTCCCAACTGCCGAGGAATGGTGTTCCTCGGCTTATCAGGAAGTTACACAGGCAGATCTTGTTGCTTCCTAACTCGAGGTAATCTCTCTGCTCCTCCTTGAGTCCGGCCCCAAGAGCTGAATTGCCATCTCCCGATTTCCTCAATATTTTTCGTGCACTACTCTCCTGCCTTTCATTGTGAGCCTCCCTGCTTCGATCTTTCTCCATTAGATTTGTGTGAAACACGGCTCACACCTACCATCTTGAATATGTCGGACATTCTTTGGGGTTTGCCTCGCTTAAGTGCCGATGTGTCCTTCGAGATTCTTCCTCCTCAACAGCTCTCTCGCCATGCGACCTCCCTTGAAGGCTTGATTAGAGTGTTTTTTCGCTCAAACACAGTGTCGAGGGCTGCCAGAGGATTGTTTTCTTTCCTCTCGGCATTGGCTCTGGAATCTACATGCGGTCTCTATGGTAGGAACCTGCGGGTCGCATGATCGTTGTTTTGCATCATAAAATTGATGACCACTGCGTGTCGGAGCAATTTGTTTGCCATCTCTTTTTACCTCTTCGTCGCCCCATCGCAGTATCTATCTTTCCATACCGGAGGTCAGTTCTCATTCATCAACTTTGCTTTGGTCCGACTTCTTCTCACGCCGCCTCTCGGGTCCGGGACGCCTTTTCTTACTGCAAATGATTCCGGTCCTGTCTCCTGCGCAACCATCTTCCTCCATGTTCTAAGTCAACGTGAAGTATCGCTCCGTGGAAAGCAGTGATTTCGCCTAACCTTATTCTTTTCCGGGTCTGCCGCTAGCCATTTATCCTCATTTCTTTCCATACTACGCCAAATTGTGTGTGTCAATTCTCACGACCACACCGCCAATCAAGCACTTTAGTTGGAGAGAACACTGAAGCAGGCAATAGATATTTGATTATTCTTGTCTGCTACAGTAAAGAAGTAGATTCAAGCGGTGGTTCTGCCCACCCTAAGCACTCTGACGATCAAGTCAGATTATCTCTCAAAGATAATCAATAGAGCTTAACTCACTATTCGCATTGATAAATTGCATGCATTTTAGACCCATGGAGGTATCTCTTTATAGCCAACACAAACTCAAATCCCTCCAATAGAAACTTAATTTCAATAGACTCGTCATTCTCGTTGCTTATCCTAGACTTCCTCCTTAATAGATAAAGATAAACTCTTTAAAGAGCTTTATCACTTATCCATGTCAAGTCCTTCCCTGTTCTAGGTCTTTGTCTCTTATCCACTTATCTCGTGATTCGATATCTTCGGAGATAACCTCACTTAGCCTTGAGGTCATCTCGACGCTCACGATCAAGACACGTGTAGCGCTACCCTGCTTGTCGAATGGCTTGCCAAGCATTTTGGCCAACCGCGGCTTTTACTTAGAAAATATATCCCCACAATACCTCACTTACACATCTTCATACTATCAATTATAATATTATAAAATATCACACATCTCATATTTCGGAAATTATTAAATAATTACCGTGTATGGTGCACCTCCATTGCCTTTTCTTCCAGGAAGCTTGCTCCTTGTGACTCTCTTATGTTCGTATCTCTCAACATATCACTTCGTCATGGTCCAAAAAATCATTATCGAAGAATACGTATAAAATAAAAAAATTAATTTGATCGGACTTTAATATACTTAAAAATTATATTTTGCATCAATTTTATACAATAAAACACATAATTAGTTAAAACTGATGAAATAAAATTTTCTAATTACTATTATGATGCGCATGAGACTCACTAATGCAATATTTGATTGAAAGATTTGAGAAGAGATTTAAAAAGAAAGAGAAAAGATAAGTGAGAACTGAATAAAAGCATACTTCACATTTCACTTAATGGCCACAATACTTTTTTTCCTTTTCTATTTCTAAATCCTCTTCCAAATCTTGCATAACCAAAGTTATAATATAAAGCTATGGTTGATTGAACGATTTAAAAAAAGAAATGTAAAAATTGTGTGAAGCTATATGAAATGTAATTTTTATTTTTTATTTTTATACATTTTACGATATATATATTCACTTTTTTAAATGTCTTTTATTCTCAACCAAACACAATCTAAGTAGAATTTTAAAGAGTATAGAGAAATTGATAAAATGCCTAGGGATTGTGCTTCACTTCGGTTGAAATTGAATTTGAAAAATTGCTAAAAATAGGCCTAAGGATTATTATCAAATATTAGAAAATATGTTAAAAAAAATTGAAATAATATTTAAAATTATTTAAAAATATGTACAAATATTTTGAAACATGTAAAATATTTATTGAGATAACAAAAATTTACTTAATAACGTTTTTTTGACAAGTATAAACAAAAACTAGTTTGGTACAAATTTGTAACACAAATAAGTGTTTTACTTGTTTATAATTTTTCCTCTTTTTCCTTTTTAATAATTATTTAAATTTACGCCATTAATAAAAATTAATAATAAAAATAAATTTAAGTCGATTAACAAATGTTTGAATTGATCTTTAAGAAATATTTGAGATTAATAAATCATAGAAAGTGAGGTTGATTAGAATTTTATCATCTCAAGTTCAATCCAGCAGTTAAACAGTTACAAGTCCAAAAATCTTATATGCCAAATGTTGACATTTATCTTTTAAGTCGGGACACCGAAACGGCTGAAAGCCTTGTGTAGCTAGTATAATAACAATAAGCAAAGTAACCTCCTTTTTAGAGTTCTAATTTGGAGGTGTCAAACTACTAAAGAAGATCATAAACTGTCTAAATGACAATGGTGATGAAACTTTCATGTTGGAGAAAGACGATATGGCATGCCAACAGCTCAAATTCATTTAAATCAATTAAAACACGAAAAGAGCAATTGAATGAAAGGGCAGAGAAGAAACATGCATATTAACCAACAATTATGTTATATTATATTGGAAAACTGTGAACCAAACTGTGTTTGAAAATTTGAGCTAGGTTGCTGCAAGGAACAAAATTGGGGTACAAAGCTTTTCTGTCTGACCAACTCATGAAGATCATGGACAATCTTAAATACAGCATCTGGCCTTGCCAGCCTCAGTGCATTTTCGACATGGCCTTCAGTTCGTCACCTCTTGGCCCGAACCATTGAGCAACAATATTAGGCTATCTCTTTTGGCGACTTTGAGAATTTCCCAAATCCATTTTCCACCACGTATGGCACGTTTCCAGCTTCCTGTAACATGAAACAGAAACATAAAATTGACGTTTTAGAATGTATCAGACATATATCCCATACCCTTGTCTAAGTGTTGGGTGTCCGACATGGGTATTTGATATATTTGAAGAATCCATGTAACATAGGGTCTGAGTATTGATTGTAGATGAGTGCACAATAGTTGGGGAGGTTGATTTGACTGGAGGCAGTTTGTAAAATTATGAACCACACATCAACCAAGTCGCTGTAAATCATATTTAGATCCGCTTAACCTGTTCTGCCAACACTCTCAAACAGTGTGGAGTGGGGCAGATTGGCGTCGTTGCTGGTGGGTTGGGCGTTTTTGCACAGCTCTAGTCCCACTCATGTGTCACCTTTTAATTAGGTGCTTGAGTTGCTCTTAGTTCTAAGCATAGTTTCCTGAATCTAGAAAGCACACTTCTAATACTATCCAATGGTGAAAAAATTAACTTCCATAGAGTGTTGTTGAACGTTTGACTATTGAAGGCCGTGTGCTTACGTTTGCAAGGACATAGAATATATATTGTTATTTATTTATTTTTTTAACGTCACGTTTATTTATTATAAGGAACAATAAAAGTTAAAAATTAAGAATTACCTGCCCAGCAATGTAATCATTGAGAATTATGGGGAGTCCTCGGATCATAGCTTCTGCAATAGTCCCTGGACCAGCCTATAATAAAGTCAATAAATAAATAAATAAATAAATAAATAAATATCAAATGGTTAAAATTGGTTATTACAACCGCAATCAAAGCCACGAGATTTACCTTCGTAATAATGCAATCACAAGCTCCCATGCATTCCTCCATTTTGGTAACAAACCCTTTTATCTAAGGTTACAAGCATCTTCTATTGTAAGTCATGGCAATATATATGTACATATTACAGAAATTAAAACACACACCTTATCCGTATTATATCTGGACCATACTGTAAGTTAATAGATGTGCATCCATTATGTACACATTCGCAGTACAATTGCAGAAGTTTAAGAATTATATGAAGACTATACTCAAATTTAACTTTAGAGACGGAAGGCAAGCATCTTGGAGAGAGAGAGAGAGAGAGAGAGAGAGAGAGAGAGAGGTGATTTGTGATTGAAATGAAGATTATACATAAAAAATCACCAGTCCACTGGAATGAACATAGTGACTAATCATTGCACAGCAATTTAACTCCATAAACAACATTTAATAAATGGAAAACTCTTTCCTGCAGACTAATCATACAAAAAACACTACAAGAATCATGAGGCAATGCCATTTTTGTAAATAAAACTCATGTCCAAGGATGTTTGTTTTAAAGTGAATGGTCATATCAATTTGTATGAAAGTTTTGTATAAATTTTCAACATGTATATAATTACCCTAATAAAATTCTAGTAAAGGCCAGAGTATGAGCAAAGCAGTAATTTGAAGTTCCAATGGGATGTTAATACCTGGACAGGAATTTTCCAATCAATAGAAAGCAATCTGTTGCGTGAGCTTTTGATTATGCCACATATTACGAGAGGACCTGACCTATTGGTTCCCCAGCATTCTCATCATATAATGTGTTTCAAGTGCCCGCGTCAGAAAGCCTCTACAGGGACCCAGATTCCTTCCCTGCCACCCATCAACAACACAGCAGGAAGATCCTCATCCATCCCCTGAAGTTTCTCCTCCTCAATTCATCCGACGAGTATAAGATTGAACTTAGTGAAACTAAAACATTATGATAACAAGCATGCAAAGCGAATTCAGGTTAATTATCATTTCAAAACAAGGAGTGTCACTCATAGCATGTCAAAGGATATAAACCACCTCATTTATAAAAAGAAAAACTAATTATGATTTAAAACAAGTTCCAGAGATTAATCAAGACATTAGAGCACTGCAAAACATCTTATGTTGGCTCTGACACCAATGTAGAATGTTAACATTCAAGTGGGAAGCAAGGACTAATTTGGGCAAACCATTTGGCACTTATAACAAAATAAACCGGCGAATTGTATATGAGACAGACTACTTCATTATCACACTCCAAATGTCTTTCTTGAACAAGATTGATATTCAAATAACCTCGCGATGGAGTTATAACTAGAAATGATGAGTGTAACCCAACTTTTCCATAATGCAGAGGCTAATTCTCTCTTGAATGGAAGGGAGAGGAAAGGAGAGATGGAAAGAGTCCTTTGAGAGAATGTTTGTGTTCATATAGCCACAATGATACAACGATATGTATCATAATCATACACTATCCCTTATACTAAAAGTGGGATTTTATGCACTTTCGTCAAATTGTCTTATCTTTACCTAATCAGGTTTCCTACCTGGATCATGCCACCATGGAGGAGGCCTTTTTGGGCTTGGACCCAATGTACATAAAATTAAATAAATTCTCTACTATCAAAGTGCAGGGGTGTGTATAAGTTTTTTTTTATTTATGTAATACAACAATCAAATGAATATGTCAAGATTCATCTTCCACATTATGATAATCTTAAAATCGTAAAAGTGTATATGTAAGTTATTTACTTATGTTTTATGTGTATATATAAGTAATTATAATACTTATATTGTCATTGCCAATGCCCCTCACTCTTTTGTCCATATAGTGTCTATGCCAGAAATTCATATACACGCTTACCTAGCTTCAAAATCACAAAGCAATCGAGGACACAACTTAACTTCACATAAATGTTCAAAATAATTAATGTGATCCACCCAAATCATTTGCTAGCAACAATACAATGGATTAAGTTATATGAACATTTTCGCTTTAACATGATATTCTGGTAGACAATTTGCATGATCTTTCCTACAGAGTACACAAATGATTCATTTAAAGGTACTATTTTCCTAATGAAACACATGTTGCCAGCACAGCACAACATACACGCCAAATAGTCATCAAAGTTTCAAAAACTCAATTAGTTAGAAACTCAACCAACCTTGGGCTAACAGGTTTAACATACAAAGGATGGTCGCTGACATGAAGGCCAAAACCTTTACTTCAGAAAGGGCTGAAGTCCAGCTTTCAATGCCCTTTTGCTACCTCTTCTGTGGGACATAGCTGTCCTTGTCAAGCTTATGAAACCTAAACAGGAGTAAAGGCATGCACAAAATCAAAACTACACAAAGAAACAAGTGTATTCAGGAAACACATTCTTGAGTGCAGAAAAATACCATGTTGGATGGCAAGTGCTTAAATCTGTAATTACGGGGTTGGTGAACACAATCTTCTTCAAAAGACCCTTTGCCCTCAAAAAATAACTGAAGTGGAATATGCTGCATCAGAGGATGCACACTGATAATTATATCCGGCTGGTACTTCATCAAACCTTTTGGCCACCTCTGCAAAATACAGGATAACAAAATTAGATGAGAATAACAAACGATGCATCCAGAATATCTGCCTTACTACAAATGAAATTAAAAAACAATTTGGAATTTTCTAGAAGTTGCACATTTGTTTCAAGTGATTTGGGGAAGAACAAAAGAATATAAATTAGGTGACCAAATTATAAATAAAAGACAGCAAACATGCATGAACTATAAACCCTTCCCGATGCCCAATAACACAAACTAGAATTTATTAGGCAAAAGAAAAAAGTCTTGAATAATTTTACTAGGCAAAAGACATATAATATATATATATATATATAGAGAGAGAGAGAGAGAGAGAGAGAGAGACTTCATTTGGCTTTAATTTCTAAGTCAACAAGAATTTATAATGTCAAAGCAACTCAATTCAAATCAGAGGCAATCTAGGAAGTTCGTAAGACAAAAGTGCTTTCCCTTACAAATGGCTTACATCAAGAGTCAGCTCAAGTCTCTCTTTCTGGTTATCAATGAATTGATACTCAATTTTTCCTCATTGCAGGTTTATTGCTTATGCTTTTTGAAGTAGCATTGATTGATGGGATAACAATTAGTGAAAATGCAAAATAGAACTGGCTAACACTACTCTTGGAATCTAGGATTCAAAATAAGTAGACCAAAAGATATAATATAAGACGCAAAGGTCTGATTCAAATCAATTTTACCTAAGGGTATTGCAACATGATCATATTTTTAAGAAATTGGCCATTTGTGTGGAGGATTAGATTGAAGTAAATCCTCCTTGCATTTACTAGATGAAGATATTCTGTGAAGAAAATAGTCTCCAATGACTTCTATGTCATTTTGTGTTTGACAATTTATTCTGAAAATTTAAGAATATGTATTTTTCTCAGCTTAGTTGAGTCACATGAGCAAATTCCATAGTTGAAGCTGAAGACTTGGGCGAATTAATATAGCAGACTTTGATTAAAACCTGTAAAAGACTGTATTGCATCTTATGTCACAGCCTTTAAAACAGCTAGATTATGAAAAGATTTCATGCATACTCCTCTAGAATCTTAATTTAGTTTCCAAAACCATATGTTTTGGTCTCACAAGATGGACCATAACTGAATTCTCTGGGGCATAGAAATTCACTGGAGGACTAATAACCGGATTATATTGTAGAACAGTAGCACACACAAGCTGTGGCTTGTTTCAGAAGACAAATAAACTAAAATAAATAATTTATAACATGAATTATCAAACAAATCATCTCACTGAGCTATAAATGTTGACGTTGCAGCTTAAATTGGATTAAAATGCACCACGCGCGGAGCTGAGGCATAATAAGTCCAGCCTTTTCCACAAAGTCCTACTGTTTCACCAAGAAGTTGTAACTCTAGGCAATTGGTTAAATGGCCAAGGGGTATGATCTGTCAACCATAAATCAGTCAACAAACACCTGCAACACACACTCTTAACAATAACAGAGACATGATCAACCAATAAATTAACACATACCACTAAAACATTTTACTAAATTATGAAAACCAAGCAATCAAAACTGACCTGATATTCATCACCATATTCTTCGTTGAATGCATTGCCTTAATGGCTTCAGCAGAAGCCCGGTGACCACCACCAGTGTCACCCATCAAAATCAAAACTTTTTAGGACTACCAATGGATCTCGACACCATTCAAGTGTATTCCTTCATCCTCCAAAACACCACATCCATCTTCTCTCAACCCATTAGCATCACCCGAACCAACCCTAATTGAGGCGAAACCACTGGGATTTTCTCACAATGAAACTTGACAACCCTATTGCAGATCCTCATTATTGATAAGTTGAATACTAGAAGCACTTGTACTATCTAAACTCAGTGAAGCCACACAACCTTGTTGGCCTTGGGTTTTTCTCACTAACTCCAACCCCAATTCCATCAAAGTACAAGTAATTCAGCAGGAAATTGAAGAAGTACCCATCAGAAATCAGGCTGTTAAACCTAGAATCAAAACGCGCAAAGTGACTCAATTTGGATACAAAACTAAAAACACATTACCAGGTTGTTGAGTACTACACTTGAATGTTGCATGGTTGTTTATGGGTTGCAGAGGCGATAAGACACTTCAATCAATAATCAACTTATCTATCTAGATTACATTATCAGGAAAACACAAATGGATATTCTCTGTAGCAAAAGAAACAAGGAAGAAAAGAAAAAAAGTCAGATTGAGAGGCTTGGGTTTGTAAGTCAGAGAGAGAGAGGAGGTGGGGGAAGAACAGCTGGCAAACAAGAAACAAAAAGGAGAAGAAAAGAGAGAAATTTGGAGAAGGATTTGCAGCCACAAAGAGAGTGATTTAGTGGAGAAAAGTAATATTCGATGGATTTGAGGCAAGATATACCCTCGAATGCAATAAACCAGACAGAACCAAACCAAGAAAACCAAGAAAGAAAAACCCAAAGAAAGTGAGGTACCACTTTCCAACACAATACAGGTGACACAGAAATACAAGTTGTAACAGTGATTCATGCTACTCATATACCTATGTGAATGGTAGTTAGGTCATAGGCGGTTTTTTTTTTTTTTAATATATTTTTTTATTATTATTTTTAGGTTTGGAGCTAGGTTTGCGGTTGAGTTTAGGGTTTGTATGGGCCAGCCGGGAAGCTTGGATCAATGTCTAAATTTGTTTGTCTTGAAATCTGAATTTGTCTAAAAAGTTTAAGATGGATATGAATATGTACATAATGTAGAGATAAATTTTTTAAAAATTTATGAATATTTGATTTAAATTGTAAGTAAAAATATATTGCCTATATGGTATGAACTTCCATTCCAGTTTCTACTTGAATTTAATTTGAGCGCATTGATAGTTGTAAAACACTTTAATTAAATTGAATTTTTGCCAAGCTGAATTGAAAATTGTTGGAAATTGAGAATTAATTCAGGTGTTTTGTGTTTATTTAAAAAAATAAAAATAAAAAATGGTCCGGGGCGTTTTTCAACCTGTAAAAGGGCTCACTGTAGGTGTGGGCTCCAATAATTGTTGCCTCAAGTTTTTAATATTGGGCCCCTCATTTTGGAACATTAAAAGGATGTCGGCATGGTTAGGAGACATTTAGGACACGTTTGGTAATGTTCTTATTTTTTTAAGTTTTCACCTTTCATGTTTTGATTTAAAAGAAAAAATGCAAAAGTATAATATTGCTTGCTTTTCATTTTTTAATTCATAAGTAACTTTTGAGAATTTTAAAAATAACTTAAAAACTGTTTCTCAAAAGATGTTTTTTTCAAAAATAATTTGCTAATGGAGTTGACACCATCAATGCCACTTTACAGTGGAGATTAAACATGAAGAGACTGCTGCAAAGAGTATAAAATTTAGAAAGTAAAATTACAAATATATCTCAGAGGTTTAACTAAAATATAAATCGCTTTCGCTAGTTTTTAAAAATTATATTTTACTTCGAGGTTTCTAATTTAGTAACAACGCTTTTTATTAATATTAAATCATCGTTCAAGTCTAATGCTTTTAATGATGTTACAAGTATATTTCAATTAATAATTTAGATAATTTTATTATTATATAGGAGAGCAATTATGAATTTTATTTTTTAGTTAATTACATTGCTAAATAAGTAAATTCTAACAAGAGAGGTGAATATTTGTAATTTTTAAATCATGTACAGATAATTTGTATTTTAAGCAAAACCTCAAAAAAGGTAAGTATTTATAATTTATCCCAAAATTTAATTAAAAATTTTGTAATCTGGCTTTTGATTTAGTGGATTTTTGTTTTGTTTGTATTGTTATGGTTAGCGTGTTGCGTTGATTAATTCTATTGTTAATTTGATGAGAAAAATGGCTACAGTAATTGACTTTAATTAATCATTTTCCATGTAATTAAAATTGCTAAGAACACTCAAATTTGGTTTTTTTTTCTTTTAAAATGCTAATTGAAGACAAAATATGTCTAGTTAATACAATTATCAGTATTTCTAACATTATTGAATTAAATTTAGTTGAAGCTTTGACTTTATTCACCCTCTTAGACTCAAACTCTAACCAGTATAAACAATTTCAGCAAATATATTTTTACTTTTGTTCCAAAGTTAGTTGATTGGACAGAACATGGATGGAGAGGCCACTTGCCATACTCTATTGTGCCACACAATCCACAAAACTACACATGGCATTGGAGGAAATGACGCTATTGGCCTTAAAATCGTTACTAAATGTCCCTAATCACGGGCTTTTAGAACTTTGTTTTTGTTGCTTTTTTAATTGATAGAAAATTCGCCTATTGGTGACACACTTGCAAATTCCTGCCCCTAGCATTGCCGTCAGAGAGATATTGGATCCACTTTTTTTTCTCAGTGTTCTTCTTCTCAAAGTATTCTCTCCGCACTTTCATTTCATTAAAAAAGACATGTGGCAATTAGGGGATCCAAAGGGCGAGGAAGAGGCCACATTTTGCGACATGTTGATTGATTGGTCGAATGACCATCGAATAATCACCGGGAATAATCGTCAGAATATTCGACATCACAGTGTTGTCATTCATGTTGGATCGTGAATCGCCATATTGTTATCGTACACCGACTAATTTGGACGATCGAGAATGCGGTGACAATGACTAAATTCAATAGTCACTTTAATCATTTATTTCAGCTTTTTAAATGTGCATCTAGTGATTCTCCAACTCAACCTCAAATGCCACGAAATCTCAAGAAAGAGAAAGCACCACTTGGTCAAGGGCACAAGAAAATCAAGAGTAAAGACTAAAACACAAAGAGAGAGACCATAGATACAAATCTGAAAAGTCCAAGTCTCCTTCCTCGGTCTCAAAGACGACAGATCCAAAAGACAATCCCTCAAACCGTTGATTGCCGGTTTAAGCGTCAAATCGCCTGGCCAAGCTTCCAAAGCTCTAGCAATTTTCCATAATGCAACACTCGATTTCTACTTTGATGACACTCATGGTGACTCCCTCTCAACCGATGAGTGAGGATGATGAGGGCTTATGCAAACCATCCATGAAGTAAACTTCTCACACTCAACTCAACAAGGCATCCCATAAGTACATATTTTAAAAACTTCGGAAAAATAGGACCATTCAAACCCTGTATCAGACTTGGTTATTGATAGTCGTGACCATCGGGCAAGAACATTGGGTATGCAGGATGCTCGCATTAAGGAAAGCCATTTAATCAGAGAGGCTCTACAAGAGGACTTTAATTTATGGGGACCTAGGCAATAAACTATTTCTTGTTCAAATTTTCTCAATGGAAGACTATGCAAAAAGATACTCGATGTAATCGGGTCATTAGGACCGTTATCTCAACGTCCTCGTGAAACGGAGCTCCTGGACACATCAAACTTTGGAAACCACTCACCACTATACGGGTTAGATTTTAAGCTGATCAACGTTTCCAGTAAGTCCTTTATGCGATCACAGAGATCGTAAACCCTCAAGATTGACCCTGGCCACAACTATGGCTACTAGGAGGTCGACCATGGTCATCGGCGGATTCACGCAGTTTACCGCCTTCCGCATCTTCTTGCAAGAAAAACTATAACACGGAATATGAATCTATTCATTCATTTTGTTTTTTCTATGGCGTACGACCACGCAATAATTGTGCAAACATCAAGCAACGATCCCAAGCAACATGCGCTCACCGAGCAACTCACCCGTCGTAGGGAATGCAAATTCCCACCGTTACAGCAATCTGGTGACTAAACTTCTAACGGTTAGTTTGGTGTTAGACCCACACCGCAGTCAGCCTAGTGAAGACGACACATTCGCCGGACGACGGGTAAATAAAAGAAGAATGCTAAGCTCTTGATCAACAAGAAGGCCCAAACCAGACCAAGCCCAAACTCCAACAAATTCTCGGGACCAAAGAGGATCCAATAAGAAGAAGACCCCAAGTAAGGCAAGAAAACAACCAGAGATTGCTCAAAAGATAAAAGATTCAGTCAAACCAAAATCTGGACCGCTTATCCGCCTATAAATCCCAAACAGCCTGGTTGCCGTACAAATCATTGCTAATCCGTTAAAGCAAACCCACACCGGCCTAATCGTAACCCTTTCACCCACATCATCTCTAAGATCTGCCACACTACCCTAGGCACCTTATACCAACCTTTATTCAGTCACTAACACTGGAGTAACCCCAAGACATCGTAATCAATTTTGAATCATCAGAATTTAACGAGCAGATATATACAAAATGAAACATCTAGCAACCTACACACCCAACCCACTCATTCTTGAACATCTATTAGCAAGTGAGATAACCACAACCAGAAATGTAAACCCCTCGCAATCTTGGAATCAACCATGAGACCAAGAGAGTCCAAGACAGAGGCGATACATTAATCTGGATGGAGAATCATCCATTTTGTTGTCAACCATGAGAGTACACTTCAATTCATCGCTATGGTACGCGGATAGAGCAGACATCGATATTTAGTAATCCAAGCCGGGATCTACAAACCGAAGCCCCAATTCACTCAATGCAGATGGATGATGATTAATATCAAGATCATAGGTGAATCCGTAGAGCATAATCCTTGGTTCGCTAATCATCGATCCTTTACTCCGAATACTCCCCATTATATCTATTCAACATTCTCTTTTTGAACCTGCTGAGAGGCAATAATGCCTTTAAATTACACAAATACGAAAGAGAGCCAATTAGGTCTTCCGCAAACTTGAGATATTTATTCCATAAACTAAAGTTCCATATAAATTAACGGGAAATTTCTTCACCAACATGGGGTTTATTATCGCAACTGCTAGATCTATCAGAAGAGTAATGCACACATTTGGCTACTTTGGGACATCTAAACGCGTCACTATACTTAGCTTCACATGCCACTAACTAAGTCATACAAAGCACCATCCACAAAGAAGATTACGAGGAATGGATTTTTTTCGCCGCTTATGCTAAATTTCACTTCTCGCAGGGCGATGAACTTTTAACAAATTTTCGAAGACACAAATGTGAGTTGAGAAACTCTCTTTTGAGTGGTCACGCTACTCTAATCATTTGCACCAATCACAATGAAAAAAGAAGTTACTTTTCTAACTACAACCATAATCAGTAGTCCCCGAGATTCCCTAATGAATTAACAACCGTGAACCTCATTGATCGGCAGCACGGCCCTAGACTCACCCGGGATAAACAACAGAAAAATACTGCAAATACCACCACATGAAATGGCCTAGATAGAGCTAATGAAAAATGTTAAATTCGAGAGCTTTTATTTCTCGGCTTAACAAAGAAGGAATATTACTCGATCTACTCCGACACTCTTCCACTAGAGTGCTCACACAAGGTATGCACCCCTTTAACCCTAATTTAGGTTTTAGATTTGAAGTGCTAAGCTCTGCCACCCTACTTTTCTTTGATAAGCCGCCACCAAATTGTGACTATTATCACCGACTGACATACCATACGGTTTTTACCCATAATACAAAAATGGAACAAAGATGTTTTGGGGAATGTGTACAAACTAAAAAGAAAACCCTGCTAGTCTTTAATAATAGATGGAATCTAAAAATTCTAAACCCAAAGCTTTTCCTATAATTGTCTATCTTAGAAATTAAATCTCTTATAAAGCAAAGATAACACATCTTTCCAAGAAGAGATTATTTGGTTTCAAAATCCAAAGTCAAATGGCTTACCATGGAGATCGAATACAATTTTTTTCATATATCTACCCTCAATAAATGCGTAAACCAAAATCAATATGCTCGCGAGATGATACCTGCGACCGGCTTCACCTCAAGATGTCAAACTCACATTAACCAACATTTCCACGACCGTTTCACCACGGGAAAACTCCTATGTCGATAACCGAGAAATATCACTAATATCGGTTTCACCAAAAGATAATGATAATTCCTAACCCAATCACTAATCAGTGAAATCGATCGCCATTAAAAAATATAAAAGCTTTTAAAGCTCCCCGGAAAAGATGGTTTTAAGCCGCTTATCACCAAAACTCGAATATCAGGGGAACTCATGTAATTTTGTTAAACAATGCTTTCCGCAGACTATCTCTTGGTAGGAGGTCAATGAAACTCAGATTGTGTTAATTCCCAAACCGGAAAACCCCGAGACTATAAAACAACACCGGTAGGGATCTCATAAGCTTCGTGCAACGAATCCTACAAAACTATCACCAAAATCATTGCTGGCATTGGTAATCAAACCCCTCATCTCTGGATTTAATTAGCCCCCAATCAAAGTAGTTTCATCCGCTGTAGAATTACCATACGATAATATCATCATAACTCTCGTGAAATCATTCACTAACCCTTAGGACCAAGAAAGGTAAAACATGGGGTGTGGTATGTGGTGCTTAAGATTGACTCTTGAGAAAGCCTATGATCGAGCATATCTTGGAAGTTTATCCATCATAATTCCTAAAGAATTTAATCTCAACCCTACTTTCTGGATTACTCTCTATCATGAACCGCATTTCTAATGTCAACTCTTTATTATTTGGAAATGGAGTAGGCCCTCTAATATTAGCATAGCTAAGAGAGTGCTTTCCTTCGACTGCTAAGGCTTACCCTTCTCTCCCTTACCTCATTTGAAGCTTTGTATGGAGAATCTCTCTAACATGATAAGAATTAAAACCCAGAGGGTGATTGACCTATCGGTTCTCAAATAGGCTAAACATAGTTCCCTCATTTCGCCTTGTCTTCTTTGCCGACGACCTTATTCTTTTTTCGGCCAAAGCTACAGCGTAAATCAGATGCCACTCATGGAATTCTCGAATGATTTTTGTGATATTGTAGACACCTTTTTGACCGCTTAAGACTTGGACGTCATCGCCAGTACTCGATGATTATGATTGCATGTGGGTCGTTAGAAGGGCCAAGCCGTTCTCGCAAGCAGGGATGCCACTCGCTTTATGCTTTCAAACTTTACACCAAGGTTTTGTTTTTTGACCAAAACCCATATGTTTGCTTTTTTTTTAAACTCAAGATTTTCTAGTATTCGCTTCGGCACACCATTATTATGGGTCATTTAATTTTGTTCTCTCGTTGTTAGCCATTGGTATACACTACTATTATTTAATGGCCGACTAGCCACTGCTGTTATTTTTGCTAATATTTTGTCGACAATGTGTTAATCATAGTTAGCACACATTGGTTGCACATCTCCCTGGCTCAGCTGGGCAAGTAGGCTGGATATATCTCAACGAAATGCATGTTTTTCTATATTATGTGGGTCTCCTCCTCCCATTTTCTTGAGGGTTAGGAATTTTTTGGAGCAAAAATTATTCTCTTTCTTCTCTCTTGCAAATTTGTGCACATTAGCTTACATATATTATTTAATTTTTGTTTATTAACCTCCTTAACTACAAAAGTTGTTCATCTTTTGAGCCGAGGGGTTCCTTGAGCAGTCTTCTTAGAGCTCTAGAAGGTGGTTTTAGCTTGAATTGTTGCCTAAAGTTGATCTTTGCTTCAAGAGGTATAATACTCATTTTTAAACTTATTTTGCATATACTTGTTTCTTTCCTATCATCTTCCCATTGTTTGCCAAAGTTGTAAACTCGCTTTGCATGGGCTTAAATTTGTGGTTTTAGGCCATATTAAGCTGTTAGGGAGGTGGTTCACCTTTTTTATTCCTTGTTTGTGAGGCCTTCCTTACCACCTTTTGTTTCCCACTTTCAAACCATCTTTTTCGGATTTTGGAACACTGAATTTCAAGAGTATATTTTTAGTGGGTCAAAATCATATTTTTGAGATCCAAATTTTGGAGGGGTTAGCCTCCTCCTTGTCAGTGTCTTGTTTGCTAAGCCTGAAGTTAGCTCTAGTGTGTTAGCTTAATTTTCTAGCCTTTTGTAGCTTAATTCAAAGATGTTTTAGTCTCTAATTTTGACTATTTTTTTAACTCTGCTTTTGTATTGGGTTAAGCTTCCAGTCTTTATATCGTGCATGCTTCTAGTGTAAAGAGTCCTCACAAGCTTGGTGTTTTGGCTCTTTAGGGATACCACTTGTTTGAGCTTGATTGCATTTATTTATGCTTTTCTCACTTTAATTTCAAACACTAATAATCTCCTCGAATCCCTCTCTCATTTTTTGACTCTCTTTTGTTTTCGCTTTCCCCAGTGTTGTTTCAAGCCTCTTGTTTTTTGCAGTATATTAATGATCGAGGTTGTCATGCTTAATGGTTTAACTTCCCTTTTTAGGGGTTCACATTATCAATAATAGCATGATACCTCTTTTCATAAGTTTTTAAGGTTAACCCCTTTGGTTTGGTAACTTCACTCCATTAGAGTGACTTAAAATCACCTTTTTGGACTTAATTTACTGACAGGAATGGTTGGTGGAATTAAAATGGAGTAACTAAATGGGACAAAAATTGTGTAAGACAACATAATTTGTTTCCAGCTCAAGCTTGATCGTTAATTCGAGCATTATGGAAATCAGTCAAGCTGGGCCGTCATACTCACTTCAGTTTATTGAAATGACTAAGTTGTTCCAAGGTCATCACTTCCCTTGGGATTCCTTTCAGCTGAAGTTTAGGAGGTGATTTGAAGTCTTGTTTTGTTGGACATTGATCAAAATTAAACACCTTTGGTCTATGAGCCACATCATGCAATGAAATTTGCTTGACTTGATGGTTTGTGTTCAGGGACCAAGTCTTTTGTCTCCTTTGATTTATTCATGAAAACGGGGATGAATGGCAGCAAACAAACTTTTGGAAATGCCCCCTCAGAGTGTGCAAGCTGCTTACTCTTTTGTTGCAAAGAGAATAGTCTAGTCATCGTGAGTTTCCATCGCGCCTTTGCTTCACGGGCTCACTGCCAAAATTCGCGCAATGTGCTTTCCTGTAGAAACGTATCTGGTCCCGAAGTGGTCATCGCTGCAAGTGCCTCATCGTGCAACAGAGGCATTCAACAAAGAAACATAGGCTTTTCGAAAGTGGAAACCGAGCACGCGTGATGAGCATCTCACTTCGCATATCGAGCCTATTCTAGTTTTAAAATACTTAGTTATTTGCTTGCAATTAAATTTGTTTGTAGCTAGTTGGCCTCAGTGTGGAGTGTTGTAATTAGTTAGCTAGAATAGTTAATTAAATTTTGCTTGCTTGTAATACCTTAGGTTTACTTCCAGCATACTTACCAATTAATTAGTTCAATTTTATTTGTTGTAATAATTAGCAAGCTAGTTTAGCTAATTCAATTTGTGTTGTAATACCTGTTAGCTTAGCTTTTAGCTAGTTCGTCTATCTCTTCCTGACTCCTTCGTGAAAAGCCAAAATGTTTTAATAACATGCATGGCGTCTTCCCAACCTCACCATGCCTTTTCTCCATTTTATTTACTAGCTTAATATGGTTAGATTAGGATATCATGTTTGTTTAGCATACTTCATGCTTGCATCCATTCATCACTTTGTCTTTGCATTGACAATCGAGGCCTCGATTCATCATTCTAATCGCAGAT
The DNA here is from genome assembly GCA_025200525.1 of Camellia lanceoleosa. NCBI lineage: Eukaryota > Viridiplantae > Streptophyta > Magnoliopsida > Ericales > Theaceae > Camellia > Camellia lanceoleosa. The sequence goes on along the minus strand of CM045768.1, from coordinate 38,772,599 downwards.
TAAGTTATTTTCAATACTTCTTTTTGAATACGTGTTTTTAGGACCGCATGCTATTTCTCATTGGGATTCTATATACTCATGCTTATTAGCCATTTGCCTAGTAATTGTGGATATCGTGATGTATTACATTACACCATTTGGCATAGTTATGACATGCATTTTCCTAACTAAATTCTTTTTTTGGCTTCGAGTACTCAAGTGAGTTTAAGTGCTTTTAACATACTTGCAATGAGTGTACCTGTTGTCATGGACTAGCATGCTTACCATGAGGCTAAGCAATACTTACTGTAAATAAACCTGCTTGAGTGCCTCATTGTGGATGAAGGCTTGTTGTTTGAATTGGAATGATTCAATGAACGTATCGCTTTGGGCCTTCACATTTTTGTCAAGTGGCAAAATTCAAACCCTTTTTGAAAAACAAACATGACTTGAAATGTTTCAATTATTGCAAGCTAGTCTATATCTTGCGTGTATGCATTAATCATTAGGCACGTTTTGCCTTAATAAATCGCAGAATACCAAGAGTATATAATGTTAATAAACAACTCATATATCATGATTTTAAGAGAGGCCAATCTTTTGATTGGGAGTAGCCGGTGCTCAAATGTATTCATGACCTTCCTCGCACTCAAGTTCTCTTTAGTTCGAGACAACTGTAACGAATTGACTCTAAATGTACTTTGGCACGAGTCAAGGGTTTTCTAAATTTTCCCAAAAACAAAAATATTTTACATATGCTACTCAGATTCCGCAAAGTAATCCATTTTTGACAACTGATTCAAAAATCGATTTTTCGCAAGATTTGCATCGACGGACGGACTCTTTTGTGTTTATCAATTTCTATTATTGCACTTGTGAGGATTAGGATTCAAAAACCGCTGGAGTCCTGGAATCAGAGTGGCTTTTATTTCCGACTCTCTCGAAAGAGGGGTGCGAAAAAAGGCGTAGCTGCGAAGCTTCGCCACTCTGGCTGGGGAATTTAGAGAACTTGACTCGAACTCATGATATGACATTTTATCTACACTTATATGTTTCTTTTGCACAGTATTTTATCAGTACGCTAGTCATCAGGTGTTTAATAGGGTCAAGACAGACTTACCCACTCAAGACAAACCGCCTCGATCTTGGCCTCACTAATCTCTTTGGGCGGCCTTTGTATCAAGATTTGTATTTTTGCATGCTTTAAGTCATCAGGTTTGTTAGGGCCGGGCACGTAACCCACCCATTCTCTCGACAACGCCTCGACCTCATTCTACTCGCACTCCTGCTTTCGAGAGTGCAGCAAGCAAGTGGTCAAGGATTCTCAAGTAATCTGCCCTGCCTCCAAGGCCATGTTTTGACCATCCAACCTGAATCAAGAACCTCCGCGACCAAGCAGATTTTTTTTTTTTAATATATATTATTATATTATATATATATTTATTTACAAAATAGTGCTTTTTATTATACTAGGGCAAACACTTATCCCAAATTTCAAAATTTCTAGGCTTTCTTCTGCCTCTCCCTTTTATTTTCATAGCATTTTATTTTCCTTCAAGAATTGCTAACCCAACTCCTAAAGAAGATAAAGAAAGAAATAAGGGCGGCTAATCCCAACGTAGATGCCTACGATCGGCAAAGACAGAGTTAAATCCACGTATGACGCTGCTGAGTATTAGATGCTTATCTAAGAAAGAATAGGTGCTAAATCCCATGACGGAGAAGAAGAATCAACTGACGACGGCAAGTTAAATACGTTCTCTATACTGGTTCGGCTTCTCTCTCTCTATCTTTTTTCATTCTGATTTCTTGAAATTAGATGGATCCGCAAAACTAGGGTGCCAGATTTTTGAAATTAGATGTGGATCTCGAAAAACTAGGGTGCCGATTTGAAATTAGTAGTACATCTACATCATCCGCCTTTCAACCCAGTATTTTTGTCTTGTGTATTTGGTCTTTTTTTCATTCGACTTTTTTTTTTTGTCATTGGCCGGTAAAAAATAGTAAAGTCAGATAAACCATGATTCTTAAGTTAGTAGCATTTTTTTTTATTTTGTATAGTATAGAGATTAATTTTGGACAACTGGTTTTGGCCCTCTTTCCCTTTAAAGCTTGAATTGTCTTCATATTTCATTTTTTTACCCTAAATTTTTAGTTAGTGCTAAGATTCACAATTCAAGTTAAACTCGCGTCAGTTTGGGAATGTAAATTGTTGGCTCTATTGTCCTAAGTTCCCTTACTCTTCATAAGGGCAATGTTTGCTTTGTAATTATAAACTATATAATGAGAGCAAAGTAACAAATGTTAAGTCTTTGCCTGCTTCGGTTCCTCTCTCTCTCGCCTCGCTTTCTTCTATCATTTTCTATCCCCTCGTTGTTTAGCCTCATTCCTCCATGTATATCATAAAAAATGGGAGTGGTAGTTTAGATTTACATACTAACATGCAAAACCTATTTACGAAAGAGGAAATGCTTTTTGAAGTTCCCATTTTGTCCTTACATGTGTCCTCCGTGTAATCTTTTGTATCTTGCTTTATGGACAATTGATAGTATATTGAACTTGCTTTGTCTCATGTTTACTTTATAGGGGACCACAAGGCCAACACACTATCACGCTCTATTAGATGAGGTTGGTTTTTGAAGTCTCTGGTTTTTCACTGTCGTTTCCAGAACATTATCACTTCAATTAGATTCTAGAACTATAAAAATTATAAAATCCTTCTTAACTGTGGTTTTTAATTTTTTTAGGTACCGTAGAAGCACAAATCAACTTCGCTGGTAATTATGTAGGAATTTTCATATGAATGCATCATCTTATTCTAGCAAAAATATTATTATCATGTTGTTCAAGAGGTTAGCCTTATAAAATCTAACCTAAAGATATAGTTATTCATTTGGCCTATTGGAATTTTTTTATGCATTGTTGTGATGAGAATGGACATTGGACATTGGACCTAAAGAGATTTATTTTAGTTTCTAACTAGTTATTATTATTATTTTTGCATTTTGGATTACTAGTAAGCTGGATTATGGATGGATGGAGAAGATAACTAGTTATTATTATTATTATCATTTTACATTTTGGATGAATGTAAAATTTAGGTAAACTTGAATTATGGATGGATGGAGATTGATTTAGTGTGAATTTTAATGTTGTTTTAGTTTGTAATTAGTTTTATCAATTATTTTTGTATTTTCGAAGAATGTAAAATTTATTATATCATTATATGGGCATTTATGTTATCATGAAATTTAATTTATAACTTTTCCATAAATAATAAAAAGGTGCTTAAAAAATAGCCCAACATGTCAAATTTGTTCAAATTAATATCATAACTAAGCCTAATTAAAAAAGCTCTAAACCGCAAACCTAACTCTACCAAGACAATCGGGATCGACTCCACCAAGATTAAATCATGAATCAAGACCGGGCGGTTATGGTTCTTTTTCAACTCCGCAGACGTACGGTTTGCCTATGGACTCGCGACCCGGCCAAACCGAACCGCGATCAGCCCTAGTGTTTGCCATCTCGTTATTCCTAGACAGCTTGTCGGAGGCTTGCCTAAAAGCTTGCCAAAGGTCGTGGGCTTTGCCACGATGGGAACACAACCTTGATCTGACTATCGCATATCAAGTTTGATCCTCCTTTCACTTCTCTGTTAGCGCGTGAGAGGTATATTAGGTAGTTTTTGCCGAGGTACCTTTTGACTATTTGGCCTAGTTGCATATCGAAGTCGTGAAAGACTGCTCCACACTAGGACATGATGCTTACCCAATATAAGATTGTGTGAAACCACTTCGCTTGAATACGAACCCTAGTTCCTAACGAACTAGGATAGGGTAACCTTACCCCCCATAGGGTGTTTTGCTTTCACTTAATTGGTATGAGCTTAGAGTGAAACTCTATAGGAATGTGTGTATCAATTGCAAGTTTGGGTATCGATTAAAAGCGTAAATCGTTGAGTATGGTTCAAGAACTTTTGATTACATCTCGTATGGTTAGCATCCGAAATGAGGTGTCGCAAGTTTTTGATTTTGTTTTCCTTTTGCTTTATTTCTTTTGCTAGGTAGTTTATCACAATTGCTTTGACAATTTGGATATCCTCCCGAGCACTGACCCATGTTAGGAGACTTACAGATCCGAGACCTTCATAGAGGACAACCAAGATTTGCTTCTGCCCCATCCTAAGCATTAGACGGCAAAGAGTTAGGCACACCACCTGGTCCAACGATCACCAGACAAGTCGCTGGCTTTCTACATCCACTCTAGTAAGAGATTACTCGCCAATTCCAATGGCATAATATCCCCTCAAGATGGGAGGACTTAATTGTCATCAGAGACCGCCAATTTACTCGCTGTAGGAGCGTAATCGTGGTTCTTAGCTACTAAGGCTTGGACTCATGTCACTGCTCAATCTAATCTCACAAAGTGCAATGTAAGACCGATAAATCACCAAAGAGTCCAAATCCAAAGAAATCTTTTTGGAAAATAGATTTTAATCAAGAAGTGCCAAACATGGACCGCTTTTGTCGATTTCAGAAATATCACCTAAATATTTTGTTTTGGGAAATTTAGGAAACCCCGATTCGCGCTTAAGGCCACGTGTCCGCCATCACCAAAATTGCCTCGCTCGAACTTGGGTATGAGAGGGGAAGGTCATGCAATGAGCACCCGCCGCCTCGATCAAAGGATTGGCCTTACTAACATTATATGTTGTTTTTGAAAACACACGTGTTCTTATTCTAGTATATTAATCTAGAATTACTACGTGATGCATAAGACAAAGATACAAGTATAGACTAAATCACTAATAGGAACAAAAACATCTCATGTTTGCTTGTTTGAAAATGGTTTTGAAGGTGCTACCGCAAAGAGGCTAAGACGCTGGATTTTGCCAATTCTTGGGCTTAGAAAACAACATGATTTGCCACTCTTAAGTGGGCTTAAAACTCACATTTTGATGAATTGTTTCAATTTAAGCAATCGAGCTCACCCATAGGCATTTATGCAAGTAACACATAAGAAGTTAGCCTCATGGCAAGCATGCCATCATGGCAACACTTACACGCATGCAAGGATGCTAAAGCATAAACACTCACAAGTACTCCGAGCCAAAAAGAAGCTAGTTAGAAACCATGCATGCTCCTAACTATGTCAAGAATGCCTAATGCAACACATGTAAAATGCAACCAAGATAGGCTCGCTATTCTAAGATGGCATATGAGTGCAACACTTGGTACATGTATTCAAATAGGAATTGAAATACAATACGCTTTGTATGATGCGCCAAGTCTTAAGGCATGCAAGATGTATGAATGATGCAAACATGCAGTATAAGGATGTTAATCAAAACATGCCCTAAAACCAACCATCGAAAAGCTAGTAAAAGGGAGAAAGAAATGGGGTTAGAAGACATGTATCACATACGCATGCTTATTACAACAGCTTGTGCCCTCTCGACGAGGGTCCGAATAATAAGCTAACGAGCTAATCTAAGCTAATTAAACTAATTATTACAAAACTTAAACTAATTAACTAACAAGTGAACTAATTAGTACAAAATGAAACCATACTAACAAGCTAACCAACTAGTTATTACAAACACAAATAAATAGCTAAGCGCATTAACTACTTAAGTATAAAAACAACACATTAGCTAGCTAAGCAAAGAAGCTAAGTAAAGCAAATAAAAGGGGCCTCGAGCTAGAAGCATGATGCTCTGTTGCTTGCTTTGGAAATCCATCACGATGCCCCAACTTGCCTCTCGCTTTCAATTTTCTCTAACTTTGCACAAAACTCCAGATAGCTTTTGCTCCACCATGGGAACCTTTAGAGCATGGTCGATTACTTGGTGGTGTTGCCAACCACTTGCCGATCACTTGAGTTTCTTGCCGCAGACAAAAAGTGGCTCTGCCACCACTTTTATCGGGTTCTGCCGACTAGTTTTGGTCAGATTTCTCAGCTTTGTCGCAACAGAGAACAAGAAGGCATGGCAATGTATTTGCAAGATATGTGTGCACAACTACTCTCCCTATCATTTCATGACCTCAAGGGAGTGTGGTTCTCGACTCCCGGGCCACCAACCGAACATTGCAATGCACGATGGTTGAGATGCCAAGATTGCACAATTCAATGTGAATGAATGCACAAATAACACACAAAGCCTTAACCCCATCATGCATGATCAAGAGGGTTGATGATCGAGAAATGAGGCACGCTTCATCACTTCAAGTATGAAACGTCCTCGCTTTCGTGGTTTGACTAACACCCTATCCAAAAACAATGCAATGCACGCACATGAAATACAATGCAATGCAACATGAGCATGACGAAAGTATGATGTTATCAAAGATGAGGATGTAACCACATAATGCAATGCAACAAGCATGCAACAACATGATGCAATGCAACAAGCATACAACGTATTATTCTACCAATGCTAGGATGACATGCATAAAATTCCAAACACAATGCAAGGCATGCACACATTATGCAATGCATGCACATGCAAACAACATGGAATGTAATAACATGCGAACAACATGCAAACAAACATGCTCAATGGACTTAAACTGAATATGGATAGACCTCAATCATGTCCAAAACAGTGGCCATAATGCTGAAATGATGACAAAAAATGCAAGACAATGCATGCACATGCATTAGCCCATCAACTAAGCATAAAAGCATAACTCTCAAACATGAGCAAGGAGTGACAAACATGGAAGTGTGACAACACTATATGCACTGAAATGTCATGTGAAATGGTGCCAAACCATTCAAACAACGCAAGTATGGCATGCAAGAATCCTACATGAAAGCTAGTGAATGAGACTACACAAGAGGTATGCAATGCATGGCATGATGGATGAACCAGCCACAAACAGAGCTCAAATAGGTCAAAACAAAGACCAAAACATGCCGAGATTGGGAGCTCAAAGGTCTAGGTGTGTATGAATACGAGCCAGGCCATAAACAAGGCAACAATGCATAACCCTTAAAGGCACTCAAAGGGTGAGAGAAATGAACATAGCAAGTCTATATGCTCAAATGTCATGGTAAATGATGCCCAATCATGTATATGTCACAAATGAAGCATGTTAGAGGCTCAAACTTGAAACTAGCATAGGCACTTACACTATAGCTATGCAATACATGAAGCATATAGCCAATACAACCTAAAAATATTTCTAGAGCATGCCAAATCAAGGTTAAAACATGCATAGAGTATAGCCAAAACAAGTTAGCATGAAGGCATGAAGATGGAGTATGCAAGGCCAAAATGGAGGATTACACTACACCTACCAAAACTATATAAGATGGCTTCACCAACAAAAATCGTAATTATATCATGGCAAAACAACTCCAAAACACACCAAATGATAGTCGCAAGCTTAGGCATGAAGGCATACACAATGGCTCATGTTTACAGTATAAAGCACAAACTCTCCAATGCATTGAAAGAGTACATGCGAGTGTATGACCACACTACATGCCAAATCATGTATGAAATGATGCCAAATCATGAAAATAGTCCAAGCAATGCATGCTAGTGGCTTGGAAACTCAAAGTTAGTGAGTTAGATTGAACCATGGCTATACAAAGCAATGCATGCATGATCAAAACAACACAAATTAGACCTAGAGCGTGATAATTTCGTTTCAGATATGTAAATTGGTCCATAATTTGAATATGATTATGTGTTTAGCATGATTTTATGTGCCATTATGTGGATATATGTGATTTTGGAACTCTATCTCTGCTCACCGTGAGGAAAACTGCTTGAATAATCTACTTTGGAAATTAAATTGAGGACCTTATCTACCACGAACCCTAATTGATTACGCCATGGTGATTGGCATAATTTTTAGAACCTACTATGAAATTTAATTAGAAATTGATTCCGTCAATTTAAACCGATTAAATTGATAATAAAGTGCCTAAATATTTTATATTAAAATATTTATTAGTGGGGCTTGTTGCATGTTAGCATTACACCCTTCTTGTCCCTCTTGAACTCAAAAATATGAGTTAGACATTTGAGAGAGTGAGGGGGCCGCTATAGCGAGAGAAAGGGAGGATTGTGCTATTTGGCCTAAAGCTTGGAAATTTTGGAGGTTAAGCTCAAGAATTGCCATAGATTGTGAAGATTAAGCTCCTTGGTGAGTAATTCATGCATTTTTAGTCACTACCTTGTGAATTCAAGTTTAATAGATGGCCAAGAGTATGAATTAGTTTGAATGTGAGGAATTGAGTTGTATATGTTGGATTTCAAGCCAATAGAAGCATGCAAGTGAAGAATTGTTATAGATTTCATGTTTGAGCTTAATTTGTGTAATCTATGTTGAAGTTTGAAGGAAATCCATGTGTGTGACCATTTCCTCACCAAATAAGTTGTGAATAATGTGTATTTCATACATGCAAGAGTAGATCATGAAAGAATAAGCGCCAGATGTTAGAATTTGATATGTTGGTGATGAATTGGGATTGATTTGAAACATGCATGTAAATGATATAAGAGATCGAGCTTCCTAATGTCGTGATCTTGCATTGGCATCATATTAATTTGTGTATATTTGAGATTTGAGCCATTGCATGCATATTTGGATGGTTGAATTCTGATTGGAGCCCAAGAACTCAACTGAAAACCTAGATTTGATGGCCGCCGAGCGGAAATGGACGCCGAGCGGGAAAATCGTGGTTCTAAAGACTTTTTGCAGAGTTGATGTTCGCCGAAGCGGATGTTTCACGCCGAGCTGGAGCTTTTATGGGCGTGCCTTTTGCTCGAGCTACCGACCACGCTGAGTGTATTTTTCATGCAACCAAGATTTTTGTAGTTTTAAGGGTCCGCTCGAGCTGAAGTTTACGCCGAGCGGACCCTGCTTTGAAATTCAAAATGTATTCTGCGGTTTCGCTTCCGCTCTTTTCACTTGTAAGCACTTTAGGCATATGTTAAGCATTGTAAATGAGTTAATGAAATGTGAATTAAGCCTAAAGAGGGATATGTGAATTAAAGAACGATTGAACCGCAGTGACCCTTTGTGTTCATGAAATGTGTAGGGTCAAGCCTGCGGCAAATCCACAAGCCAATCGTGAGTAATATCGATATTCAAATGTTTGTGAATGTCCAATTGTTTATTCCCTTATAAGCTTTATGAGTTGCTATTCGATTGTGGACGAAAAGTCCGATATGAATAAACATAAATGGACCAAAGATCGCTTTTGATACACATAAATGGACCAAAGGTCGCTTTTGATAAATATGAATGGACCAAAGGTCGCTTTTGATAGAAATGAGTGGCCAAAGGCCGCTTTGACATAAATGAGTGGCCAAAGGCCGCTTTTGACAATGAATGAGGCCAAAGGCCGCTTTTGACATGAATGAGTGGCCAAAGGTCATGGACATGAACGAGTAGGCCAAGGCCGCTTTGACAGCGATGAATGGACCAAGGCCGCTTTTGATATAAAATGAACGCCGAAGGCCGCTTTTGACATGAATGAAAATCTAGATGGGCGAAAGGCTAGAATGTTTGGAACTACCACTTGAGTTGGAATTTTGTATAGTTATATATATTTGTTAAATAGAATTATGAATCGGCCCAAGGTCGCTCAAACATGTTGTTCTACATTATTATGTATATCATGTATTTGATATTATTCACTAGGCTATCACACGCCATTCATGTGTTTGTAGGTGAGCCGATAGAAGCACAAACCCAAAATTTCAAAGGAAGTCTACCAGAACAACATGAGTTTGGGGATTCAAATTGTGTCTCACGTGATGAGACCATCCTTGCCCTTTTACTATGTACTTATGTTTTGTTTTATTGGCAAGGGCTTTGTGTATGTCATACATAGTCCGTTATAGGTTGACTCATTCTCGATGATCCTATTTGTAATGAATTTTGTGATACAAAGATTTTGATGTGGGTTATTAACGATTCGAGTATGGTTTGTTTGATGTGCATATAAGCACCAGGACAAAGTTTTAAATTTTTACTTCCGTTTGGCCCCTTTACTCTGATGAATTATGTTTGTTTTGGTCTGAGGCCGTATGTAGTCACAGGATTACTGGCTAGTTATGTCCTTAACCCATGGGGGCGGGTTCTGGTCATGACAGAGTGGTATCAGAGCACGAGTTAATAACTCACACACTTGTCCAAAAAGAGCAATAAGCGTCTAGATAAGATCTAGGATGCATTCATGTGATAAATATGAATTTGGAAGCATTGATTATATGCTTAAATGTTTTAATATGAACAATTATGTGTTGTAAGTTGTGAATTACTTGCATTGCAAATTACCTAAACATGTATGTCCTTGTTACATGCATACTTGTGTATATCCCAGATATAGCATAATGCAAGTTTAATCGATGGTGAGAACCAGGAGATGAAATAGAAGAATCCTCAATCGCTGAATGGACAGAATGGAAAGACTGACACAGAAATGGTAGAAGCTTTGAGACAAGAACAGAGTGGCAACAACAAAGGCAAAGAACCACACCCGCTACACCACCCCGGCACCACCCGGTTTGATAATCAAAATGATGATCGGATTATAGCTTTCACAAGGAATTCAAGAAAATGAAACCACCACAGCTCCACGGGGACTAGATCCATTGAAAGCCGGGCGAGGTCCTCAGCATTGAGAAACTATTTGAAGTGTTCCCTGCTCAGAGGCTCGTAAAGTGCTTCTTGCCACTTTTATGCTAGAAGACGGCGAGAAGATGGTGGATGTTGATGTGAGAAAATCATAAGGATGTGGACCGGTGAAATTTTAGAAATATTCTATGACAAGTACTTCCAAGTAGCAGTGTCCGGGATAGGAAAGTGGCAGAGTTCATGGAACTCAAGCAAGATAGCATGACAGTGGCTGAGTATGAGGCCAAGTTCATTGAGTTGGCCAGGTTTGCACCACACGTGATTGACACCGATTATAAGAAGGCAAGACACTTTGAAGGTGGACTTCGCAGTGACATCCTAGAGAGGGTGAATGTTCTAAAGTTGGAAACTTACATTGGGGTGCTTGACAGGGCCATCATATCAGAGGCTAATATAGCTAGACAAGCTAAGCCACAGAATGGAAGGGTAATAAAAGGCAAGGCTTCTTTTCGAAGAAGAAATTCCTAAAAAGCAAAAACACCTGCCCTCAACTACTTCAAGTTCTTCTCAAGACACAGCCCCATGTGCAACATTTGTAGCAAAAGGCACCGTGGAGTCTCATATCGGCATCAGGGCCTGCTTTAAATGTGGAAGGCAAGGGCACATAGCCCGAGAATGTAATCGTAATAAAGGGGAAACTTGTAGCTAGTTCGATCAAGCATCGCCCAAAGCCGAAACACTTTGAAATCTACTACGGGGATACAAGAGACAGGAGAGTTTTTGCACCGTCCCAAAGTATACACTAATGCCAATGTCAAGTTGTCTCAGGTACTATTTCAATATGTAAGTAGGATGCTTTTGTATTAATTGATTCTGGATCAACACACTCATTTGTGACATATGCATTTGCATCTAGACTAAATAGACCCCTAGAGTTATTACCATATTTGTTATGTGTGTCTGCTCTATCGGGGGAATCTGTGTTATGTGACTATATATATCGGTTTTGTGACATGTATATCGAGGGTGCTACCCTATATGTAGATTTGTTGCCCTTGAACTTTAGACATTTCGATGTAATTTTGGGCATGGATTGGTTGACCAAGTATTGTGCCACTATAGATTGTGTGACAAAAAGGGTTATATTTAAACCACCAGAACAAAAAGAAATTGTGTTTGTGGGTAATGGGGTAGTGCCTCCACCTTATGTGATATCTGCAATGAAAGCATGTAAACTGATCAGGAAAGGGTGCTGTGGTTATCTGCTATGTGTTGACCGAACAACTGTGAATGTTGAATTGAACGATATTCCTATTGTTAGAGAATTCTGATGTATTTCCAATGAATTACCGTGGAATTGGTAGACAGGAGATAGAGTTTACCATTGAAATCGCTGCACCCAAATTTATTTCCAAAACTCCCTTGCATGGCTACCGAGATGAAAGAATTGAAAGAATAGTTGCAAGACCCGCCGCTTAACAAGGGTTTATCCGCCTAGCACTTCGCCTTGGGCGCACCTGTTGTTTGTGAAAAAGAAGGATGGTACCTTGCCGGCATCGATTATCTGAATTGAACAAGGTAACGATAAAGAACAAGTATCCTTTACCCGTATTTATGATTTATTTGACCAAGTAGGATCACAGTGTTTTATAAGATTGATTTGAGATCCTGTATCACCAACAAGGTTAAGGCAGAGAATGTTGAGAAAACCGCTGCTCGTAATCTAGGTATGGTCATTTTGAGTTTCTTGTAATGCCATTTGAGTGACTAATGCCCCGGCAGCATTTATGGACTTGATGAATAGAATTTTTAAAACCTACCTGGATGAGTTTGTTGTAGTCTTTATCGATGATATTTTGATATACTCTAAAGATAGACTTGAACATGAACATCATTTGAGGACTGTTTTATAAATACTTCGGGAAAGGAAATTATTGCTAAACTAAAGAAATGTGAGTTTTGGTTGGAGGAAGTTGTTTTCTTAGGGCATGTGATCAACAAAGAAGGAATTTCAGTGGACCCGCAGAAAATAGAGGCAATTGTGAATTGGCCTACACCGACCAATGTGACAGAAGTTCGCAGTTTCATGGGCTTGGCTGGGTACTACAGGAGGTTTGTGAAGGACTTTTCAAAATTAGCCGTGCCTCTTACCCAATTGACGCCAAGGGCAAACCATTTGAGTGGAACAATGAAAGAGAATCAACCTTTCATGAATTGAAGACTAGATTGACTATCGCATCAATTTTGACATTACCCGTGCACGGAAAATTTTGTAATTTTTAGTGATGCATCTTATAAGGGTTTGGGGTTGTGTGTTAATGCGTAAGGAAAGATTATTGTTTACGCCTCGGCGCTTGAGGCCGCATGAGAAGAATTATCCAACGATGACCTAGAATTGGTCGCAGCTTGTTTTGCTTTGAAAATCAAGAGATTACTTGTATGGGGCAAAGTGTGAAGTCTATACGCATCATAAGAGCCCTCAAATACTTCTTCACGTAAAGAGTTGAACATGCGCCGAGAAGATGGCCGAACTAATACAGACTACGATCTAGAGATTCAAGATCACCCTGAAAGCTAACACAAGGGTCGATGCTTTGAGCGAAAATCAATAGGAGTGTGGCTTGGTTACTTATCGAACAAAGGGAGATTTTGGCAGACTTTGAGAAGTCCAAATTGAAGTAGTAATAGGTGAACGAGGCGCATCGATAGTCGCTATTATAGCCGAGCTTCAATTATTGATGAAATTAAGCAGAAATAGAAAGAGGACGAGTTCCTCAAGAAAGTGATTGACGAATTTGAGGCAAGCCCGAAAGTAGAATTCAGTATTGAGAATGAAATGTTGAAATTCTGGAACCGAATATGTGTCCCTGATACCCCAAAACTAAAGAAGAGGGTTTTAGATGAAGCCCACAGATCCGTATTTGCTATGCACCCGGGTAACAATGAAATGTATTGGGATTTGAAACAAACCTATTGGTGGCCTAAAATGAAAAGAGAGATTGCAGAATATGTGTCCAAGTGCCTTTGGTCGCTAGTTAAGGTCAACACCGTAAACCAAAGGCGGTCTACTTCAACCTCTCCCTATTCTTGAATGGAAGTGGAACATGTGACTATGGATTTCATTGTTGGCCTACCTCGACCCTCGAGGTACTGGATTCTGCTTTGGGTTGAAGTTGATAGACTTACTAAATCGCACATTTTCTACCCGCCAAAACTACATTTACCGCTATAGATTGGCTACTATTTATGTTGGCAGATTGTCCGCTTACACTGAGTTCCTAGATTCTATTATATTGATAGAGATCCCAAATTTGTGTCGAGATTGTGAAGAGTTTGCACGGTTACGGGAATGTAACTAAGATTCAAGATCGCATTCCACCCACAAATGTATTTCGGCAAATACAACGACGATACAAACTTTGGAAGATATGCTTCAGATGTGTGCTTTGGATTTTCAGGAGTTGGGAAGATTATTTGCCACTTGCAATTTGCTTATAATAACAGCTTCCACTCCAAAGATCTGTATGGCACCATACGAGGCTTTGTATGGTAGGAGGTGTAGATCACCTATTTGTTGGACAGAGGTCGATAGAGCTCGCTGGGCCGTAAATTGTGCAAGACACTTCGAGAAAATCAAGACCATCCGCCAAAGGCTCAAAACAAATTAGGACCGACAAAAGAATTATGCAGACGTCGAGAAGACCTCTTGAGTATGAGGTTGGTGACCATGTGTTCATCCGTTTCCCGATGAAAGGCCAAGTCGACGGGGAAAAGGTTGTTGTCACCTTGCTACATTGGGCCATTCCAGATTTTGGAGAGACTTGGTCCAGCTTGCTTATAGAGTTGTTTTGCGCCAGATTTGAGCAAATCCATAATGTGTTTCATGTGTCGACATCGAGGGTTACCTCCGAGACTGCTTTATGCGATTGATTATCACCGGTTGCTATCGATGAAAATATGGAATATGCCGAATGGCCGAAAAGAATTGTTGATCGCAAGTGAAACAGCTTGAGGAGCAAAACCATCCCGATGGTGAAAGTTGAATGGAAGGAACAAGATGGTACAGATGCTATGGGAAAAAGAGGAGGAAATGCGACACGCTTATCCACAAATTTTTTCCCGACGAAGGTAACTTAAGTTTGGAGGACCAAACTTCCTAAAGGGGGAAGACTGTGATACCCCTGCTCAGACATGTGAATTGGTTCTTAATTTGAATATGATTATGTGTTTAGCATGATTTTATGTGCCATTATGTGATATATGTGATTTTGGAACTCTATCTGCTCACCATAGGAAAATCTGCTTGAATAATCTTCTTTGGAAATTAAATTGAGGACCTTATCGCCACTTTAAACCCTAATTGATTACGCCATGGTGATTGGTATAATTTTAGAACCTACGTGAAATTTAATTAGAAATTGATTCGTCAATTTAAACCGATTAAATTGATAAATAAAGTGCCCAAATATTTTATATTAAAATATTTATTAGTGGGGCTTGTTGCATGTTAGCATTACACCCTCCTTTGTCCTCTTGAACTCAAAACTGAAGTTAGACATTTGAGAGAGTGAGAGGGGGCCGCCATAGGGAGAGAAAGGGGAGGATTGTGCTATTTGGCCTAAAGCTTGGAAATTTTGGAGGTTGCTTAAGAATTGCCATAGATCGTGAAGATTAAGCTCCTTGGTGAGTAATTCATGCATTTTAGTCACTACCTTGTGAATTCAAGTTTAATAGATGGCCAAGAGCATGAATTAGTTTGAATATGAGGAATTGAGTTGTATATGTTGGATTTCAAGCTAATAGAAGCATGCAAGTGAAGAATTGTTATAGATTTCCATGTTTGAGCTTTAATTTGTGTAATCTATGTTGAAGTTTGAAGGAAATCCATGTGTGTGACCATTTCCTCACCAAATAAGTTGTGAATAATGTGTATTTCTTACATGCAAGAGTAGATCATGAAAGAATAAGCTTTGCATGTTAGAATTTGATATGTTGGTGATGAATTGGGATTGATTTGAAACATGCATGTAAATGATATAAGAGATTGAGCTTCCTAATGTCGTGATCTTGCATTGGTATCATATTAATATGTGTATATTTGAGATTTGAGCCATTGCATGCATATTTGGATGGTTGGAATTCGGATTGGAGCCCAAGAACTCAATTTGGAAAACCTAGATTTTTGATGGCCGCCGAAAGGGAAATAGACGCCGAAAGGAAAATCGTGCTCAAAGACTTTTTGCAGAGTTGATGTTCGCCGAGCGGATGTTTCACGCCGAAAGGGAGCTTTTATGGGCAGGCCTCCCGCTCGAGCGCCCTAACTCACGCCGAGCGATTTTTTCATGCAACCAAGATTTTTGCAGTTTTAAGGGTTTGTTCGAGCCGAAGTTTACGCCGAAGGGACCCTGTTTTTTGAAATTCTGAAAATGTATTCTCGTGTTCGCTTTTCCGCTCTTTCACTTGTAAGCACTCTTAGGCATATGTTAAGCATTGTAAATGAGTTAATGAAATGTGAATTAAGCCTAAAGAGGGATATGTGAATTAAAGAACGGATTGAACTGTTAGTGACCCTTTTGTGTTCATGAAATGTGTAGGGTCAAGCTCTAAGGCAAATCCACGTTTATCAATGTGAGTAATATCGATATTCGAATTTTTGTGAATGTCCATTTGTTTATTCCCTTATAAGCTTTATGAGTTGCTATTCGGGATTGTGGACGAAAGTCTGATATGAATAAACATAAATGGACCAAAGGTCGTTTTGATAAACGTGAATGGACCAAAGGTCGCTTTTGATAGAAATGAGGCCAAAGGTCATTTTGATAATGAATGAGTGGGCCAAAGGCCGCTTTTGACATGAATGAGTGGCCAAAGGCCGCTTTGATATGAACGAGTGGGTCAAGGCCGCTTTTGACAAGAATAAATGGGCCAAGGTCATGTTGACAAGAATAAATGGGCCAAAGGCCATTTTTAAGGTTGAATGGGCAAGGCCGCTTTTGATATAAATGAACGCAAGGCCGCTTTTGACATGAATGAAAATCTAGATGGGCCAAAGGCCAGAATGTTTGGAACTACAGTCACTTGATTTGGAATTTTGTATAGTTATATATATTTGTTAAATAGAATTATGAACTGGGCCCAAGGTCGTTTGAAACATGTTGTTCTATATTGTTATGTATATCCTGTATTTGATATTATTCACTGGGCTATCGCTCACGCTCATTCATGTGTTTGTAGGTGAGCCGAGAGAAGCACAAACCTAGCCCCAGTGAAGTCTGCCAGGAACAACATGAGTTTTGGGGAGTCAGCCTTGTGTCTCACACATGAGACCATCTTTGCCCTTTTATTATGTACTTATGTTTTGTTTTGTTGGCAAGGGCTTTGTGTATGTCTGTACATAGTCTGTCATAGGTTGACTTATTCTGGATGATCCTGTTTGTAATGAATTTTGTGATACAGTACTTTTGATGTGGGTTATTAACGTATCTGAGTATGGTTTGTTTGATGTGCATATAAGCACTACTCAGGACAAAGTTTTAAATTTTTATTTCCGCTTGGCCCCTTTACTCGATGAATTATGTCTGCTTGGTCTCAGGGGTCAGAGGTAGTCACAGATTATCGGCCTTATGTCCTTAATCCATGGGGGCGGGTTCTGGTCATGACATAGAGCATGCTAAAAAATGACCAAAAGCTTGCTGGAGTTAAGCCAAAATATGCTAGAATGACATGCTACTTCATAAGGCATACAAGGCTAGTTTGTAAAAATTACATTATAAGTGCATAAAGCATGCAAGGGATGACCGAACCAAGCCAAAATAGTGGTATGCCATACTGAAATAATGCCAAAAGTAGGTTGAGAACAAGCTAACACAAGCTTAACAAACATGCTCAAACATAAGGCATACAAGGTAAGCATACAAGACACAAGGAGAGATGATGTCCCTCTCCTATTTAAGACCTCAAAACACAAGTTTTACCATTGAAAATCCACTGGATTTCAGTGGTTAAAAGGCCAAGAGAAAGTGGTTCCAATAGCTTCAAAGACTAGCACAAAACAAAGCCAAACAAGGCACAAAGGGGGAGGGTTAGACCACCCCTAACACAAAAGAGACCTTAAACAAACATTACAAGCATGCAAAATTAGAACTTTTTACAGTAGAAAGTTAGGCCTAAAACAACATGAAAATAGGGCCAAAAGCTTAATAAAAAACAAGGGTTTAAGAGGTTAGAAGCTCACCCTTGTAGAACCACTTCAAAGTCAAGAACTCCAACAACCTTTTGAACCAAAACCAATCCAAAAACTCCAAAACCAACCTCAAAGTGCCTCAGCTCCAAGAGTATGGTGTTTCACTATGTGTTTGTGTGCAAAAGTGCGAAGAATAAGCACTTTCAAGAACAAAACAAGAGAGAAAAGAGAAATATAGATATAGATGATATGTATAGCTCTCAAGTAACTTTTTTGAACCTAAGGTAAGAAGGGGGAGGTTCTCTTTTATAGAGAACCAAAGTTCAAGCTTTTTGAACAAGCTTCAGGTCTAAAGCCATCCCTCTATACACGTGTATGGAGGATGAGTTTTTGCTCACCACCGCCATACCGTAAGAAAAGATCTTCTAAAGGTGTTAGAAGTCACGACCACTTGAAGTGGTCGGCCACTACTTAGTGGTCGGCCGACCATCACAAGTGGTCTGCAAGGGAAGAAAGTGGTCGGTAGGGGGGGAGGGGTGGTCTGCACATTGAAAGCAAGCTAATGGCTTGGTGGCCGACCACTTTTGATGGTCCAAAGACCAAGAAACCAATGCCGACTAGAAACTGGCAAGAGAAGAAAAGTGGTTTTAGGAAAGAAACTGTCTCCTTCCTTATTCCACCCTTCAAGCAGGAAAACAAGGTTTGTGCCAAAAACAAACCAAAAAGGATGAAAGACGAAAGTCCACTGTCAAGGCGCACCAAAAACCCCAAAACTAGTCTACGGACACCAAAAGTGGTCTATGAGGAAAAGTGGCTCACGAGACCTTTGTGTCCCTCTAGGCAAAGGCAACAAGACACGGTTCAAAAACCAAGCCAAGAGAAGAACGTTAATGTCCGTAGATAAGGCGCATGTCAAGGCTCAAAACCGTAAATCGGTCTCCAAGAGGAAAAGTGGTCTCACGACCACAACAAGTGGTCTCCAAGACCTCAAAGGTCCCTTTAGGCAAGGGAAAACAAGGTTAGGTTCAAAACCAAACCAAGAGAGAAGCAAGACAAGGCGCTCGGCCAAAGGCTCCGAAAACCGGAAATTGGCCTACCAGAGGGAAAAGTGGTCTACGACCACAAAGAGTGGTCTACGGACCTCTCTTTCTCTCCAAGCAAGGTCAACAAGGTTTGGTCCACAACCGAGTCAGAGACGCCCCTAACGCCCCGAAAATCCCATTTTATTCATTTGGGCTTGCTACAGTTCAAACCCAAAGTTACGGTTTTGAATCTAATCTCACAAAGTGCAATGCAAGATTGATAAATCACCAAAGAGTCCAAATCCGACAAATCGTTTTGAAAAACTGATTTTTAGAAAGAAGTGCCAAACATGGACTACTTTGCCAGATACAGAGTCGCCACCTAAATGTTTTATTTTGGGAGAATTTAAGAAACCCTGACTCGTGCCTAAGGCCACGCATTCGTCATCACTAAAGTTGCCTTGGCTCGGGAACTTGGGTACGATTAGGGAAGGTCATTTCATGAGCATTTCGCCACGATCAAAGATCGCCACTACTAAGCATGATATATTGTTTTTGAAAACACATGTGCTCTTATTCTGGTTATTAATCTAGAATTACTATGTGATGCGCACAACATATAAGTATAGACTAGATTGCCCAAGTTGGAACAAAGCATCGTGATATCCGCTTGTTTTGAAAATGCATTGAAGTTTGCTACCCGCAGTAGGCTAAAACACTGTTTCATTTAATTATTTCAATTCAAGCAAACCCAATCTCCACCCACAGTATTCAGTGCTTATATCACATAAGCACATAGCCTCATGGTAAGCATGCTATCATGGCAACCACCACACGCATGCAAGGATGCTAAAGCATAAACACTTACCGAGTACTCCGAGCCAAAGAAAGAAGCTAATTAGAAAACATGCATGAATCCTAACTATGCTGAGATGCCTAATGTAACGCATGCAAGAATGCAACTAAGATAGGCTCGGCTATTCTAAGATGGCATATGAGATATAACAATCGATACATGTATGCAACTTGGAATTGAAATACAATGCAGTTAGCATGATGCGCCGAGCCCGGTGCATGTAAAACAGATGAATAGATGCAAACATACGAACATAAGGATGCTAATTGAAACGTGCCCTAAAACTAACCGTCATAAGCTGGTAAATAAAAGGGAGAAAGACGTGGGGTTGGAAGACATACATCACACACACACGCACACTTATTATAACATTGCCCTCCTCGGAGGGTCCGAATGAATAGTACAGAACAAACTAGCTAATCTAAGCTAATTAAACTAATTATTACACAACATTAATTAATTAACGAATTAACTAAGTAAATAAGGAATCTAGCATGCAAATTAAACAAAATGGACTGCCTTAGCTCTGTTCCGAATGATAGGGATACATGCATGCTCAAGTCGCCTTGTCGGGAAATCCATCGCGATGCCCTCGACGGTTTTGTTTGCAATCGTCCTGCAACACTGCATAAAGCTCCGTAAGGTCACCGACTAGTTTTTGCTGTTGGTTTCAGGTTTGCTGCAACAGAGAGCGAGAAAGGGGCACGGCAAAGTATTTTCAACATATGTGTACATGACCACTCTCTCCATCATTGCACAAGCTTTAGGGAGTGTGGTCCTCAATCCTTGCGCCACTAATCATGCATCCCGATGCATGATGGCCGAGGAGTTGGATTACACGACTAGATGTAAAATGAATGCACATATAAACACAACAAGGCCTAAACTCCATCATGGGTAATCCGAAGTGTCGGCGACCGAGAATCAAGGCATGTTTCGTCACTTGGAGTGCGAAACGTCCCTCATTTCCCGTGTTTGGACTAAACCCTATTCCAAATACAATGCAATATACATGGCATACACAATACGACTAGCATGCAACCCTAAATGCAATGCAACCTAATCAGGCTAGCATGCAAGGGATGATATGCAAACATGCAACTAGCATACACAATGCTATGAACTAAGAACGGCATACTCAATGCACATACGAAGATGGACATGCACAAAGACATGAACAAGGCATACACAATGTGACGATCAAGCATGCGACAACATGTATATGGCATACGTAACGCAAGATGGACTTAAACTAAAATGAATGGGCCTTAGCCACACTCAAATCAGTGGCCAATCATGATAAAAATGAAGCAACAACACACATGCAAACATGCACAAATGCAAGGGACCAAACCTAAGGCACAAAGTGCAACTTCACCAAAGCATGGTAAGCATGAAATATGGCATACAATCACATATTTTCTAGCTCTGAAATGACATGCAAGATGGTCCCGAATCATGCAAACACCTCACACAATGCATGCTAGATGACCCAATTACCGAAACTAGTGAAGTGGATTACACTATAGGCATGCAAAGCAATACTCAAATGGCCAAACCAGCCCCAAACAGTCCCTATGCAGGCCAAAACAGTGGCAAGATGGTCTAAAATGATGGCTCAAAATGCATAGAAATGAAGCTCATGCAATGGTCCATAAATGAGGTATTCATGCACAACTCTCAAACACATTTAAAGAGTGGAAAACATGGGAATATGGCACAAGTATAGGCTCTGAAATGACATGCTCAATGGCCCCAAAACATGAAAACACCTCAGTATAAGCATGCAATAGGCTTTAAAACTCAAGGCTAGGCAAGGGTATTACATTAAAACCATGCATAGCAGGCATCATTCGACCATGAGGCATAAAAATAGGGCTAAGGCAGTCCAAAACATGCACAAAATCAGTTTAAGTCATGGCCAAAAAGTTCTAGAATCAAAGACCAAAATAGCATGCAATGTAAGCTAGTAAAGAGGATTTGCACTACAAGCATGTGAGGCAATCAAGAGGCCACTAAACCAGAAAAATTTAGAGGTATGACATGCCAAATGAAGCCCCAAAACCCACTGAAACATGGTTAATGCATGCAAGAATGAGACGCTCCTTTGATAGGCTATGAAGAGGGTTATTCTACACATGCAAGATGGACACCCAATATGGAAAAACAAGCTCTGGAAAGAGCCTATGCAGGTCCTAAAACTCACCAAAAATGGCCTGAAACATGGCTTGGAAGCATGAAAATAAGGGCTCCTTTGTTAGGCCAAATATGCTAGAAATCAAAACAAGGAGAGAGAGGGTCACCCCTCTCGATTTTGATACTCAAAACAGATTTTAGCTACTAAAATCCAATCAGATTTCAAAGGGCTAAAAGGGTAAACAAAGGCCAACACAAATGCTCTAATGCATGGCTCAAAACAAGGTAAATGAAGCATGCAAGGGGTAGATGACCCCAACAGAAAAATGATCTTAAACAAACATGTTAAGGGCCTCAAAATAAGACTTCTTTTAGTTTACACCAAAGCTTAAATATGCTTGCAAGTATAGCTAAAAGATGAAGCAAAATAAAGCTTAAAAGAGGGAATAGTGTGTTACCCTTGTAGCTTCAAAGAAACAAAGACACCTTCGACCAAAGTTCAACCTTAACCTTCGAGAATGACCTCCAAGGAGCTTAGGTTGATGGGGGAAGTGTTAGGCTAGGAGGTGTAGTGTAAAAAGGCCAAGAACTATGCATTTTTGGAGCCAAAATAGAGATATAGAGAGGGAGGTATATGTGTATGCCTTAGGGAATTCTGAACCTTCACAAAGGAGGGGGAGGCCCTCCTTTATAGCCAAGAGGGTCCAAAGCTTCTCAAAGAAGCTAAAAAAAAAGCTTGAAGATCCTCCATACACGTGTATGGAGGATCCAATCTATGCCTTCCAGCTGGCACAGTTGGCAACAACTCACAGAGACAAGACTGAGGAAGGCAGGCCGACCAGTTCAGGTGGTCAGCGGGCCACTTCCCTTGGTCGGCCGACCAATTCAAAAGGGTCAAGTGGTTGGTAGCCCTATTTGGTGGTCTCCATATGAAATACAAGCAAGTGGAATGGTGGAAGACCAGTAAATGTGGCTCAAAAACCAAGGAGACCAACTTCCTGTCAAGAAAATCGGCCGGCGAAGAGAAAGGTGGTCTCCAAGGAGAAAAGGTGGTCTCCCACTCCCACCCTTGTACCACCTTCCAAACAATGAAAATAGGGTCCATGCCAAAAATGAACCAAGACGGATGCAAAACGAGGGTTCGGGGGCCAAAACGTGCAGCTGGGTGCCCCGAAAATTGATCATACATCAGTGGCGTACATCACGAAGGTGGTCTCTGGCCACAAAGGTTCTCTAGAGAGAGGAAACAAGGTGTGCCAAAAACCGAGGAAACGGAGAAAGTTGCGGTTCCGACTGAGGTGCACTACCGACGGCTCAAAATTAGAACCGGGTCTCCAAATGGGAACAAGTGGTTTGTGACTATGAAAAGTAGCTTCACGGCCACCGAGAGATGGTCTACGAGACTCCTTCCTTCTGAAGAGAAAATGTAACTTGGTTCAAAAACCGAGGCAAAGCACAAAAGAGTCTCAAGTCCAGAGGCAAGGTTTCACCAAGACTTCAGAATCTCGTAATGAGCACAACATGCGCAATCACCGAGTGCTCAATCGATGACGTCTGAGTCTTAAGGTCAGTCAAAAATGGGGTGTCTACAGTTGCCCTCTTTGATGGAACTCGAAAGTCATAAGTGACGGGAGTGAATGTCAAAGCCCAGAGATGACCTATTTTTGACAAGGCCGAAGACTTAGACAAACAAGTGAGATAAACAAGAGAATTACAATTCTCGTTACGTCTCACACGGAGAAGATATAATACCTGTCCGGTTCGTCTGGTCGCACCAGCTTCAAATGAACCGTACATACAATATCGTGCCTGCAAGAGAGAGAAACCTAACAGGCACAACATAGTTAGCAACATATGTTCAACGCTATATCAAACGCAGACAAACATGGTGCCGATGAAAAAGTACATCGCACTGCAAGAAGAAATGTGCGTGACAACGCAAGTTAAGCATGGAGGTATGACGATACCAGTGAAATGTGCACAACAATGCAAGCGATGCGTATAATAATGCCAGTGATGTGCATAACAATGCAGGATAAGCGCAACTTCAAAAGCATGTTTGAAACAAATCATTGAGCAAAGAAAAGCAAGCCTCGACGAGGGCAACTCAAACGCAACCTCCGATTTACCTATCGGAGGGGTCGCAACGTACTCAAAAAGGATACACCTGGCTCTTGGCGAGTAACGATGAGCCATGCGTCGAGGATTGGACTTGAAGTTCCCGCGGAGGGATTTCGCGCCGAAAAATGCACTTTCCTTGTACTTTCTTGAGAGCCAAGGACTTCGATCACAACCAAAATTTGTAGGGAGAACAAAGAGTCATTGGAGACCACCCACGAGGGCCACCGACCACCTAGGGAGGCCACTGACCAGGTTTTGTGCAAAGGGGGTGGTCGGCCTACCAGGAAAGGTGGTTTCCGACCACCCCCAAATCCGGATGCTTTTGTCTTTTTACACTTGTTTCTTTAAATCCACATGTCCCAATCACTATTCCTCACACCCTTAAGGCCGAAATCAGCTCTCCTTCCTTCTTAGACCATTTTCTCTCTCAGATCTGGACTTTATACGCGTTTTCCAACGCCCTACGCAAAGTTGTTTCGCGAAATCTTTCAGTTTTATTCACTTTGGACCAATTAAAATTTGATTTCAGAGCTTCTTTCTTCATTTTCACCACTTGGGGTAAGTTTGTCTCGACATTTGGAACATTTTCTCGAGAGTTGACTTTTGTTGACTTTTTCATTTCCCGAGAGTTGACTTTTGTTGACTTTTTTCAATTTTGGCTCATTTTGCTCATTTTTGCTCATTTTTCCAGATTTCTTTAAATGGCAGGTCATTTTCATCATGGTGGAGGTCCTCCAGGTGCTGGGGATGAGCCAGACATCATGTCCTTGCCTTCGAGAGTTCGGCCTTTCGATCCCGAGAGGTATCGTCCTCAGGAGCACGTCCTGCCTCCGACCACTTTCTATCATTTCACCGACTTTGATCGACGAGTACCCATGGATCTCCTACTACGAGAGCCAGAGTCTCATCTCTCTCATCAAGCACGAGAGGTACGCACTTCACTCTTACATTTTTTGCAATGTATTCTACATTTCTTAGATTTCGCTTTTCCTATATGTGTTCATCCGCCATTCTCAACACATTCACACACCATCCGTCCACTGCACACACAGCTCATGTATAACCAGACTTTGCTCGTTTTAGCACACAGCTCACAACACAGAATTTTGTTGAGTTAGCACACAGCTTGTTCTGAACACTCAATCTATAACATAGCATTTCGGTTGCATTTTGAACACACAGCTCAAGCAATTGAATTTCTTAACACGCAGCTTATGCTTTTGGTTGTGAACACGCAGCCCACATTTTTGAAATCTGAACATGCAGCTCAAACTTTTTGTTGTGAACACGCAGCCCACATTTTTGAAATCTAAACACACAGTTCAAACTTTTGATGGCTTACACACAGCCCACTTTTTTGAAAGTTGAACACACAACCCAAACTCTTGATGGTGAACACACAGCCCAAAGTTTTTGAAAGTTGAACACACAACCCAAACTTTTGATGGTGAACACACAGCCCACAGTTTTTGAAAGTTGAACACACAGCCCAAACTCTTGATGGTGAACACACACCTACGCTTTTGAAAGTTGAACACACGTTTCAAACTTTTGTAATCAACACACAACACACGCTTTTCAACACGAGCTCATACTAAACACACAAATTGCTTACTTCATTTGTTCAATTTCATAATCAACACACATTATATACTTTACTTCAACACACAAATTAATCGAACACACAGTCCATTTTACTTCTGAACACGCAGCTCATACATTTCATTTGCAAGCTGAATACATTTGTTAATTCTGAATGCATGTATCTTCTCGTTCTACACGAGGCTATGGCTCGATTATTGCTAGGGAGTGGTATATGGAGCTCCTAGAGACCGTTCGTCATATGGTTGACGAGGCAGTGTTTAGACCCTTCTGTGTGGGGCTATTACGTTACCCGGCAAACAGGACCTTGATGGGGGCACTTGTGGAGAGATGGTGGGATACCACCAACTTTTTCCACTTCTCAGCCACCGGGGATATGACGATGATCCCGTTCGACTTTGTGATGCTGACTGGCCTTGATGTGGCCGGCCGACCGGTCCCCTACGATGAGGATATGGGTGAGTGGGAGGCTGCCTGGATTTATCTGTTGGGAGCTCACCCACTGATTGATCGATCTTCGGGCAGAGTCAGGTACACTTGGTTTCTCGTGCAGTATAGAGGGAATATGCTGGAGACTCTTGAGGAGATAGAGCAGTATGCTCGATGTTTTTTGATGTTCCTTCTTGGGACCACTTTGTTCTCCGACAAGGGGAACACAGTTGGATCAGATTCACTAATGCTTTGTGGACCTATCACAGTCAACCAATATGATCGGGTGGCGCCCTGCCACCTCTATTGCTATATGAGTGCGATTCTCATGACGGAGAACATAGTTGGCGGCTACTGGAGAGCCTGGGAGGTACCTTTTGCCCTCTTGATTTACATTTATATTTTTCCTTAGTTGTACACTGCACACCCACACACCTTATTTTCAGATTCTACATTCTACACTCAAGATTCTCAGATTCTCCATTCTCAGATTCATATTATGTATTCAAGATTTTGTATTCTCTCAGACATTCTCAGATTCGATGGCTATTGCCCTATTTTTCATAGCTATGGGTTTACGATACTTTCCGACGCTTAGCTCTAGAGCTTGAGGTGGAGGTGCCTCAGATTCCTTACCTCACGATTCGAGGGTTCATCAGCCGAGGGCTCGAGGCTCTACCCACCCGCAGAGTTCTTTGATACTAAGTAGCGATCAAGGTAATTTAGAACTCTCGCCTTCATGTTTTCACTTTTGATTCATCTTGCATATTTACGATCTAATCACTTATGCACCGTTATTCGCAGATCACTTGGCGTTCTCGGTGTCCTTGGGAGGAGATATCCGCTTCGATTCCCCGGGGTGGGCCTCTTCTATACATGACTTTGTTTGAGGAGCCGTTAAGGTGGCTCGGTTTCTAGGGATCGCTTCATGCGCCGACGATGGGCATCCTCGATCGAGGATCCCTCATCACCTCCAGAGGACATGTGGTTCATCGAGGCTCACTCCCCGAGGAGGTCGACGCCGCTATGTTGGGTAATCGATGCGATTCTCAAGATACGGAGGAGGGGAGTACGCGACTTACCGCCATACGTACCTGATGTCCCAACGACAGTATCCAGATTCCTACGAGGAGGGTCAGCTGGTGCATCGTCGCCACCCGAGCCCTGCCATGATGCTCTTAGACTAGCAGGTCAAGATATCGAGGAGTGGGGCCAGACAGATTCCCCCGATTCCCTCAACTTATTAGCACGCTGGGTGGCTAGATCTTCCGACGGAGTTAACAGGATGACGATACGGGACATCTTACCCGATCCCATTGGAGCCTCCATTGCCTGATCACCGATACATCAGAGACCTTGACTCACCACCAGTATGCTTTACAGTTTTGATTTATCACTCAAATATTTGGACATTCATTCATTCACTGATAACTTGCACTTGTATCTGCAGCCTCCCATCAAGTATATGGATAGGATGCTTGGAGTGGTGGCCTCGCTCGAGGGCATGGTTCTGCGGAGGGAGACACAGCTATTTATCGCCGGCGTCTCGGTATTTTTCAATTTCCTTGCATTTATCACATTTTTGATGACATGCTGAATTTGACTATTTCATCGCTGGTTGATCGCATGAGAGCACAATCTCGACGACGCCACATTTATGGACCGTATCTGCATGCACCCACTCCATGTAGCTTTCTTGTCTATGCATCTGATATACATATTGGCTAATGTATTCAAATTGCCCTATTTTTTCAGATGCCACCGCTACAGGCTGGGTCGCCCGGGCCTTCTCGAGGAGCTAGGAGAGGGGATTCGACTTGCTGCCAAGGCAGGCATAGAGCGCCTATCAGAGATGATGAGGAGTCCAGCGAGGAGGAGGAGTCTGCACATCCTCAGTCAGAGACATCTGCAGGCAGAGATGATGACTCTGAGTCCGATTCTGAAGGCGGAGGTGATGCCGAGGAGGGTTCCGAGGACAGCAGCTCCGATTCAGATGGTGGTGCTGGTAGAGGTGGTGTAGGGACTTCTCAGCCAAGGAGGACGAAGAGGGCCTCCTATTCTTGAGCCCGAGAGCACTGATGTAGATGTTCATGCTTTATTTTCCTTTTTTTACTAGTTAGTTGTAGCACATTAGCTTTAGGTAGTTTTATTTTCTTTAAAACTTGTACCCTTGTTGTAAAATGTTGTAACAAAGGAAGCATGATGGAATGAAACAGCTTTTTGAAAAAGTGTTGTATTTTATGTTCTTAGCATCGTATCGCATCACCTTGCACAAAAATGAGATTGAATGAAAATTGAGCATCGAAAATGGCCAAGTCAGTTAGTGAACCGACGCAACAAACTAAACAACTTAACTTACTAAGAAACAACAAAACCTTGGCAAGTTTACAACTCGATAAGCAAATCCCGACAATGTTGATTAAACAAAGAGTAACAACTCGATATACGGAACTCAACGACTCGATAAGCAACGACTCGATAAACAAAACTTTAACAACTTAATAAGCAAAACCAAACAACAACTCGATAAACAAAGAGCAACAACTTGATAAGCAAATGCATCTCGGACAATTGGAGTGACAGAATGCATCCGAAACAAAGGTAAACTCGGACCTTCAACACTCCCAACGCATGGAAAAGCTAGGATCTCTCTTCTAGAAACTAGGAACAGACCAAAGACCAACTTTTCTCCATGGCCGAGCACCGTAATGGCCGGTCGACCGCTTATTTTCCTTGAGACCAAAGGTGGTCGGCCTACTGTAAAAGTGGTCGGTCAACCACTTGGTTTGGCTTAATTAGATTTTTGACACGTGTCCCCAAACAGTGCCTTATCCTCTATAATAGTTCCAGCTTCGTGGTTCTTTCATTTCATCTTAGTTTTGCATCAAAATGGAGGCATTCCTCATCGAAAATCTCGCAGCTTGGATTGCTACTTTAGACGGCTCGAAAAAGTTGAACTTCCGGGGCTTCGGCTTGAATGCACTATTCACGTTGAGCCGCACTTCGTTGCATCTTCCCTTTCTCCATGCCGTGGCGAGGTTTTGGAATCTGGTAACACATGTCTTTAGCTTTGGCGGGCAAGAGATGTGTCCTACCTTCGAAGATTTCCAAGCTTTGATGGAGTCCGAGCGCAACGAGATCTTGCCCCAACTCCGCTTCGGCCATGCTCAAGCCTTAGGACGAATGTGTGGGCTCACTATGCATGACACTCGGTCTCTGATCTGCAATGGAGAATTGGACATCCTCAGCTTGATTCAACATTTTTCTGATCTCTTGATCGCGTGACCATCATTGGCAGGGTTTTCGGCAACATGCCCTTTGCTTGTGCATGTTGTCTCACCTTTTGCTTGCCTCAGGTTTCAGTGGGCCTAGCGTTCGTTTAATCGAAGTTGCCCAAAGCTTGAAAGAGGGCAAGAGCTGCATTGCCATGACGTTGACCGAGACATTGATGGGCTTGGATGTTTTCCATCGCCGGGAGACGACCAGATTCGCGGGGAGTCCATTACTGCTGCAGGTAATGTTTCTCACCCTGTCTCACATATATTGCTCACATCACTCGACCCTCAGGCTCGATTTTTCTCTCAAAACCCTTTTTTCACTTTTCTCTCATCGTACATCTCTCTATTCTTTAATCTCTCATTTTTCATCCCTCCTCAAGTGTGGTTGATGGATAAGTTGCAGGTTGTGGACTCTTGCCCGGCATACTCAGCTCGCGGCTACTTCTTTCGACGTCGTCTAGTCGATGCCCATGATGAGGGATGGTGGTTTGACTGGATGTACAATTTGTCCGCAGACCGCATTGCTTGGCGCTATCCTTGGCTCAATCTACCGACAATGAGCTATAGCATGTCCCGGTAGCTTCGGATTCAGTTGATTGGCCTGACACACTGCGTGTTCTACTTTCCTTTCTGGTTCTAGTGCCAGTTTGGCCATGATCAGATTTGCCCGGCAGAGGGGATAGAATACCCAGCTGCATTTCTGGTCCGAGGCGTACAGCTTGCTCGGTATGCCACAGCATGGAGGACGAGAGAACTCCTGGCCCCCGCTCCCACTTTCAGTTGCACTTTGTCTAATGAGTGCATAGATTGGCTTAATGAAGAGGCACAGATTGGGCCCACTTTGGTGTCAGAAGCTTCGACTAGCTCTGGGAGGGGGCGCAGGAACACCTGACTTAGCTATGCCCCGGATTTATTGCTTTATTAGTACTTTTAATTTTTCTTTATGAATGTAACCAAAAGCAACTTCAATTTGTATGCAAGAGCAGAGGACTCAGATTGAAATCAATAAAATTGAAGGTTGTGGGTATTGAAAATTTTCCGCTTTGGTCCAAAAATGGTCTAAGTTATAAAAAGATTAATTTGAACAAAATCAACTTTTATTAAAACTTTTCAAAACCATTTTCGACATGGATCGAATCGACACGCCCGAGATCCGCCAATCGAGATGCACAACCTCGATTCCAAAGAATCGAAAGTTGCCCCTAGTCTGAGTAGCACTGCACCAGAGATCACAACCGAACT
This sequence comes from Camellia lanceoleosa, assembly GCA_025200525.1. Classification (NCBI taxonomy): domain Eukaryota; kingdom Viridiplantae; phylum Streptophyta; class Magnoliopsida; order Ericales; family Theaceae; genus Camellia; species Camellia lanceoleosa. The sequence goes on along the minus strand of CM045768.1, from coordinate 38,742,147 downwards.
CTTGAATGCTGAATAGACAAAGATGACAGAGATGATCAAATGGACAAAGTTGATCGAGGAAAAGTTTACAGCTGAACTTCAGGATGAAGTTGCCTACATATCCCAAAGATGAGAATCAAGCCTTACGTAGTTTAGGCTCGGGTTCACTCGAGTATTTTCACTTTTCTTTTATGCTCTAACTTTTGCCAAGGCCGCCTTTTGTGGGTTTTCAACCTTGCGAGCTTAGTTTTTGTAATTTCCAATTTTTCATGCTCCAACTTTTGCCTAGGTCGCCCTTTCGGGTTTTCGGCCTAGCGAGCCTCTCAAGGGTAATATTTCTTCAACTTGTGCATGTTGATCGGGGAGAACTCTAGGCCATCTAGGTCCATCGTAATCCCACCCACCGACTGTGATAGACTTGATGATGTAGGGACTGGTCCAATTGGGTTTGAACTTAACCCTAGGGTCATGGATGGGAGCTCGGTTATCTTTGAGCACCAAATCTCCTTCTTTCAAATTCCGGGACTTAACTTTCTTATTGAAAGCCCTGACAATTTCATACCGATAACCTTGAACGTGGTATGTTGCTTTCAGCCTTTCTTCATCAAAGAGCATGAGTTCTTCAAATCTGCTCTGCTGCGAATCTGCTTCGGCTATTTGACACTCAGCCAGCACTCTCAATGACGGAACTTCAATCTCGATAGGCAGAATGACCTCCATCCCATAAACTAACGAATACGGAGTCGCCCCAGTAGAAGTTCTAATTGAAGTCGGATAGCCCCACAGAGCAAATGGCAACTTATCTGGCTAGTTCCAGTAGGTTTCCACCATTTTTTGCAAAATGTGTTTGATGTTTTTGTTGGCGGCCTCAACTGTTCCATTGGTTTGCGGCTGATATGTGGATGACTTATGAAAAGTCACGTTATATTTCTCCAACAAGTCAATCACTTCTTTCTTGAAGTGGGAACCGTTATCTGAAATGATCTTGTTCGAGACCCCGTAGTGACAGATGACGTTGTTTCTGATAAATTTCACAACATGTGAAGCCTTCAACACCGCATAAGATTGGGCCTCAACCCACTTTGTGAAATAATCTATCGCGACCAGAATGAACTCATGCCCATTAGATCCCTTCGGAGTGACAGCCCTAATCACATCGATTCCCCAAACTGAAAATGGCCATGGCGAAGTCATATTGTATAGCTTCGACGGCGGGATGTTCATGTGGTTTGCATGGATCTGACATTTGTGGCATCGCCGCACAAAGCCGATACAATCCTCCTCCATGGTGGACCAGTAATAACCTTGTCTGAGAATCGTCGCACAATCCTCCTCCATCGCCGAGCCGATAGCATCCTCCCCTGCTCATGTGCGCCCGACTCTCCTCCATGGATGGCCTCCATCAGGCGCTTCGATTCTTCGGCATCAACACACAGCTTATGCATTCCTAGATGACCCTCTTGTACAGTTTACCCCCATAGATGATGAACTGAGTAGCCATTCTTCTGATCGCCCTTTTATCCTTGGCATTTGCCCCTGGTGGATACGCTTCTTTTTCCAAGAAGTTCCAGACATCGTAATACCAGGGGTTTTTATCTTGAACCTCTTCTATGGCAGCAATCGACTCGTAGGCCGGTGCAAACTTCTGGTCAATGATGATCGGACGCATCTACACTCCAAAAGAGATGTCTATCATGGAAGATAGAGTTGCTAGTGCATCTACGAACCTGTTGTTCTCTCTTAACAGATGAGCAAAGTTCAGCTTCTCAAACCGAGGAATCAGCAGGTCCAACGTTTGGTGGTACATTCTCATCTTTTCTTCTTTGACTTTCCGCCTTTTTAGCTTGAGATACAACCAGGTTCGAGCCCCCGATGACGACCAACCGTTTTGCCTCTAGTTCTAGAGCAGCTTCTAAACCAGCAATGCATGCTTCATACTCTGCTTCGTTGTTCGAGACTTTGAACCGGAGTTTAAATACTAAAGGGATACGGGACTTGTCGGGTGCTATCAGCAACACTCTTATCCCATACCCGCATCGGGTTTGATGTTCCAAAATATATCATCCAAAACTCATCGTCGATATGAAAAATAGCCTCATTTGGGAATAAGTACTCAATCGCTTCACCTCCTCCACCGATGATCGGCTAAGAACTCCGCTACCGCTTCTTCCTTAATCGACTTGGCGCCATGTACTTCAGATCGAATTCGAAAGGTATAACCAACGAGCTACCTACCCGTAAGTGCTTTCTCAAAGAGATATTTGATGGGATCTAATCTTGAAACCAACATTATGTAGTGAGCTAACAGTAGTGCCAGCCTTCGGTAGCCCATACCAAAGCCAAACAAGCTTTCGAGTAGAGTGTAGCGGTCTCAGAATCCAGTATCTTCTTGCTCAGATAGTAGATAGCCTTCTCCACCTTGTCCTCAGACTCTTGTGCGAGCATGCAGCCCATTGTAGTCTCAGTTACTGAAAGATACAAAATCAAAGGTTTTCCTCGAGCGGTGACAACACGGGTGGGTTCTGTAAGTATTCCTTGATTTGTTCAAAAGTAGCTTGGCATCTACCGTCCCATTGAACTTCTTTCCTTTCTTCAGAGACCAAAAGTGGTTCACAAGTGAAGGTTAATTTTGAGATAAACCGCCTTATGAATTGCACTTTACCCGTAAAGCCTCTCACCTCCTTTTCTTTGGTGGCATTTCTAAGATAGCCTTGATTTTGAAGGGTCGACTTCGATACCTCTCTGTAATCAAGAACCCCAAGATTTTCCCCCAGAACACCAAACATACACTTCGAGGATTCACCAAGAACCGAAATTCTCTCGATCCTTTGAATTTTTTTTGCAAGGCAAAGTAGTGGCCCTCTCTTTCTTTGGATTTGACAATCATGTCGCCCACATACCTCAACCTCTTTGTGGATCATGTCGCAATATTGTGGTCGCTTGTTGATATGTAGCTCTAGCATTCTTCAACCCAAATGGCATCACCTCAGAATAAGAAGTCCTCCACGGTGGTTAAAGCGCTTTCCTGCCTTCAAAGCCATCACTATCTGATTATAGCTTGAGAATCCACCCATGAACTAAAGCAAAGCATGCTTCGCTGTGAAGTCCACTAACCCATCAATATGCGGCAAGGGAAAGTTGTCCTTCTGACCGCTCGCTCAAATCCTAAAATCCACGTGATACCCCGATCCCCGCCATCCTTCTTCTGATTAGAACAATGTTGGCAAACCAAGTTGGGTATTCGGATACTGTGGGAGCCGAATATATGGCTAAATCGGAAGGGGCATGTTTTAGTATTGACACTAACTACCGCCAAGAATATTAATCGCCCCATCCTCGCAAGACTAGGATGGGCCAATACGATATGCAGTTTATTGAAAAGATCGTTGGGGCCAAATATAAGAACGTAATGATTGAAAATCAAGCCTGTGCCCCGAGGCCTCGTGGAGGAACATATATAAATAAAGAAGTAGCGTTTTGGAAAGGTATATAAAAAAGACACACTTCACTAAATTTAGTAAACAAGCTTTCTTGAATAGAAGAACTGACTTGCCCGTCGGAGTGCTAATCCCGGCACCCCTGACCGGAGTATTTGTCTTTGCAGGTGACTAGCTGAGTATCAAGAGCGCCTCCCAGATCTCAAGAGTATTTCAAACCACTTCCCCACAATCGCGCCGCTCGTGGGAATACTCAAATATATCCATGGAAGGCGTGACGAAGATCCTCCGATAGCCACCGACGAGACCACACAGAGATTTACATCACCCCGCAGATATGCTCGAAGGAAACCATCGCCGCGAGACGCGCTTTGAATTTTGACTCACCAACGACTTCAAATAGCAGAGACGATGCAAGCCATCATAGAACAAGCTAAACAGAATGAGCAAAGGCTGGAAAATATGCTCGCAGAAAATGAACGCCTCCGACAAGATTTGGCCCTGGAAGTAGCAAAATCCAAAGAAGCCGTGCGCCAAGACCCCGAACGACTCCTGGGGGCAGGTAAACGACGACCTCGAGCCCGACCAAGGGAAACTGATAGCAACTCCGATTCATTATCCACGGAGCATAACAAGGGACGCTCAGACACTTCCAGCTCCTCTAAAAAAAGCCCACACATAAGGAACAAGCGCAGAAGAAGCAGTTCGTAAGAGGACCAAGACGATCCTTTTATCCGATTTAATGTAGGGCGGCCCCGCCAAGAAGTTCAAAGCTCCATCATTTACTCTTCACGACGGAAAATCGACCCCAATCGATCATATACGCCACTACAAGCAAAGCCATGACGCTGCATGCGCATAATGAAGCCCTCATGTGCGAATATTCCCCAAATAGCGGGCCACTAGTCGCCGATGGTATTACAAGTCGAGCCGGCCGATAAGAAGTTTCCATCAATTGCAAAATCCTTCAGGCTGTGTTCATCACCAACGAGGTACACCAAACAGCCGATTTCTCTTTGGGCTATGCAAATTCAACCGGAGAAATGCCGAGAGCATATTCGCGCGATATTGGGAGTGCTTCAATCTCGCTGACGCTTGCAACGACTCCATGGTCACACCGCTTCAAAATGGGACTACATCCTCGATAGTGCTCTTCGCAACTCCGACTGTAAGACCCCCAAAACAAATTGGGCGTTGATGAAGAAAGTCAAGAGTATTGCAAAGTGGAAGACGATGCTCGAGGATCAAAGCTAGACAAGCATCCACCAAATCGACCTCCTCGATATTGCTTAGCCGATAAGTTCCATGCCTCCTTCGAGCCCCGAGCCACGCATAACGTGCTAAACGGACAAAAGGCGGACTCTCACCGATCGAGTGATCAATGCTCCCACCCAACGAATGAGCAATTGTAAGTCGACAGTAGGCGCTCGAGGCGCGCCGACAAAAAGTACACGGAACTGTCAGAGCCAATCACCGCTATAATGACCAAAATCCAACACCTTCCATTCTTCAAATGGCAATCAAAGATGGTGGGGCCCGATACACGCATTTAAGGGACCGGAGGCGAATATCACAAAGATCACGCCACGAAATGAGAGTTGCTACGCATTAAAAGATCACCGAAGAACTGGTGCAAGACTACCGACTACAAAGAAGATGTGAAATAGGAAAGCCAACCAAGGCATTAGCATTAAGGCAGACTTCTCCACTTGGCGTGATCCACGAATTTACAAACGCCACACTCCCAGCCATGCACACAATTCGATCACACCCAACTTTATAGGGGCGCCGTATTTCGACTGACCGGTCCGAAGAAGCTCCGACAATTGCCTTCAACGACTCTGACCTCAATGACGCAATGTTTTCCCTCATTGATCCGTTGGTCATTGAATTACGCATAAACCGGTTCATCATTGAACGAATCCTCATAGATCCAGGGAGTAGTTCAGAGGTCATGTACTATCAAACTTTCATCAAGCTCGGCCTCAACAAGGCGGATCTATCTCCGGCGCCTCACCCACTGTTCGGCTTTAATACGAACCCCGAATACCTACTGGGCAAGGTCACATTACCTGTTCGAGCGGGGTCCGTAACGGCCGGCGGAATTTCGGTCGTGAAGCTCCTTCGCCAGATAATGCCATAATGGAAGAACTCGCTACATGTCATGAAGGCCGCCCCTAAGCACCTACCATCGATTCTGCTTTCCCAACAACCCATGGCATTGAAGAAATACGTGGTTCCCAATCGCACAAGTAGAGTTTCGATGAAAACCCTATCATCGACCCGATCTATGGGCTCGACACCAGAATATATTTCGCCCGCAATATGAATTATTTTTCCTCGACGCTGAAAATCATGTCGATTCCCAGTGGGGCACTTGCCAGGATTGGCCGAATTAAGTCTTCGGAATTGGAGCCCCCTTTGGCGCATGCCGCCTTAGGGCCGATTAAGTCTCCAGATTCGGAGCGCCCTTCGTGGATATCACGACACAATTAAGTCTCCGGATTCGAGCCCTTGGCACATGCCGCTTTAGGGCCGATTAAGTCTCCTGATTCGAGCGCCTTCGTGGACGCGCCACGACACAAATTAAGTCTCTAGATTCGAGCCCCTTTGGTGAATGCCGCCTTTAGGGCCGATTAAGTCTCCGGATTCGAGCGCCTTCGTGGATATCACGACACAAATTAAGTCTCCAGATTCGAGCCCCTTTGGCGATGAGCCTCAGTACGATTAAGTCTCCAAATTCGAGCCCCTTGGTGCATGAAGCCTTAGGGCCGAATAAGTCTCCAGATTTGGAGCCCCCCTTTGGCGCATGCTGCCTTAGGGCCGATGAAGTCTCCGGATTCGGAGCCCCCCCCTTTGGCGCATGACGCCTTAGGGCCGATTAAGTCCCCGGGTTTGGAGCCGATTAATCTCCTTGAGGCCAAATGGGCCCTGGATTCAGGAACGGATCATACAGTGCTAAGTGCTAATCGCGTCTCTGAATCCGGAGCAAACGTTGGCACGAACAAAAGACATTAATAATTGATCCTATGTAACATACTAGAATGGATCATGCATTCAAAGTAATGAGCTTTAGTACACAAGCAAAATTCAGAATAACACGCAAATAGATTTAAAATAAAACCATTTATTTGATTAAATAGTTGTTACATAAATACAACCCGCATTCGAACATTACAATATCGAAAGCAAAAAAGGGGACAAAGCAGAAGTAAGATCGCCGATCGACGATCGTCCGCCTCTAAACCCTTCCACGGCGGCACTACCTTGAACCAGCTTTTGCTTAAGCCCACAACTTGCATAACGCTAAATCGCCTCGCACCATTGACAATGTTAAGGCAAAGATCCAGACAAGGAAGAATGAACTTGATAGCTTGTTGACTCTCCTTTCGGGTGATCTCAGACGACGACTTGAGACTCACAGATCTCAAGCCCTTCGCTTGGAGACTCAGTAACTCAAGCCCTTCGATGACCTAACTCCTCACGAATAGGTTTTCGCCGCAAACCATCTCAACACCAAACTTGACCGAATTTGAGCCTTCAGAACCAAAATCACCATCCTGCATAAAGAATGATGAGTCAAATGGAAATATTGGTGCGCCCACTCATTTTATTCTCAACAACGATCATGATCTCGAGGTCCCAATCCCGAGAAAATTTTATTAACTCCCAAAATGCATTGGTTGAATAAAACAAGCGCCGATTGACATTCACCATGATCGCTATCCCGACGGCCGGGTCAAACGCTGCTGGCTTGGTCAAAGCGAATAGCTTTATTAAAACGGCCGCCAAATATTCACATGCCGATCACCGCGACCAAAGCCCATTAATCCAATCGCCAAGCGCCAATACGCCACCCAAATCAAAGATAAATGGCCGCTGAAATAGCCTTAATAAAACCCTAATCTGCCGCCATGTGTCACCCCGCCCATGTGCGTATCTCGCCGATAGGTCTGCCTTGCCGGGCAGCTAATCGGCTATCCGGTCGGGCAATATTTAGACATTCAAACATTTAAGCAACACGAAATACACATATATCTAATATGAATGACAACGAAACAGTTATAATGAAACAATCTTTATTCAATAAAACAATAAGTTACATAGTTTCAACACGCCTGCTCCAATCTTACAATCAGAAATTCATATGGTGTCACCTTCATCCTCACTCTTCTCAATCTCAAAGGCACAAACGGAAAATCTTTACTCATGTAGCGTGGTGATGCCGAATCAATTCCCCGACACTCAAGAGCTTCTACCATTGAGATGCCTTGATCCAACCGCGTTCAACCCGCGATTTTCACATTGGCATACTTCTTCACCAAGGTCTCCTCGGTTTTCGATTCCCACCTTTCGCCCTCATGGAAACCTTTTTCATAGGCCCTCCTTCAGACTCTCTATTGCTAACATACTAGCTGCTTCGACGGCAAGTGAGTCGATAGTCGACTCAGAACCCTCTTCCACAATTGTTCGCGGCGCTGTGGATTGTGCCCGAGCCACCTTGGCCTTCCTTAGTTCCTCGCCACGCCTCCGCTGGCCTCCAAACTTGAATACGCTCGTCTCTTCTTCTCCATCTCGACGGGCCGCAGACAGACATGCCGACTTCAGAAGCAAAGTAAAGCCCCTTCATCATACCGTGAATGCCCTCGCTAAACACCTCGTAATCCTTGTCGACCCAAAGATTGATTTCAACCTCAGCGAAATATTTGTCGCAAAGTCGACCGCTACATCCGGTCTCGAACGATCGAAGTTCACTGTCAGGGTCTATTCTTCACGAATACCGCAGCTTAATGGGCACGGCTTGCTGCTGACCTCCTTCGACTCGAGATCGTGGAGCCTTACTCGCGATCGCTTCGCTCGGGCGATTCATCGCGACGCCAGAGATCGACGCCTCGACTCGCACTCCTACTTCCGCACCAAGAAGGGTTCACCACCGATTCATATCTTCGCCAAGCTTAGCTAGGGTCTTCGCCCCTTTGTCGTTAAAGAAAAGTCGGTTCGACATTCAAGAATCATTCTTCCCCAAGAGCTCAAATTTCCATTGTCTACCAAGCTCATAAAGGATGTATGCTTCTCATTTATCCTTCACAGAGGCAAGACGCTCGAGGCAATCTCATTAATTGAGATCCTGAATCGCCTGACGCCGCTTAATTCGACTAGGGGCACGATTCTACCATACTCACGACCACCGCAAGGGCAGATTCATCAATCTATCCGCCTAAGTACCCACCGCCCTCGACCCCGCAAGGACCGCCTCAAGGGTAGATTCACCAATCTATCCGCCTGCACCCCAATTACCCCAAATCAATTCTACTAAACTCATGGACCGCCTGGGCAAGGGCAGATTCATCAATCTATCCGCCTAAGTACTGGCCTCGACCGCAAGGACCGCTGGGCAAGGGCAGAGTCACCAATGTATCCTACCAAGTACCCCAAACCTCGACCTCAAGAAGACCGCTAGTAAGGGCAGATTCACCAATCTACTCGCTCAAATACCCTCCAAATGGCTTTCGATTGATACCATAATTCAATCCAAATTGGCATGAGAAAGACGAACCCATATTGACAGATATTCAATCCCTAAAAGTCAAACTCAAAGAACAATTTTACACAAAGAAGACGAATCAATGTTGACACAGATATTCAATCCCTAAAAGTCAAACTCAAAGAAAATGTTTCATTAACATTATCACACAAATTGTGCACAAGAAGTAATGACATTACAAGGAAATGTTCAATAATAAATTGGCATGCTAGTAACCAATTTATACATGAAAATTACCCTGAGCTAACAAAACCCTACCAAGCAAAAAACTTACAAAAACAAAATTAGGAAACGCCTCCCAAATCACTCCTCGGTGTCGGATTTGGCTGGCTTAACATCCACTTGCTCGTAAGGGATTGGCAAATCCCATGTAACCCCTCAAATGCAAAGAAGGGCTTTGAGCCACCCATGTTTGAACCCCGATTCTCAAACTTGGGAACTTCATCAACATATTCCGTAAGGCACTTTTTCCCGCCGAAGCATCGGATTCGGCTTTCTCCTTGGCCGCCTCAGCCTCTCTAGCCGAAGTCTCCGCCTTGGCAAGTTCGTCATGTGAGAGCTTGAGCACCTCACTGATTCGCCTAGCCTCAAAGATTGGATCGAAGTCTCAAAGAGGCGAGCCCTCTCCTTCTTCGCTCGGCTCAAGGCTTCCATTGCGGCCCTCATTTTTTCAAACTTTGCTCTACTCTTCTGACCTTCCACTTCGGCTTGCAAACGGTCAATCCTGCCAAGAGCATCATGCAGCGGTGCCTAAGTCGGCAATCACGCCGACGGTCAAGAATAAGGGATCATTAGATACCTTTATAAAAATAAATTCAAAATAAATATAAGATTCCTACCAGAGTGCCGATCAGCAGATAAGGCTACACCAAAATATCCCAAGACGGCTAAAAGGTCAGATTGTCACCCAAGAAGGAAATCGAGGCCGCCAAGCTCAACGCAACGGCCGGATCCTCAATGGCGTACATTGGAAGAAATGGCGATTCTCGATCTTTGGTCAATAACAAAGGAGCAACCACGTCCGATTCTTCGAGGCGAGGCCGCTTTGTCAAGGACTAGCTTCTCGAAAGGCTTTTGACCGCCTCCTCCGAATTTGCCATTCTTCACCGCCCATTGCTCACCCCCTTTTTCCATTTCGACCGGGCGAACTCGAACCATCCTTCAACAATGGGTACGAGGCCTTAGGCAAGCCGATCGATTCGCCCTCGCCTTTTGTCGAGCAAAGATTCGCCGGCATTTCTCCTACACGCCATTTGCGTAAGGCTTTCCTTCGCCATACCTTCAAGAAATCGTAGGTCGCCCAAATTCGAAAAATGTCTCCTAAGAGACTTCGCCCAACCCGACGCTGATGGTGAAGGCCGATCGAGTCCGGCAATTTCAAACGCCGAAAGCGACGGCCACTAACTTTTAGCCTCTCGAATTCTCTAGCCGATCAAGAATTACTTTATTACGGCCAAGATTCGCCTCGAGTCGTAATCTTCGAGACCAATTTGCCTAAGGTTCTTGTAGTCAAAGATAAGAGCCAAGAGTCAGCCGATCACGGATGGAATCGAATGTTGTCCACAAATGAGAACGTGGTATAAGTGGGCTCGCATCAAGTAAAATGTGGGCGTTTCCCTGCTTTTTGCACGCTTATGCCAAAGTAGTCGAGTGCTATCCTAATACCCCTAAACACCGCCTCGTCTACGCAAGTCAGAATCTTCTTCAATTTTTTACCTGCAAAAGATGAGTGATTAAGGAAAGAAAGCCGATTAAGAGATAAGTGATTAAACACAAGATACTACGTGGCAACCTGGGTCACCCTTATGTCCGAAATGGGGTCTAGGCGATTCGCCTTCAAATAACTCCCAATTACCTGACATCGACCATTACATCGCCAACCCTCTTACCGTAATCGCAAGCATAGTCACCAAATGATGGTCAGATCCTTGGCCCTAAGGAAGTACCCACCACTGTGAGGATTTGGCTAAAGCGTAGCAAAGCGTTTAATGGCAATTCGAGATTGATCCTAAGACATCGATTCAATTCTATAACACCCATAATGATTCGAAGAAATTTACATTTTGTTGAGAAGGAATCGACTCAATAGCGGCGATAGCCCTAAGTAGTGGATGTAGGGGAAACGGATCATTTTTCGCTATGGACAGAGGGGAATACGATTGTATTTTGATCCTCCTCTCCATATCTAGAGTAATCGTCTGCTATAAGAGTTAGATGGACGCCATCGAATGGAAAATGTCACCGAATCCTAAATGCGACTCGTAAAGGAGGTCCTTCAAGTGTTTAGCCATTTCGATGGGGACCCAAGGATTCGCTGAAAGTAAAAATGATAAACAGAAAATAGGGCTAGAAAGAAAAGGAAAGAAAACTTACGAAGAGCAGATGAGGCAAAGGTAGACGGACGAAAGTTGCAGAAAACGCGAATGAGAGAAGGGATGCGCACTGGCGGTCCAAACGTATCAAATGATCGATGAAACATGCACCAAAAGAGATTGAAGTTTCAAATCGCAATAAATGCGAGAGACGCATGAATGAAGCGGGAAAGTGTAATGATAAACGAAAAGACGGGCATCTTCTGACATTTTCTGACGCCTTGGGATATGCAAAGCCACCCGATCTGTGATGGGCTCTTTGAATTCTAAACCAAACACGTCGATTAACTACCGTCAATAGGGAGTTTGGGGAGCCGAATATATGGCTAAATCGGAAGGGGCATGTTTTAGTACTGACACTAACCGGTCGTCCAGCAAATATTAATCGGCTCCATCCTGCAAGACTAGGATGGGCCGAATACGATACGTAGTTTATTGCCGATTGAAAAGATCGTTAAATAATATAAGAATGGGTAATGATTGAAAACCAAGCCCAGGCCCCGAGGCCTCAGGAGGAACAGATATAAATAAAGAAGCAGCGTTCTTGGAAAGGTATGTAAAAAAAACACACTTCACTAAATTTAGTAAACAAGCTTTCTTGAATAGAAGAACTGACTTGCCCATCGGAGTGCTAATCCCGGCACCCCCGACCGGAGTATTTGTCTTTGCAGGTGACTAGCTGAGTATCAAGAGCGTCTCCCAGGATCTGAAGAGTATTTCCAAACCACTTCCCCACAGATACCAGCAAGAACCCCGCGTCAATTTGCTTGGTGACCTCTTCTTTAATCTTGAGGGCCCAGTTCGGGCAGATCCTTCCGAAGTTTCGCTAATCTGTCGCCTCGGGTCAAGAGGATCCTGTCGCATAATCTCAGATCGATTCTGTGCATGTCTTCGTAAGACCACGCCAAAACATCTTTGAAATCTTTTAATAAAGTGACTAAGCGCCATGTTTTTCAAGACAACGGACCCGATCCGACCAAACACGGTCCTCTCAAGACTAACATTAACAATAGTGATTTCATCAACTAAAGGTTTAACAAATCTTTCCGCTCTTGATCAATTGTTGCTGCAAAACCGGAGGAATTTCTTCCCCGTTGTTTTCATCAAAATTTTGAAAGTCCTTATTAATACAATAAATCAAGGGCACAGAAAAGTACTCAGAAACCACATCCATTCCATTCTCATTAAGCATTTCCAAACTGTTCGATTCTTCGATTACAGCAGACTCAAAAGAGAAAGAAAAAGACGACTTAGACAGGACTGTGGTATTCGGGTTATCACGCCCTCAAGATTATCGGACTCAGACTCAATCGAGCTAGAACCTAATTCCAACTCTACAGACTCGGTGGAATCAGATTCCGGCTCACTACCTGACTCGATGCTGCTTGACAAAAATCCCTTCTCGTACTGCCAGATGAGAGAGGGTGCGATGGATGCATCCAAAATGTTTAACGGTGAGCTCACAGCTATTTTATTTCCAATCATGGACACCGAGAAGTTATCCCCCAAGTACTTCTGTACGATCGGAGAATCTGAAAGTAGACAAGCCAGTGCTACCCCATTTCAATTTCGGTGCTCTTAGGATCCACTTTCATTCTCGCTTCAACCTCACCGATGGGTCCATTCGCTGACAACATCATCTCATGGATAACCGCAGTCAAAGAAGATCTCAAACCCCGCAGACGCCTCCTCTAGATTCACCATGGCTCGGGAAGCCATAAATGGAAAGTCCTCCTCCCTGACGGTTCGCTTAGGGTACCTGATGGGTCACAGCATCAACTCAAAAGGCTTCCCCGCTTTGTTCGCTCTCGCCATCGCCTTGCCTTTCCTTACCCAATCCTCTTTGGTGGGCAGATAACCTAAGCCAAAGGTATGTGTGTTGTGCGGTACCACGGCTGATACTGCGATGCCTTTCCGGTCACTCTTTCCCAATCCCATCCCAGGGATGTGTTGAAGCTTGTTCATGAGGTATATTGATTGTGCGCTGACATACACCCCTCATCAACAGCCAAGATGTTTTGCACGACTCGAGCCTCAGCCAGAGTAAACCCCGATAAGAACACGCCCTCCGTACATGCTCGATTTCCAAGATCTGTAGACACCTCCGGGGTTGATGGATTGATGAATTTCCAAAACTATAGCTACTCCCTTCCCGTGAGGGTATTTCAACATTTGGTGCAAGGTGGAAGAAATTGTTTTACTTGGTGCAACCACTGGCCGCCCCAAAAGTAGGTTAAAGGTCATGAACGCCCAAGATATGGAAATCGGTCTCGTGTTGTCCTGGACCAACCTGGGTCTGAATTTTGACAGTCCCCATCACCTCCCTGCTTGTGTTATCATACGCCCTTATCACCTGGGCTATTGGTACGAAGTCCGCAGGCTTCAACCTAATTGCATATGCCGTTGATGGCTGATCCGGTATCGACAAGAACCACCGATATCCATTTGCTTCTACATTCCACATAGATATAGAAAGGTTTATTATGATTTGCACCCTCAGGCAGCAGTTCTTTGTCAGAAAAGGTCAACATCGGGGAACCTCCTCCCGGAAAGACCAATCCCACTAGCTGTTCAGGCGTGGTGTCTATCGAGAGTTTGGCCTTGTCCATTGCCGATAGATTGTTCTCAGGAACACGTGAAACCATAAGGCAAATCCCTAGATGAAGATGTCCGCAGATCTTTTTCAACTGCTTCAGTACAACCTCTTCTTTGAGTTGCTTCTCTTTCTGTTTTTCCACCTCCTTGTCCTTTCCGGACACCTCTAGCTGATCTAGGTGCGGGGGCTTGAAATACAGCCCACTCCTAGTCATATGGTCAACTTCACCAATGTACCAAGTATCATCCGGTTGATTGCGTCCTCAGTCCTCATCCGTGTGGGCAAGACAGAGATCATTGTCCTCCCACCACATTCCATTGGCAAATGACACACTTGTCCTGCCTGCTACATCGTTTTTGTATTCACTGCATCTTCGGCCCATGTGCTCGCAGCACCCTCTGCTCTTGTGCACACAGCACTTTCAGTCCCCACAGGGGCCTTGGCTTTTCCGCTCTCTCGTAGTCTTCGATTCTTCTGTTCCAACTGCACAAGATAGCTTTGTCGCTCAACATTCCTTATATTCAAAATGCCCAGATCCCGAGCTTAAATTTCACCAGGTTCTACGATGCATTCGATCCTACTCTTCCGGCCACAATTGATGTCCTTGCCCCTGACGGGCCCCTTCCAGAACTACTAAGTCATCTACCCTCTGATCAAGTCCATCCCCCCGTAGTACACAAATTTCTGCCCCCACCGGTAATTCCACATTTGGCCTAATCGACCAAGCTAACATAATGTAGCCACTTGATTGTACACTCCTCAAAGAAAGCTCCTCAATTCCTCACCCCCAATCCACTGTACCACTTTCCTCTGAAATTATCCCTATTCTGTCTTCGTCAGCCACCGCCATTGGTTCGGGTTGGGTTTGGGAGATGTCCAACATGCACATGTCTGTGCTATTGGGTAGGAACTCCTCCGGCTGGGTAGGTGGACGGGTGATATATGTCGTCATATGACATGACCCTAGTCCGATAAAGTTGATTCGCTTTGGGAGGTGGAGCTGGTTGTGTGTGGTGGGAGAGGGTTGGTTGTGACGCTGGTTTTTCTCGAGGCACAATCACCTGTTGTCAATCTAGATCCCGAATCTCGTGACGCATCTAAAACAGTGGTCAGTATCGTGACCATGTTGTTGGTGAAAAGCGCAATACTTCGCCGGGTTATGAGAGGGAGGTAGTGGATTTGGCAATGGCCCCGGCTCCAGGGGCTTCAAGTGCCCTTTCCTGATTAAATCCCCCAGAGCTTTGGACAGGGGCATATATAATGGGGTGAAGGTTCTTTGGCCTCGAGGGTGGTATTTGGTTGTTTGTGGGTTGCTACCGGACGCACCGGTGAATGGTGTATCCGCAAGGGTTCTTGGAGGGGTGGTGGTGACCATGCTTACTCCGGTTTCTAGCAGCTTGCAAAGACCAAGTAGCTCGCATTGTTGTTTTGGTTGAAGGTTCTCCTGGGTTGCTTTTTGTCATTGTCAATCAAGCCCTGCTTCAAGGCATCCTCGATCTGTACTCCCATCTCATGCAGATCTGAAAAGGTAGGGAAGGGGAGCACGATCATTTTTTGCATCAGTTTGGGTTGGAGGTTGCGCACAACCATTCGTATTTGATCCTTATCCATCGGCCTTATGGTCATCATTGAGGCCTTAGCCCTCCACCGGGTTACGAATTCAGAGAAACTCTCCTTAGGTTCCTACCTTGTTATCTCAAGATCACGGGTTATAATCTCGATTTGCATGTTATAGGAGTACTGTGCAATGAAAGCCTTGGCCATCTTATCCCAGTTCCGCTTGACATTGTCTTCCAATTTTGCATACTAGATGGCCGCTACACCCGACAGGGTTCGGCCAAACAATGAAAGCTTCTGTAGTCTGGTGAGGCCCATCAGCCTTAGTATGTCCGAAAACAAACGTAGATGCACTATGGGATCCCCGGACCCGTCAAAGCGGTCGATTTGTGGCATCTTGAATCGATCCGCAAATACACAACAGACCAGATACCCATCCTCAATATCTGGGATGAACTTTACCCCTTGGGAATTCTTGAACAACTTTTCAAGTTTGCTCAACTTCAATGCTGTAGGGTCCACCTCGAACTCAAAGGAAGAGTCCGGTTGATTGATAGGCGTAGGTGCCTTGGATAGTTGAGGTGGAATCGAGGGCGAGTCGCCGCCTAATGTCCGTGACGCTCTTAGACATTTGGTGTTTTCTGCATTGGAACCCCGGGGAGGAGCTTGGTGTGAAGCAGATGCCTGATTGTCACCGGAGTTTGGTGATTAGCTCGCTTGTCGGGCTATAACCTCGGCCATCGCTTGGAAAATTTCGCATGCGACAGATCCTCGCTGCATGATTTTCATACTTTCTTGGAGTTGACGCACCATCTCCTCCATCCCTGCCATGTTTTGTTGTTCTAGCTGACTGAGTGGTATATCTATCTCTGTGGTAAAACCGGCTGCCACCGATCGTCTAATCGACGGTAGACCATCGCTCGCAACCTCGCCGGATACACTACGCCTTCGATCTCCGCCTAATAACCGGTAAGGAATAAAACATCTGTTGTCCGTCGACCGTGATCCTCGAGACGATTGAGCCGGCGACTCTAGTCTAGAGTGCTTGGGAATATCTCGCTGGTCTCAAGCAATTATGCTAAATTACCCTAGCAAAAAGATAAATAAAGCAATAATAAGCAAATAAACAACTGCATAAACGACAACATAACAACAGAATAAACACACAACACACATTGGGCATCACAACACACAGCTTGATGAGTCAATAGATCGTTTCAAACACCGATCATTGTTCCTAAATCATCGCTTCAACACCGAATTCGAGTACCCACTGATAACTGATTCCCAAAATACTGAACTAGTGCCCGCAGGCCTGATACCCAAACTTGTAAACTGATACATGCATTCCTGTAGAGACGCACTCTAAAAGCACATAGCAAA
The DNA here is from genome assembly GCA_025200525.1 of Camellia lanceoleosa. Lineage (NCBI taxonomy): Eukaryota > Viridiplantae > Streptophyta > Magnoliopsida > Ericales > Theaceae > Camellia > Camellia lanceoleosa. The sequence goes on along the minus strand of CM045768.1, from coordinate 38,725,278 downwards.
CAAGTGAGAGCCAAAACACCCCTATGTTGAGGTAAGGTTTCCCTGTCCTATTTTGTCAGGAGCTAGGGTTTCACTATGCATGCAGTGGTTTCAAACAACCTATAATCAGGTAAGCAACCTATCCTAGCTTGGAATGGTCACTATAGATTCCGAATATGCACTAGGTCGAATGGTCAAAAAGGGTGCTCCCGTAAAAACCAGGGTTTGTGTTCCCATCGTGGTAGAGCCCGCAACCGGTCAGCCTTATGGCACGTAGCCTCTGGCAAACCGTTTAGGAATAGCAGATGGCAAACACGGTGTCCTTGGCGCACCAATGCAAATACAATGCAAAGAAACACATAAGTGTAATCAAAACAAGATATTATGAGTTCGAGTCAAGTTCTCCAAACTCCCCAGCGGAGTCGCTAGAAACTGTAGATGTCCCTGAACGTCCTGGGAAAATCCCGTTTTGTTCATTTGGGCTTGCTACGCTTTGACTCAAAGTTACTTGCTCAATCTAATCTCGCAAAGTGCAATGCAAGATCGATAAATCACCAAAGAGTCCAACCGCAAATTGTTTTGAAAACTGATTTTAGAAAGAAGTGCCAAACATGGATCGCTTTACGATACAGAGTCGCTACCTAAATGTTTTATTTTGGGGAATTTAGGAACTCCTCGACTCATGCCTAAGGCCACGCGGTCTGCTATCACAAAAGTTGCCTCTGCTCGAACTTGGGTACGACAAGGTCATTTCATTAGCATTTCCGCCGATCAAAGATCGCCACTACTAAGCATGATATCTTGTTTTTGAAAACACATGTGCTCTTATTCCTTATTAATCTAGAATTACTATGTGATGCACAACATATAAGTATAGACTAGATTTGCAAAGTTGGAACAAAGCATCGTGATATCCGCTTTGTTTTGAAAATGGATTGAAGTTTGCTACCCGTAAGTAGGCTAAAACACTGTTTCATTTAATTATTCCAATTCAAGCAACCCAACCTTCACCCATAGGCATTCAGGCAGTTATATCATATAAGCACATAGCCTCGTGGTAAGCATGCTGTCATGGCAGTCACTCATACACATGCAAGGATGCTAAAGCATAAGCACTTACCGAGTACTCCGAGCCAAAGAAAGAAGCTAATTAGAAAACATGCATGAATCCTAACTATACTGAGATGCCTAATGCAACGCATGCAAGAATACAATTAAGATAGGCTCGGCTATTCTAAGATGGCATATGAGATGCAACAATCGGTACATGTATTTAACTTGGAATTGAAATATAATGCAGTTAGCATGATGCGCCGAACCCGGTGCATGCAAAACAGATGAATGGATGCAAACATACGAACATAAGGATGCTAATTGAAACGTGCCCTAAAACTAACCATCATAAGTCAGTAAATAAAAGGAGAAAGACGTGGGGTTGGAAGACATACATCACATACACACGCACACTTATTACAACATTGCCCTCCTCGGAGGGTCCGAATGAATAGTACAGAATAAACTAGCTAATCTAAGCTAATTAAACTAATTATTACCCAACATTAATTAATTAACGAATTAACTAAGTAAATAAGGAAACTAGCATGCAAATTAAACAAAATGGACCGCCTACTCTCAATGATAGGATGCATGCACGCCAAGTCGCCTTTGTCGGGAAATCCATCGCGATGCCCCTCGATTTGCCTCTCGATTGCAACTAGTCCTGCAACACTGCAAAGCTCCGTATACACGACTAGTTTTTGTTGCCGGGTTTCCTTTGCCATACAACAGAGAGCGAGAAAGGGGCAGGACAAAGTATTTTCAACATATGTGTGCATGACCACTCTCCCCATCATTGCACAAGCTCTAGGGAGTGTGGTCCTCGATCCTTGTGCCACCAATCATGCATGTTGATGCATGATGGCCAAGGAGTCGGATTACACGAATTGATGTAAAATGAATGCACATATAAGCACAACAAGGCCTAAACTCCATCATGGGTAATCCGGAGTGTTGGTGATCGAGAATCGAGGCACGTTTCGTCACTTGGAGTACGAAATGTCCCTCGTTTCCCATGTTTGGACTAAACCCTATTCCAAACACAATGCAATATACATGGCATACACAACACGACTAGCATGCAACCCTAAACGCAATGCAATCTAATCATGCTAGCATGCGAGGGATAATATGCAAACATGCAACTTGCATACACAATGCTATGAACTAAGAATGGCATACTCAATGCACATGAACTATATGACATATCAGAGACGCCGCGGGCTTCACTCTCTACGCCGACTCGATGAAGTCACTTCTAAATCAACCAAAGAGTCCAACTCGCAAATCGCTTTTGAGAAAACTGATTTTGAAAAGAAGTGCCAAACATGGATCGCTTTGCCAGACATGTAGTCGCCACCTAAATATTTTTTAAAATGGGAAATTTAGGAAACCCCGACTCGCGTCAAGGCCACGCGGTCCGCTATAACCAAAGTTGACTTTGGTTTTCGAGCTTGGGTACGACGGGAAGGTCACTATGAGTTATTCTCTCGCCCGGTTCAAGACCGCCTCTACTAACCGTGATATCCGATTTGAAAACGCTACGGTTCTTATTCTCGTTATTAGCCTAGATTTACTATGTGATGCGCACAACACAAAAGTATAGACTAGATCGCCTAATCTTGGAAATAAACATTGCATATCCGCTTTGTCTCAAAAACGCAGTTAGATTTTGCTACCATGAGTAGGCTAAAATACGGATTTCAACGAAGTTTTCCAATTCAGTAATCCAACCTCCACCCACAGCATTCAAACAAGAATATCACATAAGCACTTAGTCAAGCATGGCAAGTATACCGTCATGGTAAACATTCACACGCATGCGATATGCTAAAGCAAAAACACTTACATCAGACATACCAAAACAAGAAACCGGTTAGCAAACATGCATGACCTAGTTCATGTTAAGTGGCTAATGCAACACAAAGTAAATGCAATCTAGAGTAGGCTCTGCTTAACCCTAAACATGGCATGTGAAATACGCTAGTAGTATGTATTCAATTTGGAAATTGAAAGTTACGATGCGCTTTGTATGATGTACCGAGCCCTGCATGTAAACAAATGCATGGATGCAAACATGCTTTCATGTCAAGTATGCTAATTTAAACATGCCCTAATCTACCATCATAAGTGTAAATAATAGGAAGAAAGAAATGGGGATTGGAAGACATGCACCCACTCACACACACTTATTACATTTTTCGCCTCGCCGCCGGGACCTAATAAATAATACGCATCAAGAATAAATGAATAAATAAATTATTACAAATTTCTATGTAATCAAATTAAAGCATCTAAGGAAATGAAATGGGCCTCTACCGCCTTTGGGATGCGCTGAATGATGTATGCCCGATGCCCACCTTGCCCGAAAAGCCCGCGACCTTGGCACTACTGCTCGCTTTTACCGCTCGCCTCTCCAAAAATTCTCAAAACTTCGTATCACCTTCCCAGAGGCTCGAATGATCCATCGGTCGGGTGCAGAAGTCATCGCTTCTTCCAAGGCCACCGATCGCACTTGGTAATTATCGGCACAAATACAAGGTTTGCCGGCGATATTTTATGCCGGTCGGCATAAAGTTCCAAGACAGATGACAAAGAAGAAGAATGACAAAGAATGCATAGGCATGGTTTTTGGGCAAATGTGAGCATGTCCAACATCTCCTATCATGTTTAGGGACTCAAGGTGGTTTTGGTTCTAGGGCTATCAATTGTGCATTTGATGCATGATAGCCTAAGGAACCAAGATTGCTCATTTTAATGTAAATATGCATGCAACACAACAAATGAATACTAAGTCCCTATCAAGTGGAGGTCAAGGGCCTTAGAGACTTGAGGATAGAGACAAGTTTCACCACTCAAGTGTGAACTCCTTCATCTTCATGTTTGGTTTGACAACCCCAAACCAAACCATGGAATGCAACTCATGCAATATGGCTCAAATGCAATGCAACCTATCATGTTAGGCATGCAAAGAGCTAAGTATGCAAGGTACAAAATGTCATGCAACATGGACTAATTAACGCAGAACTAGCATGTCTACTAGGTTTCATCAATTAAACATGCAACAACCATGATATGAGCATGCAAAGATGGACTAAGCTCAACGAGGCAGCCCTCAAGACTCCCTAAAACAAGAGCAAAACAAGCCTAAAATAGTGACCAATGAGCATGCCAATATGTGAACCAAATAAGGCCAAGTTTAAGGCACCAAAAGGAGCACACCTTGCTACCCTTAACAAGACCAAGCATGGTATATATCAAGCAAGCAAGAACAGATTTCTAGCATGCAAATGAGCCCGAATCCCCTATGGCATCCCCAAAATGCACTAAACATGTAAGCATGCAAAGGCCTACTCTAAAGCATACAAGAGCACACCTTAAGACATGAACTAAGCCACATATGCCAACATACAAACATGACTAATGGACTGAAATAGGGGCTAATATGATGCCAAATCATGAGATAAAGACAAGTTAAGCATGCTAGCACCCATACAAGTAAGGCCTACAAGCCGATATGCAAGACAACCACTTCAAGCATACCAAACATGACAAGATCAAGGCTCACAGCCTCTAACATGGCAAAACAATGCTAGTATCTTCATGAAACTAAGCCAAAACATGCAAAAAATCACTACCCAAAACATGGCATTCTTTTAGGCACAAGAGAGCATTTCAAAGGAAGTATGAGAGGCATGTTAGGCTACAATTCCAACCAAAAACAGAGATCAAACATGACCTAAAACAACCCAAAAGTCTTAAAATGAAGCCAAATGCTAACATGCACACATGCTATGCTATAAGCCCAAAAACAAAGGCAAACAAAGGACCAAAGGGAGAGGGGTGTCTTCCCCAAATGAGGCTCGAATATCATCCTCACCATCGAAACCCACTGGTTTTCAAAGTGGTGAGAAGACCAAAGAACACCAAAACAAGAAGGCCTAAGAAAAAGGCACCAAAGATGGCCAAACAAGGCTCAAAGTGATGAGGCTTAACTCAAACCATAAAATGACCTTAATGAAGGTTCAAGAACAAGTAAAAACAAGACTTTTTTTTATCTTAAACACAAACTCAAAATCACAAAGTAAAGAGGGTAGAAATAGGTTGCAAGAATGGGGAAACTAAAGTAAAAAGCTCACCCTTGAAGATCCAATGAAGAACAGGTGGTCCAGCCCTTTCCTAGTGATCAAAATCAATCCAAGATCACACAAAACAAACCTCCAAGCCTCCCAATCTCGGAGCTAGGTGTAATAGTGTGTGTAATGGTGCAAAAGTGAGGTAAAACACACTATTTGGGGCCTAAAACACACACACAAGGGGAGAGAGAGGGAAGTATAGATATATATGGATGTATATCAGAGAATGTATGTATAATCTCTGGTTTTTTGACCTAAAATTGCTAACCCCCAACCAAGGAGATGAATACAAGCTTAAATAGGCAACAAAAGGGCTCTAAGCTTAATGACTAAGTAAGAGCAAAGGGGTCAAAGGGTTCCTAGCTTCTAAGGAAGAAGATACCGGCCAAGCTTCTGGAGAAGCTTGGCCAAGAGGGGTCACCCTTCTAGAAGCTTTAAGGGTGCAAGGTGCAAAGGGTGCAATGCTATGCACGGGAGTGGTGATGGTGTAATCCACCGCACACCGGCATGCACCATCCTCGAGGGGTTCAATGGTCACCGCCGGCCAAAAGTCACCGGCACAAAAATGTGCCTACGATAATACAAAGGCCGATCGCCAAGGATTTGAATAAAATAGTGCCGATGGCTACAAGGAGAGCTTCTGGAGGTATGAGGCATGGTGGGTTCTAGGGATGGCTAACAAGCCTTCCCTACCCTCAAATGCAAACACACACAAGTCTTGGTGGAAAACCAAGCACGTAACAAACCTGCTAAGAGATCCCGAGGCACTACAAGCAATGGACCTCCCGAACTCAAAACGAACACAAACATGGATAATCACCGTGTTCAAGCTTTGATGTCCAAGTCTCGAGGACGGTCAAAAATGGGGTGTCTACAGCTGCCTCTTGACAGAATCTCTGAGGTCATAACAATGACGGAGTGAATGTCAAAGCCCTGAGACGACCCATCTTTTGACAAGGTCAAGACTTGGACACGCATACAAGGCAAACAAGACATGCGCTCGAGGGCAAGGGCAAAATGCAACTAAAAATGCAAGAAGCCTAGCATAACTTTATGAAAATGCAAAGAAAGTCAGAATGAAGCACACATGCGCTTATAAGTTAACAGCAACACTACACTACAATGTAGAAGGATGTAAGAGAATTATGCAATTCTCAATACGCCTCAACTCGAGATACAATACAGGCGGTTCGTCCGGCCACCTACCTCAAATGAGCCAGACATACAATATCGCGCTCGAAAAGAAAACAAACTTAACAGTATGACATCATAGTAATATTCATGACAATGCAATCGAAAGTGCGTGACAACGCATTCAGTGTGTATAGAAAATTTGTAATTGAACACATGTCAGTAAAGCAAAGCACGCATACAATGCAATGTGTATAAAAGGTGATTGAACACATGTAAGTAAAGCATAGCACGCATACAATGCAATGTGTATAAAAGATGATTGAACACATGTCAGTAAAGCATAGCACGCATACAATGCAATGTGTATAAAAGATAATTGAACACATGTAAGTAAAGGATAGCACGCATACAATGCAATGTGTATAAAAGGTGATTGAACACATGTCAGTAAAGCATAGCACGCATACAATGCAATGTGTATAAAAGAGGATTGAACACATGTAAGTAAAGCATAGCACGCATACAATGCAATGTGTATAAAAGATAATTGAACACATGTAAGTAAAGCATAGCACGCATACAATGCAATGTGTATAAAAGGGGTAATTGAACACATGTAAGTAAAGCAAAGCACGCATACAATGCAATGTGTATAGAGGAATTTGAACACATATCAGTAAAGCATAGCACGCATACAATGCAATGTGTATAGAAGAAATTGAACACATATCAGTAAAGCATAGCACGCATACAATGCAATGTGTATAGAAAATTGAACATAGTAAAACATGGTGTTGAAATGCGACGTACTGCAACACAGCATAATTGAAACAAATTTTTTTGAAGTTTACGAAACGTAAACGGATACGGGAAGGGACATCCTTCGCACGTTCTGAGCATCGCTCACCGAAGTTGTAGTACGAGGCCAACTCGAAATCTCGCGAGATTCTCGAGGGTGCCGCTTGACGCCTCGAGCGATGAAGATACCCAATCACATGACTATCTCGAATAAGGGCGTAAAAGGTAATGGCCGAAAGGAAGAGGTTACCAATGTCAAACTCAAAGACCTCGCTATCTTATTATTTTCTTGCTTTTACTTCCTTTTTACTAGGAGTTTAAGACATTGCACCGCCAGTGTGTTTTATTTCTAAATCGTGTTTTTTGCAAAACATATGATGGAGATGAAACAACTATATGTCCAAAAGGTATTGCATTTGCATGTTCTATGCATCGCATCGTAATAATCGTAGTAAACCAACTACAACTCGATAAGCAAAACAAAGACTCGATAAAGCAGCCAAGTGCAAGTACAACACGAATGACAAAGCTAAAACTTAAAGTGAGGGACATACAACTCGAGAAGCAAAAATACAACAACTCGATAAACAAATACGCTGACTCAACAGAATCAATCACAAGAGTGTTGGGAGGTGGAATTCAAATATTCAAAGATGGAAAGTTTAGAAATCATAGAAGGAAGACCATCGGGACACAAAGGTCGCCGTCAAGATAATTGTCATCTAGATAATAATTCGGTCGGCCAAGACAAAATTGTGGCCGGCCAAGACTTTTATCGCCGGTCAGAGATCGTCTCAAGCAGAATGTTGACATGTGTCCTCCACTAACCTTATCTTCTACAAAAGATCTTAGCCTCGTGGTCTTCTTCATTTCCATTAATCGATTGACTCCAAATGGAGGAATTTCTTGCTCAAAATTTCGCAACTTGATTAACAACTTGACGGCTTTCAAGAAAGCCGAAGTTTCCTAGCTTTCAAGATAAACGCACTATTCACTTTGCGCCAAGACCTCGCTGCATTTTCCGCTCCTCCATGCCGCTGCAAGGTTCTCGAACCCAGAACGCATGTCTTTAGTTTTAGCGCAAGAAGTGTGTCCCACTTTCAAGATTTCCAAGCTCTAATGGAATGGCGAATGAGGAAATTCTCGCCCCAATTTCGCTTTTGGCCATACTCAAGCCTTAGGACAATGTGTGGCTCTCCATACCCGATGCTCGTTTCTTCCGACGGTGACGGGCACTAGATGTTCCGAGTCCGGTTTGTCGTTTTTCGAGATCGTGATCGGCGACCATCATCGCAAGGCTTTGCGGCACGCCTCCGCCTATGCATGCCGCCTCATTTTCGCTCATCTCCTGCTCGAGGACCTAGTGTCCGCCGATTGAGATTGCCCAAGGCTTGAAGGAGGGCAAAACTACATTGCCATGGTTCCGGCCGAGACATTGCCGCTTAGACGCCTTTTACCGCCGAGAGACAACCAGATTAGCTGGAGTCCACTATTACCGCAGTAATGTTTCCCACCCAATCTCACATTTATGTTTGCTCACATCACTTGGCCTCAAGCTCGCTTTTTCTCACAAAACCTTTTTTCTCACTTTTTTCTCTCACCGCACATCTCTATTCTTTAATCTCGCCATCCCTCCCTGTGTATGGTTGATGGATAAGCCGCAAGTTGTGGACTCTGCCCAAAGATATTCGCCACTGGTTATTTCTTCGTGCCACGCTCGTCGACGCCTGATGAGGGTTGGTGGTTTGAGTGATGTGTAGTTTGTCCACAGACGATTGCTGCCATGCCCATGGCTCAATCTCCCAATGATGAGTTATAGTATGACCCGTCACCGGATCCAATTGATTGGCTTGACTCATCGTGTTTTCTACTTCCCATTCCAGATCTCAAGGCCATTTGGTCATGATCGACTCGTTCACGGAAGGATAGAGTACCCTGCTACATTTTTGCTCGGCGACAATGTCTGGATGCTACAAAGATGGAGGACGAGAGAACTCCCTGCCCCGCTTCCTACTTTCAGCTTGCACTTTGTCTCGATGAGTGCTTGATTGGCTTAATGAAGAGGCACAGAAGGGCCCACTTTACGCCGAGGCTTCGACTAGCTCGAGGGGCGCAGGACATTTGACTTAACCATGCCCCGGATTTATTGCTTTATTAGTACTTTCAAGTTTTTATGGATGTAATAAAAAGCAACTTCAATTGTATGCAAAAGCAAAAGAACTCGCTTGAAATCAATGAAATTCAAGGTTGTGGTAATCAAAAATTTCCGCTTTTGGTCCGAAATGGTCTTAGTTGTAAAAGATTTATTTGAACAAAGTCATCTTTATCAAAACTTCTCAAAACCATTTTCGATATGGATCGAATCGACACCGAGATCTGCATCGAGATGCACAACCTTCGATTCCTCGCAATTGGAAAATTGCCCCTAGTTTGATAGTGTCAAGCCATACGCATGGCAACTAAAGTTGCCCTAGTCCTAATAGCACTGCATCGAGATCACGATGAATGCCGATGGACACAGATGACCACGATGATCAAATAGACAAAGTCGATCGGGAAAATGTTTATGGTCAACTTCAGATGAAGCCGCCACGATCCCAAGGATGGGAATCAAGCCCACGAGTTCAAAGCTTGGGTTCACTCGAGTATTTTCACTTCCTTTACGCCTAACTTTTGCCAAGGCCGCCTTTATGTTTTCAACCTTATGAGCTTGGTTTTTATATTTTCTAATTTTTTCGTGCTCAATTTTGCCTAGGTCGCCTCTTCCGGTTTTCGCTTAGCGAGCCTCTCAGGTGATATTTCTTCAAATTTTGTCCATGTTGATTTGGCAGAGAACTCTAGGCCATCTAGGTCCATCGTAACCACACAAATCGACCATATAGATTCTGATGATATAGGACCACCAATTAGGTCTCGAATCTTGCCCTTGGGTCGTGGATGGGAGCTCGATTGTCCTTGAGCACCAAATCTCCTTCCTTCAAATTCTCGACTTAACCTTCTTGTTGAAAGTCTTACGATTCTACCGATAACCTTGGACATGGCATGTTGCTTTCAATCTCCTTTCATCAAAGAGCATAAGTTCTCGAACCTACTGGCCGCTAATCCTCAAATTTATCCGACACTCACCAAAGACTTCAAGAATGATGGAACCTCAATCTCGACCCAGAAACGGCTTCCATCCCATAGACCAAATAATAAGGAGTTGCTCCAGCTTGAAGTTCTAATTGAAGTCCCAGAGTCTCACGTAGCTTAATGGCAACTTGTCCGCCACCCGAGCAGGTTTCTACCATCTTCGCAGATGTGTTTGATGTTCTTGTTGGCGGCCTCAATCGCCTGCTGGTCTCATGCCGATATGTGGATGACTTATGAAAAGCCACATTATACTTCTCCAAAGAATCAATCACTTCTTTCTTGAAGTGAGAACCATTGTCCCAAATGATCTCATTCGACTCCATAACGGCAGATAATGTTGTTTCGATAAACTTTATGACTTGGCGGCCTTTAACACGGGCGTAAGATTGGGCCTCACCCACTTTGTGAAATAGTCTATTGCTACCAAAATATACTCATGCCCATTCGATTCTTCTGGTAATTCCCGATCACATCGATTCCCAGACCGAGAATGGCCATGGTGATGTCATGTTATATAACTTTGATGGCGGATGTTCATACGGTTCATGGAATCGCATTTGTGGCATCGCAACAAACCGATACAATCTTCCTCCATGGTAGACCAAGAGTAGCCTTGTCTCGAGAATTTTTCGTACAAGATCACTCCGCTCATATGTGCCCCACATTCTCCTCCATGGATGGCCTCCATCAGCGCCGATTCTTCACTTTCCACACACACTTTGGCATTCCTGATGACCTCTCTTGTACAATTTTCCGCAGATGATAAATCGCATGTACCATTCTTCTAATTGTCCTTTATCTTTGGCATTTGCCCCTAGTGGATATGTCTCCTTTCCAAGAAGTTCCATATGTCGTAATACCAAGGGTTGTCGCCTCGCACTTCATCTATGGCAGATTGACTCATATGTCAAGCAAACTTTTGATCAATGATTATGGGCGATCCCACTCGACGGATGTCTATCATGGAAGATAGAGTTGCTAGTGAATCTGCGAACCCGTTGTTCTCTTACTAGGTGAGTGAAACTTAGCTTTTCAAACCGAGGAATTAACAAATCCGTGGTCCGTGGTATATCATCATCTTTTCCTCCTTCACTTTCCAATCTCCTTTTGCTTGAGACACAACTAGGTTCGAAGTCTCCAATGACATCCAACCGCCTTTGCCCCTAGTTCTAGGGCGTTTTCTAAACCGTAATACACGCCAGATCATTTCTCATTGTTCGAGACTTTGAACCGAGCTTGAATGTTAAGGGATACGGAGTCGTCAGCGCTATCGCAAGACTTATCCCGCATTCGATTGATTTGACGCCCACAAAGTACATCGCCCGTGTTTCATCTTCGACGCGTAATAGCTTCATCTCGAATAGGTATCAACCGCTTATCCCTTCGACCGGTGGTCGGTAAGGAACTCGCCACCGCTTCTCCTTTTACAGACTTGCGCCACATACTTGAGGTCAAATTCGAGAGCAACAAAGAACCAACGAGCTAGCCTACCAGAAGTTACCGGTTTCTAAAAGATATTTGATGGGGTCAAGTGAAACCAACATTACAGAGTGAGCTAACAGTAGTGCCGCAGCTTCCTAGTAGCCCATACCAAGGCTAGACAAGCCTTCTCCAAATGAGTGTAGCGGTCTCAGAATCCAAAGATCTTCTTGCTCAAATAGTAGATGGCCCTTTCAACTTTGTCTTCCGACTCTTGTGTGAGCATGCAGCCCATTGTGGTTTCAGTTACTGACAGGTACAGTATCAACGGTTTTCCTGGCTTTGTTGGTGACAACACGGGCAGATTTTGTAGATACTCTTTAACTGCTCAAATGCTTGGCATCGTCCCCATTGAACTTCGCTCTTTCTTCAAGAGACCAAAAAGTGGTTCACAAGTTAAGGTTAGTTTTGAGATAAACCGCCTTATGAATTGCACTTTACCCGTAAAGCCTCAGACCTCCTTTTCACCATTGGTGGTGGCATTTCTAAGATGGCCTTGATTTTAGAAGGGTCAACTTCGATGCCCCTTTGTGTAATAAAAAATCCCAGCATTTTTCCCGCTGTAACACCAAACGTACACTTCTGAGGATTCAACCGCAGCCGAAATTCTCTGATCCTTTGAAAAAACTTTTGCAAGGCAGTAGTGGCCCTCTTTCTTTGGACTTGACAATCATGTCGCCCACATACACCTCGACCTCTTTATGGATCATGTCATGTAATATTGTAGTTGCATTGCTGATACGTGAGCCCTCCAGTTTTTAGCCCAAATGGCATTACTCAGAGTAATATGTACCCCACGGTGGTAAAAGCGCTTCTCCTGCCTTCTAAAAGCCATTATATCCGATTATAGTCTTAAAAGCCATCCATGAACGAAGCAAAGCATGTCCCGTGGAAATCTACCACTGCCGATATATGCGGCAAGGGAAAGTCATCCTTCGACCGCTCGCTCAAATCCTCAAATCCACACATACCCTGATTCGCCATCTTTTTGGCATCGAACAATGTTGGCCAACCAAGTCGGATATTCGATACCAACAGAAGCTCAAGGCTAACTGCGGTGACCTCTTCTTTGATCTTAATGGCCCAATCGGGCGGATCCTTCCGAAGTTTCGCTTGATGTGTCGAGCCTCGGTCAAGAGGGATCCGATGCAGATAATCTCAGATCGATTCCTGCATGTCTTCGTGGGACCACGCGAAAACATCTTTGAAATCTTTTAATAAAGTGATTTGCCGCTGCTCCGAAGACAACGTGGACCCGATCTCGACCACCAAGTGTCCTTCTCAAGACCGACGCTCACAAGAGTGATTTCATCCATTAAGGGTTTAACAAACCTCTTGCTCTTGTTCAATTAGTCGCTGCAAAACCGAGGAATTTCGCCCTCGCTGCTTTCATCAAAATTTTGAAAGTCCTCGATGAAGCAATAAACCAAAGGCATGTAAAAATACTCTGAAACCACAGCTATCATTCTCATTATGTACTTCCAAACCGTCCAATTCTTCGTTAAACAGACTCAAAAGAGAAAGAAAAGACGACCGACAGATCAGGCATCCGTTATCACTCCTCAGAATACGGACTCAGATCAGACGAAGCTGAACCCGATTCCGACCCACAAGACTCGGAATCAGATTCGCTACCACTACCGACCCGTGTCGCTTGATAAAAATCCTCCTCGCATCGCCAGATGAGGGAGGGTGCGATGGATGCATCCAAAATAGCCGGGTTGGCCCACGCCGCTTTCATCTCTAATCATGGACACCGAGGAGTCATCCCCAAGCACAACCCGTCGATCAAAGGATCCGAAGTAGACATGCCAAGCTACCCCCATTTCAAACTCAGGTCCGCAGACTCCAATTCCTTGCTATGTCCAAATTAACTGTCGGGTCTGGTTCGCTTCAAAGAACATCATCCCCAGATAATCGCAAGTCAAGAAAATCTCAAATCCCGCATGCTTTTCTTTATTCACCATGGTCTAAAACCAATCGGGAAATCTTCCCCTGACGAAACGTCTGCTCAAGGTACCCCAGATGGGCCGCATCAATTCAAAGGTTTCCATTTGTTTTGCTGGCTCTTCCCGCCATCTCCTTTTCTTCTTACCCAATCTTCCTTGGTGTGTAACCCAAGCCGGTGTGAGGGTTGTGGCACTTCACCAACGCTATGATGCCCTTACGACCACTTCTTCCCAATCCCATCCCGGATGTATTGAGTTTGTTCATGAGGTACATCGCTGGGCACTAACATATATCCCTTCGTTAGTGGCCATGACGTTCTGTACAACCTGAGCCTCAGCCAAGGTAAAACCTGATATGAACACGTCTTCCAGGCCATGTTCTATCTCCAGAACAGGCGTGGATACTTCCGGCGGTGGATGAATCGATGAATTCCCGAAGACGATGGTTACTCCCTTCCCATAGGGGTATTTCACCATTTGGTGCAAAGTAGATGATACTGCCTTCACCTGATGCAGCCACGGCCGTCCCAACAACAAATTGAAAGTTGCAGGTACTTCCAAGACATGAAAATCTATTTCCTGTTGTCCCTACCAACCTTGGTCCGATTTTAACTGCTCCCATCACTTCTCGCTTGTATTGTCATATGCCCTAATTACTGGTTGTTGGTATAAAGTCCGCGACTTTCAAACCAATCGCAGAAGCCCTTGCCGCAGACATTGATGGCGGACCTCAGATCAACAAGGACTACCGCAGATCCATTTGTTCCTACACTCTACCGAGATGTAGAGAGGCTTGTTGTGATTTGTGCCCTCAGCGGTAATTCCTTATCGTCAATGTCAACATCGGGTAGCTCCCTAAAGACTAGCCCTACTAGTCGCTCGTGTTGTTTCTATTGAAAGCTTTGCCTTATCCATGGTCGATAAAACAAATTCTCCCTATGCACCCGAGTAGCCATAAGTAGTCCCCAAATAGAGATATCCGCTTGTATCTTTTTCAACTGCTTGAGTACGGCTTCTTCGAAATTCCTTTTTGTCTCTCGCCTCCCTATCCTTTCCTGGACGCTCGTTGATCCAAAGTGAGGCTTGAAATATCGCCCACTCCTAGTCATATGGTCGATTTCCTGTACTGTGCACCGCCGTTGATCATTTCCCACCTTCGCCTCAGATGGGCAAGACAAAGGTCCTCATCTTCCCACCACATCCCATCAAGAATCGACAAACATCCGTCGCTCGCATGGACGCTCGCATCACTAAGACTTTCCATTCTCGCATTTGTAGCATTATCCGCCTCACAAGACACAATGCTTTCAAATTTCCACATGGGCCTTTGCCTTCCGGCTCTCTCATTCCTCAAACCTTTCCCTGCTCGACCGGTCAATATATCCCATTGCTCAACAATTCCTCGTGGGTCAAGATGCTCCAATCCCGAAGCGAATTCTTCGCGCCGGCCTCCCAAGAATACACTCGCTTTTTCAACCTTCCTATTGTTATCGATGTTCTTGCTCGCTGGCTCCCTTCGTCAAACTCTTCTATCACATCCGGTGATCGCCCAACCACCCAATGGCCTCTCGCTGCTTTCCATAATCGAACCAATTGACCGCCGAAGTCCTCGATCTTGGTTGTTGTAAAACCGAAGGTCGCAAAGTCCTCTCCCACGGTTGTTACACTATCCATTTCGCCCTAGGCTATCTCCTGATTACACACGCTTCTCCTCCGGTGGAAGCTTCACCGCGACACATCCTCGCCTATCGATAAAATGTAGTCACCTGACTATACGCTTTCAATGCAAGTCAGAACTCCGCAGACCTTGATTCGACAACTCGCTTTCCTTTCGATCTCCTCTCCTTTGTTTTCGCCACACCACCATCGCTTAGGTTGGGTGATGGAGGTGCCTATCATGCACAAGTTGATGCAATGAAGAGACACCTCCGGGTTTGGGCAGATGGGTAGGTGTGATGTAAATGCTAGGGTCGTAAGACACGCCCAAAGTGGATGAAGTTGAGTCTTTTGGGCTGGAGCTTGGTTATATGTAGGAGGGATTTGTAGTAACGCTGGGTCTCTCAGAGGCAAAATCACCCCATTATCAATGAGATCGATTTCATGGCGAACCGATAACACCGGTTTGTCATGACCGTGTTACAGGAACGCACAAGATTTGGCCTAAGTTATGGTTAGGGGAAGTTTTTCGTAGGGCCGCGTCTAGGGCCCTGTGTGCCCTTTTCTGATTAATACCCCTAGAGCTTTGATAGGGGCATATAGAGCGAGCGAAAGTTCGAATTTTGGGTGGGTATTTGGTTGTTTAGGGTTGCTTCCGACGCACCGGAGAATGGGCGGTCAGCCGCGATTTCTTTTGTGGGGGTTTGTGGTGACCATGTTCACTTCGGAGGTTCTGTAGCAGATGTGCCACTGGCCCAGATAGTGTTAAGGTTGAAGGTCCTTCGGTTGATCCCGATCTTGGTCAAACAGACTCGCTTCAACGATCCTCTATTTGCATCCCCATATCATGCAGACCGCGAAAGTGGAAGGAACTACAATCATCTTCTTCATTAACGCTGGCCGAGATTGCGACAATCATCCGTGATTTGGTCTCGCTCTGGCCTTAAGGTCATCATCGATGCCTTCTCCACCGGTTACAAAATCGAGAAACTCTCTTAGGATCTTGTTCTGGTTGTCTCGAGATCACGGTAGTGATCTCAATCAGTGTTGTATGAATATCACGCAATGAAGGCCTCACCATTTCGGCCCCAATTTTTCTTCACGCCATCATCTAGCTTAGCATACCATGCAGACGCTACACCCGACAGGTTCGACCAAACAGGACAACTTCGAGCCTATCGAGGCCCATTGGCCTTAGAACGTCCGAAACAAATTTTAAATGTACCATAGGTCCTTGATCCATCGAACCGATCGACATGAGGCATTTTGAACCGATCCGCAACAATACACGGGGCTCAGGTATCCATCTTCAATGTCGTGATGGTCTTGGCTCCTCGATCTCTTGAACAACTTCTCAAGCTTGCTCAACTTTAATGCGGATCACCTCAACTCAAAGGAGAGTCCCAGAATTGGTGGGTGTCTTTGATTGTCGGGTTGGGTTTGGGGTGGAGCTAGAGGCGAGGTGGTCCTGGGAAGTTCTCAGACGTGAGTATTGGTTGTTTCCTGATTAGGAACTCCCGGGGGAGGAATTTGATGTGAAGCAGATGTTCAGCTTTGTCGCCCAATCCGCAATTGTCTTCGCCGTTTTCTTACAATCAGGCCTGCGGGTTCGGGCGAAGTTCCGCCGACGGACGCATCCTGCTGTATCGCTTATGCTTTTTGAAGGTGGCGCACCATCTCTCCAAACTAGCCATATTATCCTCGTTCTCGTTGAATTATCGTATATTTTCCTCTCTCATGGTGACACGTAATCCGGATCCCATCAACACAGGGGTAGACAAGGCTCTTCAACCGCTCACAGACCGATGTTTCGCTTTATCAATTCCGCTTAGCAATCGGGGTAGCGAGTAGTACATCGTTGTCCGCTCATCGATCCTCGATCGAAGGAGTCGACGCCTCACCCAGTGGTGCTTGGGGAATATCTATCGATCGGTGGCAATTGTGCTCAACTACCTAATAAAAAGATAAACAAAGCGATAAATAAACAGTATAATCGGACAAAGATAACTACAAGAAAGTAAATAAACACACAACACAACGGCCGGGCATTTTAAAGTAAACGGTTGAATGCCGGATGCACTGCTTTCAAACATCGATCATCGATTCATGAACCATTGCCCTAGGCTCGATTCTCGAGCATCCACGCATAACCGATTCCCAAAACATCGACATCGATGCCCTGCCCGACATTTAAACTTGCAACCGATCAGATGTTCCTCGCAGAGTTACACTCTAAAGCACATAGCAAGTAAATGAGAACCAAGACACCCCTATGTCAGTAGGGTTTCGCCCTATTTTGTCGAGCTAGGGTTTCACTATGCACGCAGCGGCTTCAAACAACCTATGATCGTAAGCAACCCGGCCCTAGTTTGGAATGGTCACTATGGATCCGAATATGCACTAGGTCGAATGGTCAGGGTGCCCCTAAAACCGGGTTTGTGTTCCCATATCGGGCAAGAACCGCAAATTCACTTATGGTCATGCCTTGACAAGACAAGCCTCCTAACCGCCAGAATAGCAGATGGCCAACACGGTGTCCTAGGCGCACTAATGCACATGCAATGCAAAGAGACACATAAATGAAATCAAAACAGATATCACGAAGTTCGAGTCAAGCTCTAAAATCCTCAAATAGAGTCGCCAGAATCAGAGACGCCTGCGGGCTTCACTCTACAGCTGACTCGATTTGTGTCACTTCTAAATCAACCAAAGAGTCTAACTCGCAAATCGCTTTTGAGAAAAACTGATTTTGAAATAGTGCCAAACATGGATCATGGCTTTGACATGAGTCGCCACCTAAATATTTTATTTAAATGGGAAATTTAGGAAACCCCGACTCGGTCAAGGCCACATGTCCGCTATCACCAAAGTTGACTTGGCTCGAGCTTGGGTACGACGGGGAAGGTCATTATGAGCACTCTTTCGCCTATTCAAGACCGCCTTACTAACCATGATATCCGCTTTTGAAAACATTATGCTTCTTATTCCTGTTATTAGCCTAGAATTACTATGTTGTGCGCATAACAAACAAGTATAGACTAGATCGCCTAATTTGGAAATAAACATTGCATATCCGCTTTGTCTCAAAAACGTGTTAGGTTTTGCTACTGCAGTAGGCTAAAATGCGGATTTCAATGAGTTGTTCCAACTCAGCAATCCAACCTTCACCCACAGCATTCAAACAAAATATCATGTAAGCACTTAGTCGCATGGTAAGCATGCTATCATGGCAACATTCACACACATGCGATATGCTAAAGCATAAAAAGCTCACCTAGTACTCCAAGCCAAAACAAGAAGCTTATTAGAAATCCATGCATGGACCTAAGTTCATGAAATGTCTAATGCAACACATGCAAAGATGTAATCTAGGCAGTAGGCTCGCTATCCTAGACATGGCATGTGAAATGCTACAACTAACACGTATTCAATTTGGAATTGAAAGTACGATGCGCTTTGTATGATGTGCCGAGCCCGATGCATGTCAACAAATACATGGATGCAAACATGCATAGTCAAGGTATGCTAAAATAAATATGCCCTAATCTACCATTATAAGGTGTAAATAAAAGGAGAAAGAAATGGGGTTGAAGACATGCATGCCACTCACCCACACTTATTACATTTTCGCCTCGCCGGACCTAATAAATAAATAATACGCATCAAGAATAAATGAATAAATAAATTATTACAAATTTCTATGTAATCAAATTAAAGCATCTAAGTGAAATGAATGGGCCTCGCCCCGCATTGATGCGCGAATGATGTATGCCCGATGTCCCGCTTTGCCCGAAAAGCCCGCACCTTGGCACTATCGCTCGCTTATCGCTCGCCTCCAAAATTCTCAAAACTTAATACCTTCCCAGAGGCTCGAATGATCCACCGTCGGGCGGTGTAGTCATCGGCTTCTTCCAAAGGGCCACCGTCAAGACTTGGTAACTATCGGCACAAATACAAGGTTTGCCGGCGATATTTTATGCCGGTAAGATAAAGTTCCCCGCACCAGACAGATGACAAAGAAGAAGAACAGACAAAGAATGCATAGGCATGGTTTTTGGGCAAATGTGAGCATGTCCAACATCTCCTATCATGTTTAGGGACTCATAGGGTGGGTTTGGTTCTAGGGCTATCAATTGTGCATTTGATGCATGATAGCCTAAGGAACCAAGATTGCTCATTTTAATGTAAATATGCATGCAACACAACAATGAATACTAAGTCCCTATCAAGTGGAGATCAAGGGCCTTAGAGACTTGAGGATAGAGACAAGTTTCACCACTCAAGTGTGAACTCCTTCATCTTCATGTTTGGTTTGACAACCCCAAACCAAACCATGGAATGCAACTCATGCAATATGGCTCAAATGCAATGCAACCTATCATGTTAGGCATGCAAAGAGCTAAGTATGCAAGGTACAAAATGTCATGCAACATGGCCTAATTAATGCAGTAACTAGCATGTCTACTAGGTTTCATCAATTAAACATGCAACAACCATGATATGAGCATGCAAAGATGGACTAAGCTCAACGAGGCAGCCTCAAGACTCCCTAAAACAAAGAGCAAAACAAGCCTAAAATAGTGACCAATGAGCATGCCAATATGTAACCAAATAAGGCCAAGTTTAAGGCACCAAAAGGAGCACACCTTGCTACCCTTAACAAGACCAAGCATGGTATATATCAAGCAAGCAAGAACAGATTTCTAGCATGCAAAATGAGCCCAAATCCCCTATGGCATCCCCAAAATGCACTAAACATGTAAGCATGCAAAGGCCTACTCTAAAGCATACAAGAGCACACCTTTAAGACATGAACTAAGCCACATATGCCAACATAAAAACATGACT
The DNA here is from genome assembly GCA_025200525.1 of Camellia lanceoleosa. Lineage (NCBI taxonomy): Eukaryota > Viridiplantae > Streptophyta > Magnoliopsida > Ericales > Theaceae > Camellia > Camellia lanceoleosa. The sequence continues at coordinate 38,705,111 of CM045768.1, read as the reverse complement.
AATGGACTGAAATAGGGCTAATATGATGCCAAATCATGAGATAAAGACAAGTTAAGCATGCTAGCACCCCATACAAGTAAGGCCTACAAGCCGATATGCAAGACAACCACTTCAAGCATACCAAACATGACAAAATCAAGGCTCACACTCTCTAACATGGCAAAACAATGCTAGTATCTTCATGAAACTAAGCCAAAACATGCAAAAACACGCTCAAACATGGCATTCTTTAGGCACAAGAGAGCATTTCAAAGGAAGTATGAGAGGCATGTTAGGGGCTAGAATTCCTACTAAAAACAGAGATCAAACATGACCTAAAACAGCCCAAAAAGTCTTGAAATGAAGCCAAATGCTAACATGCACACATGCTATGCTATGAGCCCAAAACAAAGGCAAACAAAGGACCAAAGGGAGAGGGGTGTCTTCCCCAAATGAGGCTCGAATATCATCCTCACCATCGAAACCCACGGGTTTTCAAAGGTGAGGAGACCAAAGAACACCAAAACAAAAGGCCTAAGAAAAGGGCACCTAAGATGTCCCAACAAGCCTCAAAGTGATGAGGCATAACACAACCCATAAATGACCTTAATGAAGGTTCAAGAACAAGCAAAAACAAGACTTTTTTATCTTATACACAAACTCAAAGTCACAAAGTCAAGTGTGTAGCAATAGGTTGCAAGAATGGGGAAACTAAAGTAAAAAGCTCACCCTTGAAGATCCAATGAAGAACAAGTAGTCCAAATTCTCTCCTAGTGATCAAAATCAATCCAAGATCACACAAAACAAACCTCCAAGCCTCCCAATCTCTGAGCTAGGTAATAGTGTGTGTAATGGTGCAAAAGTGAGGTAAAACACACTATTTGGGGCCTAAACACACACACACAAGAGGAGAGAGAGGGAAATATAGATATATATGGATGTATATCAGAGAATGTATGTATAATCTCTGGTTTTTGACCTAAAATTGCTAACCTCCAACCAAGGAGATGAATACAAGCTTAAATAGGCAACAAAAGGGCTCTAAGCTTAATGACTAAGTAAGAGCAAAGGGGTCAAAGGGTTCCTAGCTTCTAAGGGAAGAAGATACCGCCAAGCTTTCTCCAAGAAGCTTGGCCAAGAGGGGTCACCCTTCTAGAAGCTTTAAGGGTGCAAAGGTGCAAAGGGTGCAATGCTATGCACGGGGAGTGGTGATGGTGTAATCCACCGCACAAATGCATGCACCATCCTCGAGGGGTTCAAGGGTCACCGCCGCCAAAAAGTCACCGCAAAAATGTGCCGACCGGCATCATACAAAGGCCGATCGCCAAGGATTTGAATAAAATAGTGCCGATGGCTACAAGGAGAGCCAGGAGGTATGAGGCAGCTGGGTTCTAGGATGGCTAACAAGCCTTCCCTACCCTTAAATGCAAACACACACAAGTCTTGGTGGAAAACCAAGCACGTAACAAACCGTTAAGAGATCCCGAGGCAAGGCGCGCAATGGACCTCCGGAACTCAAAACGAACACAAACATGGATAATCACCGGTGTTCAAGCGGTGATGTCCAAGTCTCGAGGACGGTCAAAAATGGGTGTCTACAGCTGCCCCTCTTGACAGAACTCGAAGTCATAACAATGACGGAGGAATGTCAAAGCCCTGAGACTACCCATCTTTGACAAGGTCAAGACTTGGACACGATACAAGGCAAACAAGATATGCGCCGAGGGCAAAGGCAAATGCAACCAAAAATGCAAGAAGCCTAGCATAACTTTATGAAAATGCAAAGAAAGTCAGAATGAAGCACACATGCGCTTATAAGCTAACAGCAACACCACACTACAATGTAGAAAGGATGTAAGAGAATTACGCAATTCTCAATACGCCTCAACTCGAGATACAATACTGGCGGTTCGTCTGCTTTCACCGCCTCAAATGAGCCGTACATACAATATCGCGGCTCAAAAGAAAACAAACTTAACAGTATGACATCATAGCAATATTCATGACAATGTAATCGAAAGTGCGTGATAACGATTCAAGGTGTATAGAAAATTTGTAATTGAACACATGTCAAGAAGCAAAGCACGATACAATGCAATGTGTATGGAGAGTTGAACACATATCAAGAAGCAAAGCACGATACAATGCGATGTGTATAAAAGGTAATTGAACACATGTAAGTAAAGCAAAGCACGATACAATGCAATGTGTATAAAAGAGGTAATTGAACACATGTAAGTAAAGCAAAGCACGATACAATGCAATGTGTATAAAAGAGGTAATTGAACACATATCAAGAAGCAAAGCACGATACAATGCAATGTGTATAGAGGAATTTGAACACATATCAAGAAGCATAGCACGATACAATGCAATGTGTATAGAAAATTGAACACATATCAAGAAGCATAGCACGATACAATGCAATGTGTATAGAAGAAATTGAACACATGTCAAGAAGCATAGCACGATACAATGCAATGTGTATAGAGGAAATTGAACACATGTCAAGAAGCATAGCACGATACAATGCAATGTGTATAGAGGAAATTGAACACATATCAAGAAGCATAGCACGATACAATGCAATGTGTATAGAAGAAATTGAAATTGAACATAGTAAAACATGGTGTTGAAATGCGACGCATCGCAACACAAAGATAATTGAAACAATTTCTTTTGAAATTTACTTAAACGTAAAGGATACGGGAAGGACATCCTTCGCTGCTCGAGCATCGCCACCGGTTGTAGTACGAGGCCAACTCGAAATCGCTTGTATTCTCGAGGGTGCCGCTTGGATCGCCTCGAGCGATGAAGATACCCAATCACATGACTATCTCGAACAAGGGCGAAAAGGTGCAATGGCCGAAAAGAGGAGGTTACCAATGTCAAACTCAAAGACCCCGCTACCCTATTATGTTCTTGCTTTACTTCCTTTACTAGGAGTTTAAGACATTGACCGCCAGTGTGTTTTATTTCTAAATCGTGTTTTTGCAAAACATATGATGGAGATGAAACAACTATATGTCCAAAAGGTATTGCATTTGCATGTTCTATGCATCGCATCGTAATAATCGTAGTAAACCAACTACAACTCGATAAGCAAAACAAAGACTCGACAGACTAGCCAAGTGCAAGTACAACACGATAGACAAAGCAGAGACTTAAAGAGAGTGACATACAACTCGAGCAGTTTAATATACAACAACTCGATAAACAAATACGCCGACTCAACAGAATCAATCACCGAAGAGTGTTGGGAGGTGGAATTCTAAATATTCAAAGATGGAAAGCTTAGAAATCATAGAAGGAAGACCATCTACCGGACACAAAGGTCGCCGGTCAAGATAATTGTCATCGCATAATAATTCGGCCGGCACAAAATTGTGGCCGGTCGGCACTTTTTACCGCTTGGCCGGTCAGAGACCTGCTCAAGACCAGCAGAATGTTGACATGTGTCCTCCACTCAACCTTATCTTCTACAAAAGATCTTAGCCTCGTGGTCTTCTTCATTTCATTAATCGATTGACTCCAAATGGAGGAATTTCTTGCTCAAAATTTCGCAACTTGATTAACAACTTGACGGCTCGGCAAAGCCGAAGTTTCCGAAGCTTTCAAGATGAACGCACTATTCACTTTTTATACCACCGCTGCATTTTCCGCTCCTCCATGCCGCTGCAAGGTTCTCGAACCCAGAACGCATGTCTTTAGTTTTAGCGGCAAGAAGTGTGTCCCACTTTCAAGATTTCCAAGCTCTAATGGAATCAAGCTAACGAGGAAATTTCGCCCCAATTTCGCTTTTGGCCATACTCAAGCCTTAGGACAAATGTGTGGGCTCTCCATACCCGATGCTCGTTTCTTCCGACGGTGACGGACACTAGATGTTCCGAGTCCGGGTTTGTCGCTTTTCCGAGATCGTGATCGTGGCGACCATCATCGGCAAGGCTTTCGGCACGCCTCCGCCTATGCATGCCGCCTCATTTTCGCTCATCTCCTGCTCGAGGACCTAGTGTCCTACCGATTGAGATTGCCCAAGGCTTGAAGGAGGGCAAAACCGCATTGCCATGGTTCCGCCGAGACATTGCCGGGCTTAGACGCTTTTTACCGCCGAGAGACAACCAGATTAGCTGGAGTCCACTATTACCGCAGTAATGTTTCCCACCCAATCTCACATTTATGTTTGCTCACATCACTTGGCCCTCAAGCTCGGCTTTTTCTCACAAAACCTCTTTTCTCACTTTTTTCTCTCACCGTACATCTCTATTCTTTAATCTCTTTTTTTTTTTTTTTTTTATCCCTCCCTGTATGGTTGATGGATAAGTCAAGTTGTGGACTCTTGCCCAAAGATATTCAAATACATTATTTCTTCAGTAACGCCGTTGACGCCTCGATGAGGGTTGGTGGTTTGAGGATGTGTAGTTTGTCCGCAGATCGATTGCTTGGCGGTGCCTATGGCTCAATCTCCCAATGATGAGTTATAGTATGACCCGTCACCGGGATCCAATTGATTGGCTTGACTCATCGGTTTTACTTCCCATTCCGATCTCAAGCGCCAGCTTTGGTCATGATCGACCGTTCACGGAAGGGATAGAGTACCCACATTTCCTCGAGGACAATGTCTGCAGATTACAAAGATGGAGGACGAGAGAACTCCTGGCCCCCGCTCCTACTTTCAGTTGCACTTTGTCTGATGAGTGCTTGGATTGGCTTAATGAAGAGGCACAGGAAGGGCCCACTTTACGCCGAGGCTTCGACCAGCTCTGGGGGGGGGCGCAGTGACATTTGACATAACCATGCCCCTGATTTATTGCTTTATTAGTACTCACAAGTTTTCTTTAAGGATGTAATAAAAAGCAACTCCAACTGTATGCAAGAGCAAAAGAACTCGCTTGAAATCAATGAAATTGAAGGTTGTGGTAATCAAAAATTTCCGCTTTTGGTCCGAAATGGTCTTAGTTGTAAAAGATTTATTTGAACAAAGTCATCTTTATTAAAACTTCTCAAAACCATTTTCGATATGGATCGAATCGACACGCCGAGATCTCTAATCGAGATGCACAACCTCGATTCCTCGCAATTGGAAAATTGCCCCTAGTTTGATAGTGTCATGGCGCCGCATGGCAATCGGAAAGTTGCCCCTAGTCCTAATAGCATCGCACCGAGATCGCGATGAATGCCGATGGACACAGATGACCAAGATGATCAAATAGACAAAGCCGATCGGGAAAATGTTTATGGTCGAACTTCGTGATGAAGTCGCCACGATCCCAAGGATGGGAATCAAGCTCACGTAGTTCAGCTTGGGTTCACTCGAGTATTTTCACTCTCCTTTTGCCAAGGCCGCCTTTGCGGGTTTTCAACCTTATGAGCCTGGGCTTTTATATTTTCTAATTTTTTGTGCTCAATTTTGCTCTAGGTCGCCTTCCGGTTTTCGCCCAGCGAGCCTCTCAGTAAGTGATATTTCTTCAAATTGTCCATGTTGATCGTTGGGAGAACTCTAGGCCATCTAGGTCCATCGTAACCACACTCCACCCACTGCAGATAGACTTGATGATATAAGGACCCGCCCAATTAGGTCTCGAACTTGCCCCTTGGGTCGTGGATGGAGCTCGATTGTCTTTGAGCACCAAATCTCCTTCCTTCAAATTCTCGGACTTAACCTTCTTGTTGAAAGTCTCATGATTCTCATGATAACCTTGGACATGGTACATGCTTTTCAAATTTTCTTTCATCAAAGAGCATGAGTTCCTCGAACCTACTCACGCTAATCATGCCAAATTTATCCGACACTCACCAAAGACTGCAATGATGGAACCTCAATCTCAATCGTAGAACGGCTTCCATCCCATAGACCAAATAATAAGGAGTTGCTCCAATGAAGTTCTAATTGAAGTCCCAGAGTCTCACGAGCTTAATGGCAACTTGTCCGCCACCCGAGTAGGTTTCTACCATCTTCGCAAAGATGTGTTTGATGTTCTTGTTGGCGGCCTCAATCGCCTGCTGGTCTCATGTCGATATGTGGATGACTTATGAAAAGCCACATTATACTTCTCCAAAGAAATCAATCACTTCTTGAAGTGAGAACCATTGTCCTAAATGATCTCATTCGACTCCATAACGGCAGATAATGTTGTTTCGATAAACTTTATGACTTTGGCGGCCTTCAACACGGGCCAGAAGATTGGGCCTCACCCACTTTGTGAAATAGTCTATTGCTACCAAGATATACTCATGCTCATCTGACTTCTTCGGTAATAAACGATCACATCGATTCCCCAGACCGAGAATGGCCATGGTGATGTCATGTTATATAACTTTGATGGCGGATGTTCATACGGTTCATGTGAATCGCATTTGTGGCATCGCCAACAAAACCGATACAATCTTCCTCCATGGTAGACCAAGAATAGCCTTGTCTCGAGAATTTTTCGTACAAGATCACTCCGCTCATATGTGCCCCACATTCTCCTCCATGGATGGCCTCCATCAGCGCCGATTCTTCATTTCCACACACAGCCTTTGTGCATTCCCAGATGACCTCTTGTACAATTTTCTCAGATGATAAACCGCATGTACCATTCTTCTAATTGCCCTTTATCTTTGGCATTTGCCCCTAGTGGATATGTCTCCTTTTCCAAGAAGTTCCATATGTCGTAATACCAAGGGTTGTCGCCCAAGCACTTCATCTATGGCGAGATTGACTCATATGTCAAGCGCAAACTTTTGATCAATGATTACCGGGCGATCCCACTTCGACGGATGTCTATCATGGAAGATAGAGTTGTTAGTGAATCATGAACTCGTTGTTCTCTCTTACTAGGTGAGTGAAACTTAGCTTTTCAAACCGAGGAATTAACAAATCCAGTGGTCCGTGGTATATTATCATCTTTTCCTCCTTCACTTTCCAATCTCCTTTTGCTTGAGACACAACTAGGTTCGAGTCTCCAATGACATCCAACCGCCTTTGCCCCTAGTTCTAGGGCGCTTCTAAACCGCAATACACGCCAGATCATCGCTTGTTCGAGACTTTGAACCGAGCTTGAATGCTAAGGGATACGGAGTCGCCAGCGCTATAAGCAAAGACTCCTATCCTGCACTGTATTGATTTGACGCCCGCCAAAGTACATCGCCCGTGTTTCATCTTCGACGCGTAATAGCTTCATCTCGAATAGGTACTCAACCGCTTCATCCCTTCGACCGGTGGTCAAGGAACTCGCCACCGCTTCCCTTTTACAGACTTGCGCCACATACTTGAGGTCAAATTTCGAGAGCAACAAAGAACCAACGAGCTAGCCTACCAGAAGTTACCGGTTTCTAAAAGATATTTGATGGGGTCAAGTCGTGAAACCAACATTACAGAGTGAGCTAACAGTAGTGCCGCAGCCTTCCTAGTAGCCCATACCAAGGCTAGACAAGCCTTCTCCAATGGAGTGTAGCGGTCTCAGAATCCAAAGATCTTTTGCTCAAATAGTAGACTACCCTTTCAACTCGCTTTTCCGACTCTTGCGCGAGCATGCACCCATTGTGGTTTCAAGCATCGACAGTACAAGATCAACGGTTTTCCGGCTTTGGTGGTGACAACACGGGCGGATTTTGTAGATACTCTTTAACTGCTCAAATGCGCTTGGCATCGGCCGTCCCATTGAACTTCGCCTTTCTTCAAGAGACCAAAAAGTGGTTCATGTGTTAAGGTTAGTTTTGAGATAAACCGCCTTATGAATTGCACTTTACCCGTAAAGCCTCGCACCTCCTTTTCACCATTGGTGGTGGCATTTCTAAGATGGTTTTGATTTTAGAAGGGTCAACTTCGATGCCCCTTTGTGTAATCAGAAATCCCAAGATTTTTCCCGCTCTAACACCAAGCGCACATTTTTGAGGATTCAGCCGCAGCCTAAATTCCCTGATCCTTTGGAAAAACTTTTGCAAGGCGGTGTAGTGGCCTCTTTCTTTTGGACTTGACAATCATGTCGCCCACATACACCTCGACCTCTTTATGGATCATGTCATGTAATATTGTAGTTGCAAATTGCTGATACGTGAGTCTCAAGCCGTTTTTAGCCCAAATGGCATTACTCAGAGTAATAAGTACCCCACGGGTGGTAAAAGCGCTTTCTCCCCTTTCGGGTGCCATTACTATCCGATTATAGCCCTAAAAGCCATCCATGAACGAAGCAAAGCATGTCCCCCGCGGAAATCTACCACCGCCGATATGCGGCAAGGGAAAGTCATCCTTCTGATCGCTCGCTCAAATCCTCAAATCCACACATACCCGGATTCTCGCCATCTTTTGGCATCGAACAATGTTGGCCAACCAAGTCGATATTCTCGATACCAACAGAAGCTCGCTAACTGCTTGGTGACCTCTTCTTGATCTTAATGGCCCAATCCGCGATCCTTCGAAGTTTCGCTTGACAGTCGAGCCTCGGTCAAGAGGGATCCGATGTCGCATAATCTCAGATCGATTCTGTGCATGTCTTCGAGGGACCACGCGAAAACATCTTTGAAATCTTTTAATAAAGCGACTAAGCGCCGCTTCCTCGAAGACAACGTGGACCCGATTCGACCACCATGGTCCTTCTCAAGACCGACGCTCACAGAGTGATTTCATCCATTAAGGGTTTAACAAACCTCTTGCTCTTGTTCAATTAGTCGCTGCAAAACCGAGGAATTTCGCCCTCGCTGCTTTTCATCAAAATTTTGAAAGTCCCGATGGCAATAAACCAAAGGCACAGTAAAAGTACTGAAACCACAGCCACCTCATTCTCATTAGATACTTCCAAACCGTCTGACTCTTCTCATATAACAGACTCAAAAGAGAAAGAAAAGACGACCGACAAGATCAGGCATCCGGTTATCATCCCAGAATACCGACTCAGACTCAGACGAAGCTGAACTCGATTCCGACTCACAAGACTCGGTGGAATCAGATTCCTACCACTACCGACCCGGTGTCGCTTGATAAAAATCCTCATCAGATCGCCAGATGAGGGAGGGTGCGATGGATGCATCCAAAATAGTCACCGGTTGGCCCACACCGCTTCATCTCTAATCATGGACACCGAGGAGTCATCCCCTGCACAACCGGTCGATCAAAGGATCTCGAAGTAGATGTGCTGCCATACCCCATTTCAAACTCAGGTCCGCAGACTCCAATTCCTTGCTATGTCCAAATTTCAACTGTTTGGTCTGCTCGCTTTTCAAAGAACATCATCCCCAGATAATCGCAAGTCGAAGAAAATCTCAAATCCCGCAGATGCTTTTCTTTATTCACCATGGTCTTAAACCACGTATCGGGAAATTTTCCTCCCTGACGAAACGTCTGCTCAAGGTACCCTGATGGGCCGCATCAATTCAAAGGTTTCCATTTGTTTTGCTTTGGCTCTTCCCGCCATCTCCTTTCCTCTTCTTACCCAATCTTCCTTGGTGGGCATGTAACCCAAGCAAGGTGTGAGGGTTGTGTGGCACTTCGCCAACGCTATGATGCCCTTACGGCCACTCTTCCCTAATCCCATCCTGTGATGTATTGGAGTTTGTTCATGAGGTACACTGCTTGGGCACTAACATATATCCCTTCGTTAGTGGCCATGACGTTCTGTACAACCTGAGCCTCAGCCAAGGTAAAACCTGATATGAACACGTCTTCCAGGCCATGTTCTATCTCCGTAAAGCGTGATACTTCCGGTGGATGAACCGATGAACTCCCGAAGACGATGGCTACTCCCTTCCCATAGGGTTATTTCACCATTTGGAGCAAAATAGAAAATCCTCCTTTCACATGATCCAGCCTCGGCCGCCCCAACAACAAATTGAAAGTTGCAGGTACTTCCAAGACATGAAAATCTATTTCGTTGTCCCGCCCAACCTTGGTCCGATTTTAATCTGCTCCCATCACCTCGCTTGTGTTGTCATATGCCCTAATTACTGGTCTGTTGGTATAAAGTCCGCGACTTTCAAACCAATCGCAGAAGTCGCCCTTGCCGCAGACATTGATGGCGGACCAGATCAACAAGGACTACCGTATCCATTTGTTCCTACACTCTACTTGAGATGTAGAGAGGCTTGTTGTGATTTGTGCCCTCAGCGTAATTCCTTATCAATGTCAACATCGGGTAGCTCCTCCTAAAGACTAGCCCTACTAGTCGCTTTCCGTGTTGTTTCTATTGAAAGCTTTGTTTTATCCATGGTCGATAAAATGTTCCCTATGCACCCGAGAAGCCATAAGTAGTCCCCAAATAGAGATATCTCGCTTGTATCTTTTTCAACTGCTTGAGTACGGCTTCTTCGAAATGCTTCTTTTGTCTCTCGCCTCCCTATCCTTTCCTGGACGCCTCTCGTTGATCCAAAGGAGGCTTGAAATACCGCCCACCCTAGTCATATGGTCGATTTCTGTGTACCGTGCAGTTGATCATTTCCCCAAATTTCTTCGCCTCAGAGGGCAAGACAAAGGTCCTCATCTTCCCACCACATCCCATCGCCACCGACAAACATCCGCTGCCTCGCATGGACGCTCGCACTCACGCACTTTCCATTCTCGCATTTGTAGCATTATCCGCTCTCAAGACACATTTTTAGCCCCCACATGGGCCTTTGCCTTCCGGCTCTCAGATTCCTCAAACCTTTCCTGCTCGACTGCGGTCAATATATCCCATTGCTCAACAATTCCTCGCGGGTCAAGATGCTCCAATCCCGAGCGAATTCTTCGCGGCCGGCGCCTCCGCAATACACTCGCTTTTTCAACCTTCCTACCGTTATCGATGTTCTTGCTCCATTGGCTCCTTCCGTCAAACTCTTCTATCACATCCGGTGATCGCCCAACCACCCAATGGCCTTCATTGCTTCCCTATAATCGAACCGCTTGACCGCCGAGTCCTTCCGATCTTGGTTGTAGTAAAACCAAGGTCGGCAAAGTCCTCTCCCACGGTTGTTACACTATCCATTTCGCCCTAGGCTATCTCCTTGATTACACACGCTTCCTCTGGTGGAAGCTTCACCGCCGACACATCCCGCCTATCGGTAAAATGTAGTCACTCTGACTATACGCTTTCAATGCAAGTCAGAACTCCGCAGACCTTGGTTCGACAACTCGCTTTCCTTTCGGATCTCCTCTCCTTTGTTTTCGGCGGTCACCACCATCGCTTAGGTTGGGTGATGGAGGTGCCTATCATGCACAAGTTGGTGCAATGAAGAGACACCTCCGTTTGGGCATGGGTAGGTGTGATGTAAATGCTAGGGTCGTAAGACACGCCTCAAAGGTGGATGAAGTTGAGTCTTTGGGCGGTGGAGCTTGGTTATATGTAGGAGGATTTGTAGTAACGCGGTCTCTCAGAGGCAAAATCACCGCATTATCAATGAGATCCCGGATTTCATGGCGAACCGATAACACTGTCGGTGTCATGACCGTGTCAGCAGGAACGCATACAAGATTTGGCCGGTTATGGTTAGGGGAAGTTTTTTCGTAGGGCCGCGTCTGTGGCCTCAGTGCCCTTTTCTGATTAATACCCCTAGAGCTTTGGATAGGGCATATAGAGCGGAGCGAAAGTTCGAATTTTTGGGTGGGTATTTGGTTGTTTAGGGTTGCTTCCTGACGCACCGAGAATGGCGAAGCCGCCGATTTCTTTGTGGGGGTTTGTGGTGACCATGCTCACTTCGGAGGTTCTGTAGCGTATGTGCCACTGGCCTCAGATAGTGTTATGTTGAAGGTCCTTCTGGTTGATCCCGATCTTGGTCAAACAGACTGCTTCAACGATCCTCTATTTGCATCCCCATATCATGCAGATCGCGAAGTGGGGAAGGAACTACAATCATCTTCTTCATTAACGCCGGAGATTGCGCACAATCATCCGTGATTTGGTCTCTCTGCTGGCCTTAAGGTCATCATCGATGCCTTCGCCTCCACCGGTTACAAAATCGAGAAACTCTCTTTAGGATCTTGTCTGTTGTCTCGAGATCACGGTAGTGATCTCAACTGCAGTGTTGTATGAATATCGCGCAATGAAGGCCTCACCATTTCGGCCCCAATTTTTCTTCACGCCATCATCTAGCTTAGCATACCATGCAGACGCTACACCCGACAGTGGTTCGACCAAACAGGACAACTTCGAGCCCATCGAGGCCCATTGGCCTTAGAACGTCCGAAAACAATTTTAAATGTACCATAGGGTCCTTGATCCATCGAACCGATCGACATGAGGCATTTTGAACCGATCCGGCAATACACGGCCCTCAGGTATCCATCTTCAATGTCGTGATGGTCTTGGCTCCTCGATCTCTTGAACAACTTCTCGCTTGCTCAACTTTAATGCGGATCGCCTCGAACTCAAAGGAGAGTCCGTAAATTGGTGGGTGTCTTTGATTGTCAAGGTTTGGGTGGAGCCGAGGCGGAGGTGGTCCTTGGGAAGTTCTCAGACGTACCAGTATTGGTTGTTTCCTAAGATTAGGAACTCCCCGGCGGAGGAATTTGATGTGAAGCGATGCTCCACTTTGTCGCCCAATCGCAATTGTCTTCGCCGTTTTCTTACAACTGCGGGCTCGTTGTTCGGCGGTTCCGCCTCGACGGACAAGATCCCGTTGTATCGCTTATGCTTTCTTGAAGGTGGCGCACCATCTCCTCCAAACTAGCCATATTATCCCGTTTCGTTGAATTATCGGTATATTTTCCTCTCTCACAGGTGACACAGAATCCGGATCCTCATCGAACACGTGGGGTAGACAAGGCTCTTCGAACCGCTCATTGCATCGATGCTTTTCGCTTCATCGACCTCGCTTAGCAACCGGGGTAGCGAGTAGTACATCAAGTTGTCCGCCTATCGATCCTCGATCAAGGAGTCGACGGCCTCACCTGTGGTGCTTTGGGGAATATCTATCGGATCGTGGCAATTGTGCTCAACTACCTAATAAAAAGATAAATAAAGCGATAAATAAATGCATAATCGGACAAAGATAACGGCGCAAAGTAAATAAACACACAACACACGGTCGGGTATTTTAAAGTAAACGGTTGAACGCCGATGCACCGCTTTCAAACACCGACATCGATTCATGAACCATTGCCCCTAGGCTCGATTCTCGAGCATCCACAGCATAACCGATTCCCAAAACATCGATCGATGCCCTGCCTCGATATTTAAACTTGCAAACCGATTCAGATGTTCCTCGCAGAGATACACCCTAAAATACAATAACAAGTAAAAGAGAGCCAATACACCCCTATGTTGGGGTAGGGTTTCGCTGTCCTATTTCGTCAGGAGCTAAGGTTTCACTACGCACGCAGCGGTTTCAAACAACCTATATCGGGTGAGCAACCTGTCCTAGCTTGGAATGGTCACTACGGATTTCGATATGCACTAGGTCGAATGGCCGAAAAGGGTGCCTAAGAAACCGGGTTTGTGTTCCCATATCGGCAGAGCAAGAACCGTCACTTTATGGACATGCCTTGACAAGGCAAGCCTCTGGCAAACCACTCAGGAATAGCAGATGGCCAACACGGTGTCCTAGGCGCACCAATGCACATGCAATGCAAAGAAACAGATAAGTGTACTTAAAAACGGATATCAACAGTTCGAGTCAAGCTCTCTAAACTCCCCAGCAGAGTCGCCAGAAACTGTAGACGCGCTGCGGACCTCGCCTGATTCGACTCCTTTGTGTTCACGGTTCTAATCAACCAAAGAGTCCAACCGCAAATCGCTTTTGAAAAAACATTTTGAAAGAAGTGCCAAACATGGATCGCTTTGCGGAATCTGAGTCGCTACCTAAATATTTTAAAATGGGAAATTTAGGAAACCCTGACTCAGTGCCGAAGGCCACGTGTCCGTCATCACCAAAGTGGTCTTGGCTCGGGAGCTTGGGTACGATCGGGGATGGTCAGCTATGAGCACCTTCTCCGATTCAAGACCGGCCTCTACTAACCGTGATATCTGTTTTTGAAAACATTACATGCTCTTATTCCAATTATTAACCTAGAATTACTATGTTATGCGCACAGCAAACAAGTATAGACTAGATCGCCTAATTTGGAAACAAACATTGCATATCCGTTCGTTTTGAAAATGCTTTGGACTTTGCTACTCGCAAGTAGGCTAAAACACGGATTTCAATGAGTTTTCCAACTCAAACAACCCAACCTCCACCCACAGGCATTCAAACAATTTATCTCACATAAGCATTTAGCCGCATGGTAAGCATACTGTCATGGCAACATTCACACGCATGTGGTATGCTAAAGCGTAAAATACTTACATCGTACTTCGTGCCAAAACAAGAAACTAGTTAGCAAACATGCATGCCCTAGTTCATGTTAGAGTGACTAATGCATCGCATACAACATGTAATTAGGATAGGCTCAGCTAACCCTAAAAATGGCATGTGAAATGCACTTTATTTGATGCACGTATTCAATTTGGAATTGAAAATACAATACAGTTTGTATGATGTACCGAGCCCGATGCATGTTAACAAATGCATGGATGCATGCATGCGTTGCATAAGGTGTGCTAAAATAGACGTGCCCTAATCTACCATCATAAGCAGGTAAATAAAAGGGAAGAAAGAAATGGGGGTTGGAAGACATACACACACTCACCTACACTTATTACAAATTTGCCCTCGCTCGGAGGGACCAAAAGAATAATACAAATAATTAACTACGCAAGCTAATTAAATATTACAAATTAATTAAATTAACAAAATAATTAATCTAAGGAAAAACAGTAAACCGCCCGAGGCGGGGAGGCTCACTGCACGCTGATTCCGCCGAATTGCTTGCCATGCCTAGATTACCTCTTTTTCCGCTTTGCTCCTCTCGAAGCGCCAAAGTCTCAAAACCACTTCTCAAGGCACTGGGGGGGGATCACCGGCTGTGGGGAAACACCACCAGCTGAAGTATGTGGACACCCGCACAAAATTAATCCATCGGCCATAAGTTGAGTGCCCGCCGGCACTAAAAATGCCCGGCATCAATAAACAGCATAACGCAACTTCTACGAAAGAGGGCAAAAACTTGTATGGCAATGTAATTCCAACAATGTATGCACCGATCATGCCCCCTATCATGTTTGTGACTCAAAGGGGCATGTGCCTCTATTCTCGGGCCACCAATCACGCATTTCCATGCATGATGGCCCAAAGAACCAAGTGGTGCACTTTCATGTCAAATGCATGTAAACCAAATAAACAAAACAAAGCCCAATTCCTATCACCAAGTCAAGGAACAAGGCGCGTATGTAAGGTGTGATGCAACCTAAGCATGTTAGCTAATATGCAACATGACCACGGCAAGACACTTATGTAAGCATGCAAGAAAACATGAGGCAATGCAAGCCAAGCAAATGATGGTCTTAAACATGATCTAGGCAACCCCAAATAGGTCTAAAATCAGTGGCCAACAATGCCCAAAAATGAAAGCCAACACACATACACACATACATATGTTAAGACTTAACACTTAGGCACCACGTAAGCAACCCTCAAGCACACTTGAAAGGGGATATCATGAACACTAAGCATGCATCATAGGCTTTAAAATCATGTCAAAGTGTGGTGCTAAACCAACTCAAGATAGGCCAAACAAAGCATGCAAACGGTCCAAGACTTAAAGCAAGTCAATGAGGCATTGAACTATACTTATGCAAGACAATTATGGCATGCATTAAACAACTAAAAACAGGTTTTTAGCATGTTAAAACAAAGCCAAAAGGCTACTTAGATAACATCTAAGAGGCTTGAAACCAAAGGCATGCACAATGACCAAAACATGGAGCATTCAATACATGCTTTTAAAGCATTAAAGAGGCAACTAAGGCAAGCATACAGGCACACCAAAGGGACTAAAATGACATGCCAAATGGTCCCAAACCATCAAAATGAGGTAAGCAACACATGCTACATATGCATACTCAAAGGCTAGCAAGCCTAAAATGCAAAGGGGCTATATAATGCATGCCAAGATCAACCCAAATGACTATGGACAGAGCTAAAACATGTCAAAATAAGCACAAAACATTCACAAGTCTAAGCCTAAAGCATGCTCAAACTAGGGTTAACAACCTAAGGCATGTTAAGGCAATACAAGGCATTACATGGCAACTATGCTAAGCATGCATAAGGGACCAAAACCAACACATAGAAATGTTAAATCATGATATCCTAAGCATGAATAACAGTCCATACATGCTCAACACACACTCAATCACAATGCTCCCTCAAGAGGCAAAACTTGCCCTTTTCAAGGACATCAAGGAGAGGGGGTGACCCCCTCCTTCTTAGGACTTTAAGGCATCATCTTCACCACTGAAATCCCTCAAGATTTCAGTGGTGAAGAGACCCAAACACCAAAATCCCAGATTTCAACAAAATAGCACAAAATGAGGCCTTTTCAAGGCCTAAGGGTGGTCAAACCTCCCCAAAGCACAAAGTACCCTTAATAAACTATCGAGAGGACTAAAAAACAGAACTTTTTTGTATTGAACACCAAGCACAAAAACAGTTCAAAGATAGGTAAAAAAGGAGTGCAAGAATGGGGTAAATAAAGCAAGTTTCTCACCCTTGTTGACCTTCTTCACAAATGTTGACTTTGTTGCTTCCTTGAGCTCCAAACCACCAAGAACAAAGAAGAATAACCTCTTGGGACCTCAGTAGTCAAGGGAAGGTGAAATACTATGTGCTTGTGTGCAATAATGAGACACAAACACACACAAGGGCAAGAGAAGAAGAGGTATAGATATAGGTTAGATACACCAAAGCAAACCCTAAAAACCAGAGCTCTTCCTTCTCCTCTTCAATCTTTCTAACCCTAAAGCAAGGGAGACAAGGCCTCCTCTTATAGAGGAGGCAATCTTGTAAGCTTAGTCACTAAGCAAAACAAGAGAGCATCCCTCCATAAAGCCAATGCCATACAGCTGCCTCAAAATATCTCATAAAGCAACTGCACAGTAGTCGGCAGGGCAAAATTGTCATTTTGACAAAATTGACTGCCGACCGGCACAATATAGTGCCGGTGGCAACACCAAACAGCCGGTGGTCTCTGGCCACTGCCGGTGGTGTGTGGGGATGCCTCACAAGGCATTCCCTACCCCTCCAAGGCAAAGCACAAGTGTTTGGTGCAAACCAGACACAAAACGGTCAAGTTCAGAGGTCCTGAGGCAAGGCGCGTAGCCGAGAACTTCGGGAACTCCAAACGAACACGATCATGGATAATCACCAAGTGTTCAAATGGTGACGTCCAAGTCTTGAGGACGGTCAAAAATGGGGTGTCTACACCAACTTTACAAAACAGACAGAGACTAGCATAAGTACAAAAACAGCCATGTAACTAGACTTCGATCGGAACCTCCTCGGGAGGCACAACGGTTGGCTGACAAAAACAGAAACGGAGGCCGTCAACTCTGTCCCTGATCACACGCCGACTCACCTATATACATAATATAAACTGTGAGCGACAACTCAGTGAACAATAATAGAGTAAAGGGGTTTCAATGAATGAGTCCGTACAGATTCACAAATCATAATTTAGTTTTGTATCAAATTCATAATTTGTCTAGATCATATACAGAAATCATGAGGTACACTTAAGTATACGTGATACATCCATTAGCATTAATAGAGCAGATACAGAACAGATGCAGACACGTGAGGGTTACGAATAACCAGTTCCATAAAGGAACCTCCGGATTCGGGTAACAGAGAATAAACACGCTGAGCCCCATGATGGAGCCTCCGGTATGGGTAACAGAGTGCAGACATATTAAGTTCCATGATGGAACCTCCGATATCGGGTAACAACTAATAAATATCACATACTGCTAAGGATGTCACGAATACATATTAGAAATTGGACAATCATTCATTGTATAGAATATATCATTTCAGAAAGTAGATCTTAATTCATCACACAGAAAATAAATAAAGTTGAACATAACTTTACTATGTTATTACTCACAGTTAGCCTTGAGACAGATAGACGGAGCAGATTGGTCAAACGGTACGTGGCTGTAGACACCCCATTTTTGACCGTCCTCAAGACTTGGACGTCACCATTTGAACACCCGGTGATTATCCATGTTCGTGTTCGTTTGGAGTTCCCGAAGTTCTCGGCTACGCGCCTTGCCTCAGGATCTCCGAACTCGACTGTTTTGTGTCTAGTTTTGCACCAAACACTTGTGCTTTGCCTTGGAGGGGTAGGGAATGCCTTGTGAGGCATCCCCACACACCACTGGCAGTGGCTAGAGGCCACCGGCTGGTTGGTGTTGCCATCGGCACTATATTGTGCCAGTCGGCACTCTTTTGTGCCGATCGGCAGTCGATTTTGTCAAAATAACAATTTTGCCCTGCCGACTACTGTGCAGTTGCTTTTTCAGATATTTTGAAGCAGCTGTATAGCATTTGTTTCCCCTCCATACACGTGTATGGAGGGATGAGCCTTTGGTTTGTATAGCTTGTAAGCTTTGTTGCCTATAAGAGAGGGATCTCTTCTCTTGGCTCAAAGGTTAGGAGAGTTAGACATTTTTAGAGAGAAATGACAGAGAAGAAGCTCTGGTTTTAGGGTTTGAGTTCTATATCTATCCTATCTCTCTTTTTCTCTCTTGTTTGTACACTAGGTGCTTTAGTGCATATTATTGCACACAAGCACATAGTGTTTCACCTTCCCTTGGCTGCTGAGGTTCCAAGAGGTTGTTCTTAGAGTTTTTGGTTGGATTTGAGCTCAAGGAAGCAACAACATCACCTTTGGTGAAGAGGTCTACAAGGGTAAGACACTAGTCCTCTTTTTACCCCATTCTTGCACTCCATTTTTACCTATCTTTGAACTGTTTTTGTGCTTGGTGTTTAATACAAAAAAGTTCTGTTTTTTAGTCCTCTTTATTGTTGGTTAAGAGTGTTTTGTGCTTTGGGGAAGTTTGGCCCCTCTTAGGCCTTGAAAGGCCTCATTTTGTGCTATTTTGTGAGAGCTTCGCGATTTTGGTGTTGGGGTCTCTTCACCACTGAAATCTTGAGGGATTTTAGCGGTGAAGATGATGCCTTGAAGTCCCAAGAAGGAGAGGTCCACCCCCTCTCCTTGTTGTCCTTGAAAAGGACAAGTTTTGGCCTCTTGAGGAAGCCCATGTTCAAGAGTGTGTTGAGCTGCCATGACTGTTTTTCATGCTTATTATACCATGATATAACATGATTTTAAGTTGGTTTTGGTCCCTTATGCATGCTTAGCATAGTTGCCATGTCATGCCTTGTAATGCCTCTAACATGTCTTAGGTTGTTAGCCTTTATTTTAGCATGATTTAGGCTTAGACTTATGAATGTTTTGTGCTTATTTTGTCATGCTTTAGGTCTGTCCATAGTTGTTTGGATTGGTTTTGGCATGCTTAGTATAGCTCCTTTGTATTTGTGGATTGCCGGGCTTGTACGCCTTGAGTATGCGAATGTGTAGCATGTGTTGCTTGCATCATTTTGGTGGTTTGGAACCACCCAACATGTAATTTCAGTCCCTTTGGCATGCCCATATGCTTGCCTTAGTCGCCTCTTTATTGCTTTGAGAGCATGTGTTGTATGCCCTTTGTTTTGGTCATTATGCATGCCTTTGAATTTGAGTCACTTAGGTGCCATCTAAGTGGTCTTTTGGACTTAGTTTTATGTGTTAAAACTCTGTTTTTGGTCGCCTAATGCATGCCATGTATGGTTGTGATAAGTGTAGTCCATTACCTCTTTGGTGAGCCTTGAGTGCTTGGGCCTTCTTGCATGCTTTACTCGGTTTATTTAGTTGGTTTGGAACCTTCTATAACATGATTTTCAAAGCTTATGATGCATGCTAAGTGTCCATGATATCCCCTTTCAAGTGTGCTTGAGGGTTGCTTACTTAGTGCCTAAGCGTTAAGCCTTGACATGTGCATGTGTGTGTGTGTTGGCTTCCATTTTTGGGCACTTTAGCCACTGTTTTAGGCTTAATTAGAGTTGCCTAACCTATGTGCAAGTCCATCCTCTTGTCGCTTGCATGTGCTCCTTGAGTGTTGTAATGTATTGGTACGTAAATGCATGTTAGGACTAACATGATTGAATGAAGTCACATGTTTGTTTGCGTGCTTGGACACCCACATTACACCTTGCATACTTGAGGATTAACATTGGTGTTTCATGCCTTGTATGTTTGCTAGCTTGTATGCTCCTTTGCATTGGCATCCTTTGCATTGGCACGATTGCATACTAGTTGACATGTCTAGGATTGCATCACCTAAACGTGCATGCTCTACCTCTTGACCAAGTCATGATAGAGGCTTAGCACCCTTGTGTGTTTGTTTGGTTTGCATGCATTTGAAATAGAAGTTGCACATTTGGTTCTTTGGGCCATCATGCATAGAGATGCATGATTGATGCCCCGAGAATCGAGGCACATCCTCCTTTGAGTCACAAACATGATAAGGAATGTGTTTGGTGCATACATTGTTGGAATTACATTGCCATGCAAGTTTTTGCCCTCTGTCAGGTGAGTTGCGTGTCTGCAGACATTCAAAGGCCACAAGATTTAGTGCCGACCGGCAGTCAATTATCAGCCGATGGGTGAATTCCGTGCCGATGGCCAAATATAGCATCCGGTGGCTATTTTGTTCAGTCGGGGGTGATTCCCGGTACCCAAGGAAGTAGTTCTGAGACTTTGGCAGTTTTCAGAGGAACAAAGCAGGGAAAACAGAGGCAAGCTAGGCATGACAGTGCAATTCCGAGTGGAATCCGAGCGCGCGTGCATTGAGCCCTCGCCCCGAGGCGGTTTACTATTTTTTCCTTAGATTAATTAATTTGTTAATTTAATTAATTTGTAATATTTAATTAGCTTGCGTAGTTAATTATTTGTATTATTCTTTTGGTCCCTCCGAGCGAGGGCGAATCTGTAATAAGTGTGGGTGAGTGGTGTGTATGTCTTCCAACCCCCACTTCTTTTTTCCCTTTTACTTACCTGCTTTTAATGGTTAGTATTAGGGCACGTTTATTTTAGCATACCTTATGCAATGCACGCGTGCATCCATGCATTTGTTGACATGCATCGGGCTCGGTACATCATACAAACTGCATTGTATTTCCAATTCCAAATTGAATACGTGCATCGAATAAAGTGCATTTCACATGCCATCTTTAGGGTTAGCCGAGCCTACTCTAAATTGCATCCTTGCCTGTGTTGCATTAGCCACTTAACATGACCTAGGGACATGCATGTCTGCTAACTAGTTTCTTGTTTTGGCACGGAGTACGATGTAAGTATTTTACGCTTTAGTATACCACATGCGTGTGAATGTTGCCATGACAGTATGCTTACCATGCGGCTAAGTGCTTATGTGAGATAAACTGTTTGAATGCCTATGGGTGGAGGTTGGATTGCTTGAGTTGGAAAAACTCGCTGAAATCCGTGTTTTAGCCTACTTGCGAGTAGCAAAACCCGAAACGCTTTCAAAACAAACGGGTGTGCAATGTTTATTTCCAAATTAGGCAATCTAGTCTATACTTGTTTGCTGCGCGCATAACATAGTAATTCTAGGCTAATAACATAGTAATTCTAGGCTAATAACCGGAATAAGAGCATGTAATGCTTTTAAAATCGGATATCACGGTTAGTAGAGGCCGGTCTTCGGACTGGGCGAAAGGGGGTGCTCATAGCTGACCTTCCCCGATCGTACCCAAGCTCCCGAGCCAAGACCACTTTGGTGATGACGGACACGTGGCCTTCGGCACCGAGTCAGGATTTCCTAAATTTCCCATTTTAAAATATTTAGGTGGCGACTCTCTAATCTGGCAAAGCAGTCCATGTTTGGCACTACTTTTTCAAAATCTGTTTTTCTTCAAAACGATTTGCCAGAGTTGGACTCTTTGGTTCAGATTTAGAACCATAACACAAAAGGGAGTCCGAATCCCCAGCGGGCTTATTACAGCTTCACTCGACTGGGGAGTTTAGAGAGCTTGACTCAAACTCATGATATCCTGTTTTGACTACACTTATGTGTTTCTTTGCATTGCATGTGCATTGGTGCGCCTAGGACACCGTGTCGGCCATCTGCTATTCCTGAGCGGTTTGCCGGAGGCTTGTCTTGTCAAGGCATGACCATAAGGTCGGCCGGGCTCTGCCAGTATGGGAACACAAACCCCGGTTTTACCGGGGCACCCTTTTGGACCATTTGACCTAGTGCATATTCGGAATCCATAGTGACCATTCCAAACTAGGACAGGTTGCTTACCCGATGTAGGTTGTTTGAAACCGCTGCGTGCGTAGTGAAACCCTAGCTCCTGACAAAATAGGACAGGGAAACCCTACCCCAACATAGGGGTGTATTGGCTCTCATTTACTTGCTATGTGCTTTTAGAGTGTATCTCTACAGGGAATGCATATACCAGTTTGCAAAGTTTGAGCATCAGGCCTGAGGGCACTAGTATCAGTGTTGTTAAGAATCAGTTATATCTGCGGGTATCAGATTCAGATTTGGGGCAGTGATTTCGGGGAACAGTGATCAGTAGTAGAGTACAGTTGTCCGGCTGCATCCGTGTTTGATCTGTTTGGGGCTGAAATACTGCTTGTTTTCCGTTTCAGTTCAGAAATCCAGAGGGTCGATCCAGAACAGCTAGTGTCTTCTTTTTGCCGAGGCAGAACTGAACATGACGCAAAACTCAGAAGAGATTGTGGTCATGACGGCCACGTTGAGTCAGGGAATCACCCTACAAGATGAGACTACTATCGACATGCCGCATCCACCTAGGTCGCCTGCCGCACATCCAATTTGGACTCCTCAACTATATCAGGCTCGCGAGCCTACTACATTTGAACTAATGGGAATGATAGGTGATCTTCAAAGATCCGTGGTGGATCTCGCCTATGGAATGTCTGTTTTGCCACCAGCCACACCATATGCCGGAGGCTTCATACCCTAGGAGCCACCGCTACTGGGACGAATTGTAATTGAACTCAACCAACCGGAGATGACCTCCAGCTATGGTAACGATGCAGCAAACCAAACTCTAGATCAGGCCGAGGCCAGAGACAAAGGCAAGATGAAGGCAGATGCCGACCCTACCGAACAACTGCTGTGGGTAGTAGAGGCTTTGAAAGCCGGAGGGATGAACAAGCAACAGATATCCACAGTTATGTCAAAAGCTGTGGAGGATGCTTTCCCCACTCCGCCTGAGGGCAATCCCAGTCAATCAGAGAGTCGGGATAGGCCCCGTCATGCCAGAACAGCTTTTCCCACTCCCAGCCTTGCATCCGGAAAGGATCAGAAATCCAAGGCCTCACCCGCCGATCCGTTTGCTAGTGCATCTAGCAAGAGTGCTCAGGCTCCAAAGTACCTGCCCCGAGGGCACAGGGTCTTCCATGCTCTCTACATGCCATTGTCCAAGGCACTTCAAATCCTTGCTGAGAGGGGACACCTTAAACCCCTGGAGCCTCGGCCCCTCCCGAAGAATCTCCCTGCCACACATGATGCTTCCCTGTACTGTGCGTACCATCAGTAGACTGGCCATGCCACTGATAATTGTTTCCGCCTCCGTCATGAGGTACAAGACTTGATTGACAACGAGGTTATCCTCCCGCCTACTTCAGCGAAGTCCGTCACCACTCAGTTGTTGGATTTCGAGGATACAGATACTGCGAGTATGTAATCAGAAGGTGAACTGCCTGCGGGCAGTGTTTGGTACATTTTTGGATGCGACGTTTGGCACACATTTTTGAGCACCTGCCAATGCTAGTTTTGTAAATCCTGACTTGGGTGTCGAGTCAGTCTTTTGTTTTGTTTTTGAGTCTGTCTCTCTGTATTGAGTCAGTCTTTTTGCTTACAGGGTCTGTCTTGTTGTAACGAGCCAGTCTCTTTTGTATAGTATACCAGGTGATTTCGGGGTTGTTGCCTCAAACACCGTTTTATCTTGTAATTAGTTGCCTTTGCTTTTTGAGCCTGTTGCTGCCGAGGGGCCAGTTATGCCAACAAATCTGAATGAAACAGCTGTGGCTATCACGTTCCGTATTTGTTACTATTTGAGTTAGCCGTGCCAGAAGATGTGAATGGAACGATAGTGCGTACCGCATGCTCTCTTGTGCCTTGAACGTCGTTATGATGACCTGAGCTTTTCATAAAACCCTTTTCAAACACTACGGTGATAAAAAAGAAAGAGGAAGGAATTCCTCGGGTTTTTGCAAAATTTTGATCATTTTGAGAGAAAGAGAGGCCTGCTAAGCTTTTAAAGAATGAAATCATGCTTGTCAGCGTGAGTACTGAGAAGGACCCTGGCCTGACGCAGACTGGTTCCACACTATCTTCAACACGAGCGATTTGTCGCTTTCTTAAAAACTTTCAAAAACGAAATATTTTGCGCAGTCTTGCGAAGACCTGTGTGGAATCGCTCTTGAGATTGTGCAACCCAGGATCGCTCTCAGCCTTGAGATTCGATTTATCTGTCGCAAACCGGAATCTGTTCAAAACATTCAGTGCCATGAAACGCCTGTGTGGCCCAATTTGAAGCAGCCCTCGAGCAAGAGGCACCAAAGCCAGATCAAGGAGATCAGATCCCACCAAGCAAGGCTCATGAAGCAACCGTGATGGATTCTTCTGCAAATCAACACCACAGTCACTCTCTTGGATACGGATGGCATCAAAACCCTAAAACCATTTGGCATGGACTTGCTACACTTTTACCCTTTGAGAGGCTCGCTGGGCCGAAAACCCGGAAGGGCGGTCCAGGCAAAAGTTAGAGCAAAGAAAAAGAAAAAAGAAAAGAAAATGCAAAAAGAAGAAAAGAAAAAATATATAGCAAAAGAAATAAAAATAAAAATGCAAAAGAAATGAAAAAGAAAGAAAAAAGAAGAAAAACAAAGCTCGCAAGGTCGAAAACCTGCAACAGGCGCCTTGGCAAAAATTAGAGCCTAAACAGTGAAGGTTAAAATACCCGAGTGTACCTTAACCGGAACTACATAAGGCTTGATTCCCATGTTTGCGATACGTAGGCAGCTTCATCTTGAAGTCCAACCCCTAACGCTTCCATAGCATCTCAATCCATGTCATGGTTTTGATCACCTTTGCCTCCTCCGAATCCAATATCTTGATTGCAGTAACCTGGAATTACGTGACCAACTTCATCTTGAAGTCCAAACCACCAACACCTTCCAGGTGACTGTGTCCATATATTGATTCAAACCGCCTTCGACTTCTCCGCGCCCGAGGGTCCGATCGTCGTCAACAAAGACTGGCTTACAAAATGCCGTGGCATCATCCAAACAAGGGGCAACTTTCCGTTGCCATGCATTGCCATAAGTTGCCCTGAGTTGCTGTCCAAGCCAGGGGCAACTTTCCGTTGCCTTATCCCCCCCTTCAGGCCAGGGGCAATTTTCCATTGCCTCCAATCCGAGGTTGCATATCTCGAGGGTAAGTTCTATGCTCGTTTGAGCATTGCCTGTTTGCAAAAATAGTTTTTGAAAATTTTCACTGAGGTTGACTTATTTTCTCGGAAACTGTTTCATTTTCAAAATTGGACCATGTTTGGACCCAAAAGGAGAATTTTCAGCGCTCACAGCCTGACTTACATGATTTTGAAAATCAAAAATTGAATAAGTGTGTTAATCCAACTCTCATTCTTGATCAAAACTGTTTTAGAAAACAAAAATGGTCAAAATGACGAACTAAGGGCACAGTCGAGTCGGGTGTTCCGCCTCCCCCTTTGTTATCAACGCACTCGCCAGAAAGGCACCCTATCTACCAGAAGAAGTAGCCGTGAGCTAGCTATATCGGGCGTGAACCCGCGACTTCCTATTCATCTGTCAGTCACCCCGAGGAGGGATGAAAAATGAGAGAATAAAGAATAGAGAGGAGTAAGTTGAGAGAAAAGTGAGAAAAGGGTTTTGAGAGAAAAACCGAGCATGAGGGCCGAGTGATGTAAGTATCACAAATCAGAAAGGGTGGGAATTATGCCCGGAAGAATTGGCTCCTCGAGATCTAAGGTCTCTTTGTAAACATACCCGTGTGTCGTGTCTTTTGATTTGTCGGTCTCGATTTCGACTTTGAGTCTTTTCCGAGCGTGTCTCGTTCTTTTAGGTCGTGTGCCTTTTGTTTCTTTGTTTGAGTCTGTCTCGTCGTGTTCTGTGGTAGGCTCGATACCCCGGTTGAAAACCCATCCTTTTCCAAAAAGTAATCGCCAGCTCGTAATCTTTGTGCCATTCTCTGCAATCATGCGAGGCAGGAGAAGAAAAGAGAAAATTTGGGACATCCAAGTGTGTTTCAACCTCAACCGTTTCAGTTTTCGTAGTCCATCTTGTTAGATTGGGTTATTTGTTCAGGGTTTGCTGTGTGCAGGATGAACCGAGTGCTATGTTATGGGTTGTATGCAGATCGATCCCCAGTAGAGTATGGGCTGTCTATTCAGTTTGAGCAGTGGTTTGTATGAGTTGTTTTGCTATTTAGTTGGTTGGTTATCTGGTCAGTACAGTGCGAGTGCTCAGTTTGCAGACAACAAATCAATATCATTTACATTTGAGGTGTAATATGATGCAATGCAGCGCAAAGTATGAAAGATGCAGATATGCACAGATATAACACTCTTTTTAGACAAAAGGTTTGTTTCATATAATCTCTTCAAGTATAAAGTTTGAGGAAAACAAAAAATCTGCCTACGGCAGTACAAAGTACTCTATCTACCAACAAAAGAGAAAAGTACAAGAAAAGAAATAAAAAAAACAGCAAAAGTCTGGATCATCAGCATCATCAATGGCCTCGCGCCGGGGGATCTGTCCTCGCCCTCTTCCTGGGCAGAAGTCCAAGAGCATCACCGGAAGTGTCACTGTCTGAGCCCAAGCCCGAGCTGCCCCCGGCCTCCTCCTCGGATGCCTCCGCCTCCTCCTCAGACTGCCGTTCGAATCGAGCCCGCGAGCCGCTCCAAGATAAGCACGCCTCCTCGGTGGGGGAATATCCTGCCATCCCGAGTAGAAATGGGAGGTCCAGGTGGAGCGACGCCACCCTCCGGAGGAAGTGGGAAGGGAGGCTGAAAAGTACAAAAGGAAAATGCATCAGTATACATGAAGCAGTTTATCAATGAAGAAAGTACAGAATATGAATGCCACGAGCAGTTGAAACAGTGCAGAATGCAGTGTATGAGTACAGAGTACGAATGCCGTGAGCAGCGCTGAAACAAAGGTGTAATCAGGCGAGTACTGAGTATGCATGCCGTGAGCGCTGAAACAAAGGCGTAATGCAATCACGAGTATGAGCACAGAGTATGAATGTCGTGAATAGTTTATCAGTGTAGAATGCAGTGTATGAGTACAGTGTATCAAGTGCCGTGAGGGTTGGGTATCGAGTGTTAAGTCGTGCATCAGATTATGCGAAGCAGTTTTGTGTATGTTTTGAAGCTATGTCAGAGAGAACATACCGGAAGGCCGTAAAAGGCTAGGAAGTCAAAGGTCCGCTGCAGCATCCCTGTCATGGAGGCATTCATCTCCAATAACTGTCGGGTATATCCAGAAGACGCCTGCAAGGGAATCAGATGCATCAATATTCTGTGGAATATCAAATAAACTAAAATGAAATGACTGTACAGAAATGCAGTAACACATACCGGAGGCAAGTCGGGGACACCAACAAACTCGTGATCAGCCGGCGGAGGGGCGAAGGGGATCTGATAGGTCGCCCCATCCGACCCCCGGAAAGACAGTGAAGTAGGTAGAGCGGGCCAACTGGCCTCCCGTCCTCTCTGAACTCCGCCCTTGCCGTGGACTCGAGCCCTCCTCGGCGCTCCTCCTCCTACTCCTGCTCCGGCCGCTGGCGCCGCAAGTCTCTCTCTCTCAGCTCGACGGCCACCGCTCAAGGGCCGCATGATGAAGGTCCGGATGTACTCTGAGTAATCGCCCTCGCCTCTGTAGCTGTCTGCCTCCCAGCCGATGGTGTAGTCCGCCATCTGCTCAGCGGTGAAATGCTCGGTGTCCCTCATATGCTCAGGAGGGTGCACCGGGACTATCTGCTCAGGTAACCCTAAGGTCTGACGCAAGAAGCGCTCGCAGTACCAGTTCGACAGACCGGCCCTCCAAAGAAATCCCAGAACGCGAGGTCTCAACGGCGCCGGCAAACCGATCCCGCACCATCGCTGGCAGAGGAGCCCACGGTTGCCAGGTGATCTGAAATTGAAATATAGTTTGTTACCTACTGGTATTGCAAATATATAGTGGAAAAGTGAAGCTTAAATAAATTGCAAGTAAAACATACCTCGGCAGGAGTGATGGCGTCGAAGTAGCGGCAGAAGAAGCTGAAAGTCTCCCGCGGCCTCTGGGCGCATCTCCCGTCAAAGCGGCGTGAGAAGGGGACGACCAGAGGGGTCTCTGCATCGGGTACAGGAGCAAGCCTAGGAAAGTAGGCGTAAACCCACAACTGCAAGGTGAATACCAGAATGTTTATCAGAAAAAGCAGGATACAGAATAAAGCAGAAATAACAGAGCCGTGTCTTGTGCAATGTATTGTGCGGAGTGTCTGATGGTAGTGTGATCGATTGTAAAGCAGAGTATGTGTGTGCCGTGTGTACAGTATACAGTCCGTGTGAAACAGACTACAGTGTGTGCAGTGTGCAGAGTACAGAAAATGTAAAGCAGAAATGAAAAGCAGCGAAAGGAAATGTACCTCCCAAGCACGCCAATAGCCCCCGAGCAACTGTCCGCTGCCGCGGGAGACTGAGCTCATATAGCCATAGAGGGTGGCCAGAGCCGCACCACCCCAATCGAAACGCAAGATGTCCCGGACATCCACCAGTGCGCTGAGAAGGTAGAGGGGCACTGTGTTCGCCTGATCGGCGAAGAGAGTCGTCTCGAACAAAAACATCAGAAAGCCGTGTGCATATCTATCCACGGCCACCTGAGTCATCGGAGATGCGTCAACAAGAAGAGGCTGCACCCGGAACTGCACCTCGAACCAGGAGTAGCGGACGAAACCTGGACGCGCAAGAGGCGGAGCCGCGCCAAGTAAGTAGATCTGAGCGGCGGTCCACTCATCCATATCAATGTCGAAGGGGATCGGATCACCCCCTACCCCGATGCCAGTGAGCACCGAGAAATCGTAAGGGGTCATCGTCATGTCCCCGGTCGCGGATAGGTGGAATGAATCGGTGGTGTCCCACCACCTCTCTGCCAGGGCGGCTAGAAGAGGCCTGCAAGCAGTAAGCCGGGTCAGACCCCTGCAAAAGGAACCAAAGCCCGCCTCGTCCACGATGCGTCGAACCGCCTCGGGAAGCTCCAAATACCAATCTCGAGCCACGACGTTCCCATACCCGCGGATGGTATGGGAATCTCCCTGTTTTCAAACAAATAGCAGCAAAGCAATATGAAATGTACAATTTTGAAAAAAACCGTGGTTCAGTGCAAATGCGGCATGCGTGCAAGTTTTTCAGATTCAAACAGATACCGAGTGCCGGTGTGCTTGCAGTGAACTACAATGTGTAATGCGTCAACATGTTTGAGTGGTTCAGTGCAAATGTGGCATGCATGCAAGTTTTTCAGATTCAAACAGATACCAGGTGCCGGTGTGCTTACAGTGAACTACAACGTGTGATGCGTCAACGTGTTTGAGTGGTTCAGTACAAACGTAGCATGCGTGCATATTTTCAGATTCAAGCAGATGCTGGGTGTTGGTGAGTTTGCAGTGAAATGCGGTGTGCGCCGTGTGTTTGGGTGATTGAGACTAGTGCAGTGTGTGTGCATGTGTCCGTCTTAAACAGATATCAATTGTAAGCATGAGTGCAATCGACTACAAAGGAACAAAGGTATCGTAATCAAGCGATTAAAGAACGAAAGCAATTTTGATGCTAACGGTTCTACATTTCGAAGTAAAATAGAAAGAGCGTTACCTCGGTTACCAAGGATAGGTGAGAGGTCGGCTCGCGTAGGAGGAGCTTCGGGTCCAGTGCTCGATCAAAGCTGCGAAAATGGCGGAGTCCATCCGGTGGTAGCACATGAATCGCTGGGCGGTATGTCACCGGGTCGAAGGGACGCTCGCTCAATGGGAGAAGCTCGACCCCGGGATCCATCTCATGATCCGGGGGAGTCCTGACATGGGGAATGTTGTCAGCCATGACAATGGTGGTGAGAAAATGGCCGGAAAAGCCGGAATGCGGAAAGTCAACCGAAAAAGTCGACCCCGAGCGGGCCGAAAATGGCCGGAAAGGCCGGAAGATGAGAAGGCACGGAAATGAAGAGGAAATTGAGGGGAACAAGTCCCGAAAAAGTGGAAATAGCAAAGGATGCTCCGAAACAGAATTTCAATCGGTGGAAAATGTCTGAAACGCGAAGAAAATCGCGAATCCGACGACGAAACGGGCTTGGAACGCGAAGAAAACAAGGAAATGAGGAGAGAAAAAGCTCTAGAGAGAGAGAGGGATAGTTTTCGGTGGTGGAGAAGTAAAGAACTAGGGTTAGAAACCCTATTTTTAAAAGACCCGTGGTGAAATGGCAGAACTGCCCCCGATCAGGCATTTTTGGCCGGTCGGCACTATTTTGTGCCGGTCGGCACAATATTGTGCCGGTGGAGTTATTTTGCTACCGGTGGCCAGCCGGTGGCTTCCTCTCCCAGCCGGTGGTGCTCCCACAGCCTTGTTTAGGCCAGGTGAGCAGTTTTGGGTCTTCATAGCTCAAGAAAGTGCAAGAAAGTGCATCCCCGATGCTCAACCGGCCTCCGTTTTGACCTCGGACCGTGTTTTCTGTGCGTGGCACTCAGATTCAAGCAAAGATTGTATCCTTTTGTATCCTTTTTGTCTTTTACAAGATTCAGAAGTTGCCCCGTGTGCGTTGCACACATCCATCACATTGTCTGGTGCGTCGCATCGCACCGTCTTGCACGTCCCTTGCGACTTGCATTGTTTTGTATTTCGTGTGGCATACGTGTCACACTTGCATTGTTCTGCATCCCCTTTGAGGCACGCGTACCTCATTGCGCTCCATTTTCCAAGACACGCGCGTCTCATTTGCCCCATTTGCATCCGCATGCGTGTCTCATTTGCATTGGCATGCGCGTCCCATGTGCGTTGCCTCACACACCCCCCCTCTCGCGTGTACTACGCTGAGAGGCTTTTCCCCCTCTCTCGCGTGTAATACGCTGAGAGGCTTTTCTCTTTCCTCTCTCGCGTGTACTACGTTGAGAGGCTTTTCTCTTTCCCCTCTTACGTGTACTACGCTGAGAGGCCTTTTGTCTTTCCCCACTCGCGTGTACTACGCTGAGAGGCTTCTTTTTGCCTTTTACCCCCCCTCTCGCATGTACTACGCTGAGAGGCTTCTTTTTGCTTTTTGTCTTTCCTCTCTCGCGTGTACTACACTGAGAGGCTTTTTGTCTTTCCCCTCTCGCGTGTACTACGCTGAGAGGCTTTTTGTCTTTCCCCTCTCGCGTGTACTACGCCGAGAGTTTTCCTTTTGCTTTGCTTTTTCCTCTCCTGCATGCGATACCCAGAGAGACGTTGTGTTTGAGACTCCGAGTGTTTTCGGTAGTCGCTTTTGGCCTTCTCCGCGTAGGCGCCATGAGAATTGCTTAATTCGCTTAATCCTTGCTGCATGAGATGTAGTTTGGTTCGAGTTTACTCGCTTGCATCGCTTTCACTTAAAGTGTTGTGTAATTGTTGCCCCGCGCAGGTCTGGCGAGACCTTAAACACGCACGGTCTAGGAGACCTTAAATCCTCGGAAGGTGCAAGACCTTCGTTGCTTTGGCACACACAATTCATGCATTGTCGTGCATTCGTAAGGCCGTGCGTTGGCGCGCATTTCAAACATCACGCATCATGCGCATTTCAAAGACAAAAAAGGACATGCATTGTCATGCATACATTTTGCACCACGGTCTAGGAGACCTTAAATCCTCTGAAGGTGCAATTCCTTCGGTGTTTGTCGTGCCCGAACGACTTTTGCTGGTCCGGTAAAGCCACCTGCCTGTTTTTGTGGTGAGTTCTTAGAAGACCAACTGGGACGGTGAAAACTAGAGTTCGAACAGCTTATGCCTAGAACACAAAGGTTCGGAATTTCCGAGACTAAAGTCTGGTTTAAATACCCAAGGGGTGTACCCTCAGCTTGAAATCTGTATGGAAGCCCCATAGGTTGAGGCGGCGTGTCTACGCCTCAGTTCTGGATACTGAACCAACCTAGTGTATCGCCCTGTTGGTAAGATAGGGAAAGCTGCAATCATAGTCGTTGCATCATGGTGCATTGTCATGCATCATTTGTAAATACTGCATATGTCATGCATTTCAAAAATTCAAAACCAAAAACAAAAAAAAAAACATGCATTTGTCATGCATTTCATTGTAAATATTGCATATGTCATGCATTTCAAAAATTCAAAACCAAAAAAAAAAAAAAAAAAACATGCATTTGTCATGCATTTCATTGTAATATAGAGCATATGTCATGCATTTTCTGTAAACATCCATATACATTGCATTTTAGTTGTATGCATCCACTGCATCATCTTCCATCTATGGCTTGCACCTTTCCTTGTTGAGCTTGGTCTGGTATGTGTCTTTACTTTTCACGTTGAAGCACAGTTCTGCATGTGTACGCGCCTATTCCTTGATGAACTTGGTTTGAGGGTGGTGGCACCTTTTCTGTGTTAGACGTGGTTTGTACGTGTGCATGCCTTTCCTAAGCGAGATACGGTTTGGCCCGCGCGCCATAATCGCATATTACATTGTAGTGTAATATATTGCATCCGGCATTAGGATCATTGTTCTTTCCTCAATGGGTCGTCACCCCACTTATGTCAATCCACCCAATACTTGTCCTTGTGTCCGTCTACATCACTCATAGTTCAGACATCGTTCTATGGTAGACGGACTTGTTACTTCCATCAACCTATTTGACATTTGTGTGGTTTCGAACTGCTCATGATTGAATCATGATTCAATTGCTCTGCATTTAGTTTGCATAGTTTCAATTGCATTGCACATCATTTGCATTGTTTACACTTAGTTTTGTATATATTGCATATCATCTTGCATTCATTTCGCATCGTCATGCATATGGCTAACAATATTGTACCTGTTAAGTTTGCTTTCTTTGCAGGCACGATATTATATGTACGGCTCATTTGAGGCCGGTGCAACCGGACGAGCCGCACAGGTATTGTATCCTCCAAGTGAGACGCACAAAGAATTGCATAATTCTCTTACATCCTTTCTGCATTATAGTGTAGTTTGGTGCTTGCTAGCTTACAACTGTTGCATGCGTGCTTCATTACAGCTTTCTTTGCATGATCATAAGTTATGCTCGGCCTTTTGCATCGTAAGTTGCATCTTGCCCCCGCCTACGGGCGCATACCTTATCTGCGGCTTGTATGCCTGTGCCTGAACTACGTTGGTTTGATTCCTAAAAGGATACGTAGGCAGCTTGCGAGTTCAACCATTTGCGCTTTGTGTGTTTTTCCAAGTCTTCGTCCTTGTCAAAAATGGGTCGTCTCTGGGCTTTGACATTCACTCCCGTCATTGTTATGACTTTCGAGTTCTGTCAAAGAGGGGCAACTGTAGACACCCCATTTTTGACCGTCCTCAAGACTTGGACGTCACCGTTTGAACATCCGGTGATTATCCATGTTCATGTTCGTTTGGAGTTTCCGGAGTTCTCGGCTACGCGCCTTGCCTCAGGATCTCCGAACTCGACTGTTTTGTGTCTGGTTTTGCACCAAACACTTGTGCTTTGCCTTGGAGGGGTAGGGAATGCCTTGTGAGGCATCCCCACACACCACCGGCAGTGGCTAGAGGCCACCGACTGGTTGGTGTTGCCATCGGCACTATATTGTGCCGGTCGGCACTCTTTTGTGCTAGTCGGCAGTCGATCTTGTCAAAATGACAATTTTGCCCTGCCGACTACTGTGCAGTTGCTTTTTCAGATATTTTGAAGCAGCTGTATAGCATTTGTTTCCCCTCCATACACGTGTATGGAGGGATGAGCCTTTGGTTTGCTTAGCTTGTAAGCTTTGTTGCCTATAAGGGAGGGATCTCTTCTCTTGGCTCAAAGGTTAGGAGAGTTAGACATTTTTAGAGAGAAAAGACAGAGAAGAAGCTCTGGTTTTAGGGTTTGAGTTCTATATCTATCCTATCTCTCTTTTTCTCTCTTGTTTGTACACTAGGTGCTTTAGTCCACATTATTGCACACAAGCACCTAGTGTTTCACCTTCCCTTGGCTACTGAGGTTCCAAGAGGTTTTTCTTTGAGTTTTTGGTTGGATTTGAGCTCAAGGAAGCAACAACATCACCTTTGGTGAAGAGGTCTACAAGGGTAAGACACTAGTCCTCTTTTTACCCCATTCTTGCACTCCATTTTTACCTATCTTTGAACTGTTTTTGTGCTTGGTGTTTAATACAAAAAAGTTCTGTTTTTTAGTCCTCTTTATTGTTGGTTAAGAGTGTTTTGTGCTTTGGGGAAGTTTGGCCCCTCTTACGCCTTGAAAGGCCTTATTTTGTGCTATTTTGTGAGAGCTCCGCGATTTTGGTGTTGGGGTCTCTTCACCACTGAAATCTTGAGGGATTTTAGCGGTGAAGATGATGCCTTGAAGTCCCAAGAAGGAGAGGTCCACCCCCTCTCCTTGTTGTCCTTGAAAAGGACAAGTTTTGGCCTCTTGAGGAAGCCCATGTTCAAGAGTGTGTTGAGCTGCCATGACTGTTTTTCATGCTTATTATACCATGATATAACATGATTTTAAGTTGGTTTTGGTCCCTTATGCATGCTTAGCATAGTTGCCATGTCATGCCTTGTAATGCCTCTAACATGTCTTAGGTTGTTAGCCTTTATTTTAGCATGATTTAGGCTTAGACTTATGAATGTTTTGTGCTTATTTTGTCATGCTTTAGGTCTGTCCATAGTTGTTTGGATTGGTTTTGGCATGCTTAGTATAGCTCCTTTGTATTTGTGGATTGCCGGGCTTGTACGCCTTGAGTATGCGAATGTGTAGCATGTGTTGCTTGCATCATTTTGGTGGTTTGGAACCACCCAACATGTAATTTCAGTCCCTTTGGCATGCCCATATGCTTGCCTTAGTCGCCTCTTTATTGCTTTGAGAGCATGTGTTGTATGCCCTTTGTTTTGGTCATTATGCATGCCTTTGAATTTGAGTCACTTAGGTGCCATCTAAGTGGTCTTTTGGACTTAGTTTTATGTGTTAAAACTCTGTTTTTGGTCGCCTAATGCATGCCATGTATGGTTGTGATAAGTGTAGTCCATTACCTCTTTGGTGAGCCTTGAGTGCTTGGGCCTTCTTACATGCTTTACTCGGTTTATTTAGTTGGTTTGGAACCTTCTATAACATGATTTTCAAAGCTTATGATGCATGCTAAGTGTCCATGATATCCCCTTTCAAGTGTGCTTGAGGGTTGCTTACTTAGTGCCTAAGCGTTAAGCCTTGACATGTGCATGTGTGTGTGTGTTGGCTTCCATTTTTGGGCACTTTAGCCACTGTTTTAGGCTTAATTAGAGTTGCCTAGCCTATGTGCA
Source organism: Camellia lanceoleosa (assembly GCA_025200525.1). Lineage (NCBI taxonomy): Eukaryota > Viridiplantae > Streptophyta > Magnoliopsida > Ericales > Theaceae > Camellia > Camellia lanceoleosa. The sequence continues at coordinate 38,669,698 of CM045768.1, read as the reverse complement.
AGTCCATCCTCTTGTCGCTTGCATGTGCTCCTTGAGTGTTGTAATGTATTGGTAAGTAAATGCATGTTAGGACTAACATGATTGAATGAAGTCACATGTTTGTTTGCGTGCATGGACACCCACATTACACCTTGCATACTTGAGGATTAACATTGGTGTTTCATGCCTTGTATGTTTGCTAGCTTGTATGCTCCTTTGCATTGGCATCCTTTGCATTGGCACGATTGCATACTAGTTGACATGTCTAGGATTGCATCACATAAACGTGCATGCTCTACCTCTTGACCAAGTCATGATAGAGGCTTAGCACCCTTGTGTGTTTGTTTGGTTTGCATGCATTTGAAATAGAAGTTGCACATTTGGTTCTTTGGGCCATCATGCATGGAAATGCGTGATTGATGGCCCGAGAATCGAGGCACATCCTCCTTTGAGTCACAAACATGATAAAGAATGTGTTTGGTGCATACATTGTTGGAATTACATTGCCATGCAAGTTTTTGCCCTCTGCTGCTGTGAGTTGCAGGTTCTGCAGACATTCAGTGCCGGCCGGTAGTATTTAGTGCCGACCGGCAGTCAATTATCAGCCGATGGGTGAATTCTGTGCCGATGGCCACATATAGCATCCGGTGGCTATTCTGTTCAGCCGGTGGTGATTCCCAGTACCCAAGGAAGTAGTTCTGAGACTTTGGCAGTTTTCAGAGGAACAAAGCAGGGAAAACAGAGGCAAGCTAGGCATGACAGTGCAATTCCGAGCGGAATCCGAGCACGCGTGCATTGAGCCCTCGCCCCGAGGCGGTTTACTATTTTTTCCTTAGATTAATTAATTTGTTAATTTAATTAATTTGTAATATTTAATTAGCTTGCGTAGTTAATTATTTGTATTATTCTTTTGGTCCCTCCGAGCGAGGGCGAATCTGTAATAAGTGTGGGTGAGTGGTGTGTATGTCTTCCAACCCCCACTTCTTTCTTCCCTTTTACTTACCTGCTTTTAATGGTTAGTATTAGGGCACGTTTATTTTAGCATACCTTATGCAATGCACGCGTGCATCCATGCATTTGTTGACATGCATCGGGCTCGGTACATCATACAAACTGCATTGTATTTCCAATTCCAAATTGAATACGTGCATCGAATAAAGTGCATTTCACATGCCATCTTTAGGGTTAGTCGAGCCTAATCTAAATTGCATCCTTGCCTGTGTTGCATTAGCCACTTAACATGACCTAGGAACATGCATGTCTGCTAACTAGTTTCTTGTTTTGGCACGGAGTACGATGTAAGTATTTTACGTTTTAGCATACCACATGCGTGTGAATGTTGCCATGACAGTATGCTTACCATGCGGCTAAGTGCTTATGTGAGATAAGCTGTTTGAATGCCTGTGGGTGGAGGTTGGATTGCTTGAGTTAGAAAAACTCGCTGAAATCCGTGTTTTAGCCTACTTGCGAGTAGCAGAACCTGAAACACTTTCAAAACAAACGAGTGTGCAATGTTTATTTCCAAATTAGGCAATCTAGTCTATACTTGTTTGCTGTGCGCATAACATAGTAATTCTAGGCTAATAACCAGAATAAGAGCATGTAATGTTTTCAAAATCGGATATCACGGTTAGTAGAGGCCGGTCTTCGGACCGGGCGAAAGGGGGTGCTCATAGCTGACCTTCCCCAATCGTACCCAAGCTCCCGTGCCAAGACCACTTTGGTGATGACGGACACGTGGCCTTCGGCACCGAGTTAGGGTTTCCTAAATTTCCCATTTTAAAATATTTAGGTGGCGACTCTGTAATCTGGCAAAGCAGTCCATGTTTGGCACTACTTTTTCAAAATCTGTTTTTCTTCAAAACGATTTGCCAGAGTTGGACTCTTTGGTTCAGATTTAAAACCGTAACACAAAAGGGAGTCCGAATTGTAGCGAGGTCCCCCCGCGGGCTTGTTACAGCGGCCCGTGACCTACATAACACATAACAGACACACACTTGAAACACACGTTCTAATTATACATAACTTACCTCGTTGCTCTTAGTGTGTTTCTAACCTTTAATCCTCATTAAGGAGTCTTAAACATGGCCTAGGAATGTCTAGGATGGAATGAGGATGCAAGAATACATTGGAAAACATTTCTTAAAACTTGCTGAAAATAAGGTCCATGCTCGAGCGTGGCTTTCCTTGCTCGAGCGGACATTCCGACAATGAAGCTCCACTCGAGCGTGAATTTCCCCGCTCGAGTGGACTACAAACTAGAAAAAAAAATACTGGTTACATGTTTTTCATGCTCGACGGACGCTCGACCTCCGCTTGAGTGTGAGACTCAGATCACGGCTCGAGCATAGATTCCCTCGCTCGAGCGGACTGCAAAACACAAGAACTTTTGGGTATATGCATTTCATGCTCGAGCGTAAACCTCGACGCTTGAGCGGAGGTGCATGTACTCAGAGTGCACGCTCGAGCGTAAAGTTCCCTGCTCAAGCGTGGATCAAATTTCTGGAAATTCCAGATTTGATGACCAAGCTCAAATTCAACCCCAAATGGATCAAACTCAATTTTCTGGGCCCAAAACTTTGGAAAACACTTAGAGACTCATAAAACAATATGTTTAAAGCATCATAACAAGAAATCATGGCCCAAAAGTATGCCAATTGTGCAACATTCAACTTGAAACTTGAAATTAATTCATGTACATGACTCGTATGCAATTCTTTGAACTCAAGTCGTCCAAAACATGACCAAATGCAATGTTCAACTCAAAAACATGATCAACTATGACAATATGACATGTAACATGAAGAATTTCTACAACAAAGCTTGGATTATGACATGTATGCAAGGATTCCATAGAAAGACAACCTCAAATGGTATGAATTAAACATGCATGTATGTATTGAGCTTCAATTCTCCAATCTTAGCTTAATTGACCACCTAACGTTCTTGAGTTCATTTACTTAATGCCTTAAATACAAAGTTTAAGAGTATAGTTCTTACCTAAGGTTGATTTCAAGTGTGATCCTAACCCAAAGCTTCAAATTATCTTCAATCTTCTAGCCAATTTCCCCTTGTGAAATCAATTCTTGAACCTAGGACCCAAATCCCTCAAATCTCTCTCATTCTCATGTTGAGCACCAAGTTGAGGAATAAATGAATTGAAAAAGGCAACTTAGTGGGGTCAAAATGGCCTTAGGTAGTAATTGATCAAAAATAAACAAATGGCATTATTTTAATCAAATTTAATCGTTTTGAACCGAATTTTAATTAAACCTACCATAAAATTCTGTAAATCCTAATTAGCGCATAAATCAAGTCAATTTCTGATTCGGACGCCGATAAGCCTTTCAATTCGCAAACCGAAACTAAAACGTGAACATATCTTCCCACGCCTAACAGATATAAACACAGCAATGCAACACACACAGGCATTTTAATTAAAAATTTCTCCTTAATTACTAATTAGGCATACTTAATCATGGATTAACGTTAATCAGAGGTCGGGGTTGTTACAACAAGTATATTTACAAATGTCATGACAAGGTAGCATTCAATATTGTTGGAGCCAATGCTGCTAAAAATATTGATGAAATATCACAGTTTCAATCAGCAAGATAGATCCCTCCTCCGGTAGCGATGTGGAGAATTTATCGTTTCTCTTTGAATGAGGTCAATCCTACAGTCATTAGTTTACAATTACATCTTGAAGGCTGCCAAACAATTAGATTCAACAATAATGCTAGCTTAAAATCCATAGCAAATAGTGACTTCTTTTCAAATACCACTTTGATTGAATTTTTTGCAATGAATAGATCAAACAACAAAGCAAAAACTGGAAATTTTTTGTACAAAGACTTCCCAAAAGCATTTGTTTGGTATTCTAAATACAGAATGTGGTTTAAAAGGCAACAAAGAGAGGTCATTAGAAGAATAGTCACAACAAATCCAATTGAAGGTGATCGTTGTTATTTGCTAGTATTCCTAAATCATATCAAAGCACCAACATTGTTTTAAAGTCTAAGAACTGTTAATAAAACCACCTGTGCAATTTTTAGAGAAGTAGCTCTTCAATATGGATTGCTAAAAGTTGATGAAACTAATGAAAAGTGCCTAGAAGAGGCAAGCAATTTCCAAATGCCTTCTCATTTGAGACAATTATTTGCAATAATACTTCTCTATTGTAATCCACATAATCCAAAGGTACTCTTGTGATAGCCTCAATCCGTAATTAGCTAATAATCCTTAATTAAGAATGCCTAATGCGTGTTTAAGATGAAATTATGAGCTAATTGTTCATCTTATAAGTTATTTGTATTTCTATTTGTCTATTGTAGGAATATCTGTCTGAAATTATGTTTCGGTAAGAAAATTGAACACCTTATCGACTTCTAAACGTGAAATTGACTAGGTCTACGTGTCAATTAGAATTTTTTGAACACTATGGTAAGTTTAATTAGATTTTGATTCAGAATCAAATAATTAGAATAAACTAATTAGACTTAATTAGATATATGCAAGCTTGATTAGCCTTAACTCAACTTAATTAAGTTAACTTAATCCAAGCTATAAATAGGTGGAATGAACTTAGCAAAACACCTTCCTTCATCATTTTTGAGTGGAAAACGTGTAGGAGAAGAGTGTGAGAGGGAGAGAGTTCAATTCAAGGGGAAAAGAGGAGATTAAAGAGAAAAATTAAAGAATTGACTTGGAAACTCAAGGAATTTGCTACATAGAGTGTAATTGAAGACTTTAGGTAAGAATTTGATTCATAAACTTTGAATTTAAGACATCAAATGTAAGAATTCCAATGAATTAAAAGGCTAAGCATGAGAATTATGTTAAAAATATTGAATTAAGAGTTAAATCATACATGCATGCATGAATTCAACATGTTTTATTTTGAGCATAATTCATGTGGTTTAAAGTTTGAATTTGGAGTTGTCGCAGACATGCATCCATAATTCATAGATTTTTTGAGACAAATATCACATGCATGCATGAATTACCAAGTTTTAAAGATGAATTCCATGTTTTGAAAGCTTTAAATGAAGAATGGGAAAGTTTTAGTGACATGCATGGTGAATTCACAAGTTTTAAACCTTGGTTTTTGCAAATTGGTTTTGTGTTAATGTTTATACATGAGTTCCTAAGTATTTGATGAAGTTTTGGTCCAAAATAATGAGTTTTGGTACCTTAGAATTGAGTTTTCAACTTGAAATACAAATATAGAAATTTCAGAATTCTACTCCATCGCTCGAGCGGACAAAGCTTCACTTGAGCGCACATTGCGAGCTCTTAGAAGTTTTGCAGACAATGCAGTTGGCTCAAGCAACTAAAGCTTCACTCTAGCGAACTCACCTTTGTAAGGCTCATGGCTCGAGTGACCAAAAAATTGGTTCAAGCCTAAATCATAGCAACCAATACTTTTGCAGACCAAGGGGTCCGCTTGAGCAACCAAAACTTTGCTCAAGCGAACTGTCCTGTTTTTAGAAATTTTGTTAAGTGTTTCAAAGTGCATAATTGCATCCTCATGCCATCCTAGACATTCTTAAGCAATGGTTTAGACCATAATAATGAGGGAATGAATTAGAAACACACTAAGAAAGAATGAAATAAGTTAAGCACCTACAGAATGTGTGTTTCAATCTGTATTTGTTGTGTGTTTGTGTAGATCACACGGTACTATTGTTTGAACTATCTCTGGAGCTATTTGTGAGTAACAACTTTGTAAAGATATGTTGATTATAAGTATTTTCTGATTTATGAATTATACTTTGTTTATGAAATGATATTTTCTGAATGAATGAATGATTGTCCATTTTCTAAAATGTAATCGTGGCATCCTTAGCATCTGTATTTATTATTTGTTATCTGTATTTGCTACCTGGAACTAGGAATCTCTGTGGGTTCCTTTATGGAACTATATGTGAAACCTAAATGGTTGTCTGATATGATTGTGCATAATTGTAGACGTTCCCGAACGCCCCGGGAGGGTTAAGTCTCGTTCCGTTCATATTGGGGTCACTACAGTTCAAGGACTCAAATGTCACGGTTCTTAATCTTGAACCAAAGAGTCCAAATCCGACAAATCGTTTTGAAAATAGATTTTTTGAAAGAAGTGCCAAACATGGACTGCTTTGCCAGATACAGAGTCGCCACCTAAATATTTTATTTTTGGGAAATTTAGGAAACCCTAACTTAGTGCCAAAGGCCACGTGTCCGTCATCACCAAAGTTGCCTCGGCTCGAGAACTTGGGTACGATATGGGAAGGTCACTTTGTGAGCGCCCCCGCTCGCCCGATCAAAGACCGGCCTTTACTAACCATGATATCTTATTTTGAAAACATTGTGCGTTCTTATTCCGGTTATTAGCCTAGGTTACTATGTGATGCGCACAGCATACAAGTATAGACTGAATCGCCTGAATCGAAACAAAACATTTCATGTTTGTTTGTTTGAAAATGGTTTGATGGTGCTACCCGCAGGTAGGCTAAGACGCGGATTTGCCACCCTCGGGTGGGCTTAGGAAAATATGATTTTGCCACTATCTAGTGGGCTTAAAACAAATAGTCAATGATTTGTTCCACTTCAAGTAACTCAACCTCCACCCACAGGCATTCAAGGTAGTTATATCACATAAGCACGTAGCCTCATGGTAAGCATGCTATTCATGGCAACACTCACACGCATGCAAGGATGCTAAAGCATAAAACTTACCGAGTACTCCAAGCCAAAACAGAAACTCATTAGAAATCATGCATGATCCTAAAGTATACAGAAATGCCTAATGCAACACATGCAAAAATGCAAACTATAGTAGGCTCGGCTATTCTAAACATGACATATGAAATGCTACAGCTAACATATATTCAACTTGGAATTGAAGTACAAATGCAGTTTGTATGATGCGCCGAGCCCGGTGCGTGCAAAACAAATGAATGATGCAAACATGCTGTCATACTGTATGCTAATTGAAATATGCCCTACATCTAACCATCGTAAGCGGGTAAATAAAAGGGAAGAAAGACATGGGGTTGGAAGACATACATCACACTCACCCACACTTATTACAATTATGCCCTCGCACAAAGGGTCCGAATAAATAATACAGTCCGAAATAAAAGAATAATACAGTCCGAAATAATATACAAATTTCTAATTAATTAACAAATTAACTAAGAAAGCTGTAAACTGGCATGCAAGCTAGGGACTGCCTTGACTCCGCTTTGGATAATGAAATGATGCATGTTGAGCTGCTTTGCGCAGAAATCCACTGGGATGCCCCAATTAGCCTCTGTTTGCAATGTTTCTCGAAATGCGTGCCAGACTCCGAAAAGTTGCTGATTCTTTATTTTGCTGCAACAGAGAGCAGGAGAGGGGCATAGCAATGTATTTCACAAATATATGCATGCCTCGATCCTCGTGCCACCAATCACGCATATCGATGCATGATGGCCGAGGAGCCGAATTGCACAACTCAATATGAGATGAATGCATATGGGTGCTACAGCAAAACCTAACTCCATCATGGGTAATCCGGAGTGTCGGTGACTTGGGAATTGAGACCCGTTCCGTCACTCGGAGTACGGAACGTGCCTCGTTTCCCGTGCCCGGGCTAACTCCTATCCCGAACACGATGCAATATGCATGATATGCATGAATGCAACTAACATACAATCCTAGCATGCACAATGCTATGAAAATGAGATGCCTCGAAATGCGTGCACGCGGGCACGCAAACCGAGGCGATGATCCTAAGGCATGAAATGGCATACGTAATGCAAATGGACTTACACTAACATGAGAGAGCCTCAGCTACACTCACATAAGAGGCCGTCGGATAACAGTGAGATGCCTCGAAATGCGTGCACACGGGCACGCAAACCGAGGCAATGGCGTACGGAATGCAATGAGACTAAAATGGCATACAGTATGCAAAATGGACTTATACTAACATGAGTGAGCCTCAGCCACACTCATGTAAGAGGCCGATGGATGAAAATGAAGTGCCTTGAAATGCGTGCACATGGGCACGCAAATCGAGGCAATGGCATCAAGGCTTGAAATGACATAGAGAATGATATGCAAACATACCAATGGAATTTCAGCACTGAAATATGGGGGAAAACAGTCCCGAAATGAGGCGAAAGTACACCCGATGCATGAAATGGCCCCGAAACATGAATTTAGGCACCCGAAATGGCTTATAGCTATGCAATGCATGCACAATATGGAGATGGGATGAACATACAGTAGCAAGAAAGCCCCAAGACAAGCATTTTTCAGTCATAAAAAGGGTAAACAGCAAACACACATAGGGTTAGGCAAGAATGCAAAAAAAGACCCCGCAAGAGGGGTATTGAAGCAAGTGATACATGCGATGCCCAAATGGAAAAATACCCTTCTACAATAATGAAGAGGGACTAAAAATATGAACATTCACAGTAGATGATATCCCCCAAATCAGTATGAAAACATGCTAAAAATGTCATGCAAGAACTAGGATACATAAGGCTATAACATGAGGTACCCCAAACATCCATCAAACCAGCAAAGACCCTCAATGAAATATGTCAAGAAGATCAAAATATGACTTTTTCCAGTTCTGATGATGGCCTAAAACAGAAGCTAGATAAACTTAAAAAGGCATGCAAAAATGGGGGTCAAAGAGGGGTATAATGACAAGTATAACATGGAAACCCCCAAAAAGGTTGATCCCTTATACAATATTGTAGAGGGACACAAGATAAATCTACTCACAGTTCATGATATGCTCTGAAACAGGCTACATGTAGGCCAAACAAATCATGCAAACTTACGGTAAATAGGAGAGATTGTGAAGCAAGTACAAGATAGGGGACCCAAACAGGGTTGAGCCCTTCTTCAATGTTGAAGAGAGGCTCAAAATAGGCCCACTCACAGTTTACATTATGCTCAGGAACAGATCACACATAGGCTAGAAATTTCATGCAAAAATGTGACATACCAAGGGGTATTGAAGCGAGTACCAAATGGAGGGCTCAAACAGGGTTGAGCCCTTAAACAAACATGAAATATGGCTCAAAATAATGACCTTTTCAGTTCTGGTCGGAGCTCAAAACAGTAAGAAAATAGGCCTAAGAAATGAGGCAAAAAAGTGCTACAACAGAGGGAAATGGACACTTACCCTTGAAGAACACACTTTTGCTACCTCTTGCCCAAGGAATGTTACTTCTAAGCCTCTGAAAAACCTCTCCTTGCTGCTGGAAATGGAGTGGTGATGGTGGTGCTTGGTAGTAGTGAAGAAATGGTGCCAAAACTTGAGATTTTGGGAGAAATGGAAGGAGATATGTGTATGTATCCTCCAAACAAGGGTTCTAACCCTTGAAGGAGAGCCAAAGCTGTTGTATGGATGCAAGGAAGGAGGAGCAATTGAGGGAAAATGTGTAGAGGCTTGGGATTAAGTTCCCTTGTCCCTCAAAAGTCCCCCGAAATCAGATCTTTTGGGGGAAAAAGTTACACAGCTGTAAAGTACACAGCATGGGGATCAGGGCCGGCCAGCTATTTGGGCTGCAGGTGGCCGGCCGATCACCCCATATGGCCGGCCGGCCAAAGGGCAAAATGGTCATGTTGAATTAATGGCTGGCCATGCCAGATTAGGGTCCTCCCATGTGTCCTCAACACAACCCTCTGGTTGAAAATTGGCAACTGTGAACCAGGAGAGAGAACAACCCACTTTTAGAAGGGGTTCAAAAGGGTCAATTAGAGTTAATGGCCGGCCATAGCATATTAGGGTCCTCCCATGTGTGTACAACACAAATATGTGGTTTGGGGTTGAAGAAAATGGCCCTAGGGTGGTCAACATTGGCTCGGAAGTGAGAAAAACGGGCGCTGGAGGAATATAACTGGTTGATGAGACAATTTCTGGCCTCCCACCCTTCAGTGACCTTCCTTATGATAAAACAGAGGTACCTGCCAAAAATGAAGAAAAACCGATGCAAAACGAATGCTCAGGGGCCAAAACACGCAGTTCGGGGTCCCGAAAATAGGCTGTTAAGCACCGAAAGTGGCATTCGGCCACGAAGTGGGTCTCTCAGACCCCAGTGTCCCTCCTTATGATAAAACAGAGGTACCTGCCAAAAATAAACAAAAACGGATGCAAAACGAATGCTCGGGGGCCAAAACACGCAGTTCGGGGTCCCGAAAATAGGCTGTTAAGCACCGAAAGTGGCATTCGGCCACGAAGTGGGTCTCCCAGACCCCAGTGTCCCTCGAAAGGGAGTAAATAAGATGCATGCCAAAAATCAGAGCAATCGGAGATGGTTAGGCGGTCCCGAACCGAGGCACATGGCCTGACGGCTCCGAAAACCAAGAACCGGGCTCCGAAATGGGCAAAATGGCCTACGGCCACTAAAAGTAGCCCACGACCACTAAGAGATGGTCTACGGGACCTCTCCCTCTCCTCAGGAACATAAATAGAGAAAATTGAGCCTGGTTCGCGAACCGAGGCAAAGTACAGAAAAGGGTTCGGAAGTCCGGAGGCAAGGCTCACGGCCGAGACTCTGAGACTTCTGAACGAGCACAATATGCAACATCACCGAGCGCTCAATCGGTGACGTCTGAGTCTTAAGGTCGGTCAAAAATGGGGTGTCTACAATAATCATCTGTCTGATATAAACAAGTCTTTATAACCATCTGCTCTATATATGGGTCTTTATGACCATCTGCTCTGTTACCAATCTGGATCTTTTCTACAAAGCCAACCACTATGCCTTACGTGGAGGTTCCCAAAAGTTAATGTGGTCAAGTTTTGTGAAAAATTCTTAAGCTTTTATTTTTATTTTTATTTTTGTTATCATAAATGAGTTTTATCTATCTTGTAAATTGGACTAAGTCCATTTTTGTCTTATCTGTATATATACGATGATGTAAAAATGATGTGATAACATATGTATAGAAATTTTAAATATTTTCCTTCTCATATAAGTCTGCACAGCTCTATGGACAATGTATGTTTGTATATTTTTGTTTCCACTAGCCCCTTATTTTGTAATTCTGTTTAAGAGGCCTTCAGTAATCTCATAATTACTGGCCAATCATAATGCTAAACCTATAGGGACGGGTTTAGGCCATGACAACTCTTTACAAAGTTTGAACAATATTTGTCAGAAGACTTTTCAAGAAATTCAGCAGCCTCAATGGGGGATATTTGTTACCAAGTCTTGCAAAGTATAAATTCCACACTTGAGTCTATGGGTAAAAACTTAGCCCAATTTAATCTTGTTGACTTGCTGTTATCAGTGAACTAACATAGCACGCTTTGCAAAGAAATACAAGATGAAATGAATATATTAGTGTCTGATTATGACTTGTTATTTGTATCATTAGCAAATAAAGAACAAGCAACTGCATATTCCAAAATTGTTCAAGCAGTTCCACCAGGCACTCCAAGTTACTTCTTCATTGATGGATCTGGAGATGCAGGAAAGACTGTCCTTTATTGCACAATCTTAGCAACAATTAGAAGTCATAAAATAATTATTGTTACAATAGCAACATTAGGTGTTGTAGCTTCAATTTTACCAAATGGTCGAACTGCATATTTTCGATTCAAGATACCAATAGATATCAAATGCAAATTTTCTTGTGATGTCACCAAGCAAAGTGGTCTAGCACAACTTTTAAAAGCTGCTACACTTATAATTTAGGATGAATCCTCCATGGCAAAGCGCCAAGCCATTGAAGCGCTTGATGAAATGCTATGTGATATAACTAATTATAACCTTCTATTTGTTGGAAAAAATGGTTTTTTGGGGACTTTAATTTAATATTAAAGTGTGGTGACTTTAATTAAATATTAAAGTGGGTCCTAACCAATTTTTTGTGTTGGGTCCAAGTGAGCCAAAAACCATTGGGTTTTGAATAAGAAATTGCCAAGAAATTGCTTCATGATGTTAGATTCATGAATAGGATTTTAAAGAGTATTTAAATCTTTTTTCTTGGCTAAAGGGTGTGAATCCTTTGGGCATCCATACTTTTCATTTTGTGGAAAGGGGCTATGGATGCTTGGTGTTTTAATGACTAGCCTTAAAGGCTGGAGGCTTTTCCTCTCTCCCCTATATATGTGTAAATTGGGACCCTCCTGTCAAGTTTCAATATAGAAATTTTTCCTTCCATTTTACAAGTCAGTTTGCTAGATAGTTCCTATTGTGAGAAAGTGCTGCCATTGTTTTGTTCGCTAAGCTAGACAGATAGTGCTTCTGCCATAGCTGGTTTTGACCGTCGTATCCTGGGAGACAGACGTCGGGTTTCCTCAAGCACTCGACCCGTGAGGCGGCGAAATCTGTTTTAAGGAAACTGCTTCCATGCAAGCTTCGGTTTCGTCTCTTTACCCTTTTATTGTTTTGTGTATTTCTGTTGAAATTTAATTATAATTATTAGCATATGTTCTTGGTATATAATTTGTTTTCTTTATAAATTTATTTATTTAATTTCACAATTTTGAACAATAAGCTTAAAACAGATTTTATATATCTTTTCTATGAAATTGATCGAATAGATTTATTTAGACTATTAGGTTAGCTTTGTATAATGTTACTAGGAATTGTTGCGGAATTGCTCACTATTTCAATAATTGTAAATTATGCAATGGTACTCTCTAATTGCTTAGTTTAATAGAATGCTCTATTATAATTTGCATACTTAATTGTATTAGTATGATCTTGTTTTATGCGTATGGTTCATCATTTCTCTACCATAATTTGCATGAATTTTAATATTATAAAATATAATTTATGGATGTTGCAATTTTGACATGCTTATTATTTTCTAGGCTAGATTACATAATTTAATGTATTTGGAGTTATAGAGTTTTATGAATTGTGTATGTGATTAATCTGAATTATTTAATTAGGTGCATTAATCTGAATTATTTAATTAGGTGCATTAACTTTGAATTTGACTTTTCTATTCGGAGTTATTAGTTTAAATGTTTTTATGAATTAATTTCATTCATGACTCATGAGTATTGAACTTTATTTTAAAGTTGTAATTTAATTTTGAAGTTACAAATTGTATTTTGTTTTGGTACCTTATATTAGTTGGTTACTTATATAATTAATAGTTGGCTAGATAGTTTCAATTATTTATTATAATTAAATTTTTTAGATTATCTGTTTGTATTTTGTTGTGGTTTGCTACTAACTTTCTTTGTAGGGTTACCAATGCGAAAAACAAATATAAAACCAAATGAATAGAATTTGGGATGTAAAAACAAAAATGTTTGACTACTAACGTTTGTGTTGAATAGGAATACCTAAGCGTGGAAAAGCTTTTGAACTAAATAGAATCCTTATGGATTGGCTATTTTATCAAAATGTTTGAAGCATGTTTGCTTGAGATGTAATTGATTTGTTTACTAATTTGTAGTAGCAAGTTTTATTTGCTTATATTGTTGTAGCAATGGTTTTACATTGCTTGTAAAAGTTTTGGACCCTGGTTTTGCTTTAACCTAGTTCATCCCTAAGAAAATTTAATTCTTAATTTGTTTATCACGGACTAGGAGTCAACATGCTCTTAAAAGTTTTGTCAAAAGGTTAACTGGGTTTTAAGTGGGACCGATGTGACCCCTCCAGTCTTCCTGGGAACTTTCTTGACCATGTTCGATTCTAGGTTTTGTGGTGAGACTAATTTTTCTTCTAAGGGATTGTCTAAGTGTTAAGTTTAATTTCTAGAATCACAGAAGTGATATTCTGGTGTAATTTTCAGAAATGGAAATCACTGATGCTGCTGCTACTGCTAATGTTGGTGGCAATTTGAATCTCGGGGCAACTGGATTGCCAACCCCTACTGCTGTGACCTTTGTGGTCAACCCTGGTGTTACTCCGGCTGTTCCGGGAGGACCGCTTAGTCACCATGAGCGCCCAAAAAAATTTGCTGGGGAAAACATTAAGAGATGGCAGCAAAAGATGTTGTTTTACTTGACCACGCTAAACCTTGCCAAGGTTCTGAGTGAGGATCCTCCAGCCGTGGCAGAGAATGAGCCTGACAGGCAGAAATTCATGGCGCTTGACACATGGAAGCAGACAGACTATCTTTGCCGGAACTATGTGTTCAACAGCTTGGCAGACTCACTTTATAGTGTGTTTTGTTCCAAGAGCTCAGCAAAAGAATTATGAGAATCTCTGGACAAAAAGTACAGGACTGAGGATGCCGGGGCAAAGAAATTTGTGGTTGGCCGTTTCCTTGATTTTAAAATGGTAGATTGTAAAACTGTGATAAGCCAAGTCCAGGAGTTCCAAGTGATCTTGCATGAAATTCATGCTGAGGGGATGCCTTTGAAAGAGTCATTCCAAGTTGTTGTGATCATTGAGAAACTTCCCAATGGTTGGAAGAATTTCAAGAATTACTTGAAGCACAAGCGCAAGGAAATGTCTGTTGAAGAGCTGGTTGTCTGACTTCGAATTGAAGAGGATAATAGAAAGAAAGGAGAGAGTACCTCCTCAGTAAAGGCCAATGTTGTTGAGCATGGCAAATCTTATGGGATAAGGAAGAAGTCCCCTGTGAACAAGAGCTCTAAGCTGGGGCCAAGGGGTGGTGTTGCAAAGAAGTCAGCTTACAAGCCGCAGGAACTTGGTTATCAGTTCTTTGGGAAGTGTTACAACTGTGGTAACGAGGGGCATCGGGCTAGTGACTGCCACAAGCAGAAGAAGCCATACAAGACCAAACCTCGTACTCATATGGCAGACTTACAAGAGCACTCCCATGAGGAGGATGATATGCACTTGTTTGCCGTTGTCTCTGAGGTGAATCTGGTGGGTTCAAACCCAAGAGAATGGTGGATTGATACTGAGGCTACGCCACATCTGCTTCGAGCAGAAACTGTTTACAACTTTCGAACCGGTTACAAACGGTGAGAAGTTGTTTATGGGAAACTCTGCTACCTCGATTGTTGAAGGGAAAGGAAATGTGGTCCTGAAGCTGACGTCAGGAAAGGAGCTGACCTTGAATGAAGTCCTGTATGTTCCGGACATTCGTAAAAATCTTGTCTCAGGGTCTCTTCTTAGTAAACATGGTTTTCGCATGGTTTTTGAGTCCGACAAGGTCATTCTTACCAAAAGCGGAATGTATGTGGGTAAGGGTTATATGTTGGGGGGTATGTTTAAACTCAATGTTATTACTGTTATCCCAAAGATGAATAAAGGTACATCTTCTTCCGTTTACATGCTTGAGTCTTCCAATTTGTGGCATGGTAGACTAGGACATGTGAACTTTGAATCTTTACGTAGATTAATCAAGTTAGATCACATACCATCTTTTAAGATTAATCCGAAACACAAGTGTGAAACTTGTGTTGAAGCGAAGTTGACAAGATCTTCATTTCATTCTATTGAAAGAAGTTCAAAACCGTTGGATTTAGTGCATAGTGATGTGTGTGACTTAAAATTTATACAATCACGTGGTGGCAATAAGTACTTCATCACTTTTGTTGATGATTGCACTAAGTATTGTTATGTCTATTTGCTTAAAAGCAAAGATGAGGCGATTGACAAGTTTGTTCTTTATAAGAATGAAGTTGAGAATCAAGTAGGCCGCAAGATTAAGGCTCTAAGAAGTGATCGTGGTGGTGAGTATGAATCTCCGTTTATTGAGACTTGTGCTCAATCTAGGATTATCCACCAAACCACGGCGCCTTATTCTCCACAGTCTAATAGGATTGCTGAACAGAATAATATGACGCTAAAGGAAATGATGAATGCAATGTTGATAAGTTCTGGATTGCCACAGAACTTGTGGGGGGAAGCAATTCTCTCTGCAAATTACATTTTGAATAAAGTACCTCAGAAGAAGGTGGATAAGACGCCGTATGAGTTATGGAAAGGCGTTAAGCCTTCGTATAAATTCTTACGAATGTGGGGGTGTCTTGCAAAAGTGGCGATTCCTACACCCAAACGGGTTAGGATAGGCCTGAAATCTGTGGATTGTATATTCATTGGTTATGCACATAATAGTAGTGCATATCAGTTTCTTGTTCATAAGTCTGAAATTCCAGACATACACAGGAATACCATCATGGAGTCAAGGAATGCATGTTTCTTGGAAGACATTTTTCCTTGCCGAACCCATGCAGGGGTTCCAAGGTCTTTGAAGCAATTTGATGAGCTTGCTAATGAGGATGATCATGTTGATGATCCAGGTGATGATCAAATTGAGGTTTTAGATGAGCCCAGAAGGAGTAAAAGGGCTAGGACATCCAAATCTTTTGGTCCAAACTTCTTGACTTATATGGTTGAGAACGAACCTCAAACTTTCCACGAAGCTGTGACTTCTCCTGAGAGTCCTTTATGGAAAAAAGCGATCAAAAATGAGATTGACTCCATCTTATAGAACCACACCTGGGAGTTGGTAGATTTATCTCCAGGTTGTAAGCCTTTAGGCTGCAAATGGATTTTTAAACGAAAGATGAAGGCCGATGGCTCAATTGACAAGTATAAGGCGAGGCTCGTTATCAAAGGGTACAGGCAACGAGAAGGCCTGGATTACTTTGATACGTACTCACCTGTAACTAGGATAACATCCATTCGCATTGTGATTGCGATAGCAGCTTTGCGCAATCTTGAGATACACCAGATAAATGTAAAGACAACTTTCTTAAATGGGGATTTGAATGAAGAAATCTACATGGAGCAACCTGAAGGGTTTTCAGCTCCAGGACAAAGCAAGAAAGTCTGTAAACTTGTCAAATCTCTGTATGGTTTGAAGCAAGTGCCTAAACAATGGCATGAGAAGTTTGACGATGTAATGTTGTCAAATGGGTTTCGAATCAACGAATGTGACAAGTGTATTTATGTCAAAGACACTGACAGAGGTTATGTCATTTTGTGTCTATATGTTGATGATATGCTCATTATAGGTAGTAACGATGAAATGATCAAAACTACCAAGAAGTTATTAAACTCTAAATTTGACATGAAGGATATGTGCATTGCAGATGTTATTCTGGGAGTTAAGATTACCCGAATCTATGGTAGAATTGTACTTTCTCAGTCTCATTATGTTGATAAGATACTTGAGAAGTTTAGTGGATCAGATACGAGTGTGTCATCGACACCTGTAGACTTAAGTCTACACTTTACCAAGAATAATAAAGAGAGTGTCTCTCAGTTAGAATATTCTCGGGTAATTGGAAGTTTAATGTATCTGATGAGTTGTACTAGGCCAAATATAGCTTACTCGGTTAGCAGGCTTAGTAGATACACAAGTAATCCTGATGCTTCTCATTGGAAGGGCATTGTGCGGGTGTTAAGGTATTTACGCTACACTCGGGATTATGGGCTGCTTTATACTCGATATCCAGCGATGCTTGAAGGATATCGTGACGCGAATTGGATATCAGATATAAAGGACTCAAAGTCCACTAGTGGATATGTGTTCACTCTTGGTGGGGCAGCTGTGTCTTGGAAATCTTCCAAGCAAACGTGTATATCTAGATCAACGATGGAATTAGAGTATATTGCTTTGGATAAAGCAACGGAAGAAGCAGAATGGCTTCGCCATTTCATTAAAGATATTCCACGTTGGTCTAAACCTGTACCAGCTATTTGTATTCATTGTGATTGTCAATCTGCAATTGGTAGGGCACAGAGTAATATGTATAATGGAAAGTCTAGACATATCCGTCGTAGACATAATTCCATATGACTACTACTCTCGAATGGAGTTGTCTCTTTAGACTATGTAAAGTCTAAGGACAACATTGCAGATCCGCTTACCAAAGGGTTAAGTCGAGTATTAGTCGAAACGTCGTCAAAAGGAATGGGGTTAAGGCCTTTGGAAGTTACCGGAATGGAAACCCAACCTAGTTGACTGGAGATCCCAAGATCTAGGTTCAATGGGACAACCTAATTGCGTGTAACGGTGGTATGTCACTGAGGAGGTTAAACCTCCAGCCATTCCTGCTATCAGTGATACTTGCAAGTGTAGAGGATAAGCTGAGCTTTTAATGACTCTTATGTGTTAAGTTGTTGAGCTGAGTATTGCAGGATACTTTAGTAGAGTCACCTATGTGAGTTTGAAGTGGGGCCGCTTCTAGAAGAATTGGGCAGGCCAAGATTCTTTGAAACCACTCGCTGAACCAGGCTAGTGTCCAGGGCCACACAGGGCACACCAGTGAGAACATAATGGTGGTAAGAGTAATTCCCGTGTGAGATCTATTGTCTCAGTTTACATAAACGGTAGAGTAGTTCAAGATGTCTTATTCACTGATCTGCCAGTAAACTCGATAGGCTTTCACTGGGAGAGGTTCAAAGCCAAAAGCTACCTTCTCTGATGTCGGGGTTAGTTCGTTGTACTCTCTCTCAGAGTCTTTATTGCTGAACGATGTCCGTTTGTTGAGTCTTTTGGTCAATTTTTATTCATGTGGGGGATTGTTGGAAAAAATGGTTTTTTGGGGACTTTAATTTAATATTAAAGTGTGGTGACTTTAATTAAATATTAAAGTGGGTCCTAACCAATTTTTTGTGTTGGGTCCAAGTGAGCCAAAAACCATTGAGTTTTGAATAAGAAATTGCTTCATGATGTTAGATTCATGAATAGGATTTTAAAGAGTATTTAAATCTTTTTTCTTGGCTAAAGGGTGTGAATCCTTTAGGCATCCATACTTTTCATTTTGTGGAAAGGGGCTATGGATGCTTGGTGTTTTAATGACTAGCCTTAAAGGATGGAGGCTTTTCCTCTCTCCCCTATACATGTATAAATTGAGACCCTCCTATCAAATTTCAATATAGAAATTTTTCCTTCCATTTTACAAGTCAGTTTGCTAGATAGTTCCTATTCTGAGAGAGTGCTGCCATTGTTTTGTACGCTAAGCTAGATAGATAGTGCTTCTGCCGTAGCTGGTTTTGACCGTCGTATCCTGGGAGACAGAAGCCGGATTTCCTCAAGCACTTGACCCGTGAGGCGGCGAAATCTGTTTTAAGGAAACTGCTTCCGTGCAGGCTTCGGTTTCGTCTCTTTACCCTTTTATTGTTTTGTGTATTTCTGTTGAAATTTAATTGTAATTATTAGCATATGTTCTTGGTATATAATTTGTTTTCTTCATAAATCTATTTATTTAATTTCACAATTTTGAACAACACTATTTGGAGGAAAGGTTATGGTATTTGGTATCGACTTCCGACAAGTTTTACTAGTTGTTCCTAAGGGTATTAGAAATGAATGCATCGATGCTAGTCTTGTGCGTTCTCATATTTGGAGTTCTTTGGAAAAACTAAAGCTAAAGGAAAATATGAGAGCAAAACAAGATCCGCAATTTTGTGAATATCTACTTCAAGTAGGAAACGGAACAGAACCACAAATCTCTAATGGAAAAATCAAGGTAGCGTTTGATAGAGTTTTTTAAATATGATTTGAGAATAAGAGTTGTATTTTGAGTTTGTGAGTTTTGGAATTATGATTTGAGTGTGAAAAATTTGTTTTGAAAAGAGTTTTGAATTGAGTGAGAAATTTTTGATGTGACATATGATATTTGATACAAAAACTTACAACTCATAACCAAACACATAACTCAAAATTCTATTAAAGCTCACAATTTTTTTTTTTAAATTCAGAAAATATATATTTTTTAATATACAAAAATTAACATGTGTCAATTGTGCACACAAAAAAAAAAAAAAAAAAAAAAAAAATTGCACTGTTCTGGTCGGCAATACATGCCTCATACTCTGCCTCATTGTTCGAGACCTTGAACCGAAGCTTAAATGCCAAAGGGATACGGGACTCGTCAGGCGCTATTAGCAACACCCCTATCCCATAACCGTATTGGTTTGACGCTCCGTCGAAGTACATCGTCCAAGTTTCATCTTCGATGTGCAGAATATCTTCATCTGGGAATAGGTACTCAACCGTTTCATCCCCTTCAACCGGGTGGTCGGCAAGGAACTCTGCCACCGCTCTCCCCTTTACGGACTTGCGTGTCACATACTTGAGATCAAACTCGGAGAGCAACAGCAGCCAACGAGCTAGCCTACCCGTAAGTGCTGGTTTCTCGAAGAGATATTTGATGGGATCAAGTCGTGAAACCAACATTACAGAGTGAGCTAACAAGTAGTGCCGCAGCTTCCTGGTAGCCCATACCAAGGCCAAACAAGCCTTCTCCAGCGGAGTGTAGCGGGTCTCGTAATCCAGCATCTTCTTGCTCAGATAGTAGATGGCCCCTTCCACTTTATCTTCCGACTCTTGCGCGAGCATGTAGCCCATTGTGGTTTCAGTCACTGACAGGTACAGTATCAACGGTTTTCCTGGCTTTGGTGGTGACAACACGGGTGGATTCTATAGATACTCTTTAATCTGTTCAAATGCGGCTTGACATCTGCCGTCCCATTGGAACTTCGTTCCTTTCTTTAAGAGACCAAAAAGTGGTTCACAAGTTAAGGTTAGTTTTGAGATAAACCGCCTTATGAATTGCACTTTACCCAGAAAGCCTCGCACCTCCTTTTCAGTCATTGGTGGGGGCATTTCTAGGATGACCTTGATTTTAGAAGGGTCGACTTCGATGCCCCTTTGTGTAATCAGAAATCCCAGCATTTTCCCCGCTGTAACACCAAATGTACACTTCTGAGGATTCAACCACAGCCGAAATTCCCTGATTCTTTGGAAAAACTTTTGCAAGGCGGTGTAGTGGCCCTCTCTTTCTTTGGACTTGACAATCATGTCGTCCACATACACCTCGACCTCTTTATGGATCATGTCATGTAATATTGTGGTTGCAGTCCGTTGATATGTAGCCCCAGCGTTCTTCAGCCCAAATGGCATCACTCTGTAACAATATGTACCCCACGGGGTGGTGAAAGCAGTCTTCTCTCGGTCTTCGGGTGCCATCACTATCTGATTATAGCCTGAAAAGCCATCCATGAATGAGAGTAAAGCATGCCCTGCTGTGAAATCTACCAATTCGTCGATATGCGGCAGAGGAAAGTCATCCTTCGGACTGGCTCTGTTCAAATCCCTGAAGTCCACACATACCCGGATTCTGCCGTCCTTCTTTGGCACTGGAACAATGTTGGCCAACCAAGTCGGGTATTCGGATACCAGCAGGAAGCCTGCGTCGATCTGCTTGGTGACCTCTTCTTTGATTTTAATGGCCCAATCAGGACAGATCCTTCTGAGCTTCTGTTTGACAGGTCGGGCCTCGGGGTCAAGAGGGATCCGGTGGTGTACAATCTCAGGGTCGATTCCAGGCATGTCTTCGTAGGACCACGCGAAAACATCTTTGAAATCTTTTAATAAAGCGACTAAGCGCTCGCGTTCCTCCGAAGACAACGTGGACCCGATCTGGACTAGCCGCGGGTCCTTCTCAGTACCAATATTCACGGTAGTGATTTCATCAATTAAGGGTTTAACAAACCTCTCTTGCTCTTGTGCAATTAGTCGTTGCAAAACCGAAGGAATTTCGTCCTCGTCATTTTCATCAAAATTTTGAAAGTCCTGATTCAAACAATAAACCAAAGGCACAGAAAAGTACTTGGAAACCACAGTTACCTCATTCTCATTAGATACTTCCAAACCGTCCGATTCTTCTGTTACAACAGACTCAAAAGAGAAAGAAAAAGACGACCTGGACAGGACTGTGGCATCCGGGTTATCACTCCCAGGAATACCGGACTCAGACTCAGACGAGCTGGAACTTGATTCCGACTCACAAGACTCAGTGGAATCAGATTCCGGCTCACTACCTGACCCGGTGCTGCTTGATAAAAATCCCTCCTCGTACTGCCAGATGAGGGAGGGTGCGATGGATGCATCCAAAATAGCCGCTGGTTGGCCCACAGCCGTTTCATTCCCAATCATGGACACCAAGAAGTTGTCCCCCAAGCACTGTTGGTCGATCAAAGGATCTGAAAGTAGACATGCCAGTGCTACCCCCATTTCAAACTCTGTGTCCGCAGACTCCAATTCCTCGCTATGTTCAGCCTCAACTGTCGAGTCTGTCTGCTCTTCAGCAACATCATCCCCAGATATCTGTAGGTCGAAGAAAATTTCGAACCCCGGCATGCGCTTCTTCTCTTTATTCAACCATGGCTCCGGAAAACCATAGAATGGAAAATCTTCCCCCTCCCGGACGAAGCGTCCGTTCAGGGTACCCTGGATGGGCCGATGTATCAACTCAAAAGGCTTGCCGGCCTGCTTTGCTCTAGCTCTTCCAGCCATTTCCTTCCCTTTCCTTACCCAGTCTTCTTTGGTGGGCAGATAACCCAACCCAAAGGTGTGGGGGTTATGTGGCACCTCGGCCAATGCTGCGACGCCTTTCCGGCTGCTCTTTCCCAATCCCATCCCGGGGATGTGTTGAAGTTTGTTCATGAGGTATACTGCCTGGCCGACGATATCCGTCATTGGCGGCCATGATGCTTTGTACAACCTGAGCCTCAGCCAAGGTAAATCCTGATATGAATACGTCCTCCATGCCATGCTCGATTTCTAGAACAGGCGTGGACACTTCTGGTGGTGGGTGGATCGATGAATTCCCGAAAACGATGGCTACTCCCTTCCCATAGGGGTATTTCACCACTTGATGCAGAGTGGATGATACTGCCTTCACCTGATACAGCCACGGCCGCCCCAACAACAAATTGAAAGTTGCCGGCACTTCCAAGACATGAAAATCTATCTCCTGCTGTCCCGGCCCAACCTTGGTCTGGATTTTAACGGTTCCCATCACCTCTCGGCTTGTATTGTCATATGCCCTGATGACCTGGACTGTTGGTATAAAGTCTGCGACTTTCAGACCAATCGCGTAAGCTGTCCTCGCCGGGCAGACGTTGATGGCGGACCCTGTATCAACAAGGACTACGGGTATCCATTTGTTCCTACACTCCACGGAGATGTAGAGTGGCTTGTTGTGATTTGTGCCCTCAGGCGGTAATTCCTTATCAGCAAACGTCAACATCGGGGCAGCTCCTCCCGGAAAGACTAACCCCACTAGCTGTTCTGGTGTTGTCTCTATTGAAAGCTTTGCCTTATCCATGGCTGATAAAACAGCCTCCCTATGCACTCGTGAAGCCGTAAGCAATCCCCAGATGGAGATGTCTGCTTGTATCTTTTTCAATTGTCTCAAAACGGCCTCTTCCTCGAGCTGCTTTTCCTTCTGTCTCTCTGCCTCCCTATCCTTTCCGGACGTCTCTGGTTGATCCAGGTGCGGAGGCTTGAAATACCGTCCACTCCTAGTCATATGGTCGATTTCCCCCAGGTACCAAGTACTGTCAGGTTGATCATTTCCCGATCTTAAATGCGTATGGGCAAGACAAAGATCCTCATCTTCCCACCACATCCCATCGAAGAATCGACAAACATCCGGCTCTGCTCGCATGGCTGTCGTTTCGGCACTTTCCATTCTCGTACTCGTAGCATTATCTGTATGCAGGTGCACAATGGTTTCGATCCCACATGGGCCTTTGCCTTCCTGACTCTCTCAGATCCCTCAAACCTTTCCTATTCTGACTGTGCCAATACATCCGGCTGTTCAACAATTCCTGTGGTCAAGATGTTCCACTCCCGAGCGAAATTCCTCGTGCCGGCGCTCTCCGGCAATACACTCTGTTTTTCAACCTTTCTGGCTGTTACTGATGTTCTTGCCCCTACTGGGCTCCCTTCTGGCTGAAACTATTCTATCACATCTGGGTGATCGTCCAACCACCCAGTGGCCTCTGCTGAATCCTCATAATCGAACCAGTTAACTACTGAGTCCTCTGGATCTTGATCGTTGTAAAACTGAAGATTAGCAAGGTCCTCTTCTACAGCTGCCACATTATCTGTTTCCCATCCAAAACTGTCCCCTTGGATTACACACAGTTCTCCTCCGGCTGGTAGCTTCACCGCTGGCACGTCCTGGCCTATCGGTAAAATGTAGTCACTCAGACTATACGTTTTCTCAGTACAAATTCCAAATCTCGCAGACTTTGACTCAACAACTCGTCTTTCCTTCGGGACCTCCTCCTCCCCGTTCCCGGCGGTCACCACTACTGGTTTGGGTTGGGTCATGGAGATATCCATCATGCACAAGTTGATGCAATCAGGAAGGGATACCTCCGGTTTAGGCAGGTGGGTGGGTGTGATGTAGGTGCTAGGGTCGTAGGACACGCCCCCGGTATGGATGAAATTGAGTCTTTTGGGTGGTGGAGCTTGGTTATGTGTGGGGAGGGGATTTGTAGTGACGTTGGGTTTCTCAGGGGGCAAAATTACCCCATTATCAATGAGATCTTGAATTTCATGGCGCAACCGGAAACACTGGTCAGTGTCGTGGCCGTGCTGTTGGTAGAACGCACAGTACTTGGCCGGGTTATGGTTAGGGGGAAGTTTTTCTGGTAGGGGCCGCGGCTCCAAGGGCTTCAAGTGCCCTTTTTTGATTAGCACCCCCAAAGCCTTGGACAAGGACATATATAGCGGGGTGAAGGTTCTGGTATTTCTGGGTGGATATTTGGTTGTTTGTGGATTGCTTCCGAACGTGCCGGAGAATGGCGTAGCTGCCGTATTTCTTGGAAGGGGGTTGGCAGTAACCATGCTTACTTCGGTAGCTCTCGTGCTGGTAGTGCCACTCGGGCCTGCATTGCTACCACGATTGAAAGTTCGTCGGGGTTGCTCCCGGTCATTATCAATCAAGCCTTGCTTTAAGGCATCCTCAATCTACACCCCCATTTCATGGAGATCAGCGAAAGTGGGAAAGGGGAGTACTATCATCCTTTGCATCAATTTGGGTTGGAGGTTGCGCACAACCATCCGAATCTGGTCTTTGTCAGTCGGCCTAGCGGTCATCATGGAGGCCTTGGCCCTCCACCGAGTTACAAAATCGGAGTAACTCTCCTTCGGCTCTTGCCTGGTTGTCTCGAGATCACGGGTTGTAATCTCGATTTGTGTATTATAGAGTCTTGCTACGAAGGCCTCGGCCATCTCTTCCCAATTCCTTTTAATGTCGTCTTCGATTTTGCATACCGGATGGTCGCTACACGAAGTGGTCCGGCCAAATAAAGAAAGTTTTTGTAATCTGGTGAGGCCCATCGGCCTTAGAATATCCGAGAACAACCGCAGGTGCACCATGGGATCACCGGATCCATCAAAAGCAGTCGATTTGTGGCATCTTAAATTTGTCCCAAGCGTCACGCAATTGCGTCGGTATACCGTCTTCAATGTCCTAATAGTCTTGACTCCTTGGGATCTCTTGAGCGACTTCTCAAGCTTGCTCACCGGTCGATGGGATCAATCTCGAACTCAAAGGGAGAGTCCGGTAGGTTGGTGGGTGTTTTTGATTGCTGGGGTTGGATTTGAGGTGGAGCTGGAGGCGGAGGTGGTCCTGTGGGAAGTTCTGTATCAGTCTGAATATTGGTTGTTTCCCCGGCATTAGGAACTCCTGGTGGGGGAGGAACTTGATGCGAAGCAGATGCTCCGGTCTGCTGCTCTAGTCTGGCAATTGTCTCTGCCTGTTTCGACAAGCTGTGGCTCGCTGTTCTGGCGAAGTCTCGCTGACTGACATCTTGCATTGCTTTCATGCTTTCTTGAAGGTGGCGCACCATCTCCTCCAAACTAGCCATATTATCTTGTTCTGGTTGAATTACTGGTATATATTCCCTCTCTGTTGGTGATACAAAACCCCCATCTCTACTGAGCACAGGTGGGGTAGACAAAGCCCTCTGAACTGACTGTTGAACTGATGTCTTCTGCCTTATTGACTTCCGTTTAGTAACCGGGGGTAGCGAGTAGTACACTGGTTGTCCGCTCATCGGATCCTCGGATCGAAGAGTCGACGACCTCGACCCGAGTGCTTGGGGGATATCTATCGGGTTGGTAGCAATCGTGCTCAACTACCCTAATAAAAAAAGATAAATAAAGCGTAGAAATAAGCAGAAAATCGGACAGCATAACGGCGCAAAGTAAATAAACACACAATACACGGTCGGGTATTTAAAATAAACGGTCGAATGCTGGGTACACTGTTTCTCAACCACTGATCACTGATCATGAACCATTGCCCCTAGGCCTGAATCTGATATCCACAGACAACTGATTCTCAAAACACTGATACTGATGCCCTCAGGCCTGATACTTAGACTTGCAAACTGATCTGTACGTTCTCTGCAGAGTTACACTCTAAAGCACATAGCAGATAAATGAGAACCAAAACACCCCTATATTGGGGTAGGGTTTCCTTGTCCTATTTTGCCAGGAACTAGGGTTTCACTATGTGCGCAGCGGTTTCAAACAACTTAGCATCGGGTAAGCAACCTGTCCTAGTTTGGAATGGTCACTACGGATTTCGATATGCACTAGGTCGAATGGTCGAAAAGGGTGCCCCGGTAAAACCGGGGTTTGTGTTCCCATACTGGCAGAGTTCAACCGTCGACCTTATGGTCATGCCTTGACAAGACAAGCCTCCAGCAAACCGCTCAGGAATAGCAGATGGCCAACACGGTGTCCTAGGCGCACCAATGCACATGCAATGCAAAGAAACACATAAGTGAAATCAAAACTGGATATCACGAGTTCGAGTCAAGCTCTCTAAAAAATCCCCAGCAGAGTCGCCAGAAACTGTAGACGTCCCCGAACGCCCCGGGAGGGTTAAGTCCCGTTCCGTTCGTATTGGGGGCACTACTACAGTTCGGACTCGATTTGGGTCGGTTCTAAATCTGAACCAAAGAGTCCAAATCCGGCAAATCGTTTTGAAGAAAAACAGATTTTGAAAAAGTAGTGCCAAACATGGACTGCTTTGCCAGATTACAGAGTCGCCATCTAAATATTTTAAAATGGGAAATTTAGGAAACCCCAACTCGGTGCCGAAGGCCACATGTCCGTCATCACCAAAGTGGTCTTGGCTCAGGAGCTTGGATACGATCGGGGAAAGTCAGCTATGAGCACCCCCTTTCGCCCGGTCCGAAGACCGGCCTCTACTAATCGTGATATCCGATTTTGAAAACTTTATGCGTTCTTATTCCGGTTGTTTAACCTAGAATTACTATGTGATGCGCACAACACAAAAGTATAGACTAGATCGCCTAACTTGGAAATAAACATTGCATATCCGTTTTACCTCGAAAATCGTGTTAGGTTTTGCTACTCGCAAGTAGGCTAAAATACAGATTTCAATGAGTTGTTCCAACTCAGGCAATCCAACCTTCACCCACAGGCATTCAAACAGTTTATAACATATAAGCATTTAGCCGCATGGCAATCGTACTGTCATGACAAACATTCACACGCATGCGACATGCTAAAGCATAAAAACTCACATCGTACTCCGTGCCAAAACAAGAAACTAGTTAGCAAACATGCATGACCTAGTTCATGTTTAAATGGCTAATGCAACACAGGCATAGATGCAATCTAGAGTAGGCTCGGCTAACCCTAAACATGGCATGTGAAATGCGCGAGTAGCACGTATTCAATTTAGAATTGAAAATTGCAATGCAGTTTGTATGATGTACCGAGCCCGGTGCATGTAAACAAATGCATGTATGCACGCATGCATTGCATAAGGTATGCTAAAAATAAGTATGCCCTAATCTACCATTATAAGCAGGTAAATGAAAGGGATAGAAAGAAGTGGGGGTTGGAAGACATGCACCCACTCACACACACTTATTACATTTTTGCCCTCGCTCGGAGGGACCAAATAATAATACAGACCGAATAGGCAAACGAATAAATAAATTATTACACAATTCTAATTATTAAATAAATAAATGCCAAAAAAAAGGAAGGTGGCCACAGCCCCCGCCTCGGGATGCGCGAATGATGCGTGCTCGATCCGTCTTGCCCGGAAAACCCGTGTCATGGCACTGTTGCCTCTGTTTTTACTGCCCTGCCTCTCTAAAAATTCCCAAAGTTCTGGAATACCTTCCAAATGATCTGAAATACCCCACCGGCTGGGAGGAGTGGTCGTCGGCTATTTAAGTTGTCCACCGGCTTCATATGGAGTTTATCGGCACAAGGCATTAAACAATAAAGCCGCGGCCGTGAAAGAATCCTACTAGACAGATTAATGATGACAAGAAGAAGACAAAGAATGCATGGCATGGGTTTTAGGGGACATATAAGCATGGTCATTGCCTCCTATCATGCTCGGGGACTCAAGGAGGTAAGACTCTTGGTTCTTGGGCCACCAATGGTGCATTTTGATGCATGATAGCCAAAAGAACCAAGGTTGCATTTTGATGTAAATGCATGCAACACAAGCAAATGAAATCCAAAGCCTTATCATGTGTTGGTCCAAGGCCTTGGTGACCAAGAATTGAGGTGAGTTGCACCACTTGGAGTGTGAACTCCTCTCAACCCTATGCTTGGCTTGACAATCCCCAAGCCAAGCCATGGAATGCATGAATGCAACATGGCTCAAATGATGCAACAGTGAGAAATATGATGCAATCACATCAAGCATCATGCAACTATCACAATGGGCATACAAAATGCTAAGGCAAACAAGGTGTGAATGGCATACAAACATGAGCCAATCAAGCAATGGGACCAATATGCTATAACACCTAACGGACCAAGTATGCAACTAACATGTAATGAGCCTAAAGTAGTGGACTTAACTACCATGGGGGAGACCTCAAACTTCCCCAAAATAGTGACTGAAATGGGTTGAAATCATAGAGAAAACAATACACAAATATGCCAACCACTCGAGCCCAAAACCAAGGGCACTCAAGAGAGCATCTAACCAACATTTACGCAACCACTCATGGCATGAATCTAATAACAGAATTTTAGCATGGAAAATGGCACCCAAATCCCTCATGTGGCAGCCCCAAAACAGTCCCAAAAGCATGAATGCACATAATGCACATTTTAAAGCATAAAGGGCACACCTTTAAAGCATGAAGAGAGATAACAAATCTAGACATGTGAGAATGGATTAAGGTCTGAAATGATCCCAAATCATCTAAATAGGCTAACCAATGTATGCACATAGACTATATGCTTGAGGCCGACAAACCATCATGCAAAGTAACCATATTAATCATGCCAAATATGATCAAAACAGTGGCTCACAGCCCTAGAACATGGCAAATCAAGGCTAAATGCTCTACCATGCTAAGTCAAAACATGGAGATATATGGGGCTAAACATATGGCACAATTCTAGGCCAAACGAGGCATTACAAAGCAAGTGTAAGAAGCATGCTAAGGGCCATTAAACCCATATTAGACAGAGGTTAAACATGACTTAAAACACTCAAGAAAGCTCTGAAATGAGGCCAAATGCAAGCAAGCATGCATACTAGAGCTTCATACAAGTAAGGCCTACAAGCCAAAATGCAAGACAACCAAACCAAGCATGCCAAATGGGTCCAAGACAGTGGCTCACAGCCCTTATACGTGGCAAGATGATGCTATTATCTCCATGAAATCAAACTAAAACATGCAAGTATCAAGGCTTAGACATATGGCACACTTCTAGGCACAAGAGAGCATTCCAAAGCAAACATAAGAGGCATGTTAAGAGCTACAAAACCGACCAAAAACAGAAGCAAAACATGACCTCAAACACCCAAAAAGTCTCTGAAATGAAGCTAAAACAAGCATGCATGCACATTACCTCATGAGCCAAAAATGAAGGCAAACAAAGGGCCAAGGGGAGAGGGGTGTCTCTCCCCTATATGAGACTTAAAACCACCTTCCTCACCACTGAAAACCCACTGGTTTTCAGTGGGGAAAACAAGAATACCAAGTAAAGAGGGTCTTAAGCAAAGGCACCAAAAGTGGCCATATAAGGCCTAATAGGATGGACCTTTGCTCAAACCAAAAAAGGACCTTAATGAAGGTTCAAGAACAAGTAAAAACAAGACTTTTTTATCTTAAACACAAACTCAAAAACACAAAGTAAAGAGGGTAGAAAGAGGTTGCAAGAATGGGGAATATAAAGTGATGTTCTTACCCTTGAAGATCCTTTGAAGAACAAGTGATGCAGCCACTCTCTAATGCTCAAAACCAGTCCAAAACCAACACAAATAACCTTCCAAGTCTCTCAATCTCGAGCTAGGGTGTAATGGTGTGTGTAAAGGAGCAAAAATGAAGTAAAACTACACTTTTTGGCCTAAAAACACACACACAAGAGGAGAGAGAGGGAGGTATAGATATCTATGGATGTATATCAGAGATATATGTATAATGCTCTGGTTTTGGCTCTCAAAAGGCTAACCCTTGAGCCAAGAGGAAGAGCTCTCCTCTTATAGGCAAGGAATGCTTAGCCACTAAGCAAGCCAAGGGCTCATCCCTCCATACACGTGTATGGAGGGGAGCAAAACACTTTACAGCTGTGAGAAAATATCTCAAAAAGCAAGTGTACAGTGCTCGGCCGGCAAAGAGTATCAAATGGCAAAATTTAGTGCCGGTCGGCACAAAATAGTGCCGGTCGGCACAATAAAGTGCCGATGGACAAACCAGCCAGCCGGTGGCCTCCAGCCCCAGCCGGTGGTGTGTAGGGATGCCTCAAAAGGCATTCCCTGCCCTTCCAAGGCAAGACACAAGTGTTTGGTGCAAAACCAAACACAAACGATTGAGTTCGGAGGTCCTGAGGCAAGGCGCGCGCAGCCGAGAACTCCGGGAACTCCAAACGAATACAAACATGGATAATCACCGAGTGTTCCAGCGGTGATGCCCAAGTCTTGAGGACGGTCAAAAATAGGGTGTCTACAGCTGCCATCTTCTCAGTATTCTTTCTTTTGGCCATTTGCAAGAGCGACTCCCCAGACATGTTCTCAAGATCTGTACCGAGAAGGTCTCCTAAGTGGTGAAAATATCGTTTTCTAATGATATGTCGACTAGGCCCGAAGCGGACGAAAAGTTGAAGCTGGATTCCTCAAAGGCCAAATTAAGAGCCGCGTTAACCTCCTCTCCTGGACTATTAGATTTGTTCAAGTTGGATTGATTCGGCTATTCACCGACTTGTTCGGCGACCTGCTCGACGACTTGCTCTGAATCTGAAACTTCAAGACCAATCTCTCTAAGGTTCTTGAAATTGGGGAAAATAAGTGTCGTGAACTGCTATTCTTCCTTTGGAATCGGAATGTGATCAGTGGCCGAAAAAGTAGCGTACATCGGCTTGTATTGCAATAAGATATGAATAGCCCTCCCTTGGTTTTGGAGATTTGGACGGCCAAAGAATTGGAGCGCAGTTTTGACTTGTTGGAGCACAGCGTCGTCGACCGAGACAAGTACTTTTTTCAGGTTGTTACCTGCACAAATGAAATGGTAAGTGTATGCAATCTAAGCTGGATAAATGTATAACTGTAGAAGTGCCTGAACGTCCCGGCCCCGTGGGCGAAGGTACGAAATCCGTTTTGTACATTAGCTACTACAGTTCAGGCTCAATGTCACGATTCTGAATCTAATCTCGCAAAGTGCAATGCAAGGTTGATAAATTACCAAAGAGTCCAAATCCGGCAAATCGTTTTGGAAAACTAATTTTTATAAAGAAGTGCCAAACATGGACTGCTTTGCCAGATACAGAGTCGCTACCTAAATGTTTTGTTTTGGGAAATTTAGAAAACCCTGTCTCGTGCCTAAGGCCACGTGTCTGTCATCACCAAAGTTGCCTTGGCTCGGGAACTTGGGTACGAGAGGGAAAGGTCATGCAATGAGCACTCCCACTCGCCCGATCAAAGATCGGCCTTTACTAACATGTTATCTTGTTTTTGAAAACACATGTATTCTTATTCCAGTTTATTAACTAGCTTACTACATGATGCGCACAACATATAGGTATAGACTAGATCGCCTAAGTTGGAACAAAACATCTCATGTTTGTTTGAAAATGGTTTGAAGGTGCTACTCGCAAGTAGGCTAAGACGTGGATTTGCAACCCTCAAGCGGGCTTAAGAAAACATGATTTTGCCACTCTCAAGTGGGCTTAAAACTCGCGTTCCGATGAATTGTTCTCATTCAAGTAATCCAACCTTCACCCACAGGCATTCAGGCAGTTATATCACTTAAGCAAATAGCCTCATGGCAAGCATGCTATCATGGCAATCAATAACACACATGCAGTATGCTAAAGCATAAACATTTACCTAGTACTCTGAGCCAAAACAATAGCTGGTTAGTAATCAATGCATGAACCTAGTTTATGTTAAGATGGCTAATGCAACACATGCAAAATGCAACTAGAAATAGGCTCGGCTATTCTAAGATTGCATATTGAATGCAACTTGATAACATGCTGTTGAACACGTATTCAAGTAAATGTATTGAAATACAATGCAGTTTGTATGATGCGCCGAGCCCAGTGCATGCAAGACAGATGAATGAATGCAAACATGCGAGCATAAGAATGCTAATTGAAACATGACCTAAAACTAACCACTGAAAGCAGGTAAGTAAAAGGGAGAAAGACGTGGGGTTGGAAGACATTCACACACTCACGCACACTTATTACAAAATTCGTCCTGTCGATGGAGGGTCTGAATAAATCAACTAGCTAGCTATGCTACACTAATTAATTATTACAAAACCTTAACTAATTAAGAAAATTAATTAAATTACAAAACAGAGTAAGTATGAAACTAAAGAGGCTGCCACAGCTCTGCCTCGGAATGATTGAATGATGCATACTTGATTGCCTCGCTCGGAAACCCGTTGCCATGCCTCATGTTGCCTCTGTTTGCACTGTTTTGCACCTCCGAAGACTGTGAAAATTCTTGTGATGCTTCTGAAACACTTTATGGACATGTCGAGAGGCGATCGGCCAAAATATAAGGCCATCGGCCAAGGGAAATGGGTCATCGACCATTTGTGAGTCCATTGGCCAAAGATTGTTAGCCGATCGGCACTGAAGATAGATGATCGGCTATCCTTTCCTACAGACTGCTCCTTTTGTTGCAATAGAGGACAAGCAAGGGCATGGCAATACATTTTCAAGAAAATGTTGTGCACCTACACCCCTTATCATGTTTGAAACTCAAAGGAGTGTAGTGTTCGACCCTCGAACCATCAATCACGCATTTCGATGCATGATGGCCAAAGAGGCCGAATTGCACAAATCAATATAGAATGAATGGACAAGAATACATGAATGCCTCACATCCTATCATGTTGGATCAAGAGTATCGGCAACTGAGGATTGAGGCACGTTTCGTCACTTCAAGTACGAAACGTCCCTCGGTCCTCGTGTTTGATTTGACACCCCAAACCAAACACAATGCAATACATGCAGCATGGAAAAGCTATGCAATGCAACATAAGCATGCCAAATGCGATATGACTCAAGCATGCTGAATGCAATGCAACCTAAACAAGTATGTGACAAAACGCAACATGTTAAGCATGCAACAACATGGAGAGATGGACAAGCATGCAAATGTCATGCAACTCAAGCATGCAAACAAAGCTAAGGTAACAAGCATGCCAAATGGAATGCAACCTAAACATGCAAACATGCAATGTACTAAGCATGCAACAACATGCAAAATCATACAAGATGGACTTAAACTAAAAATGGATAGACCTCAGCCATGTCCAAAACAGTGGCCAAAATGCTAAGAAAATGATGGAATGAAATGCAAAACAAGCATGCACGCCAATTGGCCTGTCACTTAGGCATAAGGACACAATTCTCAAACATGAGCAAGGAGTGACAAACATGATAATGTAGCAATGCAATAAGCTTTGAAATCATGTGAGGAATGATGCCAAATCATGCACACAAGTCAAGCATGGCATGCAAGAAAACTCAAGGCTTAAGGCTAGTCAAAGAGCTTGTACCAAGGCTATACAAAGCAAGCCCCAAGGGGCCAAGGGCAATCAAAACAATCCTAAGGCAGGTCAAGATGAGGCCAAAACAAGCTTGAACTTAGCCCACACAAGCTAGAACAAGAGTCCAAAAGCATGAAGCATGCAAGGCTAACAAAGAGGTGTTACACTACACCTATTACAACCAAGCATGGCATGTCTTAACCAATAAAAAACAGAGTTGTGGCATGTCAAAATAAGCCCAAAAACCCACTTAGATGGCATTCCAAATGCCTAAGCATGGTGGCGTACACAATGATGCACTCTCAAGGCATAAAACTCAAACCTCCCAAGCATGGAAAAGGTGACAAATGTGAATGTATGGCCACACTTTATGGACTGAAATCACATATGAAATGATGCCAAATCATGAAAATGGTCCAAGCAATGCATGTTAATGACTTGGACACTCAAGGCCAACATGCTAGATTGAACCAAGGCTACACAAAACAATGCATGCATGACTAAAACAACACCAAAAAGAGCTTAAACATGGTAAAAAATGACTAAAATTTCCTTTGAGTTGAGCCAAAATATGCAAGCATGATGGTCCAAATGCATGACGCATGTTAAGGCAAATGAGAGGAAGTGCATGATGCATGTAAGAGGCTATCCAACTAACTTAAAACAGAGGTATAGCATGTCCAAATAACACCAAATACTTGATGAAATGAAGCCAAAACATGCTAAGCAAACATGCTACCAATAAGAGCCATTTACTCTAGCAAAAAAGACACAAGGATAAGGGGGGTGTGCCTCTCCTATTCAAGACTCCAAAACCACTTCTCCACCACTAAAAGAAGGTCAAAACAAGATGGTTCCAAAGCTCAAAAGGAAAGGCACAAAACAAGGCCAAACAAGGCCTAAGAGGGGATAGACTACCCCCAACCAAAAAGTGACCTTCAACAAACTTTAAAAGCATAAAAAATCAAAACTTTTTGAAGTTTAGAGTTAAGCTTAAAACAATATGCAAATATGTCTAAAAGCTTAAGCAAGAATGGAGGATTAAAAGGTAGTTTACTCACCCTTGAAGAACACCTTCAAGAACACTACTCCAGCAACTTTCCTGAGTTCAAACCCACCCAAGAACACCAAAACCAACTCCCCAGGACCTCAGCAACAAAATGATGGTGTATTGCTAGGTGTTTGTGTGCAATAGTATGAAGAAATCACATTTTTGGGCACAAACAAAGGTTAAACAAGAGAGAGAAGTCAAATATATAGAAAGAGAGATATAGAACTTCTATATGAAATTTTCAGAACCTCTGGAAAGGGAGGGGAGGCTCCCTTCTTATAGAATTTCAATTCTCAAGCTTGTTCAACAAGCTTGAGTTTTGAAACAAATCCCTCCATACACATGTATGGAGAATCAGAAATGTGCATACCAGCCATCACAGCTGGCACAAAATATCTGCAAAAATCAGATGGAAAGGTCTCGGAAAAAAAATATGGTCGATCGACTAAAGGGAGTGCCAATCGACCAAAAAGAGTGCCGATCGGCCACCACTATTTGGCCGATGGCATGGAAACAAGGCCGATGGCATCATGCCTTGGCCGATGGGTTGAGGGGATGGCTAGAAAGCCACCCTCTTCCCTCAGAAGCAAAACCACAAGTCCTTGGTCCACAACCAAGCACAAAATAAACAAGTTGAGAGATCCTAAAGCAAGGAGCGCGGCCGAGACCTCCGGGAACTCAAAACAAACACGAGCATGGATGATCATCGAGTGTTCAAACGATGACGTCCAAGTCTTGAGGACGGTCAAAAATGGGGTGTCTACAACAACAAATGCGCATAGAAATGGGACTATACGGCCACCTGGTTTGCCTTTTTGTCTAGGCACAAGATCTAGGTGATCTTTGCCTTCGCCGAATTCCCAGTTGCCTCAGACAACGACCATTACATCGTCAACTCGCTTACCAGAGCTGGCAAGCATAGTCACCAGATGGTGATCAGTGTCCTTGGTCCTGAGAAAGTAGCGTCCCTGCCGACCAGATGATTTCGCCAAGGCATAACAATGCCGAATAGTAAGGATACCTAGATTAATCATAAGTCGGCAATTTAGTTCTACTATTCCCATTATGATTCGGTAAAAGTTTACGTTAGGTTATGAAGGGAGTAGACCCCAGTAACGAAGGACAGCCCTTAAAAATGGATGAAGGGAAAAACGGACTCCACCCTCAGCCATTGACAGGAGAGGAAAGATGATCGTACTCTCATCAGTCCTCTCCATGTCGAGTACGCTATCTGCCAAAAGTGACAAATGGACGTAGTCTGGAATGAAAAAATTACGTTGAAAAGTGGAAACACGGTTTGCAGAAAGAAGGGCTTTCAAATGTTTCACCATCCGAATACTCTAAACTAAAAACAAATGAGAAAATGGAAGTTGGAATGAGGAAGAAATGCAAGGAAGAGAAGAACTTACAGGGTAGAGAGAAAAGGACAATGGGGAGCAGATGGAAGTTGCAGAGGTTGTGAAGTTGCAGAGGTGAATTCGAAAGAGCTTTGCAAATTCAAAAAATATCTGAAGGGACAGCGCAGCTGCATATCGCATTAAATGAACAACGCGTACGAAGGGATGGGAAATCGTAATGATTTCTAAACCGTGGTCATTCTAACGCTTCGGTATTGGAAGGAGTGCAAACGCCGTATTTTTGACTTTCCATATATTAAAGCCAAACATGCCAAATACTTGGCTTTAGTCGGATGTTTGGAGGGAAATTGTGGGGGTCGAATAATTATGCGTTAAGGAAGGAAAAGGAATTTGAAGACATTTGGCCGAAGTCAATTCGGCTATAATCTAAGGTCGAGTATAGTCGGCCATATGAAGAGCCGAATGAGAACCAGCACGCAATCAGAAGGCCGAATAAGCCATCATGTGCGAGGTGGGCCCGACCCATGGGCCCAAAGGGTAATATAAAAAGAGGAACGCCAACAAAAGAAAGGCATGTAAGAATAGATAAAATAACTTGAGATAGAAGTAAACTAGAGAGCATACTAACTTGTCCATCGGAGTGCTAATTTCGACACCCCCGACTGGAGTGTTCATCTCTTTTTTAGGTAGCAATCAGAGGATCGAGGACGTCTAACTAGATCTTGGAGTATTTCTAAATCCACTTCTCCACAGCCCCCTATCTCTCAAAAACTCCAATATTTTTCTTTGCCCTTGAGTGACTTGCACAGTGAGTTTGATTGAGCTATAATTTCTACAACGATATGCGCATTATAGATATGTATGTGTGTTTAGTGGGAGTAATTTTTGGGAAAAATATTTGAGATTTATCAATTTATTTTATTTTATAATCTTTTCCCAAACAAGAAAGCCATGACAATAGAATTAAAAGAATATTTACGAGGGTGAAGAAATTTGCTAAAAAACTCAATCTCTAGGAAAGAAAGTTTAGAGTTCACATATGAACCATTAAGGCTCTCGACATATATTATTTAAAAATTTATATTTATTTCAAATTTTAAAATTAATAAGTGATAAATCAATCCAATATATATTAAGACTATTTTTTTTTTTAATATAGGAATCTTTACAAATGTTTTAATAATTTGTTCTTTACGTGTGAAACAAACATCAGAGCAATTATTCATTGCCCTGAAAACATATAGATGTGACAATACCACAAATTAATTCAATCCATTTATTTGGATGAGATCACAAATAAATTATTTAAATTAATTTATAATAAAATTTTATGAGGTATGAAATAATTTTTCCAAACATCGGGCCTAGTTTAAATTCTTCTCAGATCTAATCAACCATTCACAATTTCACATAGATTATAGGCCCTTTTCCTTAGTTGTGATTAATTACTCTCTGGCACCATCTCCAATTGTGTCATTCCAATAAGAGACACTGTGGGCAAATTTGGAAAACAAATAAAAAGTGGAAAGTCAATTTTTAATCCATTTTAAAATATATCACTTTTCACATTTTTTATACGTTTTTCATTAAAAAAAAATCAAAAAAAAAATTAAAAAAAATCAATTTTTAATAATTTTTCCAAAACACCCCTTTATTACGCACTCATCAATCGGACTCATCAATTGTGTATGCATTTTGAACTTTTTTTTTATTCTATCAAGATTTACTTATAGATTTTTCTATTCTAGCGAGGGACCTCGGGTGTTTTGCCAAGTTGATTAAAAATTATTTTTTTAGTTTTTTGGTTATTTTAAAAAATTATATTACCTTTCTGTTTTATTATACATTTTTATAAATAAATAAAAAAAAAGTGAAAAAAAATTTAAATAAATTTAATTTTTAACCTACTTTTTAAAACAATCCTTTATGTAAGCCCACCCACATCAATTCAATCATGAGAATCCATCCGTACAGTGTCGTCCACAAGGAAAATAATAATTCCTATATTTATGCCTAATTTTTAGGTGGATTTGATCTCTTGTTTATATAATGGATAAATTATACTGACACCCCACTGAGATTTATATTTATTACAGTTTCTCCCCTCACTTTTTAGAAATTACATCTCCTCTCTCAGATTTAAAGTTTTATTACAGATTCCCCCCTCAGCAATTTAATTTTTCTAAATACCAATTTTACCCTCATTGGGTAAATTAAATTGACATCCCTTACATATTAGAAATTACAATCCCCTCCCTAAGGTTTGAAGTAGTATTATCAATTACCCCCTCGGTTAGTATTAGTTGGAAAAAAATTCATTGAAAAAAAAAATTAATTGGAAAAAAATTAATTGAAAAAAAATTTTGTTAGTAAAATTTTTAAATTTTTGCTTAAAAACTAATGTAAACTCATTTTTTGAATTTACATTTTTTCCCTCAAATTTACAAACTAAGACAACTATTTATAAATCAAAAAAATTATCAAACAAGTTTTTATGATAGTTTTTAATTTTTTGTAAATATAAATTGAAAACTGAAAACGAAATGGTTATCAAATAGGTCTCAGACGGTAAAAATGTCGTAAAATTAATAAATAATTAAATAAGTTACTAATGTAAGAAATGACTTATCAAAATATTCTTAAGCTATGTATGGTTGATTTTTAGAAAATTTTCAAAAAAATTAAAAATTAATTTCATTAAGAAATAAGAAATAAAAAATAATAGAATTACGTTGGTTTTTAAACAGAAATTTTAAATTTTTTTGAAAATTTTAATTTTGTTAGTAGAATTTATTGAATTACGGTGGAAATTAATTTGAATTTCCAAAATTCTATATTTTTAAAAATTTTATATATTTTTTTTCAAATTAATTTCCAAATTTTTTTTGACCTATATTGAAAACCAACCTTTATAATTTCAAAAAAAATTAATTGAAAAAAAATTAAATTACACTGACACGGGGTTACTGCTAGTTTCTGTGATATATATACATATATTATTTTGGAATTGAACCCTATTTTCAAAACTGTATTTACTATCCATGTTGCTACTCACTGAGCTATCAACTAACTTAGTTGTTTATCATTTCTAGGTGGTAAAAGGACTTAGAGTGGACTCATTGTGTAACGGGGACTCTAATACGTGTGCCTTGGGCTAAGTCTCTGTGGGCCACGGCCGGTCATGCCTGGAGTTGGGGTGTGACATCAACCAGCAGCAAATTTGAACCCAATGTCCAGCCCTTGGCCATTTGCCTAGTGGGGTATGGATCTAGTCGGACAACTGCCTTAAGCAACTAGGCAAAGGAAATCTCTGTTAGTAACAACTGATTACTTCACAAAGTGGGTAAAAGATGAATCCCTTGCGAAGATTCGAGATATTGACGTAAAGAACTTCATATGGAAGAACATCATCACAAGGTTTGGGATCTCAAGGGCAATAATAACAGACGATGATACACAATTTGACAGTAAGCTAATCAAAAGTTTCTGTGCAAAGTACAAAATCAAGAAATACTACTCTACTCCAAGTTTCCCTTAGAGTAATGGTCAGGCAGAAGCATCCAATAAGAGTATCTTAGATAGGATAAAAAAGAAGCTAGAAGCAGCAAAGGGAAAATGGGTGGAGGAGTTGCCCAATGTATTATGGACATATCAGACTACGTTGAGAAAATCAACTGGAGAGTCTCCATGTAACGACCCCAAAAGTCATCCTTATTTAACTAGGGGTTAATGTGTTTTAATTCACCTATATCTATTGGAATTGAGAATGTTTTGCCTTATTTTGGAGTATTGAGTGAGGTGGTATCAGAGCACGAGTTGCTATCTCACACACGAATCCATTGAGCTTTAGGATGTCTAGAAAAGATTTAGGCATCACGCATGACATCTTTCGTGCATATGGAAAGAAGTGATAGCAACAATTATGGTATATGTAATGACGCTAACCACAACAGTTATTATTCATGTCCGTTATACTTGTATATTATGTGTGATTACTATGCAGGACATGACAAGAAT
Organism: Camellia lanceoleosa; assembly: GCA_025200525.1. Classification (NCBI taxonomy): domain Eukaryota; kingdom Viridiplantae; phylum Streptophyta; class Magnoliopsida; order Ericales; family Theaceae; genus Camellia; species Camellia lanceoleosa. Next base: position 38,629,580 of record CM045768.1, on the reverse strand, counting down.
AAGGATAGAGGACCCGGAAGATTCTACTTCCGTTTGGTTGGACAGAATAAAAGGGAAAATGGTTGGTAAGGTAATTTTACGCAAATGATTAAGTGCGATGTATGTATCAGTAATTATTCTATCATTTGTTTAGATGAATTGTTCAAACACTAAGTACGGAATATGTCTAAGACTAAAGAAAGTGATGCATGTGATACTCTAACCTTTATGAATGATGAACCCTAATTTCTGTACCAAGTATTATGTTTGTTTGGATGACATTCCTGGAAAGTCCTTCCATGCTAGGGGATTATAAGCTTATGTAGCATTATGTTGGTGAGATCTCTGCCATCGACGGTCTATGAACGGATGGTACCACTGATGATATGTATGTAACACCGTCCTTTCGTGTTAGGGGACGTTAAGCCTATGTAACACCGTCCTTTCGTGCTAGGGGACGTTAAGCCCAAGTAGCACCCTTGTTAAGATATCGGCCACCGACGGACTAAGAACGGGTGTGCTCGATACCAAGAGTATGCTTTTGTTTTGGCTGGAATGTCATCACTCCATGATTTAAGTTGATGTAAGTTAAGTATGTAAGCAAGTTTTGAAAGACTAAGACTTGATTGATGAACTTGATTCATCCTATGTTTTGGTATACGCTATGACACGTATTGGTTATATGTAATCGATATTTGTTTAGGGGAAACTGTAATCTGTAATTGAGTTTCTCATAAAGAATGGTCTAAGGACATGAAGAACCCCACCTATGATACATGGTTAGTCACTTGGCACCTGTAACAAAGAATGGGTAGTTATTGACTACTTTGAGTTGAAGACTAAATGATTGGTAAGTTAGTAATTACCACAAGAATGAAAACCCTGTCTATGTGTATTCGTACTTTAGACTCAAGAAATTATCTCTATGACATGTTTCTGTGTACATGTGCAAATGTTCAAAGTTGCAAGTTGTATTTTCTTTTGTGGGTTGCCATTTGTCTGAGATCATTGGAATGGAACTTATGTGAACCATGTTATTTAGAAATGTTATACCATTAATTACATTTGGTATTTCTGACTAGTATGACTTTGTGTGAATCGACCATGGACCTAAGTGATTAATGTCTTTGTAAAAGGTATTGTTGTATAAATGATGTTGAAAATGACTATGCTATACACTGTTTAATGAAATCCATATTTTGGGTTACGAGATATTTCATCTGATAAATATTTTCTGAAATGATAAAACTACTACGAATTTTCGACAAGTTTAAGATATGATAAGTTTTCGGGATAATTTTCCCAAGATGACTAAATATGCTACGGAACTCCGAATGATCAAGATATGATAAGTTTTATGAAAGAGATATTTTCCTATGTATGAATGAGTCCTTTATTTGATAATTGATTGTGGCATGTTTGATGAAGGCTCTATGTTGAGCTTTAAGTTATTATGTTTTATTTATTATCAGCTGAATCGGAGATTGTTCTGTCAAAGTTTAAATAAGTTTAATGTTATTGGGAATTATCCTATCAGCTGCTATCTTTGCAAGGTCTGATAAGTTTCTGAATAATATCTCTGAGCAACGTATTGTATGTAAGTTTGACGGGTTTGAAGAACCTTATGTATTACGTATGTTTGGAAAATGTTTTGTCTCTGATAGGGGCATTTTCCTAAATATGGAACAAGAATATAATACCCTTCTGGTAAATGTCTTATGTGCTTAATATCACGATGTTGATTTTGAGATCTTCTAAGCCAGTATGGCTTTTAAATGCTTATTACCTTACAACAATTTGGGGAGTATGATCATTAAAGCTTGATATGTATTTAGTTTTATGAACATGTAAGACCTTGATATGAAATGTTTTGAATTACATTTTATAACTTATGAGTCGCATGCAAACGAATACTTGGAATGAATTCATCTCTAAATACCTTAAGTTGTTACCTTATGTGATAAGATATGAATTATGGAGTAATGAATTAAAATGTACAAGGTTATGAATAATGAGACGAAGCTTTGATATATCAATTGGGTTATCAAGTAGTTGGGAGAGATGAATTACTGGTGATCTTGGGAGTAAATTCCATCGAAATTGATTGTATAGGATTATGAATGGCCTAATGCTTGAGAAATGTTATACGTCCAGGACGAAGTTAGACTTGTGGCAAGGTGAATCAAGTTTGGAGGACCAAACTTCTTAAGGTGGGGAGAGTGTAACGACCCCAAAAGTCATCCTTATTTAACTAGGGGTTAATGTGTTTTAATTCACCTATATCTATTAGAATTGAGAATGTTTTGCCTTATTTTGGAGTATTGAGTGAGGTGGTGGTATTATGGTAAAGTAAGATTGGACCAAGGAATATTACCCGGATAGTTATTCTACGATCAGCCGTCACTCATTTGCCCTTTTCTTTTTCCACACTTTGAATTTGGATATGAGGTTAGGACCATTGGAAAGCTTATTTCCGGGGCTTCAATTTGGATACAAGAACGACCTAAAACGAAGTCCGGATGGGAGAGTTACGCATGTTTGAAGTTTTGGAGTCTGTGCTGGAACAGGTCCGCTCGAGCGGGAATATGGACGCTCGAGCGGGAATTACGGGACAGCAGCTTTAAACACGAATTTTTGGATCATTTCTCACACTTTCCTTTTCCCCTCTTCTCTCCTCTCTCCCTAGGTCCGAAAACCCTAGGGTTTTGATCCCAAATCCTCACTATTTCTCTAAGTTTTGATCAAGATTTTCCACCAAGGAAGGAAGAAGGCATGAAGATCAACGTTTGCAACCGATTGGAATTCCGAAATTATGGAGGAATCTCACTAAGGCTTGCTTAATTCTTGAGGTAAGAATCTTGAGAGTTAAATTGATGGGTTAGAGTGATGGACCATGTATCCTAGGTGTATAAGCAATGGAAAAATTGGAATAAAGAGTGATGAATTAATAAGTTTGAATTTGTCTTGAATTTTAATGTTTTCTTGAAACCCTAGGTTGGGTAATGATGTTAATTGATGATTTGGCCAAATTGGAACTAGAATCATGAAATTAGTGGGTTGAATTTCATATGTACAAGTTTAATTGGAATTTGGAAATGTTTGGAATTTATGTTTAAAATTTGCGAATGAACTTTGTTATGAATGATTCATGGTTGATTCATGCTTGATTTATGAGCGTTTCTCATTAATTAATTATTTTGACACTATATGTAGTGTTGTATGCAATTATACCTCAATCTTTGGTCAGATATCATGGAATCATGTTTATATATGTGTTATGTTTCAAGAACATGAAGAACTTGAATCCAAGAATGGAATTTAAGAGAGAATGACTTGTATGTTATGGTAATGTTAGGTTGGAATATTGTCTTAATTTTACCTTGGGTTGCATGAAAATGACATGAAAGTGGAGTTAGGGTACCAAATTGGAAATTCAGAATTTCAGGAATTTTCCTGGTCCGCTTGAGCGGCGGAAGTCTTGCTTGAGCGGGAAAAACGACCTCCCAGCAGTTTTATAAATTATTCAGTCCGCTCGAGCGGCCAAAGTGGCGCTCGAGCGGGGGACCCATTTTCAGGCAAAAATGTTGTTTGTTCAGTTTTGAATGCTCAACTCTCTGGTACTTTTAGAATATTTCTCTAATGACTTTAAGATAATAATAAATTCATGTGAAGTGTAATGACACAAGGGATGGTTTCACAATGGTTTAAGAGGAAAGAGAACTAATGTACAAGTTATGATTGTGTGCAGGACACACTCAGGGAGGAACTAGCACGTTATCACAACACTGTGAGTAGTAGTACAGAAATGTACATCTTATTTATCGTTGATAATTATGGTCACTAACATTCTGTTCTTGTAAGTGTTATCAACGTTTATGACAAGTGGAAATCAATATGAATTTCTATGAATATGGAAAGATTGAGTTCGTCGGTATGACTTTGGAACCCTTTTGCTCTGTCAACAACAAGTATTAAACCTCTGTTATTTATCAGCGTATTATGTACGTTACAAGGTTATGTATGTCATAAGTCAAGAATGTTACAAACTCAGGAACAAGTTCATGTATGATTCAAGTATGTTATAAGTTCATGTATGCTTCAAGTTACGTATGATGCAACGTATGTTGCAAGTTTATGCATGGTACAAGTCCAAGTATGTCACGAATATGACTTCTAAATTCTGTTTATGATTGAAGCATAAAGACTATGTATGATTTATTTTCGATTATGATATGACATGATATGTACAGTTTGGTCTGGAAAACCTATTAATTACTGTATGGAACAAAGTGCTACCTGGAACTAAGTGCTACATTGTGAGCCACCTCTAGAGTCTACGGAACTAAGTGCTACAATGTGAGCCACCTCTAGAGTCCATGTGAGACACCTCTTGAGTCCATACATATATGAACTAGGCTTAAAGCCAATATGAGGCCTATGGCCATTCAGTATTTCTGGTATGGAACAAAGTGCTGTACGGATCTAAGTGCTGCAATGCGAGTTACCTCTAGAGCCCGTACGAGCCACCTCTTGAGTCCTTACATATGTGCAAGTTATGAGGTCTATGGCCCTTACCCGGGGGATACAATACCGTGGCATATGGCCCTCGCCCGGGGGTAATAATACCGTGGCATATGGCCCTCGCCCGAAAGTAATAATACCGTGGCATATGGCCCTCGCCCGGGGGTAATAATACCGTGGCATATGGCCCTCGCCCGGGGGTAATAATACCGTGGCATATGGCCCTCGCCCGAGGGTGACAATACCATGGCATATGGCCCTCGCCCGGGGGTAACAATACCGTGGCATATGGCCCTTACCCGGGGGATATAATACCGTGGTCTATGGCCCTTACCCAGGGGTAATAATACCGAGGTTCAAGTATGTCACAAGTTCCATATGTGTTACAGGTTCAAGTATGTTTAGACATGTTTTCAAGGGCTTTATGCCATTACAAGGGCCTTAGTGCCATACGTTTCAAGGGCCTCGTGCCATATGTTTCAAGGGCCTTGTGCCACCACGTATCAAGGGCTTATAGCCATTATGTTTATGATGTTTATGTTGCAAGATCAAAGGTTTAAGGTCATTATGTTTATAATGTTTATGTTGCAAGATTAAAGGTTTATGGCCATTATGATTATGATGTTTATGTTGCAAGAGTAAAGGTTAAAGCCGTTATGTTTATAGTGCAGGATTGGGCCTGAGGCCGTTATGTAATTAGCACAGAATCAGACTAATGATCTCATATGTAATAAGGATCAAGTTAAGTATTGTTTTTTTTTTTATGTATTACTATTCACTGAGCTTGGCTCACCCTCTGTTATGTCTGTTTCTGTAGGTCACCACAGGTGGTCAGCTCTAGTCAAGACGCTCGCTTTCTTTGTCAACCCTCATATGTCCAGGCACGATACCAGCCATTGATTTTGTTAAGCAGTTAAAATGTTGGGTTGCTATGAGTGTCCATTCATGGTTAATGTGTATAATTTCCATTTTTACCTTTGTTTATGCCCAGTTAAGGCAGGGACTGTAAATGTGTATGCGTAAACTCCGGGTTATAGTTTGGAGTTTTGTCTATCCACTATAATGTATGTGATGTATGAGATCCTGGCATGTAGAAACAGCTCAATGGAGTATAATTGTATATATTATTTTAGTATTTTATGCTTCCGTTTAGGCCTCGTATGATATTTATAACAGGTTAAGTGTCCTTGTCTGTAGTGGTCATGCCCAAAATTTTTAGGGGCGAGTCTGGGGCGTGACACTCCATTTGTAACGGCTTGTGGCACTGAAGCAATTATCCCACTAGAAGTCGGCATTCTAGGGATCAGAACCCAGAGAGTGAAAAATGGTACTAATGAGGCATTTCTAGCCCGAGATCTAGACCTACTGGAGCAGAAAAGAAAGAGAGCACCAATTCAGATGGGGCATATGAGCAAGAACTTGCTAGGGCTTACAACAAGAAAGTCAACCTAAGAGAGTTCAAAGTGGGGGACCTTGTGCTGAGAAAAGTTGACGGCAACAAGAAGGATCCCAGGGAGGGCAAACTATGCCCAAATTGGGAGGGGCCTTATAGAATCATCTCGGTCGCCGGTAATGGGGCATATCGGCTTGTGGACAGTGATGGCAAAGAGTTGCCAAGACCTTGGAACACTTGTAACCTGAAGTTTTTCTATCATTAAATTTTTGTTTTTCGAAGTTTATGTCATTAGTTGAAGTAATAATAAAATTTTAGTTTGATTTTTATGAATTTGAAATTTGTGTGATAGGATTGACCAGTCCTATGGCGATGTTTCTGAATGAAACATGACGAGTAACTTAGTTATTATATGGCAGAGTTGAATTATATTTACATATAATAGAGTTGAACTAAGTTGGCAATGTTTCTTAATGAAACATGATGAGTAACTTAGACTTATTATATGGCAAAGTTGAATTATACTTGCATATGATAGAGTTGAACTAAGTTGGCAATGTTTCTTAATGAAACATGATGAATAACTTAGACTTATTATATGCCAGAGTTGAATTATACTTGCATATAATAGAATTGAACTAAGTTGGCGATGAAACATGACAAATAATTTAGACTCATTATATGGCAGAGTTGAATTATACTTGCATATAATGGCGTTGAAATTAACCTGAACTTGCCATGTCAGCAGAGTCAAACTAAGAATAGAACTAAGTTTATTAACACAGAAACCAAAGTTGAAACACCTCGGGCAGTCTTTGTTTGAATTTGACTTCGGCAAAAGACCATAGACACATGATTAATGTGAAATTATGTGGAACTTAGGTTCACATTAGGGGGCAGAGAGCAGGAATAAAGCTAAAAGCTTGGGACTTGTTGAAATTTTTAGAAAAATTTACAAGTGGGCTTAACACTAGTTAAACATTTGGAGAATTTTACAAGTTGGAGTTAGCCGAGGTACTTGTAAGTAAAGTATCCGAGATACATATTACCTAAGGCGACCAACCAGGTTGTCAAAACTTGGAAAGAGTGAAGTCTTAATAACAGATAGCACATGGAGATACAAAAGCAATACTGAATAACACTTGCAAAAATATTTTGATATTTTTAAAGTGTTAGCCGAGGTATGAAAATGATTAGCCGAGGCAAACAGTCAAGGTTTATATCCGAGGGTTTATATCTCGGAGTTATTATACAGTTAAGGTATACTTTGAAGAAATGTAAAAATATTCTAAGTATAGAAGCAAGAAAGAAAGCAGTAAACATGCATAGAAGAAAGCAAGGCATACATTTAACACTTTGAATAAATTATAAGAAAAACTTGTTCAGAAACAAAGGCACTTCAGCCTGGCGAAAGAGATTACTTGTCCAAAAATTACAAATTGTTCAAAGGTAAAAAGTAAAAATTCCTAAGTATTGCAATTATGGGCACTAGTCTTAGATCGCTCAACCTCGGCTATTGGCAGCGTGTCGGCCTCGGTTGGCAATGCGACTTCCTTCTCCGCCGCTATCTCGACATCGATTTCCAGCAAGGTCTGGTCCAAGCTCTTCTCAGTTGCTGGACCTCGGCCTCAGAAATGGTTTGTTTTGGAGAGGCTCTCTTAGAAGCCAAGTCTTCCTCTTCATCATTGTAGACCACCCGAAACTCTGCTCCATGCGCGAGGGCGCAAATCGTACTTCATAGCTACTACAGTTTGGACTCATGTCACGGTTTTGAATCTAATCTCACAAAGTACGACGTGAGACTGATAAATCACCAAAGAGTCCAAATCTGGCAAATCGTTTTGGAAAATCGATTTTAATCAAAAAGCGCCAAACATGGACTGCTTTGCCAGATTTCAGAGTCGCCACCTAAATATTTTGTTTTGGAGAAATTTAGGAAACTCTGACTCATGCCTAAGGCCACGTGTCCGTCATCACCAAAGTTGTCTCGGCTTGGGAACTTGGGTACGAGAGGGGAAGGTCATGCAATGAGCACCCCCGCTCGCCCGATCAAAGGACCGGCCTTTACTAACATGATATGTTGTTTTTGAAAGCACATGTGTTCTTATTCCGGTTTATTAGCTAGCTTACTATGTGATACGCACAACATGCAAGTATAGACTAAATCACTCAAATTGGAACAAAACATCTCATGTTTGTTTGTTTGAAAATGGTTTGAAGTTGCTACTCGCAAGTAGGCTAAGACGCAGATTTGCCACTCAAGTGGGCTTAGAAAACATGATTTTTCCACTCCATAAAGTGGGCTTAAAACTCACATTTTGATGAATTGTTCCAATTCAAGCAATGAAGCCTTCATCCACAGGCATTCAAGCAGTTATAGCAGTTAAGCACATAGCCTCATGGCAAGTATGCTGAACATGGCAACACTTACAGGCATGCAAGAATGCTAAAGCGTAAAAGCTTACCTAGTACTCCGAGCCAAAACAAAAGCTATGTTAGAAATCAATGCATGATCCTAGCTATGTTAAGAATGCCTAATGGAATACATGTAAAATGCAACTAAGATAGGCTCGGTTATTCTAAGATGTCATGTGAATGCAACTAGATAACATGTATTCAAATTGGTATTAAAATACAATGCAGTTAGTATGATGCACCGAGCCCGGTGCATGCAAAATAGATGAATGATGCACGCATGCTAGCATAAGGATGCTAATTGAAATATGTCCTAAAACTAACCATCAAAAGCTGATAAGTAAAAGGGAGAAAGAAATGGGGGTTGGAAGACATGCATCACACACACGCACACTTATTGCAACAGTTGTGCCCTCGCGACGGAGGGTCCGAATGAATAAGCTAACTAGCTAATGCTACTTAATTACAAACCGAAACTAATTAACTAACAAGCTAATTAATTATTACAATCCAAATTGAACAAATAGCTATGCTAAGCTAATTAAAATATTACAAAACAAATCAAATGACCAGTTACATGAACTAATCATGAATAATGAAATGGCCTCGCGGGCAAGGAAGAGATGCATGCTCGGTCAGCTTCGCTCGGAAATCCACTACCGTGCCTCGTGATGCCTCTGTTTGCACTCTTTTGTACTTTTGAAAATTATGCCAATTTCCAATATGCTTCTGATCCACCTTAGGAACATGCTGAGGGGTGGTCGGCCCAGAGGAATGCTCATCGGCCAAAGCTAATGGTCATCGACCAATTTTGATAGCCGATCGGCAGACTAAGTGGTCGATCAGCAGCTCTGATGGCCGGTCAACCACTGCTTCCTGCAAATTCCTCCATTTGCGGCAACATAGCACTAACAGAGGCATGGCAGTGTATTTGCAAGAAAATGTGTGTGCAACCACACTCCGTATCATGTCTAAGGTTCAAAAGAGTGTAGTGCTCGGCTCTCGAGCCATCAATTACGCATCTCGATGCATAATGGCCAAAGAGGCCGAGTTGCACAAATCAATGTCAATGAATGCACACAAATATCACATAAGACTCGATGAACCTCCACGTTATCATATATGATCAAAGGTGTCAGTGACCTAAGAAATGAGGCACGTTTCATCACTTTGAGTATGAAACGTGCGACATTCCTCGTGTTTGGATTGACATCCAACCCGAACACAATGCAACACACAACATGCTAACACAATGCAATGCACACAACATGCTAACATAATGCAATGTAACAACGTGCAAACAACATGAACATGGCAAGGGCTATGTAATGCAACACTCAATGGACCAAACCAATCTCAAACAAGCTTCATGCATGCCAAGACAATGGCCAAAACATGCTGAAAATGAAATCCAAGAACAAATACAGGCATGCATATACATTGGTTTGCAAACAAGGCATGAAGACAACAACTCTCAAACACATTGAAGGAGTGGAGAATGTGAGAGTGTGGCAATGAAATAGGCTCTGAAATCATGTAAGGAATGATGCCAAATCTTGCACATAACACAAGCATAGCATGCTAGGAGGCGCAAAGCTTAAGGCTAGGAAAGGGACTTGCACTATGGCCATATCAATCAAGCCTTAAAGAGCCAAGATGACTCAAAATAGTCCCAACGTAGGTCAAAACAATGCCAAAAACATGCTTAAACATAGCCAACACAAGCTAGAATTAAAGGCATGAAGCATGAAGCATACTAGGCCAACAAAGATGATTACACTACACCTACCAAAACGAAGCATAAGATGACTTCACCAACAAAAATCAGAGTTATGGCATGTCAAAATAACACCAAAAATGCACTGAGATGGCAGCTCAAAAGTTTAGGCAAGATGGCATACATATTGGCTCATATTTAAGGCATAAAGCACAACCTTTCAAAAGCATTGAAAGAGTGACACATGTGAGAGTCTGACCACACTACACACACTGAAAGCACATACCAAATAATGCTAAATCATGCAAATAGCCCAAGCAATGCATGCTAGTGGACTCGAAATACAAAGCTAGTAAGCAAGAATGAACTATGGCCACACAAAGCAAGGCATGCATAACCCAAAACACTTAAAATAGAGCTTAAGCATGGTAAAACATAAGTAAAAGCTTGCAAGAGTTGAGCTAAAAGCATGCTAGAATGATGGTCAAAAGCCTGATACATGTTAGGCTAGTGAATGGAAATGCACTACAAGTGCAAGCAGCATGCAAGAGGCTATCAAACTAACTCTTGACAGAGCTATAACATGCTGAAATAATGCCTAAGACATGCTAAGATGGAGCCAAGACAAGCTTAACAAACATGTCACTTTGATGAGCCATCAACACAAGCAACCAAGACACAAAGAAAGGGAATGACCCCTCCTATTTGGGACCTCAAAACACACTTTCCACCATGGAAATTTCTCTATGTTTCAATGGTGAAAAGGCCAAAAAGAGGTGGTCCCAATAGCTTAAAAGAATAGCACAAAACAAAGCCAAACTAGGCACAAAAGGGGGTAGACCCCCCCTCCCCCAACACCAAAGAGGCCTTAAACAAACACTTTAAGCACTTAAAATCAGAACTTTTTTCAGTTGAAAGCAAGGCCTAAAACAGTATGCAAAAGGGGCCAAACACTTAAGCAAAACAAGGCTTAAAAGGGGTAACAACTCAGCCTTGAAGAACCACAAGAAACCAAAGACGCCGAGCCAAAGAAAACAAACTTTGAGAGTCCAAACAAGGTCCTCTAGTACCTCAGCAACAAAGCAATTGTGCTTTACTAGGTGTTGTAGTGCAAAAGTGAAGACAAAACACACTTTAAGGCTCACAATAGCACAATATATATATATATATATATATAGAGGGATATGTATCTCTCAGCCAAATTTCAAAACCTCTGGAAAGGGAGAGGGGCCTCCCCACTTATAGAAATTCAAGTTCTAAGCTTGTTGGACAAGCTAAAGGCTTGGTTCAATCCCTCCATACACGTGCATAGAGGATGAAATATGTGCTCACCAACTGTCACAGCTGGCACAAAAATATTTGCAAAAGCAAATAAAAAGGCCTCGGCCAAAAAACATGGCCGACTGGCCAAAAAGGGTGCTGACCGGCCATCAAAGGTGCTGACCGGCCACCACTGATGGCCAATGAAGAGAAGGAATGGCCGATAGGCATGAGACCTGGCCGATGGGTTGTAGGGCTGGCCAACAAGCCACCGTATTCTCTCAAAAACAAAACCACAAGTTCTTGGTCCACAACCAAGCACAAAACAGACAAGTTGAGAGGTTCTAAGGCAAGGAGCGTAGCTAAGACCTTTAGGAACTCAAAACGAACACGAGCATGGATGATCATCGAGTGTTCAAACGATGACGTCCAAGTCTTGAGGACGGTCAAAAATGGGGTGTCTACAGTTGCCCCTCTTTGACAGAACTCAAAAGTCATAAGATGACCGGAGTGAATGTCCAAGCCTAGAGACGACCCATTTCTGACAAGGCCGAAGACTTAGACAAACATACAAGATAACAATGAGATGCGCCCACAGGCAGGGGCAAGATGGAAACGACATGCACGATGCAGAACATAACTTATGATTATGCAAAGAGGGCTATAATGAAGCATTCATGCAAAATAAATACAACATTTTAAGCAAGCGAATAAGAAACAACAGTCTCACACATTCCAACAGAAAGGATGTAAGAAAATTATACAATTCTCACTGCGTCTCATGCGGAGAAAGCCAAAAGCGACTGCCGAGAATACCTGGAGTCTCAAACAAAACACCTCCTAGCGTATCAAACGCAAAAGGAGAAAGGCATCTAAACGCATGTCAAACGCAAGAGGAGAAGGGTACGTCCAAACGCATGTCAAACGCGAGTGGAGAAGGGTAGCAGTCAAACTGAACCGGAACTTCTCTTGAATGAACTGTACATACAATATCGTCTGGTTTCACCATTTTCAAATGAACCGTATATACAATATCGTGCATGCACAAAAGAGAGATTTTGAAAGGTACAACATAATAGGAACACATGATCAACGCTATATCAAGATACAACTTCAATACAAGATAAGAGCGTGCACATATGATGGTGATGGAAAGGTGCATAACAATGCATAGAAGATGTGCATAATAATGCAACTAGAACAAGCATAACAATGCGAGTGAAAAGGTGCAAAACAATGCAAGGGGAGCAGTGCATAACAATGCAACTAAAGAGGTACATAACAATGCAACTGGAATGTGCGTGACAACACAAGTAAAGTGTGCATAACAATGCAAATAACGTTCGTGACAACGCAAGTAAAGTGTGTATAGCAATGCAAGTAACGTGCGTGACAACGTAAGTAAAGTGTGCATAACAATGCAAGTAACGTACATGACAACGCAGGTTGTGCATAATAATGCAAGTAACGTGTGTGACAACGTAGGTAAAGTGTGCATGACAATGCAACTAGTGTGTGTGACAACACAAATAAGGTGTGCATGACAATGCAACGAGTGTGCGTGACAATGCAAGTACGGTGTGCATGACAATGCAATGAGTGTGCATGACAACGCAAGTAAGGAGTGCATGACAATGCAACGAGTGTGTGGGACAATGCAAATAAGGAGGTGTATGACAATGCAACAAGTGTGCGTGACAACACAAGTAAGGTGTGCATGACAATGCAACAAGTGTGCGTGACAACGCAAGTAAGGTGTGCATGACAATGCAACGAGTGTGCGTGACAATGCAAGTAAGGTGTGCATGACAATGCAACGAGTGTGCGTGACAACACAAGTAAGGTGGTGCATAATAATGCAAGTAGCGTGCGTGACAACGCAACAGGAATATATGCTCCATGCAACATTAGGGCGCGGATTTCATGCCAAGGTGAGAAGTGTGCATTCTATGCAAACAAGGTTAAAATGTGTATATGCAATGTACATACTCTATGCAATATAAGCACACATACTTATTTGACACAACGTGCATATGTTATGCAAACATGATGATACATGTTCGATGCAAAAGCGAGAGAGGCATATAACAAATGTAAACTCCGTGAATGTGATAAGAACACTATAGAGCCACACATTCAAAGATAATTTTCGAATCAATATGCAAAAGGATACGAAAAAGGATACATTTTGTGTGTATCGAGTGCCGCACACGGAAAACATGGTTCGAGATCAACACGGAGGCCGCTTAAGCTTCAAAAGTGTATTTTCTTGCACTTTCTTGAGAGATGAGGGCACAAATCAACAGAACAACCCCAAACGAGGGTATTGGAGGTTCATCAGCCACAAGGGGGAGCCATCGGCCACCCATCGGCCACCAAACAAGCTTATCAGCCAACAATTTGGCCGATCAGTCAAAAGTGGCAAATTTGAGGCAATTTTGTCCATTTGCCTCAGGTCTTTAAGTATAGGGTTCCAAACCCTATTTCTTCACTTCTCCCTTGCCGAAAAACACTTCCCTCTTGCTCTAGATCATTTTTCCCCTTAGATCCGTGCTTCAAACACATTTTCCAACGTCCCAAAAACGTTTGATTCGCGAAACCCTCGTTGTTTTACACACTTTGAACCGATTGAAAAGTGTATTTGGTGTCTCATTCTTGATTTCCATCACTTGGGGTTTGTTTTCCCCGAATTACCCTTAACCTTCACACCCTCTTCCGCACTTCGACATTTTCTTCCATTTTTCACCCCTCGGGGTTGACTTTTAGTTGACTTTTGGCATTCTTGCCCATTTTCCATACCTTCGACCATTTTCTCCCTCTTCTCGAGATGGCGGATGATATTCCACAAGGTGGGGCTCCTCTAGGGATGGAGATGGATCCCGAGTTTGAGCCCTTGTTGCTCAGTGTTCGACCTTTCGATCCGGCGGCGTACCAGCCTGAGGTACATGTGTTGCCTTCTGACAGTATTCGCCAATTCAGGAGCTTTGCGCGAGGTTCTTCGGAGGGCTTGCTGCTACGCGAGCCAGAGTCGCACTTATCCTTTGGTGCCATTAAGGTATACTTTTCTTCTCTACTTTCTGCAATGTAGGTCATATATCTTGGATAGCCAATACTGCTCTTTATCTGATCATCTCAAGCACACTTGTACATCACATGCTTAGTTCACCCTGAGCACATTCATACATGATACCTGTGTCAACCCAAACATATATACACACTGCACTTCTATCAATTCTGAATACATGCATATACTGTATTTTTGACACTGCTTCACATCTGTTTGTCTTTGAACACATGGAGATTCCCATGCCTTCCGGGGATATGGGAATGCCATTGCACGCGACTGGTACATGGAGCTATCCGATGATGTACGCTACATCATCGATTAGGCCGGTTTTGGCGTATTCTTCATGGGACTCTCGCGCCTTACTGCGATTCGACCTCTTCTAGGTGCGCTAGTGGAGAGGTGGTGGGACACCACTAATTCTTTCCACCTTTCTACAGCAGAGGAGATGACGATGACACCCTTCGACTTCTCCATGCTCACCGGCATCGGAGTAAGGGGTGATCCGATCCCTTTCGACATTGATATGGGCGAGTGAGATGCCGCTCAGATCTTTCTGCTGGGAATTCACCCACCTCTTTCCCGACCAGGGTTCGTGAGATATTCATGGTTTGAGGACTAGTTCAAGGAAGAGATGCCAACGACCCAGGAGGAGGTCGAGCATTACGCCCAGGGATTCCTTATGTTCCTATTGGGTACTACTCTCTTCGCCAACCGGGTGAACACCGTTGGCCTCTACCTCTTGAGCGCACTGGTGGACGTGACTCGCATCTGGCGCTATGACTATAGTGGCGCAGGCCTGGCCACGCTGTATGGATATATGAGTTCTTCATCTCGCCGGAGCAGACACCTGCTAGGAGGCTACTAGAGAGCCTGGGAGGTACATCTTTCCCTTCTACTTTACAGTCCTGCTTTACATTAGCTGTACACCACATACTACATAACACACAATCTTCTTTACACTAACTATACACTGCACACACTGCACAATACACTACACACCATTCTCTGATTTCTGCTTTATTTGTATATTGCTTTACTGATAAACATACTCATTATTACCCTTTTACATTCTATAGTTGTGGGTATATGCCAACTTCCCGAGGCTTGCTCCAGAGCTGGAGGTGGAGATGCCCCCTATAGTTCCATATTCACATCGGTATGATGAAAGATGCGAGCGGAGCCCATGAGTGCCTTTCTTATTCTTCCACAGATATTTTGACACTGTAGCTGCAACAGAGGTACTTCAAACCTTACAGTTCATTTGAGCTTTGCTTCATATTGCACTTTTGATAGGAGATAACAATCTGTATATCCTGTCATTTGTAGATCACCTGGCAGCCCTGGGCAGTGCTGCTTGACACAGTTAGAGACCAGTACATGGGCACTCGGGAGACTTTCTGATTCCGAGTTGTTCTTAAGGGTCCGGTTTGCCGAGTACGGTACTTGGGAGAGCGCTTCTTGCGGCAGAGCTTCGGTTTGCCTGAGCAAATAGTCCCGATGCCGCCTCCCTTGCACATGAGGCATTCAGCGACGTACACCCCGCAGGAGATGACTAATTACACGATCGGCTGGGATGCTGACTTCTTCAAGCTCGAGGGCGACTACACCGTCTTCATCGAGACATATCTATGCTGCCTCTGGCCAGTGTTCGCCGAGGTGAGAGGGATAGACATACGGCTCCAGCGGGAGGAGTGGGAGCACCGAGGGTGACTCAGGCCCATAGCAGGAGGGGTTCCCGGAGGGGATAGAGAGCAGAGTGGCCAGACCTGCCCACTACCATGACATGCCGAGGACGGGTTGGAGAGAGTTATCAGATACCCATCGCTCCTCCCCCGGCTGATCATGAGCTCGTTGGAGTTTGAGGCTCGACCCCAATATATGCTATACTTTTCCTTATGTACATTCATTTCATTTGAGTTGATATCCCGTAGATTACTGATTACTTCAACACTTTTGCAGGCTTCGATAGAGTACACCGGACAGGCTCTGGAGCTGTCAGCTTCGGTGATGGGGATGTTGCAGAGGAGCATGGACCTGCTCAGCATCTATGGTATTCCGGTAAGTTCTTTCAACTTCCGTCCCAAAACCCTCTATAATCTACTCCATACTGATCTAACGCATCACATTATCAATACTACATTTGATATACCACACTCATATACAACTTACGGCATCGATATACTGCATCTCATATATTGGCCACGGCCCTCATACACTGCTATCATTCAACACTCACGGCATTCATACACTGCTCACAGCATTCATACACTGTAATCATACACTGCATTTGATACCATACTCAGCTTCACACAACATTACTGATGCATTTGCCAAATTGTTCTTTCCAGGCCCCATTCTAGATACCAGCCACAACGGGCGCTTGAGCGGGACCTTTAGTGCCTCCCCGAGCAGTATGAGAACCTGGACGAGGGACTCCAGCGCACAACCGAAGCAGAGCTGGGTGTGCTCATATCGGGAGCAATTCGCGGGCGCCTGCCCCAGATAATGACGAGTCTGACGAGAAGGCAGTGAGTCCACAGTCAAAGTCTTCCCCGGATGGAGATGAAGCTAAAGATGGCTCAAGTTCAGACTCAGGCAGCGGAGCTGATGGCGGTGGTTCTGGGCCTTCGTCGAGGAAGAGGGCGATAAGGGTTTCCCACTCTTGAGGCGATTGGCGTCGATTTCAGATGCTTTGTTTTTTTCTTTATTTTTCTTTTTGCTAGTAGTTTTTCACATTGTACTGCGTCAGGCAAATTTATTTCCCTTAAAACTTTGTACTTTTGTGAAAGAAAACATGATGGAATGAAAAATAGCTTTTCTAATTGAAAAAGGTGTTACATTTGTACATTCTAAGCATCGCATCGCATCGCATTACATTGCATCACATAACAATGTAAATGAGATTGAACTTTGTTTGAAAACTAAACACTCGAATTGCATTGTCTAAATCAGGTAGTGAACCAACTAACAACTGAAAGATCAAAACAACTCGATAAGCAAAACAAGGACTTGACATGCTAACCAAATGTAAATACAACTCGATAAGCAAGACAAGAACTTAATAACAACGCAAAATACAACTCGATAAAAAAAATGTAACAACTCGATAAACAAATTGAAGTAACACGGGCACGACTTTGCAAAATCATCACAAAAAGGCATTTGAAGTGGAACAAGTCACAAGTTCTCAACACTTCCAAGACATGGACAGCTCAGAGAGCAAAGGATTGGGCCATCGGCCAAAGTGGAAGGTCATCGGCCACAAGAGATGGCCATTGGCCACCAATACTAGCCAATTGGCTAAAAAGATGGTCGATCGGCCATCATTACTGGCCGATCGGCCATCATTACTGGCCGATCGGCCAAAAATGGCAAGAACCTCCCGAATGTTGCCACCTATCTTCTACTTAACACCTTATCTTCTACAGAAGCCTCAGCTTCGCAGTTTCTCCATTTCAACTCAGTTTTTACACCAAATGGAGGCATTTCTTGTCCAAAATCTCACAAATTGGATCGCTAACTTGGATGGCTCGAAAAAGCTAATTTTTGGGGCTTCGGAATAAATGCACTATTCATGTTGAGCCGGACCCCGCTGCGTTTTCCATTCTTCCATGCCGGGGCAAGGTGTTGGAATCTGGTAACTCACGTCTTTATCTTTGGTGGACAAGAGATATGTCCCACTTTCGAAGACTTCCAAGCTTTGATGGAATCTCAGAGAGATGAAGAAATCTTGCCCCAATTCCGCTTCGGCCACATCCAAGCCTTCGGACAGATGTGCAGGCTCACTTTACATGACGCTCGGTCTTTGATTCACGATGGAGAGTTGGAAATCCCTAGCTTGATTCATTGGTTTTCCGACGCCGGTGACTGCGGCGATCATCACTGGCAAGGTTTTCGGCAACATGTGCTTTGCTTGTGCATGTTGTCTAATTTCTTGCTTGCCCCAGGTTCCAGAGGATCTAGCATCCGTTTGATTGAGGTTGCCCAAGGGTTAAAAGAGGGCAAGAGCTATATTGCCATGACGCTGGCTGAGACATTGATGGGTTTGGATGCCTTCCATTTCCGGGAGACGACTAGATTCGCGGGGAGTCCACTACTGCTGCAGGTAATGTTTCCCACCCTATCTGACATATATTTCTCACATCACTCGGCCCTCAAGCTTGATTTTTCTCTCAAAACCCTTTTCCTCACTTTTCTCTCCACGTACACCTCTCTATTCTTTAATCTCTCATTTTTCATCCCTCTCTAGATATGGTTGATGGATAAGTTGAAGGTTATGGACTCATGCCCAGCATATTCAGCTCGCAGCTATTTCTTCCAGCGACGTCTAGTTGATGCCCCTGATGAGGAATGGTGGTGCAAATTGATGTGCAGCCTGTCTGCTGTCCACATTGCTTGGTGCTACCCCTGGCTCAATCTACCGGCGATGAGCTACAGCATGACTCACCAGCCCGGGATTTAGTTGATCGGCCTGACACACTGTGTCCTTTATTTTGCATTCCGATTCCAGCGCCAGTTCGGACATGATCAAACTTGTCTGGAAGAGGGAATAGAGTATCCTACTACATTTCCAGTCCGAGGCGCACAGCTAGCTTGGTATGCCACGGCATGGAGGACGAGAGAGCTTCTGGCCCCCGCTTTCACTTTCAGTTGCACCCTATCTAACGAGTGCATGGCTTGGCTTGATAAAGAGGCGTAGGTTGGGCCTACTTTGGCATCAGAGGCTTCCACAAGCTTTGGGAGGGGACGTAGGAACACCGTACTATGCCCCGAATTTATTTGCTTTAATCAATACTTTTAAGTTTTCTTTATGAATGTAATAAAGAGCAACTTCAATTTATATTCAAGAGTAGGAGAACTCTATATTGAAATGAATGTAATTAAAGGTTCTGGGTACTGAAAATTTTCCGTTTGGTCCAAAAATGGTCTAAGTTGTAAAAAGATTAATTTGAGCAAAATCAACTTTTATTAAAACTTTTCAAAACCATTTTCGATATGGATCACAACTGGACACACTTGAGATCTATCACTGAGATGTACAACCTCAGATCCCAGCAACTGGTAAGTTGCCCCTAGTCTGAATAGCACTGCACTAGAGATCACAATCGAGCTATTGAATGCAGAATAGACAAAGATTACCAACATGATCACATGGACAAAGTTGACTTGGAAGTGTTTATGGCTGGACTTCAAAAATAAAGTTGCCTATATATCCCAAAGATAGAAATCAAGCCTCACGTAGTTCGGCTCGGGTTCACTTATGTATTAACCCTCTCCTTTTGTGCTCTAACTTTTGCCAAGGCCGCCATTTTTGGGTTTTCAACCTTGTGAGCTCAGTTTTTATTATTTCAAATTTTTCATGCTCTAACTTTTGCCTAGGTCGTCCTTTCAGATTTTCGGCCTAGCGAGCCACTCAGGGAAACTATTTCTTCAACTTGTCCATGTTGATCGGCTGGGAGAACTCAAGGCCATCTAAATCCATCAGAATGATAGCTCCACCCAACCAGATAGACTTGATGATGTAAGGACCAGTCCAATTGGGTTTGAACTTGCCCCTAGGGTCGTGGATGGGAGCTCGGTTGTCTTTGAGCACTAGATCCCCCTCTTTCAAATTCCTGAACTTAACTTTCTTGTTGAAAGCCCGGGCAATTCTTCGTTGATAACCCTGGATGTGATACAGTGCTTTCAGCCTCCTTTTATCAAAGAGCATGAGTTCTTCGAACCTGCTTTGCTGCCAATCTACCTCAGCTATCTGACACTCAGCCAATACCCGTAATGATGGAACCTCAACTTCGATAGGCAGAACAGCCTCCATCAAATAAACCAAGGAATACGGAGTTGCCCCAGTAGAAGTTCAAATTGAAGTCTGGTAGCCCCAAAGAGCAAATGGCAGCATATTTGGCTACTCCCTGTAGGTTTCCACCATCTTCTGTAGAATGTGCTTAATGTTCTTGTTGGCGGCCTCAACTGCTCCATTTGTTTGTGGCCGATATATAGATGACTTATGAAAAGCCACGATGTACTTCTCCAACAAGTCGATCACCCCCTTCTTGAAGTGGGAACCATTATCTGAAATAATCTCATTCGGGACCTCATAGCGACAGATGATGTTGTTCCTGATGAACTTAGCGACGTGCATCGCCTTTAACACCGCGTAAGATTGTGCCTCAACCCACTTCGTGAAGTAGTCCATCGCTACCAAAATGTACTCATGCCCGTTGAACCCCTTCGGAGTGACAGCCCCAATTACATCAATCCCCCAGACTGAAAACGGCCATGGCGAAGTCATGTTGTACAGCTTCGACGGCGGAATGTTCATGCGGTTTGTATGGATCTGACATTTGTGGCATCGCCAGACAAAGCCAATACAATCCTCCTCCATGGTTGACCAATAATAACCCTGTCTAAGGATCTTCCGGGCTAACATCACCCCGCTCATGTGCGCTCCACAGTCTTCTCCATTGATGGCCTCCATCTGGCGCTTGGACTCTTTAGCATCAACACACAGCTTATGCATCTCGAGATGACCCCTCTTGTACAGTTTACCCCCGCAGACGATGAACTGAGCAGCCATTCTTCGAATTGCCCTCTTATCTTTGGCATTTTCCCTTGGTGGATACGCTTCCTTTTCCAAGAAGTTCTAGATGTCGTAATACCAGGGATTCTCATCTTGTACTTCATCTATGGTAGCAATCAGCTCATAGGCCGGCACGAATTTCTATTCGATGATGATCGGACGCATCCAAACTCCGAAAGGGATGTCTATCATAGAAAATAGAGTTGCTAATGAATCAGCAAACCTGTTGTTCTCTCTTTCAGTTTCTCAAATCGAGGAATCAGAAAGTCCAAGGTCTGGTGATAGATTCTCATCTTTTCTTCTTTAACTTTCCAATCTCCTTTAGCTTGAGAT
The DNA here is from genome assembly GCA_025200525.1 of Camellia lanceoleosa. Taxonomy (NCBI): domain Eukaryota; kingdom Viridiplantae; phylum Streptophyta; class Magnoliopsida; order Ericales; family Theaceae; genus Camellia; species Camellia lanceoleosa. The sequence continues at coordinate 38,608,318 of CM045768.1, read as the reverse complement.
ACAACAAGGTTCGAGTCCCCGATGACGTCCAACCGTTTTGCCCCTAGTTCTAGGGTAGCTTCTAGTCCAGCAATACATGCCTCATACTCTGCCTCATTGTTCGATACTTTGAACCAGAGTTTGAATGTTAAAGGTATACGCGAATTGTTAGGTGTTATCAGCAACACCCTTATCCCATACCTGTATTGGGTTGACGCTCCGTCAAAGTACATCGTCCAAGTCTCTTCTTCGACATACAAAATGGCTCGTCTGGGAACAGATACTCAACTGCTTCATCCCCTTCAACTGGGTGATCGGCGGGGAACTCCGCTACCGCTCTCCCTTTCACTAACTTGCGCGTCATGTACTTCAGATCAAATTCGGAAAGCAGAAGAAACCAACGGGCTAGCTTACCCGTAAGTGCCGGTTTCTCGAAAAGATATTTGATGAGATCTAATCTCGAAACCAGTATTACGGAGTGAGCCAACAGGTAGTGCCTTAGCTTCCTAGTAGCCCATACCAAGGCCAAACAATATTGTGGTCGCACCCCGTTGATACGTAGCCCCAGCATTCTTCAGTCCAAACGGCATCATCCTATAACAATAGGTTCCCCATGGGGTGGTGAAAGCAGTCTTCTCCCGGTCTTCGGGTGCCATCAAAATCTGATTGTAGCCTGAAAACCCATCCATGAATGAGAGCAGCGCATGCCCAGTAATGAAGTCCACTAATTTGTTGATGTGCGGCCAAGGAAAGTCGTCATTCAGACTAGCTTTGTTCAAATCCCTAAAGTCCATACATACCCGAATTCTGCCGTCCTTCTTCGGCACCGGAACTATATTGGCCAACCAAGTTGGGTATTCAGATACCAGTAGGAACCCTGCGTCAATTTGCTTGGTGACCACTTCTTTGATCTTCAGAGCCTAGTCCAGGGGGATACTTCGGAGCTTCTGCTTAACAGGTCGGGCCTCTGGGTCAAGAGGGATCTGGTGCTGTACAATCTCAGGATTCATCCTAGGCATGTCTTTGTAAGACCACACGAAAACATCTTTGAAATCTTTTAATAAAGCAACTAAGCGCTCGCGCTCCTCCGAAGACAACATGGACCCGATTTGGACTAGCCACGGGTCCTTCTCAGTACCAACATTAATTGTGGTGATTTCATCAACCAAGGGTTTAACAAACCTCTCCTGCTCTTGATCAAGCAAATATTACAAAACCGGAGGAATTTCTTCCTCGTCGTTTTCATCAAAATTTTGAAAATCCTAATTAATGCAATAAATTGAAGGCACAAAAAAGTACTCGGAAGCCATAATCGTACCATTCTCATTAATAACATCCAGTCCACCTGATTTCTCTATTACAACAGACTTAAAGGAAAAAGAAAAAGACGACCTGGACAGGACAGTGGCATTCGGGTTATCACCCCCAAGAATACCGGACTCAGACTCAGACGAGCTGGAACCTGATTCCGACTCCACAGACTCGGTGGAATCAGATTCCGGCTCACTACCTGACCCGGTGCTACTCGATAAAAAGCCCTCCTTGTATTTCTAGACAAAGGAGGGTGCAATGGATGCATCTAGAATGTTTGAAGATGGGCTCACAGCCGCTTCATTCCCGATCATGGAAACTAAGAAGTTATCCCCCAAGCACTCTTGTACGATCTGAGGATCTAAGAGTAGACAAGCCAGTACCCCCATTTCAATCTTTGTGCTCTCAAAATCCTCCTCCTTGCACTGCTCCGCCTCAGCTGGTGGGTCTGTTTGCTCTTCGGCAACATCATCCCCGGACAATTGCAAGTCAAAGAAAATCTCAAATCCCGGCAAGCGCCGCCTTTCTGCATTTAGCCATGGCTCTGGGAAGCCGCAGAACGGGAAGTCTTCCCCATTCTGGACAAAGCGTCCGTTCAGGGTACCTTGGATAGGTCAGTGCATCAACTCATAATGTTTCCCGGCCTGTTGGCTCTGGCTCTTCCGACCATCTCTTTCCCTTTCCTCGCCCAATCCTCTTTCGTAGGTAGATAACCTAGACCAAAGGTATATGGGTTATGCGGCACTTTGGCCGACGCTGCAATGGCTTTCTGGCCACTTCGCCCTAATCCCATCCCGGCGATGTGCTGAAGCTTGTTCATAAGGTAGACAGACTGTGCGCTAACGTATAGCCCCTCATCAACAGCTAGAATGTTTTGTACAACCCGGGCCTCAGCTAGGGTGAATCCTGACAAAAACACATCTTCCGCACCATGCTCAATCTCCAGAACTGGTGTAGAAACCTCTAGTGGCGGATGGTTTGAAGAATTCCTAAAGACGATTGCCACCCCCTTCTTGTCGGGGTATTTAAGCATCTGGTGCAGGGTGGAAGAGACAGCCTTCACCTGGTGTAGCCACAGCCACCCCAGGAGTAGGTTGAAGGTTGCAGGAACATCCAAGACATGAAAGTCAATATCCTGTTGCATTGGACCAACCTGAGTCCAAATCTGTATAGTCCCCATCACCACTCGGCTGGTATTATCATACGCCTGCATCACCTGGGCCATAGGCACAAAATCCGCAGGCTTCAACCCAATAGCATATGTCGTCCTTAACAGGCACACATTGATAGCAGATCATGTGTTAACAAGGACTACCAGTATCCATTTCTCTCTACACTCGACAGAGATGTAGAGTGGTTTGTTATGATCTGAGCCCTCAGGTGGCAGTTCCTTGTCAGTGAAGGTCAATGTCGGGAAAGCTCCTCCCGAGAAAACCAACCCTACCAACTACTCAAGAGTTGTATCGATGGAAAGTTTGGCCCGGTCCATGGCTATAAGGACGGCCTGTCGGTGAACTCTTGAGGCCATTAGCAGTCCCCAGATGGAGATGTCTGCTTGGATTTTCTTAAGCTGCTTCAGTACAGCCTCCTTCTCGAGTAGTTTTTCCTTCTGCCTCTCCACTTCTTTGTCCTTTCCAGACGCCTCTGGTTAATCCAAGTGTGGGGGCATGAAATACAACCCACTTCTGGTCATGTGGTCCACCTCTTCAACATACCAGGTGTCATCCGGTTGGTTCCGCCCCCAATCTTCGTCAGTGTAGGCAAGACGTAAGTCGTCGTCTTCCCACCACATCCCGTTGGCAACCGACAGACAACTGTCCGGTTCCGTTGCAACTGCTTCTATGCGCATAGCACATTTCGTCCCCGCAAGGGTTTTGGCCTTCCTAGCCCTCTCAAGATCCTCGATCTTTTCTTGCTCAAACTGCTTTAGTGTAGCCTGCTGTTCAGTATTTTCCGTACTCAATCTGCCCGAATCCTGAGCAAAATTCTTTATACCGGTGCTCTCCGACGATTTCTCCTAATTCTCGGCCATTCTAGCCATTATTGGTATCCCGGCTTCTAATTGCCCCTGTTCTGGCTGAAGTCTTTCAACAACATTTGGCTAGTCGCTGAGCCACCCATTATTCTCTGCTGACCTATCCAAGTCGAACGAGTTGATGTTCACATCCCTCGGATCCTGTTCCTCAGAGAATTGTAGATTTGCAATGTCCTCTTCCAGCTTTGCAAGGTCATTTAGCCCCTAATTTGGTCCATCTTCCCGAACCACACTAATCTCTGCCCCAACTGGCAACTCTACCCTCGGTTTAGCTTGATCTATTGGCGTGATGTAACCACTCGGGTTGTATACAAAACTTGTAGACCCCTCAGGCTCTGAATCATCATTCCCATCTGCTTCCGGCAGTCACCACCATCAGTTCAGGTTGGGTTTGGGAGGTGCTCAACATGCACAAGTCCATGCTGTTCGGGATGAACACCTCTGGCTTGGGTAGGTGGGAGGGAGTGATATATATACTAGGGTCGTATGGCACAACCTCAGTTTGGATCAGGTTGATGTGTTTCAGTAGTGGTGCTTGGTTATGTGGTGGAAGAGGGTTGATTGTGACACTTGGCTTTTCTGGAGGTGCGATCACCCTATTGTCAACGAGATCCTGGATCTCATGACGTAGTCTATAGCACTAGTCGGTGTTGTGACCATGTTGTTGGTGAAAGGCACAGTATTTGGCTAGGTTATGGGAAGCAGGAAGTTTGTCTGGTAATGGCCGCGGCTCTAGGGGCTTCAAATGCCCTTTCCTGATCAGAACCCCCAGAGCTTGGGATAGAGACATGTATAGTGGAGTAAAGGTTCTTTGGCCTCGGGGTGGATATCTAGCTGTTTGTGAGTTGGTACCGGACGCATCGGTGAATGGTGTGGCTGTAAGTGTTTTTGGAGGGGTGGTGGTGACCATGCCCACATTTGAAGTTCTGGCAGCTGCAGCATTACTCGTGTCTGCATTCGAACTGCGAGTGAATTCCTTCTTGGGCTACTCTCCCTCGTGGTCAATTAGACCCTATTTCATGGCGTCCTCAATTTGTACCCCGATCTCATATAAATCCGCAAAGGTGGGAAGGGGTAAGACGATCATCTTTTGCATCAGTTTGGGTTGGAGGTTGTGCACAACCATCCATATTTGATCCTTTTCGATCGGCCTGGTGGTCATCATAGAAGCTTTGGCACTCCAACTGGTCACAAAGTCAGAGAAGCCCTCTTTTGGCTCTTGCCTCGTTGTCTCGAGATCACGAGTTGTGATCTCGATCTGCATGTTATAGGAGTATTGAGATACAAAGGCCTCAGCCATCTCTTCCCAACTTCTCTTGATAGAGTCTTCCAACTTCACGTACCAGATGGCCGCGATACCCGATAAGGTCTGGCTAAAGAGTGAAAGCTTTTGCAATCTGGAAAGGCCCATCGATCGTAGGATGTTCGAGAACAACTACATATGTACCATGGGATCTCCAGAACCATCAAAACGGTCTATATGCGGCATCTTGAACTGGTCCGGCAAAGTCACCGCTGAGTCAGTGTATCCATCCTCTATGTCCAAAATGGAATTGACCCCCTGGCCCCATTTGAACAACTTCTCAAGCTTACTCATCCTCAGAGCAGTTGGGTCCAACTCAGATTCAAATGGTGTATCTGTTGAGAAGGCCGATGTCTTTGAAATCTACGGTAGAACTAGTGGCAGAACTGGTCCTGTTGGAACGTCCGTATCTTCCTGGACATTTGCAGTATCCCCAAGTGGTGGAATTCTAGGTGGGGGTGGGGGTGGATGCAAAGCAGATGCTCTGGCTTGTTGCGGTTGGTGCTGTTGTTGAAGTCTGGCAATCAGTTCTGTCTGTTGAGCCCACAACCTTTGCTTGGCGTGCAGCATCCCGCTGCATGGCTTGCATAGTCTCTTGGAGCTGACGCATCATGTCTTCCATACTTTCCATAAGGTGCTAATCTAACTGAACAATAGGTATATCTCTATGGTAGAAACGGAAACCTCAGCCCGACTATTCACTGGCGGGGTGGATAAGGACCACTGATCTGGTAACCGCTGTACTAATGAACTGCACCTAACTGACCTCCGTCTAATAACCGGGGGTAATGAAAGGAACACTGCTTGTCCTTCTATCAGATTGTCGGATCAATGAAGTCTTCGACCTCTAACCTAGAGTGCTAGGGAAATATTTTCTTGGTCGGAAGCAATGATGCTAAACTACCTTGCAAAAAGATAAATAAAGCATAATAAGGAAACAAACAACTAGAAAAACGGACAGCATAACGACTTAAATTAAAGACAACACACAGTTGGCATTTATAAGTTGAACACACTGTTCTCAATACTGATCACTGTCCCCGAATCACTGCCTCAAATCTGATACCCTCAGGTAAAACTGATTCCCCAAATATTGATGCCTGCAAGCCTGATACCCAGACTTGCAAACTGATACATGCATTCCTGTAGAGGCACACTCTAAAAGCACATAGCAAGCAAGTGAGAGCCAAAACACCTCCATGGAGGGGTAAGGTTTCCCTGTCCTATCTTGTCAAGAGCTAGGGTTTCACTATGCACATAGCGGTTTTAAAGAACCTACAATCGGGTAAGCAACCTGTCCTAGTTTGGAATAGTCACTATGGATTCCAATATGCACTAGGTCGAATGGTCAAAAAGGGTGCCTCGGTAAAAACCAAGGTTTGTGTTCTCGTCGTGGCAGAGCCCGCAACCGGTCAGCCTTATGGCACACAGCCTCCAGCAAACCGTTCAGGAATAGCAGACGGTAAACATGGTGTCCTAGGCGCACCAATAAAAATGCAATGCAAAGACACACATAAGTGTAGACAAAACAACATATCATGAGTTCGAGTCAGGTTCTCTAAATCCCCAGCAGAGTCGCCAGAAACCGTAGACCGCACGAAACACCGCTGCACGCGGGAGGGCGCGAATCGTAGTTCATAGCTACTACAGTTCGGACTCATGATACAGTTCTGAATCTAATCTCACAAAGTGCAATGTGAGACTAATAATCACCAAAAAGTCCAAATCCGGCAAATCATTTTGGAAAATTGATTTTAATCAAAAAGTGCCAAACATGGACTGCTTTGCTAGATTTCAAAGCCACCACCTAAATATTTTATTTTGGAGAAATTTAGGAAACCCTGACTCGTGCCTAAAGGCCACGTGTCCGTCATCACCAAAGTTGCCTCGGCTCAGGAACTTGGATACGAGAGGGGAAGGTCATGCAATGAGCACCCCCGCTTGCCCGATCAAAGGATCGACCTTTACTAACATGATATGCTGATTTTGTAAACACATGTGTTCTTATTACGGTTTATTAGCTAGCTTACTATGTGATGCGCACAACATACAAGTATAGACTAAATCACTCAAATTGGAACAAAGCATCTCATGCTTGTTTGTTTCAAAATGGTTTGAAGTTGCTACTCACAAGTAGGCTAAGACGCAGATTTGCCACTCAAGTGGGCTTAGAAAACATGATTTTGCCACTCCGCAAAGTGGGCTTAAAACTCGCATTTTGATGAATTGTTCCAATTCAAGCAATGAATCCTTCATCCACAGGCAGTCAAGCAGTCATAGCAGTTAAGCACATAGCGTCATGGCAAGCATACTGAACATGGCAACACTTACACACATGCAAGGATGCTAAAGTGTAAAAGCTTACCCAGTACTCCGAGCAAAAACAAAAGCTATGTTAGAAATCAATGCATGATCCTAGCCATGTTAAGAATGCCTAATGCAACACATGCAAAATGCAACTAAGATAGGCTCGGCTAATCTAAGATGTCATGTGAATGCAACTAGATAACATGTATTCAAATTGGTATTGAAATACAATGCAGTTAGTATGATGCGCCGAGCACGGTGCATACAAAACAGATGAATGATGCACGCATGCTAGCATAAGGATGCTAATTGAAATATGTCCTAAAACTAACCATCAAAAGCTGATAAGTAAAAGGGAGAAAGAAATGGAGGTTGGAAGACATGCATCACACACACGCGCACTTATTACAACAGTTGTGCCCTCGCGACGGAAGGTCCGAATGAATAAGCTAACTAGCTAATGCTACTTAATTACAAACCGAAACTAATTAACTAACAAGCTAATTAATTATTACAATCTAAATTGAAACAAATAGTTATGCTAAGCTAATTAAAATATTACAAAACAAATCAAATGACTAGTTACACGAACTAATCATCAATAATGAAATGGCCTCGCGGCAAGGAAGAGATGCATGCTCGGTCAGCTTCGCTCGAAAATCCACTACCGTGCCTCGTGATGCCTCTGTTTGCACTCTTTTGTCCTTTTGAAAATTATGCCAATTTCCAATACGCTTCTGATCCACCTTAGGAACAAGCTGAGGTGTGGTCGGCCAAAGCTAATGGTCATCGACCAATTTTGATAGCCGATTGGCAGACTAAGTGGTCGATCGGCAGCTCTGATGGCCGGTCGGCCACTGCTTCCTGCAAATTCCTCCATTTGCTGCAACAGAGCACTAACAGAGGCATGGCAGTGTATTTGTAAGAAAATGTGTGTGCAACCACACTCCTTATCATGTCTAAGGTTCAAAAGAGTGTAGTGCTCAGCTCTCGAGTCATCAATCACGCATCTCGATGCATGATGTCCAAAGAGGCTGAGTTGTACAAATCAATGTCAATGAATGCACACAAATATCACATAAGACTCGATGAACCTCCACGTTATCATATATGATCAAGGGTGTCGGTAACCTAAGAAATGAGGCATGTTTCATCACTTTGAGTATGAAATGTGCGACATTCCTCGTGTTTGGATTGATGTCCAACCCAAACACAATGCAACACACAACATGATAACACAATGCAATGCACACAACATGCTAGCATAATGCAATGTAACAACATGCAAACAACATGAACATGGCAAGGGCTATGTAATGCAACACTCAATGGACCAAACCAGTGTCAAACAAGGTTCATGCATGCCAAGACAATGGCCAAAACATGCTGAAAATGAAGTCCAAGAACAAATACAGGCATGCATACACATTGGTTTGCAAACAAGGCATGAAGACAACAACTCTCAAACACATTGAAGGAGTGGAAAATGTGAGAGTGTGGCAATGAAATAGGCTCTGAAATCATGTAAGAAATGATGCCAAATCATGCACATAACACAAGCATAGCATGCTAGGAGGCGCAAAGCTTAAGGCTAGCAAAGGGACTTGCACTATGGCCATATCAATCAAGCCTCAAAGAGCCAAGATGACTCAAAATAGTCCCAAGGCAGGTCAAAACAATGCCAAAAACATGCTTAAACATAGCTAACACAAGCTAGAATTAAAGGCATGAAGCATGAAGCATACTAGGCCAACAAAGAGGATTACACTACACCTACCAAAACGAAGCATAAGATGACTTCACCAACAAAAATCAGAGTTATGGCATGTCAAAATAACACCAAAAATGCATTGAGATGGCAGCTCAAAAGCTTAGGCAAGATGGCATACATATTGGCTCATATTTAAGGCATAAAGCACAACCTTTCAAAAGCATTGAAAGAGTGACACATGTGAGAATGTGACCACACTACACACACTGAAATCATATACCAAATGATGCTAAATCATGCAAATAGCCCAAGTAATGCATGCTAGTGGACTCGAAATACAAAGCTAGTGAGCAAGAATGAACTATGGCTATACAAAGCAAGGCATGCATGACCCAAAACACATACAACAGAGCTTAAGCATGGAAAAACATGAGTAAAAGCTTGCTGGGGTTGAGCCAAAAGCATGCTAGAATAATGGTCAAAAGCATGATACATGTTAGGCTAATGAATGGAAATGCACTACAAGTGCAAGGAGCATGCAAGAGGCTATCAAACCAACTCTTGACAGAGCTATAACATGCTGAAATAATGCCTAAGACATGCTAAGATGGAGCCAAGACAAGCTTAACAAATATTCCACTTTGATAAGCCATCAACACAAGGAACCAAGACACAAGGAGAGGGGATGACCCCCTCCTATTTGGGACCTCAAAACACACTTTCCACCACTGAAATTCCTCGAAGTTTCAGTGGTGAGAAGGCCAAAAAGAGGTGGTCCCAATAGCTTAAAAGAATAGCACAAAACAAAGCCAAACAAGGCACAAAAGGGGGTAGACCCCCCCCAACACCAAAGAGGCCTTAAACAAACACTTTAAGTACTTAAGATCAGAACTTTTTTCAGTTGAAAGCAAGGCCTAAAACAGTATGCAAAGGGGGCCAAACACTTAAGCAAAACAAGGCTTAAAAGGGGTAACAACTCACCATTGAAGAACCATAGCAAACCAGCACTTCTGAGCCAAAGAAAACAAACTTTGAGAGTCCAAACAAGGTCATCTAGTACCTCAGCAACAAAGCAATGGTGCTTTACTAGGTGTTGTAGTGCAAAAGTGAAGACAAAACACACTTTAAGGCTCACAATAGCACAATATAGAAAAAGAGGGATATGTGTATCTCTCAGCCAAATTTTAGAACCTCTGGAAAGGGAGAAGGGCCTCCCCTCTTATAGAAATTCAAGTTCTAAGCTTATTGGGCAAGCTAAAGGCTTGGTTCAATCCCTCTATACATGTGTATGGAGGATGAAATATGTGCTCACCAACTGTCACAACTGGCACAAAAATATCTGCAAAAGCAAATAAAAAGGCCTCGGCCAACAAACATGGCTGACCGAGCAAAAAGGGTGCCGACCGGCCATCAAAGGTGTTGACCGGCCACCACTAATGGCCGATGGAGAGAAGGAATGGCTGATAGGCATGAGACCTGGCCGATGGGTTGTAGGGCTGGCCAACAAGCCACCCTTTTCCCTCAGAAACAAAACCACAAGTTCTTGGTCCATAACCAAGCACAAAACAGACAAGTTGACTGGTTCTAAGGCAAGGCGCGTAGCCTAGACCTTCAGGAACTCAAAACGAACATGAGCATGGATGATCATCGAGTGTTCAAACGATGACATCCAAGTCTTGAGGACGGTAAAAAATGGGCTGTCTACAATCATGAGTCAAGTCCAGGACTTGATCATTCAATGTTAGGGACTTGGACCCCTTAGCAACATCTTCTTCTTCTTCTTCAGTATCGTTTGACTTGGCCTCTTCTTCATCGTCCTCACCGCCCGATCCTTTGGGAGGCGGAGGGAAGGGCACTTAAAGTTTGTTGATGTCTCGAAGGTCGGAATCCAATGGGATGGAAAGCTTGTTCAGAGAAGCCATCCAGTAGAGATAGTAACCTCGGTTGCAGGCTTGGTTTACTTGTTCCTTGTAAGCATCACGCACGTTGGCTTGGCCTTCGGTGTAGGCCTTCGGCGTAGGCCTTTTCATTATCTGCCTTGATTTCGACCACCTTAGTCGCCAAGGCCTCTTGTAACTTCGCCTTGACTTTAGCAATTTTAGCCTCAGACTTTTTTGCCTCAGCCCTAAGAACATCGGCTACCGCTTCAACGGCCTCCGCCTTCTCCTCGGCTTGATCTTGAGCCTATTTGGCAGCTTTGGCTTCATTTTTTCCAATAGCTTCTTTGGTCTTGCAGACCAACTCTTCTTTGGTCTTGCAGACCAACTCTTCTTTGAATGCCTCAACTTTCGTGGCAAAAGAATGGGCATGCTGGATAGCTTGGAAAGAAACAAACAAATTCGTATGAAGAACTTAAAAGACAAGTCAAAAAGTTCCAAGCCAAAACTTACCAAGACAGAATGTTGTATTATCAGAGCGAAATTTTCATATTCATTGATTTCGGTCATGCAATTGAGATCAGTTGGAAGAAGCACGGCTGTGGAGAAAGTGACATCGACCTCCATGCTATCGATGGCACTATCTCTAGCCATCATTGGCTTATCACCAATCATGATGGCAGGAGACCAAGGATCATCGGCTTTAAAGGCACTTGGGCTTGTGGCCGTTTGGGACTTCGGCTTTTTCGTCCACGAGGTATTGGTCAACTCTTTATCAAAAGGCCTCTTCTCGACATTGGAGGCACTCTTTTCAACCTTGGCCAATTTTGAGATTGGCACTGTATCATCAGTATCAACTTGGGTAACAGGGGCCTTTACCTTGGCCCTCTTTACCCTTTTTAATTTTTGTTTGGGTTGGGATTCTGATGGAGAAGATTGGACTATCACCACTCCTGGAAGGTCGGCCAGGAGGTCCTTTACAACAGCTTTGCTGCGGCCCATTTCCTCGGAAGAGAAATTGGTAGGTTTACTAGGTCAAATGCTGATTCTTCAAAATCTCGTCGTCTACGACTTCGGGTTCTACCGACAGGGATGTTTTGTGGGGCTCAGTATAAACGTCAGCGTAATGATATCGGGATGAGTTGGGGGGTAAATGTTGATGGCAACTCAACTAGATCAGAAAAGGAAGCCTAATCAGTTCTTGTTGAAGAAGTAACTAGAGGGGTTGAGATAAATGGTGGAGTTAGACTTCTCCAAGGGATGTCGAGCAAAGTTGACTTGTACGTTGGGATGTAATTGAGTAGTAGAGGGGCTTTGCACTTGTCGATGGGCAAGCCGAACAGCTTTTTCAAGTCCTTGCTAGGGAAAAATGTTTGTCGGAAGTCCTTTGCCGGCTGGGGAAGAGTTGCAAAAAAGAACAAGAAGGAAAAAGTATTCAATTGAAGATATGTGAGTTGATAAGTCCTAACAGAAATATGATTAAAAGGATGACTCAGTTCTTACCATCACCCTCTTTAATCCCCGATTGGCGTAGAGGGAAGAGATGAAGATCATCATCAGGAGCAAACTCCCAGTTGCTCGAGACGATAAGGTAATCATCTCCAACACCCTTGTTGGAGTCTAGGAGGTTGGCTATGATTTTGTATGCAGTGGATCTGGGTTTCAAGTAGTAAATGTAGCCTTTTTCAGACTTTAGGCCACACATGGTATAACAATACTGAATGTCGGCCAATGTTATCCTAGTGTGTTCTCGGTGAGCTAGGGCAATTATACCATTAATAACCTTGTAGGAATTGATGGCTAGCTACGTCGGGTTGAGTTTATAATAATAAAGGATATCTCTGAAGAGAATATCTAAGGGAAGTCGAAGTTCGCATTCTATGAGGGCCACAATGGGGAAGGGCATAGAGTCTCCATCTGGTATGATGGAGTCCTCCTTCCTGGCTAACCTAATCTGGACGTCAGCGGGGATAGAAAACTCTCTCTTAAAATATTCGAGCTTTTTTGGGGTGTCAACTCTCCATCTGAACATACCTATTATCTTAGGGTAAAGGGATTGGGCAACAGGGTGATGGATATAGGTTTGAACACCTCAGCTAAAATCTAAACTAGCACTGGGGCTATGGTTTTCTCAGATCTAAGGGGAGTTTGTTTCAGTTTCTCCTAAGTGTTTGGTTTCAAGGCAAATCCCAAACATACAAGCTAAGTACGAAAACAAAGGTGCAAGGGCAAGAAGCAGGAAATCAAGTCAAAGAGAAACAGAAAGAAATAGAGATTCAAGAACACTGAACAGGTGTGTGCAAATGTGCCAAGGTCAAGAGCAGTGACAAATTGTTAAAACATCAAACACCTGAACAGTGCATATGTGCGTGCAAAACCATGAATAGTATATATAGACACAGGGATAAATTGAACAGCACAAATTGCAAACAAACACATTTGACATTCTGAATGATGAAATTCAAAGCACGGTGAAAATTCAAGGAACTAGAAATGACTCATGATGACCAGAGCATAAGAACAGACGAAGAACAGTACAAATTATTCGAAGATACGAACAGTAATATCAGGGACTTATTGACTGAAGCCAAAAAAGGAGACGTTGGAGTTAGATGACTTGAGAGATCAAAATCAGATGATAAAAAGGTTGTTGGAGGAAGTAATTGGAGCAAGTACAGAGCTTCGAAGGTATAAAAATGGCGGAATCTAGAGAGCAAAAATTTGAGCACAAGAGAGGGAAATGCAAGAATGAGAAGTGAAAAGGCATAGAGAGAGTAAGAGTTTTGTCAAAAATTCAAAAAGGCGACAAACCATAATGACATGCCTTGGACGACGTGTCTGTCACGCGGCGTACGTAGAAGTGACGCGACCTGGTGGCGCGTATCAGGTATGAATCAATGAGAGAAGGACGCATAACGGAAACGATTGAGAAAACCGTGCGTGACAGCTCATGAGCAGATAAAACTCTTAGAGTTCTTGATTTAATGAAGCAAAAACCTTGGCTAGAGGAATGATCTCAGTTAAGATACTTAAAGAACTTGATTCTCGGTTCTTGATCCCTAATAAGAACAGATAGTTAAGTGCTGGGCACTTGAAGCCGACGAGTAATGATCTCAGTCGATGGGAAGAAATGAATTTTTATTCGACAAAAAACATGAACAAGTGGTGTAGGTTCCATCACCTCAGGTTGCCGAGGTAATAGAACCTAGGGGGCAATTGTGGGGACATATTTTGTGAATGATAGCACGTGGCCAAGCTGATGCTGAAGTGTTAGCTGAGATGCCACGTGGCCTGGTCATACACTAAGATGATTTTGGCTATGCCGAGGTTATCTGCGGAGATACCGAAATCCGAGATGAGCAGATAAGGGACAAGAGTCCGACAGTAGGGAAGGATCTCAGTCTGCATAGAGATAAAGCTCTTAGGGAGTTTATCCCTATCTAGCTAAGAGTCCTGGATGAGCATTGAGCCTGAATCCACTGAAGTGAGGCTTCTACAGGGATCAAGTCAATGTTAGCTAAAGCAGGGCACCCCTGTGGGTCTGAGGGATGTGTGATATACTGTCAGCAATAAGTTCTTTCTTGTGAGTTAAGCACAATTAGCTATCTTTGAGAGATAATTACTTACTTGATCATCAGAGTGCCCCCGGGTGGACGAACCACACCCCAGATTCTTATTTTTTTGTGACGGGTTGTTCAGGCTCAATCTATTCTGCTGGTGCTCTCCTACTATGTTCCCCTGTTTGGTTGTGTGGTCAAAAATCAACACCTACAGTATCTATCCATGAATATATACATGTGTGTATCTAGGTATTTATATATATATATATTATTCATAGATAAATAATAAATATAATATATATATATATATATAAGTCAAATAATATAATAAGAATACACCTCCAATCTAAGGGAACAGAGAACACATATTGTTACACCTTCATTTTAAGGGAAAATATCAATTCAGTTCCACTTTTGAAAAATAATTACATATTAATGATAAACTTTATAAACATTATAATATTAAATTATAAACTTCTCATGAGTATGTAAATATTTTTTTGGAAAGACCACTTATATGTAATTTTCCCTATTTTAAAAAGAAAAATAAATCAACTTTTTTTTTTCCCAACAAATAGAAACTTCTTTTTATGAATGAAATTTATATAGCAGCAAGTTACATACAAGGATAAAGCAAGCTAAAAAGGTTTAAGATAAACAAAGTAAATAAACAGTGAGATAAAACTTAGATAAATGGTTTTGTATAATACTGTTTGAGTGGTAAGCATTTTTATAGCAAATGAAAAGAGAGAATAGTAAAAATGAGGAAGTGTTTTTTAGAAAATGAAAAAAGAAAACAGGGAATGATAGTAATTTGTTTTTCAAAAAAAAAAAAAAAAGAAGAAGGAGAAAATGAAAAATAAAAGCACTAACCTTTTGATTGTTTGTGTATCTGGTGTTTCGTCTTCTAGTAAGATGCTCCATATTGCCAAGCTTTGAATATGTATAAAATTTATGAGAATTGTAACAAGGTGGGATTTGAAAGCTGTTAATGAATCATAAATGAATATGAACGAATGCACGTGTAGCATTCATATAGACCAAATTACCTAAGATAAATCTTTTAATGATTTTACAGATTGGTATTCTTTATCCATTGAACACTTTGTGTCGTCAAGCCATTTTGTGAATCAGCTCACAAACTCATTCATGGTAATCATCTTGTCAGCGACAAATAATGTAAAATAGCTTGAAATAACTTAAAATTCGATATATTTTTTGTAGAAAATTAAGAACTTGACACATAGAAACATTAAGTTATAATTAAAATATTTACATAAAGTTAGCAGCTTGTTTACATGCCATAAGTTTAAATATGTTTGGTTATGGAATGACTCCATAGAATATGTACAAACAAAAAGATAGGTACATCCTTAAAAGGAGATCAAGTCTATGCAAAAAGAGATGAGGTGCAAGCAAAAAAGAAGTGGTGGTAGAAGCAGATCAAGCATTCTTTGCATCAGGTGGTGCAATTGGGCCATTAATGGCTAAGGGTGTGACTTCTTCAATAATATTTGAAGGCTTCGAAGTGTTTCCCATTGAAGCTGATGCAAGTACAAATAGCTCTTCGCGTGCTCTTTTTGCATGTGGAGATGAGACTAAATCTAGAGCTCTTTCATGGAATTGTAGTGTATTAATAGCACATTCTTTGTGTATTGCATTAACAGTGAATTTGCATTGCATATATAGTGCCAACGATTTTGAATGGGTATGCACGAAGTTGGATAAAGTAGTAATCAGTGTTGCATAGGTTACCTAATGCATCGAGAGAAACCTATCCATCCTTTATGAAAAATATATATAATTATTTGGTATTTTTGCTTTAAATGTATAAAGTAGAATATACCTAGTATGACACTTACAAGGTTTGTATTGTGCATCCAATCTTTGGTAGTGATTGAGAAAAGATTCTCAACTTAAACATCGAAAATTGTTGTAGCTATTATTCTAGTTGTATCAATGAGTTCGATGTCAAACTTATACCTAGAATGATCCATAAAGACAATCAATTAATTGGTATAAGATATAAAATAATTTAGGAATTTTCCAATAGTGGATTGATGTTTGTAATGTTTTGTATGAGTATATAATTTACTGAGATTTTGGTTGAACCTTTTGGTTGTAGAAATTGCATTGAACTAAATCAGTAGAACTTGTGTCTATTGCTTTCTTGCATTTAGAGCAACTCATGTACCAGAATTTTTGTTGAAAATTTGGAACATTTGCCCAACCACATATCCAATAGTAAGCAGTTTGTTTGAATATGTGAAAAAAAAAAAAAAGGAAAAAAAAAAAAAAAAAAAGAGAAGCAATAGAATAATGGTTGTGAATTAGGATTTCTAACATAAAACAAATATGAGAGATTAAGATATATAAATATATATTTAATGCATATAATGTCATAGTTTTGCTTGAAATATGGTTTTAAATTAGGATTTCTAACATAAAATACATATAAGAGATTAAGATATTTATGGTTTTATCAGAGATTAATGCAGATATTTAATACATATTCGAAATGATTTGCACTTGAAAGGGACAAAGAGAGGAGACAAAGAAAATGAAAAATGAAAGTGGAAAATAAAGAAATTATCAAACTGAATTAAGTCAATTAATATAAGGTTAGTTACGTCAGTGACAATCTTGGGCAATTCACTGATCTTCATGATGTTGCTTGGTTTTAGTGGAGTTGATTGTGCTTGTAAAATTTGTTGTAAGTTGTTCAATGGAATTGCATTTATGATATTAGCATGATTAATGCACTTGTAGAAATTTGTAAAAAAGGATTGCACATTATTATAAGAATCAAGTCTAAATATGTTTAGTGAGAGAGAATGTGATTACCAAGTCTATAATTCTATGGCTTTTGCTATAGGGGGATCAAATATGAATGAGCTTGATGATTTTGTGGACAATGTCAAGCCTGTGTAGGAAATAAATTTATGTGATACAAGTTAGACTTTATTTTTTGAATGTAGTTAATATGTACATGGGAAAGAGTATTTGTTACCATTGTATGGTGTAACTTTTAGTCTCATTCCAATTACTATTGGAAATGGAGCTAGTTTTGTTGCAAAAGTTGCACTTTCACATGTGCTAATTTGATCCCATAGTGTAAAGACTGTTGGTTTCAAGCTGCGTAAAATAATGTTTAGTTGAGTATTCTAGATATTTAAGTTTTCTATAAAAGAACGGACTTACTATTTGTCAATTAGAATGACATCCATTAGGATTGTCTCTTTGCTTGAAGTTGTCTTCCTTGGTGGTGATATATGTAGTACTGCAGTAAGCACATTTGAAATGATAAATAAAAAAGTATAAGTACATAGCATTTGTTATGGTTTTTTTTTTTTTTTTTTGTGCTTCCTTAGCATCTTCTAAATCATTCAAAGGAGTGTAGTTGAATGAAAGGTTGCACAAAGTTAGTTGATCATCTTCAATTTCCTCAATAGGAGTTCGACCATGTAGACTCCATTGGTACTCATTGGGAATGATACGGTACTCTTCTGCAACATGTCTGACTGTGGCATTTGATATTGAATATGTTCCAAAGATTTGCAGTGCGTTCTTTAAAATTTCAATATCATTTCCATAAATTGTGGCTTGCATTTTTGTTTCCTGTGAATGTTTTCATTGTGTTGGTTTTGTAGCTCTTAACATGCCTCTTATGTTTGCTTTGGAATGCTCTCTTGTGCCTAGAAGTGTGCCATATGTCTAAGCCTTGATACTTGCATGTTTTAGTTTGATTTCATGGAGATAATAGCATCATCTTGCCACGTATAAGGGCTGTGAGCCACTGTCTTGGACCCATTTGGCATGCTTGGTTTGGTTGTCTTGCATTTTGGCTTGTAGGCCTTACTTGTATGAAGCTCTAGTATGCATGCTTGCTTGCATTTGGCCTCATTTCAGAGCTTTCTTGAGTGTTTTAAGTCATGTTTAACCTCTGTCTAATATGGGTTTAATGGCCCTTAGCATGCTTCTTACACTTGCTTTGTAATGCCTCGTTTGGCCTAGAATTGTGCCATATGTTTAGCCCCATATATCTCCATGTTTTGACTTAGCATGGTAGAGCATTTAGCCTTGATTTGCCATGTTCTAGGGCTGTGAGCCACTGTTTTGATCATATTTGGCATGATTAATATGGTTACTTTGCATGATGGTTTGTCGGCCTCAAGCATATAGTCCATGTGCATACATTGGTTAGCCTATTTAGATGATTTGGGATCATTTGGCATGCTATTTCAGACCTTAATCCATTCTCACATGTCTAGATTTGTTATCTCTCTTCATGCTTTAAAGGTGTGCCCTTTATGCTTTAAAATGTGCATTATGTGCATTCATGCTTTTGGGACTATTTTGGGGCTGCCACATGAGGGATTTGGGTGCCATTTTCCATGCTAAAATTCTGTTCTTGGTTATTAGATTCATGCCATGAGTGGTTGCGTAAATGTTGGTTAGATGCTCTCTTGAGTGCCCTTGGTTTTGGGTTCGAGTGGTTGGCATATTTGTGTAGTGTTTTCTCTATGATTTCAACCCATTTCAGTCACTATTTTGGGGAAGTTTGAGGTCTCCCCCATGGTAGTTAAGTCCACTACTTTAGGCTCATTACATGTTAGTTGCATACTTGGTCCGTTAGGTGTTATAGCATATTGGTCCCATTGCTTGATTGGCTCATGTTTGTATGCCATTCACACCTTGTTTGCCTTAGCATTTTGTATGCCCATTGTGATAGTTGCATGATGCTTGATGTGATTGCATCATATTTCTCACTGTTGCATCATTTGAGCCATGTTGCATTCATGCATTCCATGGCTTGGCTTGGGGATTGTCAAGCCAAGCATAGGGTTGAGAGGAGTTCACACTCCAAGTGGTGCAACTCACCTCAATTCTTGGTCACCAAGGCCTTGGACCAACACATGATAAGGCTTTGGATTTCATTTGCTTGTGTTGCATGCATTTACATCAAAATGCAACCTTGGTTCTTTGGGCTATCATGCATCAAAATGCACCATTGGTGGCCCAAGAACCAAGAGTCTTACCTCCTTGAGTCCCCGAGCATGATAGGAGGCAATGACCATGCTTATATGTCCCCTAAAACCCATGCCATGCATTGCTGTCTTGCTGCTGCTGTCAATCTGTCTGCTGCAGGGACTTTCTGTCGGCCGACAGTTTATTGTGCCGATCGGCACTGTTTTTGTGCCGATAAACTCCATATGAAGCCGGTGGACAACTCAAATAGCCGACGACCACTCCTCCCAGCCGGTGGGGTATTTCAGACCATTTGGAAGGTATTCCAGAACTTTGGGAATTTTTAGAGAGGCAGGGCAGTAAAAACAGAGGCAACAGTGCCATGACACGGGTTTTCCGGGCAAGACGGATTGAGCACGCATCATTCGCGCATCCCGAGGCGGGGGCTGTGGCCACCTTCCTTTTTTTTGGCATTTATTTATTTAATAATTAGAATTGTGTAATAATTTATTTATTCGTTTACCTATTCCGTCTGTATTATTATTTGGTCCCTCCGAGCGAGGGCAAAAATGTAATAAGTGTGTGTGAGTGGGTGCATGTCTTCCAACCCCCACTTCTTTCTATCCCTTTCATTTACCTGCTTATAATGGTAGATTAGGGCATACTTATTTTTAGCATACCTTATGCAATGCATGCGTGCATACATGCATTTGATTTCATGCCCTGTGCTCGGTACATCATACAAACTGCATTGCAATTTTCAATTCTAAATTGAATACGTGCTACTTGCGCATTTCACATGCCATGTTTAGGGTTAGCCGAGCCTACTCTAGATTGCATCTATGCCTGTGTTGCATTAGCCATTTAAACATGAACTAGGTCATGCATGTTTGCTAACTAGTTTCTTGTTTTGGCACGGAGTACGATGTGAGTTTTTATGCTTTAGCATGTCGCATGCGTGTGAATGTTTGTCATGACAGTACGATTGCCATGCGGCTAAATGCTTATATGTTATAAACTGTTTGAATGCTTGTGGGTGAAGGTTGGATTGCCTGAGTTGGAACAACTCATTGAAATCTGTATTTTAGCCTACTTGCGAGTAGCAAAACCTAACATGATTTTCGAGGTAAAACGGATATGCAATGTTTATTTCCAAGTTAGGCGATCTAGTCTATACTTTTGTGTTGTGCGCATCACATAGTAATTCTAGGTTAAACAACCGGAATAAGAACGCATAAAGTTTTCAAAATCGGATATCACGATTAGTAGAGGCCGGTCTTCGGACCGGGCAAAAGGGGGCGCTCATAGCTGACCTTCCCCGATCGTACCCAAGCTCCCGAGCCAAGACCACTTTGGTGATGACGGACATGTGGCCTTCGGCACCGAGTCGGGGTTTCCTAAATTTCCCATTTTAAACTATTTAGGTGGCGACTCAGAATCCGCAAAGCAATCCATGTTTGGCACTACTTTTTCAAAACTGCTTTTCTTCAAAACGATTTGGATTTGGACTCTTTGGTTCAGATTTAGAACCGACCCAAATCGAGTCCGAATCGTAGTAGTGCCCCAATACGAACGAACGGACTTAACCTCCCGAGGCGTTCGGGACGTCTACGCTTCGCGACTCACCGGGATTTTTAGAGAGCTTGACTCGAACTCGTGATATCCAGTTTTGATTTCACTTATGTGTTTCTTTGCATTGCATGTGCATTGGTGCGCCTAGGACACCGTGTTGGCCATCTGCTATTCCTGAGCGGTTTGCTGGAGGCTTGTCTTGTCAAGGCATGACCATAAGGTCGACGGTTCGGTGCTCGCCAAGATGGGAACACAAACCCCGGTTTTACCGGGGCACCCTTTTCGACCATTCGACCTAGTGCATATCGAAATCCGTAGTGACCATTCCAAACTAGGACAGGTTGCTTACCTGATGCTAAGTTATTTGAAACCGCTGCGTGCATAGTGAAACCCTAGTTCCTGACAAAATAGGACAGGGAAATCCTACCCCAATATAGGGGTGTTTTGGTTCTCATTTATCTGCTATGTGCTTTAGAGTGTAACTCTGCAGGGAACGTACAGACCAGTTTGCAAGTTTAAGTATCAGGCCTGAGGGCATCAGTATCAGTGTTTTGAGAATCAGTTGTCTGTGGATATCAGATTCAGGCCTAGGGGCAATGGTTCATGATCAGTGATCAGTGGTTGAGAAACAGTGTATCCAGCATTCGACCGTTTATTTTAAATACCCGACCGTGTGTTGTGTGTTTATTTACTTTGCGCCGTTATGCTGTCCGATTGTCTGTTTATTTATACGCTTTATTTATCTTTTTATTAGGGTAGTTGAGCACGATTGCTACCAACCCGATAGATATCCCCCAAGCACCCTGGGTCAGAGGCCGTCGACTCCTTCGATCTGAGGATCTGATAGACGGACAACCAGTGTACTACTCGCTACCCCCGGTTACTAAACGGAAGTCAATAAGGCAGAAGACATCACCAACAATACCAGAGGGCTTTGTCTACCCCACCTGTGCTCAGTAGAGATGGGGGTTTTGTATCACCAACAGAGAGGGAATATATACCAGTAATTCAACCAGAACAAGATAATATGGCTAGTTTGGAGGAGATGGTGCGCCACCTTCAAGAAAGCATGAAAGCAATGCAGCAGATTTCGCCAGTAACAAAGCCACAGCCATTGTAAGGGAACAGCAGAGACAATTGCCGACTAGAGCAAAGAGATCGAGACTGCCAAGATCAAGTTCCTCCCCACCAGAGTTCCTAATGCGGAAACAACCAATATTCAGATCGACAGATCTTCCCACAGGACCACCTCCGCCTCCAGCTCCACCTCAAATCCAACCCCAGCAATCAAAAACACCCACCAACCTACCGGACTCTCCCTTTGAGTTCGAGATTGAGCCCATTGCACTGATGCTGAGCAAGCTTGAGAAGTCGCTCAAGAGATCCCTGTGGAGTCAAGACTATTCCGACATTGAAGACGGTATACCGACGCAATTGTGTGACGTCACGGACAAATTTAAGATGCCACAAATCGACTGCTTTTGATGGATCCGGTGATCCCATGGTGCACCTGCGGTTGTTCTCGGATATTCTAAGGCCGATGGGCCTCACCAGATTACAAAAACTTTCTTTATTTGGCCGGAC
This sequence comes from Camellia lanceoleosa, assembly GCA_025200525.1. NCBI lineage: Eukaryota > Viridiplantae > Streptophyta > Magnoliopsida > Ericales > Theaceae > Camellia > Camellia lanceoleosa. The sequence continues at coordinate 38,586,111 of CM045768.1, read as the reverse complement.
CGCTTCCGGGTGCAAACGACCATCTGGTATACAAAACTGGAAGACGACATTAAAAGGAATTGGGAAGAGATGGCCGAGGCCTTCGTTGTGCAGTACTCCTATAATACACAAATCGAGATTACAACCCGTGATCTCGAGACAACCAGGCAAGAGCCGAAGGAGAGTTACTCCGATTTTGTAACTCGGTGGAGGGCCAAGGCCTCCATGATGACCGCTAGGCCGACTGACAAAGACCAGATTCGGATGGTTGTGCGCAACCTCCAACCCAAATTGATGCAAAGGATGATAGTACTCCCCTTTCCCACTTTCGCTGACCTCCATGAAATGGGGGTGCAGATTGAGGATGCCTTAAAGCAAGGCTTGATTGATAATGACCGGGAGCAACCCCGACGAACTTTTAATCGTGGTAGCAATGCAGGCCTGAGTGGCACTACCACCACGAGAGCTACCGAAGTAAGCATGGTCACCACCAACCCCCCTCCAAGAAATACGGCAGCTACGCCATTCTCCGGCGCGTCCGGAAGCAATCCACAAACAACCAAATATCCACCCAGAAATACTAGAACCTTCGCCCCGCTATATATGTCCTTGTCCAAGGCTTTGGGGGTGCTAATCAAAAAAGGGCACTTGAAGCCCTTGGAGCCGCGGCCCCTACCAGAAAAACTTCCCCCTAACCATAACCCGGCCAAGTACTGTGCGTTCCACCAACAGCACGGCCACGACACTGACCAGTGTTTCCGGTTGCACCATGAAATTCAAGATCTCATTGATAATGGGGTAATTTTGCCCCCTGAGAAACCCAACGTCACTACAAATCCCCTCCTCACACATAACCAAGCTCCACCACCCAAAAGACTCAATTTCATCCATACCGGGGGCGTGTCCTACGACCCTAGCACCTACATCACACCCACCCACCTGCCTAAACCGGAGGTATCCCTTCCTGATTGCATCAACTTGTGCATGATGGATATCTCCATGACCCAACCCAAACCAGTAGTGGTGACCGCCGGGAACGGGGAGGAGGAGGTCCCGAAGGAAAGACGAGTTGTTGAGTCAAAGTCTGCGAGATTTGGAATTTGTACTGAGAAAACGTATAGTCCGAGTGACTACATTTTACCGATAGGCCAGGACGTGCCAGCGGTGAAGCTACCAGCCGGAGGAGAACTGTGTGTAATCCAAGGGGACAGTTTTGGATGGGAAACAGATAATGTGGCAGCTGTAGAAGAGGACCTTGCTAATCTTCAGTTTTACAACGATCAAGATCCAGAGGACTCAGTAGTTAACTGGTTCGATTATGAGGATTCAGCGGAGGCCACTGGGTGGTTGGACGATCACCCAGATGTGATAGAAGAGTTTCAGCCAGAAGGGAGCCCAGTAGGGGCAAGAACATCAGTAACAGCCAGAAAGGTTGAAAAACATAGTGTATTGCCGGAGAGCGCCGGCACGAAGAATTTCGCTCGGGAGTGGAACATCTTGACCACAGGAATTGTTGAACAACCGGATGTATTGGCATAGTCAGAACAGGAAAGGTTTGAGGGATCTGAGAGAGTCAGGAAGGCAAAGGCCCATGTGGGGACTGAAACTGCTGTGTGCACAGAGACAGATAATGCTACGAGTACGAGAATGGAAAGTGTCGTGAGTACGAGAACAGCCATGCCAGAGCCCGACAGATGTTTGTCAGTTGCTGATGGGATGTGGTGGGAAGATGAGGATCTTTGTCTTGCCCATACAGACGAAGACTGGGGAAATGATCAACCTGACAGTACCTGGTACCTGGGGGAAATCGACCATATGACTAGGAGTGGACGGTATTTCAAGCCTCCGCACTTGGATCAACCAGAGACGTCCGGAAAGGATAGGGAGGCAGAGAGACAGAAGGAAAAGCAGCTCGAGGAAGAGGCCGTTTTGAGACAATTGAAAAAGATACAAGCAGACATCTCCATCTGGGGACTGCTTATTGCTCGAGTGCATAGGAGGTCATTTTATCGACCATGAATAAGGCAAAGCTTTCAATAGAGACAACACCGTAATGACTAGTGGGGTTAGTCTTTCCGGAGGAGCTGCCCGATGTTGACGCTATCGATAAGGAATTACGCTGAGGGCACAAATCACAACAAGCCACTCTACATCTCCGTGGAGTGTAGGAACAAATGGATACCGTAGTCCTTGTTGATACAGGTCCGCCATCAACGTCGCCTGCCCGAGGAGGACGCGATTGGTCTGAAAGTCGCAGACTTTATACCAACAGTCCAGGTCATCAGGGCATATGACAATACAAGCCGAGAGGTGATGGGAACCGTTAAAATCCAGACCAAGGTTGGGCCGGGACAGCAGGAGATAGATTTTCATGTCTTGGAAGTGCCGGCAACTTTCAATTTGTTGTTGGGGCGGCCGTGGCTGCATCAGGTGAAGGCAGTATCATCCACTCTGCATCAAGTGGTGAAATACCCCTATGGGAAGGGAGTAGCCATCGTTTTCGGGAATTCATCGATCCACCCACCACCAGAAGTGTCCACGCCTGTTCTAGAAATCGAGCATGGCATGGAGGACGTATTCATATCAGGATTTACCTTGGCTGAGGCTCAGGTTGTGCAAAGCATCATGGCCGCCAATGACGGGATATGCGTCAGCGCTCAGGCAGTATACCTCATGAACAAACTTCAACACATCCCCGGGATGGGATTGGGAAAGAGCGGCCGGAAAGGCGTCGCAGCATTGGCCGAGGTGCCACATAACCCCCACACCTTTGGGTTGGGTTATCTGCCCACCAAAGAAGACTGGGTAAGGAAAGGGAAGGAAATGGCTGGAAGAGCCAGAGCAAAGCAGGCCGGCAAGCCTTTTGAGTTGATACATCGGCCCATCCAGGGTACCCTGAATGGACGCTTCGTCCGGGAGGGGGAAGATTTTCCATTCTGTGGTTTTCTGGAGCCATGGTTGAATAAAGAGAAGAAGCGCATGCCGGGGTTCGAAATTTTCTTCGACCTACAGATATCTGGGGATGATGTTGCTGAAGAGCAGACAGACCCGACAGTTGAGGCTGAACATAGCGAGGAATTGGAGTCTGCGGACACAGAGTTTGAAATGGGGGTAGCACTGGCATGTCTACTTTCAGATCCTTTGATCGACCAACAGTGCTTGGGGGACAACTTCTTGGTGTCCATGATTGGGAATGAAACGGCTGTGGGCCAACCAGCGGCTATTTTGGATGCATCCATCGCACCCTCCCTCATCCGGGCAAGACGAGGAGGATTTTTATCAAAGACAAAGACCGTAGTGAGCCGGAATCTGATTCCACTGAGTCTTGTGAGTCGGAATCAGGTTCCAGCTCGTCTGAGTCTGAGTCCGGTATTCCTGGGAGTGATAACCCGGATGCCACAGTCCTGTCCAGGTCGTCTTTTTCTTTCTCTTTTGAGTCTGTTGTAATAGAAGAATCGAACGGTTTGGAAGTATCTAATGAGAATGAGGTAACTGTGGTTTCCGAGTACTTTTCTGTGCCTTTGGTTTATTGTTTGAATCAGGACTTTCAAAATTTTGATGAAAATGACGAGGACGAAATTCCTCTGGTTTTGCAACGACTAATTGAACAAGAGCAAGAGAGGTTTGTTAAACCCTTAATTGATGAAATCACTACCGTGAATATTGGTACTGAGAAGGACCCACGGCTGGTCCAGATCGGGTCCACGTTGTCTTCGGAGGAACGCGAGCGCTTAGTCGCTTTATTAAAAGATTTCAAAGATGTTTTCGCGTGGTCCTAAGACATGCCCGAATCGACCACGAGATTGTACAAAGACCGATCCTCTTGACCCCGAGGCTCGACTCACAAACGAAGCTCGAAGGATCCGCCTGATTGGGCCATTAAAATCAAAGAAGAGGTCACCAAGCGATCGACGCAGTTCTCGCCGTATCCGAATACCCGACTTGGTTGGCCAACATTGTTCCAGTGCCGAAGAAGGACGGCAGAATCCGGGTATGTATGGACTTCAGGGATTTGAACAGAGCCAGTCCGAAGGATGACTTTCCTCTGCCGCATATCGACGAATTGGTAGATTTCACAACAGGGCATGCTTTACTCTCATTCATGGATGGCTTTTCAGGCTATAATCAGATAGTGATGGCACCCGAAGACCGGGAGAAGACTGCTTTCACCACCCCGTGGGGTACATATTGTTACAGAGTGATGCCATTTGGGCTGAAGAACGCTGGGGCTACATATCAACGAGCTGCAACCACAATATTACATGACATGATCCATAAAGAGGTCGAGGTGTATGTGGACGACATGATTGTCAAGTCCAAAGAAAGAGAGGGCCACTACACCGCCTTGCAAAAGTTTTTCCAAAGAATCAGGGAATTTCGGCTGCGGTTGAATCCTCAGAAGTGTACATTTGGTGTTACAGCGGGGAAAATGCTGGGATTTCTGATTACACAAAGGGGCATCGAAGTCGACCCTTCTAAAATCAAGGCCATCCTAGAAATGCCCCCACCAATGACTGAAAAGGAGATGCGAGGCTTTCTGGGTAAAGTGCAATTCATAAGGCGGTTTATCTCAAAACTAACCTTAACTTGTGAACCACTTTTTGGTCTCTTAAAGAAAGGAACGAAGTTCCAATGGGACGGCAGATGTCAAGCCACATTTGAACAGATTAAAGAGTATCTACAGAATCCACCCGTGTTGTCACCACCAAAGCCAGGAAAACCGTTGATATTGTACCTGTCAGTGACTGAAACCACAATGGGCTACATGCTCGCGCAAGAGTCGGAAGATAAAGTGGAAGGGGCCATCTACTATCTGAGCAAGAAGATGCTGGATTACGAGACCCGCTACACTCCGCTGGAGAAGGCTTGTTTGGTCTTGGTATGGGCTACCAGGAAGCTGCGGCACTACCTGTTAGCTCACTCTGTAATGTTGGTTTCACGACTTGATCCCATCAAATATCTCTTCGAGAAACCAGCACTTACGGGTAGGCTAGCTCGTTGGCTGTTGTTGCTCTCCGAGTTTGATCTCAAGTATGTGACACGCAAGTCCGTAAAGGGGAGAGTGGTGGCAGAGTTCCTTGCCGACCACCCGGTTGAAGGGGATGAAACGGTTGAGTACCTATTCCCAGATGAAGATATTTTGCACATCGAAGATGAAACTTGGACGATGTACTTCGACGGAGCGTCAAACCAATACGGTTATGGGATAGGGGTGTTGCTAATAGCGCCTGACGAGTCCCGTATCCCTTTGGCATTTAAGCTTCGGTTCAAGGTCTCGAACAATGAGGCAGAGTATGAGGCATGTATTGCCGGTTTAGAGGCTGCCCTAGAACTAGGGGCAAGGCGATTGGACGTCATTGAGGATTCGAACTTAGTTGTATCTCAAGCTAAAGGAGATTGGAAAGTGAAAGAGGAAAAGATGATAATCTACCACCAGACCTTGGATCTGTTGATTCCTCGGTTTGAGAAGTTAAAATTCACTCACCTGGTAAGAGAGAACAACAGGTTCGCGGATTCGCTAGCGACCCTATCGTCCGTGATAGACATCCCATCTGGGGTCCGGATGCGTCCAGTCATTATTGACCAGAAATTTACACCTGCCTACGAGTCAATCTCTGCCATAGATGAAGTGCAAGATAACAACCCTTGGTATTACGATATATGGAATTTCTTGGAAAAGGAGACATATCCACCAGGGGCAAATGCCAAGGACAAAAGGGCAATTAGGAGAATGGCTGTTCAATTTATCATCTGTGGGGGTAAGTTGTACAAAAGAGGTCATCTGGGAATGCACAAGCTGTGTGTGGAAGCCGAAGAGTCGGGTTACCGATGGAGGCCATCCATGGAGGAGAATGTGGGGCACATATGAATGGGGTGATGCTGGCACGAAAGATTCTCAGACAAGGCTACTACTGGTCTACTATGGAGGAAGATTGTATCGGTTTTGTTCGGCGATGCCACAAGTGCCAAATTCACGCGAACCGGATGAACATCCCGCCGTCAAAACTGTACAACATGACGTCGCCATGGCCATTTTCAGTCTGGGGAATTGACGTGATTGGAGCTGTTACTCCGAAGGGGTCGAATGGGCATGAGTTTATCTTGGTAGCAATAGATTACTTTACAAAATGGGTTGAGGCCCAATCTTATGCTGTATTGAAGGCTTCGCATGTCGCAAAGTTCATCAGAAACAACATTATCTGCCGTTATGGAGTCCCGAATGAGATCATTTCGGACAATGGTTCTCACTTCAAGAAGGAGGTGATTGATTTGTTGGAGAAGTATAATATGGCTTTTCATAAGTCATCCACATATCGGCCGCAAACCAACGGAGCAGTTGAGGCCGCCAACAAGAACATCAAACACATTTTGCAGAAGATGGTGGAAACCTATCGGGACTGGCCAGACAAGTTGCCATTCGCTCTGTGGGGCTACCGGACTTCAATTAGAACTTCAACTGGAGCAACTCCTTATTCACTGGTCTATGGGATGGAAGCCGTTCTACCAATTGAGATTGAGGTTCCATCATTACGAGTGTTGGCTGAGTGTCAGATAGCTGAGGCAGATTGGCAGCAGAGTAGATTCGAGGAACTCATGCTCTTTGATGAAAGAAGGCTGAAAGCACTGTACCATGTCCAAGGTTATCAGCGCAGAATTGCCCGGGCTTTCAACAAGAAAGTTAAGTCCAGGAATTTGAAGGAAGGAGATTTGGTGCTCAAAGACAACCGAGCTCCCATCCACGACCCAAGGGGCAAGTTCAGACCCAATTGGACTGGTCCCTATATCATCAAGTCTATCTGGTCAGGTGGAGCTGTGGTTCTGATGGACCTAGATGGCCTAGAGTTCTCCCAACCGATCAACATGGACAAGCTGAAGAAATATTATCCCTGAGAGGCTCGCTAGGCCGAAAACCCGAAAGGGCGACCTAGGCAAAATTCAGAGCACAAAAAATTAGAAAATATAAAAACTGAGCTCGCAAGGTTGAAAACCCACAAAGGGCGGCCTTGGCAAAAGTTAGAGCGCAAAAGGAGAGTGAAAATACTCGAGTGAACCCAAGCCTGAACTACGTAAGGCTTGATTCCCATCTTTGGGATACGTAGGCAGCTTCGTTCCGAAGTTCAGCCATAAACTCTTCCTCGATCAACTTTGTCCATTTGATCATCTCGGTCATCTTTGTCCGTCAGCATTTATCGAAATCTCCGGTACAGTGCTATTTAGACTAGGGGCAACTTTCCGTTGCCATACGGTGCCGCGGTACCATTCAAACAAGGGGCAACTTTCCAGTTGCTAGGATCCGGGGTTGCGCATCTCAGTGACAGATTTTAGGCGTGTCCAGTTGCGATCCATATCGAAAATGGCTTTGAGAAGTTTTAATGAAGATGACTTCGTTCAAATAAATCTTTTTACAACTAAGACCATTTCTGGACCAAAACGGAGAATTTTCAGTACCACAACCTTCAATTTCATTGATTCCAAATAGAGTTCTCTTGCTCTTGCATACAATTGAAGTTGCTTTTTATTACATTCATAAAGAAAACTTGAAAGTACTAATAAAGCAATAAACTCAGGGCATGGTCAAGTCAAAAGGCCCTGCGCCCCCTCCCAGAGCTAGTAGAAGTCTCTGATGCCAAAGTGGGCCCTTCCTGTGCCTCTTCGTTAAGCCAATCCCAGCACTCATCAGACAAAGTGCAATTGAAAGTAGGAGCGGGGGCTAGGAGTTCTCTCGTCCTCCATGCTGTGGCATATCGGGCCAGCTGTGTGCCCCGAATCGGGAATGTAGCTGGGTACTCTGTCCCTTCTGGCGGACAAGTTTGGTTATGACCGAACTGGCACAGGATACGGAATGGGAAGTAGAAGATGCAGTGGGTCAAGCCAATCAATTGGATCCCGGGTCGACGGGACATGCTGTAGCTCATCGCTGGCAGATTGAGCCAAGGACAGCGCCATGCAATGCGATCTGCAGACAAACTGCACATCCATTCAAACCACCAACCCTCATCAAGGGCATCAACTAGGCGCTGCCTGAAGAAGTAGCCGCGAGCTGAGTATGCTGGGCAAGAGTCCACAACTTTCAGTTTATCCATCAACCACACCTGGGGAGGGATGAAAAATGAGAGAATAAAGAATAGAGAGATGTACGATGAGAAGAAAAGCGAGAAAAGGGTTTTGTGAGAAAAACCGAGCCTGAGGGCCGAGTGATGTGAGCAAACATAAATGTGAGATTGGGTGGGAAACATTACCTGAAGTAATAGTGGACTCCCTGCTAGTCTGATCGTCTCTCGACGATGAAAGGCGTCTAAGCCCAGCAATGTCTCAGCTAGAATCATGGCGATGCAGCTTTTGCCCTCTTTCAAGCCTAGGGCAACCTCAATCAACCAGACGCTAGACCCTCCGGAACCGGAGGCAAAGAGGAAATGAGATAGCATGCATAAACAGAGCGCATGTCGTCGGAAGCCTTGCCAGTAGCGGTCACCGCGGTCGCCAGTCTCAGAAAAGCGGCAAACCAAGCTCGGAACATCCAACGTCCCATCACAAATCAGAGAACGAGCATCGGGTATTGAGAGCCCACACATTCGCCCCAAGGCTTGGGCGTACCAAAGCGGTTAGCAAAATCTCTTCATTACGCCAGATTCCATTAGAGCTTGGAAATCTTCAAAGGTAGGACACACCTCTTGCCCATCGGGCTAAAGACGTATTCTGGGGTTCCAAAACCTTGCCGCAGCATGGAGGAATGGAAAATGCAGCGGGGTACGGCGCAAAGTGAATAGTGCGTTTATGCCGAAAGCCCGGAAATTCAGCTTTTCCGAGCCATCCAAGTTGTTAATCCAAGTTGCAAGATTTTGGGCAAGAAATTCTTCTATTTGGGGCAAATCAGTGTGGAAATGAAGGAAATCACGAAGTTGAGACCCTTTTTGAAGAAGATAAGGTTGGATAAAGGATAGCTGTTAGCATTCTGCTGGTGCTGACAATTTGGTGCCGACCGGCCAAATTTAGTGCCGACCGGCCATCTATTTTAGCCGATGATACATCCTTTTGGCCGATGGCCATTCCTCAAGGCCGGTAGCCCTTCTGCTAGGCTGGTGGCTCTCCCCCTCTATCCTCTGAGCTGTTTATGCTAAGAAATTGGGGGATCCCCACCACTTCCAATACCCTCCAGTGAGCAGTTCTTACCAGGGCACGCCCATTTGCTTATCGAGTTATTGCATATTTGCTTATCGAGTTGTTGCATATTTGCTTATCGAGTTGTACTCCACCCTCTTTGAGTCTTTGTCATGTTTATCAAGGTGTACTCGCATTTGGCTAGTTTGCTGAGTCCCTCTGTTTTGTTCATCGAGTTGTAACTGGTTTACTACCTGATTATTACGATGCAATGCTTTGTTTTCAAGAACGCAGTTTCAGTTCCAGTCACATTGTCGTGTGATACCTTGCGATGCGATGCATAAGACGCACAAATGTAACACCTTTTGAACAAATAGCTGTTTCATTTCCATCATACATTTCACGAAATAAAAGACGCTTTTGAGAAATAAAACCTGCCTGAGGCAGTGCAATGTGCTTAAACTCCTAGTAAAAAGGAAAGTAAAGCAGGAAAATAGCAGGGTAGCAGAGTGGATTGAATACCGTGAACCTCCCTTTGTAGTCGAATACCTCTCGCGCCTGCGTTCGGTTGGTCAGACGGTTCGACACCTTCATCATTCAAGAACAGTGCGGGAAAATGCACTTTTGGAATGTTAATGGATCTCCGAGTTGATTTCAAGCCGCGACTTTCGTGAGCGATGCTCGGAGCATGCGAAGGATGTCCCTTCTCGTATCCTTTTATATTTTGTGAAGTTCAAAAGAAATTGTTTCAATTATACTGTGCCGCAGTACGTTGCATTTCAACATCATGTTTTGTCTATACACATTGCATTGTATGCGTGCTTTGCTTTACTTACATGTGTTCAATTTCCCTTTATACACATTGCATTGTATGCGTGCTTTGCTTTACTTACATGTGTTCAAGTTCCTTTTTCTATACACATTGCATTGTATGCGTGCTTTGCTTTACTTACATGTGTTCAAGTTCCTTTTTCTATACACATTGCATTGTATGCGTGCTTTGCTTTACTTACATGTGTTCAATTACCTTTTATACACATTGCATTGTATGCGTGCTTTGCTTTACTTACATGTGTTCAAGTTCCTTTTTCTATACACATTGCATTGTATGCGTGCTTTGCTTTACTTACATGTGTTCAAGTTCCTTTTTCTATACACATTGCATTGTATGCGTGCTTTGCTTTACTTACATGTGTTCAAGTTCCTTTTTCTATACACATTGCATTGTATTCGTGCTTTGCTTTACTTACATGTGTTCAAGTTCCTTTTTCTATACACATTGCATTGTATGCGTGCTTTGCTTTACTGATATGTGTTCAAGTTCTTCTATACACATTGCATTGTATGCGTGCTTTGCTTTACTGATATGTGTTCAAACTTTTCTATACGCACCACATTGTGTGCCCATGCGCATCGCTTTACTGATACATGTTCAAAGTTCCTATATACACATTGCTTTGTATGCGTGCATTGTTTTACTGACATGTGTTCGATCACAGTCTTTTATACACATTGCATTGTATGCGTGCTCTGCTTTACTATATGTGTTCAATTACAATTTTCTATACACATTGCATGCGTTGTCACGCACTTTCGATTGCACTGTTTTGCATACTGCTAACAATACCATACCTGTTAAGTTTGTTTTCTTTTCAGGCACGATATTGTATGTACGGTTCATTTGAAGCTGGCGCAACCAGACGAACCAGACGGGTATTGTATCCTCCGCGTGAGATGTATCGAGAATTACATAATTCTCTTACACCCTTTCTGCATTGTAGGGTAGTTTGGATTTTTCTGGCTCAGAACTGTTGCATGCGTGCTCTGTTACAGCTTTCTTTGCATGATCATAAGTTATGCCCGGCTTCCTGCATTTTCAGTTGCATTTTGCCCCTGCCTTCGGGCGCATACCTCATTTGTCTTGCATGTTTGTCTAAGTCTTCGGCCTTGTCAAAAATGGGTCGTCTCTGGGCTTTGACATTCACTCCCGTCATTCTCATGACTTCCGAGTTCTGTCAAAGAGGGGCAACTGTAGACACCCTATTTTTGACCGTCCTCAAGACTTGGGCATCACCGCTGGAACACTCGGTGATTATCCATGTTTGTATTCGTTTGGAGTTCCCGGAGTTCTCGGCTGCGCGCGCCTTGCCTCAGGACCTCCGAACTCAATCGTTTGTGTTTGGTTTTGCACCAAACACTTGTGTCTTGCCTTGGAAGGGCAGGGAATGCCTTTTGAGGCATCCCTACACACCACCGGCTGGCTGGTTTGTCCATCGGCACTTTATTGTGCCGACCGGCACTATTTTGTGCCGACCGGCACTAAATTTTGCCATTTGGTACTCTTTGCCGGCCGAGCACTGTACACTTGCTTTTTGAGATATTTTCTCACAGCTGTAAAGTGTTTTGCTCCCCTCCATACACGTGTATGGAGGGATGAGCCCTTGGCTTGCTTAGTGGCTAAGCATTCCTTGCCTATAAGAGGAGAGCTCTTCCTCTTGGCTCAAGGGTTAGCCTTTTGAGAGCCAAAACTAGAGCATTATACATATATCTCTAATATACATCCATATATATCTATACCTCCCTCTCTCTCCTCTTGTGTGTGTGTTTTTAGGCCAAAAAGTGTAGTTTTACTTCATTTTTGCTCCTTTACACACACCATTACACCCTAGCTCGAGATTGAGAGACTTGGAAGGTTATTTGTGTTGGTTTTGGACTGGTTTTGAGCATTAGAGAGTGGCTGCATCACTTGTTCTTCAAAGGATCTTCAAGGGTAAGAACATCACTTTATATTCCCCATTCTTGCAACCTCTTTCTACCCTCTTTACTTCGTGTTTTTGAGTTTGTGTTTAAGATAAAAAAGTCTTGTTTTTACTTGTTCTTGAACCTTCATTAAGGTCCTTTTTTGGTTTGAGCAAAGGTCCATCCTATTAGGCCTTATATGGCCACTTTTGGTGCCTTTGCTTAAGACCCTCTTTACTTGGTATTCTTGGCCTTCCCACCACTGAAAACCAGTGGGTTTTCAGTGGTGAGGAAGGTGGTTTTAAGTCTCATATAGGGGAGAGACACCCCTCTCCCCTTGGCCCTTTGTTTGCCTTCATTTTTGGCTCATGAGGTAATGTGCATGCATGCTTGTTTTAGCTTCATTTCAGGGACTTTTTGGGTGTTTGAGGTCATGTTTTGCCTCTGTTTTTGGTCGGTTTTGTAGCTCTTAACATGCCTCTTATGTTTGCTTTGGAATGCTCTCTTGTGCCTAGAAGTGTGCCATATGTCTAAGCCTTGATACTTGCATGTTTTAGTTTGATTTCATGGAGATAATAGCATCATCTTGCCACGTATAAGGGCTGTGAGCCACTGTCTTGGACCCATTTGGCATGCTTGGTTTGGTTGTCTTGCATTTTGGCTTGTAGGCCTTACTTGTATGAAGCTCTAGTATGCATGCTTGCTTGCATTTGGCCTCATTTCAGAGCTTTCTTGAGTGTTTTAAGTCATGTTTAACCTCTGTCTAATATGGGTTTAATGGCCCTTAGCATGCTTCTTACACTTGCTTTGTAATGCCTCGTTTGGCCTAGAATTGTGCCATATGTTTAGCCCCATATATCACCATGTTTTGACTTAGCATGGTAGAGCATTTAGCCTTGATTTGCCATGTTCTAGGGCTGTGAGCCACTGTTTTGATCATATTTGGCATGATTAATATGGTTACTTTGCATGATGGTTTGTCGGCCTCAAGCATATAGTCCATGTGCATACATTGGTTAGCCTATTTAGATGATTTGGGATCATTTGGCATGCTATTTCAGACCTTAATCCATTCTCACATGTCTAGATTTGTTATCTCTCTTCATGCTTTAAAGGTGTGCCCTTTATGCTTTAAAATGTGCATTATGTGCATTCATGCTTTTGGGACTGTTTTGGGGCTGCCACATGAGGGATTTGGGTGCCATTTTCCATGCTAAAATTTTGTTCTTGGTTATTAGATTCATGCCATGAGTGGTTGCGTAAATGTTGGTTAGATGCTCTCTTGAGTGCCCTTGGTTTTGGGCTCGAGTGGTTGGCATATTTGTGTAGTGTTTTCTCTATGATTTCAACCCATTTTAGTCACTATTTTGGGGAAGTTTGAGGTCTCCCCCATGGTAGTTAAGTCCACTACTTTAGGCTCATTACATGTTAGTTGCATACTTGGTCCCTTAGGTGTTATAGCATATTGGTCCCATTGCTTGATTGGCTCATGTTTGTATGCCATTCACACCTTGTTTGCCTTAGCATTTTGTATGCCCATTGTGATAGTTGCATGATGCTTGATGTGATTGCATCATATTTCTCACTGTTGCATCATTTGAGCCATGTTGCATTCATGCATTCCATGGCTTGGCTTGGGGATTGTCAAGCCAAGCATAGGGTTGAGAGGAGTTCACACTCCAAGTGGTGCAACTCACCTCAATTCTTGGTCACCAAGGCCTTGAACCAACACATGATAAGGCTTTGGATTTCATTTGCTTGTGTTGCATGCATTTACATCAAAATGCAACCTTGGTTCTTTGGGCTATCATGCATCAAAATGCACCATTGGTGGCCCAAGAACCAAGAGTCTTACCTCCTTGAGTCCCCAAGCATGATAGGAGGCAATGACCATGCTTATATGTCCCCTAAAACCCATGCCATGCATTCTTTGTCTTCTTCTTCTTTGTCAATCTGTCTCTTCTCGGGGACTTTCACGGCGGCGGTTTATTGTGCCGATCGGCACTGTTTTTGGGCCGATAAAGTCCATATGAAGCCGGTGGACAAACCAAATAGCCGACGACCACCCCTACTAGCCGGTGGGGTATTTGCACCATTTGGAAGGTATTCGAACTTTGGGAATTTTAGAGGCGAGGCGGTAAAAGCGAGGCAACAATGCCATGACACGGGTTTTCCGGGCAAGACGGATCGAGCACGCATCATTCGCGCATCCCGAGGCGGGGGCTGTGGCCACCTTCCTTTTTTTTGGCATTTATTTATTTAATAATTAGAATTGTGTAATAATTTATTTATTCGTTTATGTATTATTATTTGGTCCCTCCGAGCGAGGGCAAAAATGTAATAAGTGTGTGTGAGTGGGTGCATGTCTTCCAACCCCCACTTCTTTCTATCCCTTTCATTTACCTGCTTATAATGGTAGATTAGGGCATACTTATTTTTAGCATACCTTATGCAATGCATGCGTGCATACATGCATTTGTTTATATGCACCGGGCTCGGTACATCATACAAACTGCATTGCAATTTTCAATTCTAAATTGAATACGTGCTACTCCCGCATTTCACATGCCATGTTTAGGGTTAGCCGAGCCTACTCTAGATTGCATCTATGCCTGTGTTGCATTAGCCATTTAAACATGAACTAGGTCATGCATGTTTGCTAACTAGTTTCTTGTTTTGGCACGGAGTACGATGTGAGTTTTTATGCTTTAGCATGTCGCATGCGTGTGAATGTTTGTCATGATTGTACGATTGCCATGCGGCTAAATGCTTATATGTTATAAACTGTTTGAATGCCTGTGGGTGAAGGTTGGATTGCCTGAGTTGGAACAACTCATTGAAATCTGTATTTTAGCCTACTTGCGAGTAGCAAAACCTAACACGATTTTCGAGGTAAAACGGATATGCAATGTTTATTTCCAAGTTAGGCGATCTAGTCTATACTTTTGTGTTGTGCGCATCACATAGTAATTCTAGGTTAAACAACCGGAATAACAACGCATAAAGTTTTCAAAATCGGATATCACGATTAGTAGAGGCCGGTCTTCGGACCGGGCGAAAGGGGGTGCTCATAGCTGACCTTCCCCGATCGTACCCAAGCTCCCGAGCCAAGACCACTTTGGTGATGACGGAAATGTGACCTTCGGCACCGAGTCGGGGTTTCCTAAATTTCCCATTTTAAAATATTTAGGTGGCGACTCTGTAATCTGGCAAAGCAGTCCATGTTTGGCACTACTTTTTCAAAATCTATTTTTCTTCAAAACGATTTGCCGGATTTGGACTCTTTGGTTCAGATTTAGAACCGACCCAAATCGAGTCCGAACTGTAGTAGTGCCCCCAATACGAACGGAACGGGACTTAACCCTCCCGGGGCGTTCGGGGACGTCTACAGCAGCCCAAAGGAGGGTTGAAGTTGCCAGGTCTGAACCCCCACCTGTTGTGCTTGAGTCTTCGCCGCCTGCTCCTACTGAAGAAATGGAGCATATTGTTATAACCGAAACGGAGCAAATTAATATTGATTAGTCGGACAATCTAGTGGCCGAACAGAGGGGGGAAAACTGCCCCGCTGAGGATGAAGTCGACTCTTTAGAAAATCAAACTGATAAACGGTCGAGCGTAGAAGAGTTGCAGGACTTGGCTGCGCCATTTATCATACAACCAAAAATAAAGAACGTGCTGGTTGCTTCAGATGCTTCGGCTTTGAAGGACGCCATCGTGGCCTTAAGCGTGGCCTCGTCGATTTCTTTGTCGATTGACAGTGCAGCATTCCGTGTAGAGCCAGATGTGGTATCAATAGCATTAGCTATTCAATCAGCGATATTCATACGTAATTTAAACAAAATATTTCATTCCTTTTTATACCAACTATCTTATTAATCCTTTGTTTATAAGCAGCAGGTACGATCGTAGAAATACGTTGCCGTCATTATGACGTTATCGAGCAAATTGGCCTGCTCAAAGCCGAACTCGAAGCTGAAAAGGGCAAGGCTGAAGAGGCCTCCCTTAGAGCCGAATCCAAAACTGGAAAAGCAGTTGAAGAGTGAGCCAAGCCCAATGCCGAGGAAGAAAAGGCTGAATATTCAGATCAACTCAGGCAAGCCGTCGAAGAAAGAGCGAACACGAGTGAGGACGCACTCAGGAGGTGATTACCAAATTGGAAGCCGACTTGGCAGAATCGAAGAAGACAAAAGAAATTGCCGACTCTGAGATCTCCAAGGCGTTCCAAGCTGGAGAAAATGTCGCCTCAGAAAAATATGTGGAGGAAGTGCCTAAGTTCAAAAATCGGGGCTTCAAACACGGCTGGCTCATGGCTCTGGCTGCCGCTAATGTGACATTGGAGCAGCCAATTCATACAAGCAGCTAGAGGTTGAACCGCTGGAGTCTGATCCTGAGGAATGAGCTCCATATATCAATGTAATTTTGCTTTTTCCTTTTTGTTTGGTGTTTTGCTGTACGTAGTTTTCATAGATTGTTGCTTATTTAGTTTGTTTAGAAGTTAAATATAGGGCAATTTTCATGTGTAAAATGATGATTGTTTGTACTCAATTTATTAATCAAAATCGCCTTTTTGTATGTTTTCTGCATATGCTAATTATTAGCCAAGTATGATGTAACTTAATTCGGCAATAACATAATCGGCTCTAACATAAACTTTCTGCATGTGCTAATTAATAGCCATGTAACTTAATTCGGCACTAACATAATCAGCTATAACATAATCTTTCTGAGTGTGCTAATTAATAGCCAAGTATGGTGATGTAACTTCATTCGGCAATAACATAATCTTTCTGCATGTGCCAATTAATAGCCAAGTATGGTGATGTAATCATATGGACAAGTCGTTCTAAAGCCAAATAATCATGTCTTGTGTCAATTTGAACATTGAAGAGCTGAATAAAACATGCAACTTGAATATAATCTACCGATCAGAAGGGGTATTGTTAATATGTTTATCAATAGAGCCCAAATATCTTACTGCATTTGCCCTTGCCCTAGCTGATCGATGAATAGAATTGCCGAATACTTGTGGTTTACGGATTGAGTGGGGCATAGTAATTTGTTGGCACAATGCATTGCAATTAAGCTGAATATATTTATTAATATGCCCTTGCCCCAGCTAATCAATGAACAGAATCGCCAAATAGATTTATTAATCTGCCCTTGTCCTAGCTGATCAATGAACAGAATCGCTGAATAGATTTATTAATCTACCCTTGCCCCAGCTGATCAATGAACAGAATTGCTGAATACTTGTGGTGCATGGATTGGGTGGGGCACAATAATTTTTCGACGCAATGCATTGAAGCGATCGCTTTGGGAACGCTGCACCCGTAATTAATAAGTGGGGTGGGGGCTAAGTGCACGTGAGTTTTATACTATTGTCAAATTCAATCGACTGCGAGAGGGGAAGGAGCATAGTGTCGAAATGAGAAAATTTGGATGTCAAGAAGAATATTCTTCAACAGCAGAAGGGGAAGGCAGGACACTAGCTGAACTGGACTCAGAGATGAATCGAGGTGGAAAACCTACGCGAATAGGAGACAGGACATTGGAGGAGCACGAAAGGCGCCACTCACGCCGTCATCAAAGTAGATCTCCAAGAGTAAGCAGGGTAGGAAAGTCACCTAGGAAGGAAAGGCAGCAGTGAGGGAGCTCCCCCTATTCGCGAAATGAAACCAGCAGGACACCACACCCATTGAGTTTTTTAGTCTTTGTTGGGAATAAACCGATGATAGAAGTGTATTCGATTATCTGCGATCCAAATGTGGCAGTCGAGTTCGCTCGACAAATTTTTTCGCCCGAAGTCCAGTAATCAATGGTCGGTCGGCCCGATTACGAAGTTTTTCAAGAGGGCGTCCATGGAGCAGTAAAGGGACTATACACCTCCTATAAAATCGGCATGCGTCTTCGTGACGCACAAAGAAAGATAGAGCAGAAAGACGGTCGCATTCGGAGCTTGGAAGCTCGCGTAGAGAAAGCCGAGAACGAGTTGAAGAAAGCTAAGGCTTTCGAAACGCAGTTGGCAAGTCAAATGAACCCGATTGTGGCGGAAAGAGTAAACCAGCGTCTATTGGATCATGTGATTGCCAACCGAGATACAACGAGCATGTTCGCAAGAGAAACAATAAGAATGAAGGCCTACGAACCAGGTTTTCATAATGCCCGAAAAATTGGTATTGAAAAGACAAAGGAAAAATTAGCTGGGGATGTCTGTCGATGCAAAAATCGTGGATTTAAGCATGAATGGATCAAGGCTCTGTAGGCCGCAGGTATCGATTCGGCGTCACCTTTGTATCAGAATTACAAATTTCCTTTCGAGGCTTATGACGACAAAAAATCCGACGATGAAAAGACTGTCGAATAGAATTACATATCAATACATTATTGTAGCATTCGTCAAAAAGTCATGTATTTGTGTTTATTTAATGAAATAAATATTTGCTTTATTATTTCGATTCATGTTTGTATCTACTTGTGATAATCGTATATTGATCCATGCCATTCTATTGTCAAATTTGGTCCTTCTGAATTTGAAGGGTTACCCAGTTGTTCGAGCTTTCGAACTATGGGTGCTCAGAATTCGGAGGCTTATTTGGCCCAAATGTGATATCCACGCAGGGCGCTCTGAATTCGGAGTCGTATTGTCTTGGCCAATCGTGATATCCACGAAAGGTACTCCGAATTTGGAGGCTTATTTGACCCAAACATTGCATCTACGTAGGGCGCTCCGAATTTGGAGTCTTATTATCTTAGCCAATCGTGATTTCAACAAAGGGCGCTCCGAATTCGAAGTCTTATTGTCTTTGCCAATCGTGATATCCATGAAGGGCACTTCGAATTCAGAGGCTTATTCGGCCCAAACGTTGCATCCACGTAGGGTACTCCGAATTCTGAGTCTTATATTCATTATTAAACCATTATTAACGAGATTGCGATAAGAAAAGGCATTGCACTGGGAAATTGAAAGATCTATGCATAACATATCAGCAAAAATTCGAAACAAACTAGCATACCGTACAAGTTGGCTTAGTGATAAAATTTGCACAAATGTGTGGAATTCCAGAGGCGTGGCAAACTTCTCCCAGACATGTCTTTGAGCCGATATGCCCCAGTTTCGGCAATTGAATCAACCTGATAAAGGCCGTCCCAGTTGGGGCCTAATTTTCCATCTGCCGGATTCTTACTAGCAGGAAATACTTTTTTGAGGACCAGTTCTCTAGGCATAAAAATGTGGGGGCCGAATAATAAGAGATGTAAATAGGCCGAATAATTGGACCACGAGTCGAAATATATACATCACATTCGGCCCTAGTCGGCCAAATAGCCGGTTGATTAAGGGGGCCGAGTGGAAAGCGGTTTGCAGCAAAAGGAGCCGAATAAATAGTTATACGGAAAATCAAAAGTGGGCCCAACCCCGAGGCCCAGAAAAGAAAAGTTATAAATAGAAGAACATCAGCCAGAAAGAGCTATGTGAGAACTAGTATACTTAACTTAAGATACAAGCAATCAAGAGAGTATACACTGACTTATCTGTCGGAGTGCTAATTCTAGCACCCCCGACCGGAGTGTTCATTCCTTTTCAGGCAGCTAGCTGAGGATCACGAGCATCCCCTAGGATCAGAAGAATATTTCCAAACCACTTCCCCACAATTGGCGCCGTCTGTGGGAATACTCAAATACATCTATGGCGGGCATAACGGAAGACCCTCCGATAGTCACTGACAAAACCACACAGAGAGACGACCTCACTCTAACAAACATGCTTGGACTAGAGACTATTGCCGCAAGACGCACCTCGAACTTCGCTTCACCCTCGACTTTAGTGCCTGAGACAATGCAAGCAATCATGGAACAAGCAAAGCAAAACGAATAAAGGTTAGAGAACATGATCGCTAAGAACAAACATCTTCGTCAGGATTTGGCCTTGGAAATGGTGAAGTCCAAACAAGTTGTATGCCAAGATCTGGGACGACCTCTGAGGGCAGGTGGTCGACGACCTCGATCCCGACAACAAGACACTGATAGCGACTCCAACTCATTATCCCCGGAGCGCAAGAAGAAGGGACGACCCGAAACTACCAGTTCCTCTGAAGAGAGTCCACGTATAAGGCATAAGCGAAGAAGAAACAGTTTAGACGAAGAAGACCAGCACGATCCCTTTGTACAACGTATTGCAAGGGCAGTGCTACCTAAGAAATTCAAAGCACCGTCATTCACTTTGTACGACGATAAATCAGACCCCACCGATCACATCCACCATTACAAGCAAGCCATGACGCTGCATGCAGACGACAAGGCTCTCATGTGCAGAATATTTTCGAGCAGTTTGGGACCACTGGCTGTCAGGTGGTATTATAAACTGGAGCCGGCTTTGATCAAGAGCTTCCACCAACTCCAAAAATCCTTTAGGGCAAGGTTTATCACTAATGAGGTCCAGCCAAAGCAAGCAGATTCCCTCTGGGCAATGAAGATTCAACTGGGGGAAACCCTTCGGGCGTATTCGGCGTGGTATTGGTAGTGTTTTAATCTGGTAGATGATGCTTGCAATGACTCCATGGCCATTACCGCCTTCAAGATGGGGTTACATCCCGACAATGCCCTCCATAGCTTTTTGACTAGACGACCCCCCAAAACAGTCTGTTCGTTAATGAAGAAAGTAGAAGAGTACTGTAAAGTAGAAGATGACGCCTTGCGGGTTAAAGCTGGAAATGTGGCCAACAAAACGGCTCTTTCTCAAATTGTTCAACCGTTAAATTCTATACCACCTCAGAGCCCTGAACCACGGCATTGGGCTAAACGAGACAAGAGATGGGATTCTTGCCGATCAAGCGACTAGTGCTCCCACCGAGCAAATGAACAACTTCAAGTCGATAGTAGGCGCACAAGGCGCACCGACAAGAAATATATGGAGTTGACAGAGCCGATCAATGCGGTTATGTCCAAAATCCAACACCTTTCACTCTTCAAATGGCCATCGAAAATGGTGGGACCTCTCAACACGCAAAGACGGGATAGGCAGTGCGAGTATCACAAGGATCATGGCCATGATACTGAGAGTTGTTATGCATTGAAGGATCACCTGGAGGAATTGGTACAAGATTTTCGGCTACAATAGTACGTCCGAAAAGGCAACTCAACCAAAGCAATAGCCTTGAGACAGGATTTACCTCCACTCGGCATGATCCACATGATATACAGCCTGCCAATGTCATCCACGGTGTATACGATTCAGTCAAATCCCGACCCTCAAAATCAACTCACTCCGGCTAAACGGCCCCATGTAGCTGTGAGCATTGCTTTTGATGATTCAGATTTGGCCGGAGTGACACTTCTCCACATTAATCCCTTGGTAATCGAGTTACGCGTAAACTGATTCACCGTTGAATGCGTACTCATTGACCTAGGGAGCACATCGGACGTTATGTATTACAAGACATTCACCAAACTCAGCTTCTCTGAATCGGATCTTTCTACGGCACCTTATCCACTATTCAGCTTCAACGCGAATCCAGAATACCCATTGGGGAAAATCACATTACCCGTTCGAGCAGGCTCCCGAACAGTGGATGTGGAGTTCTTAGTTGTCAAGCTACCATCGCCATATAATCTCATCATGGAGCGATCTTGGTTGTATACTATGCAGGCCGTGCCAAGCACTTATCATCAGCTGCTACGCTTCCCGACAGAACGTGGCATTGAGCAAATCCGTGGCTCCTAGAAATCGGCACAAGCATGTTATCTCCTTGCTGAAAAAATGACAAAGGAGTTACAAGTGAACTCTATTGAGGTGATGGATCGCGAAAGCCTCAATGATGTTAGGTGCCTCCCAAATGAAAAGGCCACGGAAGCCCTAGATCGAGTTGAAATCAAAGGAAACCCAGACAGGTTCTTCATGGTCGGTGCCTCCCTGAATCAAGCCGACAGACAGCAGCGAATTTCATTCCTGCTCGGTAACCTTGATGTATTTGCGTGGACTCCATATGAGATGCCGGGTGTAGATCCTTCTGTTTCGCAGCACCGTTTAAATGTTGACC
The DNA here is from genome assembly GCA_025200525.1 of Camellia lanceoleosa. Lineage (NCBI taxonomy): Eukaryota > Viridiplantae > Streptophyta > Magnoliopsida > Ericales > Theaceae > Camellia > Camellia lanceoleosa. The sequence continues at coordinate 38,564,260 of CM045768.1, read as the reverse complement.
CTAAATGCAAGCCGATCATTCAGAAAAGCCAGCGATCAGCCGCAGAGCACACTGTCACCATTGTTGAAGAGGTTGACCGGTTGCTTGACGCTGGGGCAATCAGGGAAGTGACCTACCCTACATGGCTCTCTAACACTGTGGTTGTGAAGAAGAAAAATGGGACTTGGCGAGTCTGCATTGATTTCACGGACCTAAACAAAGCCTTCCCCAAGGATTGTTTTCCTCTATCCAGGATAGACCAACTTGTAGATGCTACGACACGTCATCAACGTATGAGCTTCCTCGATGCCTACAGAGGCTAACATCAAATTGCCATGCATCCAGAGGACCAAGACAAAACTGCATTCCTCACCCCAAGAGGAACCTATTACTATAAGGTTATGCCTTTTGGGCTAAAGAATGCAGGGGTAACTTACCAGAGACTAGTCACCACAATGTTCAATGAGCAACTCGGCCACACTATGGAAGTGTACAATGACGATATGGTGGTCAAGTCCAAGGAAAAGCAGAATCATATAGCTGATCTAGAAAAGACATTCAGCATTCTACGCAAATATGGAATGAAGCTGAACGCTTCCAAATGTACGTTTGGGATCAGCTCTGGCAAATTCTTGGGTTACATTGTCAACCACCAAGGAATCGAAGCCAACCCAAGGCAAATCACTACAACCCTGGAACTCGGCTCCCCTCGATCGGCCAAGGAGGTTTAGAAGTTAATGGGGATGGCTGTCACACTCAACAGGTTCATCAGTCGTTCCACGGACCGCTGCCAATAATTCTTTCATACACTATGGCAGGGCAAGGCTTTTGAATGGTCCACTGAGTGCGAAGCTGCTTTCAACGTCCTCAAGGCCTACCTCCGATCAGTTCCACTCTTGACAACGCCTTCAGCAGGTGACCCGCTCATTTTGTATCTGGCAATTTTCGACCAGACCGTCAGCACTGTATTGATAAAGGAAGAGCTAGGGGAGCAGAGGCCAGTGTATTATGTGAGCAAGGAAATGGTTGACGCCAAAACATGCTACCTTCCGTTGGAAAAACTCATTCTGGCCCTCGTCATGGCAGCGAGAAAGTTGATGCATTACTTTCAGGGGCATACCATCGGGGTGCTAACGGACCACCCCCTCCGGTCGGTACTCCATAGTGCAGAAGCATTAGGGCAAGTTTCAAAGTGGGCTCTTGAACTCGGCCAGTATGATATTCAGTTTCCGCCTAGAACATCCATTCAAGGGACAAATGCTTGCCGACTTTGTGGCCGAATCCACTAGGGGTTTTACCGACTTCACGTCTAATGAAATTCGACCTAAGCCGAAATGGAAAATTTATGTTGGGGACTTTTGGTAGTTGTACTGTGATGGATCATCCAATCAACGGGGCAGCGGAGTCGGAGTAGTAATCATGGCTCCCGACGGCGCAATAATTGAGCAAGCTATCAAACTTGGCTTCGAAGCATCAAATAACGAGGCCGAATACAAAGCCATTCTGGCTGGTTTGCGGAATGTACATCTTCTGGGTGCTCGGCGTTTACTGGTATTTTGCGATTCAAAACTGGTGATCAATCAGCTCAAGGGGGAGTACGCGGCCAAAAATGACCGTATGGCGGCTTACATGAAATTGGCTAGCACCTTGCTGGCAAACTTTGACCATCATGAATTGAATTAGATAACACGTGATCAAAACACACATACAAACGCCCTAGCTTGCCTAGCCTCCGCCATTAACTCAGAGATTAAATGGACCATCGAAGTAGGTTTCATCCCGGAGCCGAGCATTGGCCCTTCGGAGGAAATCCAAGTCAATGTCATAGAGTCAGGACTGAGTTAGATAGACCCCATTACTGCATTCCTGTCTTTCGAATAGCTCCCAGTGGACAAGAAAGAAGCGCACAAGCTGCGAAACAAAGCCCTGTGACACTACTTGGATCCGCCAAGAAAGCTTTATAAAAAGTCCCTTTCTGGTCCATACTTGGAATATGTACACCCAGACAAAGTCGAAGAGCTTCTGACTGAAATACATGAAGGCAGTTGTGGTGCCCATTCTGGTGGGCACCCTTTGGCCCATCGAGCTATAACACAGGGGTATTATTGGTCGACAATGAGAACTGATGCCGAATACTATGTGAAAAAATGTGAACAATGCCAGAAGTTCTCCCCATTAACCCATCTGCCTGCTGAAGAGTTAAGCTCTACCACCAGTCCTTGGTTATTCGCCCAGTGGGGACTTGATATCGTAGGACCATTGCCGAGGGCCCTAGGGAACAAGTGATACTTGATTGTCGCGACAGATTACTTCACAAAATGGGTTGAAGCGGAGGCATTAACGCACATTCAAGATGCTAATGTTAAGAGCTTTGTATGGAGAAATATCATAACATGATTCGGCATTCTAAGAGCTCTTATCTCAGACAACGGCACCCAGTTTGATTGTGGCGTCTACCGAGAGCTGTGCAGCAAGTATGGTATCCGGCCTTACTTATCCACGCCGGCTTACCCCCAAAGCATTGGTCAAGTCGAAGCCTCTAACAAATCCATCTTGGACGGCATCAAGAAGAGGCTGGAGAAACCTAAAGGCAAACAGGTCGAAGAATTGCCGAGTGTATTGTGGGCTCATCGAACTACACCGAGGTGATCCACTGGAGAAATGCCGTTTGCTTTATGCCTTGGAACCCAGGCGATGATACCCTTGGAGATCGGCCACCCAACCTTGAAATCGCAAGTTTTTGATATGGACCAAAACGACATGATGCTGGCTTTGGATTTGATTCTGATCGAAGAACGAAGAGACCGTGCCCTTGCATCCATGGCACAATACCAACAACAGCTTGCTAAGTCGTACAATCAACGTGTTCAGCTGCGCCACTACACACCAGTAGAGTTAGTCCTGAAGAAAGTACTTCCAACCACCAGTAAACCAGCTGATGGAAAATTGGGTCCTAACTGGGACGACCCTTATCAGGTTGATTCGAAAGCAGGAGTAGGGCCATATCGGCTCAAAGACAAGTTCGGAAAGAGTCTACCACGGCCTTGGAATTCAACGCACTTGCGTAAATTCTATCAGTATACCCGACCGGTGGGGAATGATACTAGTTTTGAATGGCTCACCATGTAAACATTCCACTTTTGTAATGCAAAGATTCCTGTTTACTTACTGCGAAATCCAGTTCAAAAGTGTTCTGATAAAGCCCCCAGATTCGGAGTGCCCTTCGTGGATATCATGATTGGCCAAACAAAGTCTCCGGATTTGGAGCCCTATCAGCGTAAGACGACTTTGAGCAATTAAAGCCTCCGAATTTGAAGCGCCCTTCGTGGATTTCGGATTCGAAGCCCCATCGGCGCAAGACGCCTTTGAGCCGATAAAGCCTCCGGATTCAGAGCGCCTATAGACACCCCATTTTTGACCGTTCTCAAGACTTGGACGTCATCGTTTGAACACTCAATGATCATCCATGCTCGTGTTCATTTTGAGTTCCCAAAGGTCTCGGCCGCGCGCATTGCCTTAGGATCTCTCAACGTGTCTGTTTTGTGCTTGGTTGTGGACCAAAGACCTATGATTTTGTCTCTGAGGGAATAGGGTGGCTTGTTGGCCATCCCTACAACCCATCGGCCAAGCCTTGTGCTTGTCGGCCTTGTTTCCTTGCCATCGGCCATAAGTGTTGGCCAATTAGCACTCTTTTTGGCCAATCGGCACTCCTTTTGGTCGATCGGCCATATTTTCTGGCCGAGACCTTTCTACCTGCTTTTGCAGATATTTTTTTGCCAGCTGTGACAACTAGTGGGCATAGTTTTCATCCTCCATACGCATGTATGGAGGGATTGAATCAAGACATAAGCTTGTTCAACAAGCTTAAGAATTGAATTTCTATAAGAAGAGAGACCTCTCTCCCTTTTCAGAGGTTCTGAAAAATTGATATAGAAGTTATATATATATCTCTATATTTGCACTTGCTTGTGCTCAAAAGTGTAATTCGTTCATGTTTGTGCTCAAAAGTGTAATTCGTTCACGTTTGCACTAAAGCACCTACTAGAACACCATCCTTTTGGAACTGAGGTCCCTAGGAGCTGGTTTTGGAGTTCTTGGACTAGTTTGAGCTCAGAAAAGCTGCTGGAGTTGTAGCTTCAAAGTTGTTCTACAAGGGTGAGCTTCTAATCCTTAAATCCCTTGATTTTACTTAAGCTTTTAGCCCTATTTTCATGGTGTTTTAGGCCTAACTTCCTACTGCAAAAAGTTCTAATTTTGCATGCTTATAATATTTATTAAAGTTCACTTTTGTGTTGGGGGTGATCTATCCCCTCTTAGGCCTTGTTTGGCCTTGTTCTTGTGCCATCCTTTTAAGCTTTTGGGATCACCTTGTTTTGGCCTTCTCACCACTAAAACTCAAAGGAATTTTAGTGGTGGAAATGGTGTTTTAAGATCCCAAATATGAGAGGGTCATCCCCTCTCCTTGTGTCTTGCATGCTTGTATAGATGGCTCACCAAAGTAGCATGTTTGTCTAGCATGTATTGGTTCCATTTCAGCATGTTTTTTCTCTCATTCCAGCATGATATACCTCTGTTTTAGGTTGCTTTGATAGCATCTTGCATGCTTCACATACTTGTAGTGCAATCTTGCATGCTAGCATACCATGCATCATGTGTTTGGACCATCATTCTTGCATGTTTTGGCTCAACTTCAAGAAGCTTTTAGTCTTGTTTTAACATGCTTAAGCTCTAATTTGTGTTGTTTTGGTCATGCATGCCATGCTTTGTATAGCCATACTGCATTCTAGCTTGTTAGCTTTGAGTTTCCAAGTCACTAGCATGCATTGCTTGGACCATTTTCATGATTTGGCATCATTTCATATGTCATTTCAGTACATGTAGTGTGGTAATACACTTCCATCTTTCACTGTTTTGATACTTTGAGGAGTTGGTTCTTTATGCCTTAAGAATGGGCCATTACGTATGCCATTTTGCCTAAGCTTGTAAGCTGCCATATCAGTATGTATTTGGTCTCATTTTGCCATGATATAGCTCTGATTTTTGTTGTTGAAGCCACCTCAGGCTTGGTTTTGATAGGTGTAGTGCAATCTCCTTTGTTGGCCTTGCATACTTCATGCCTTATGCCCTTCATGTTGGCTTGTTTTGGCTTTGCTCCATGCATGTTTTAGAATCATTTTGGCATGATCTAGGACTATCTTGGGTTGTACTTTCCATGTGCTTCACGTTTTGTATAGCTATGGTGTAAGTCCCTTTTGCTAGCTTCAAGCTTTGAGCCTCCTAGCATGCCATACTTGTGTTGGTTAAGTGGTTTGGCACAATTCTATGCATGATTTCAGAGCTTATAGTGTTGTCACGCATCCATGTTTGTCACTCTTTAAGTGCTCTTGAGAGTTGTCCTCTTATGCCTTAATTCTTGAGCCAATTGGCATGCATGCTTGTCTTGCATTTCGTGCCATTATTTCATCATATTGCCCACTGATTTGGGCATGATTGAGATCTGTCCACTTTTGGTTTAAGCCCATTAAACATGTGGTTTGCATGTTGTTGCATGCTTGGTACATTGCATGTTGTTGCATGCTTGTTGCATTGCATGACATTTGCATGCTTGAGTTGCATTGCATGGTGCTTGCATGTTCATGTTGCATTACATTGTTTGCATGCCATTAGCTTTGTTAAGTTGTGCATTTATTGCATCGTGTTTGGTTTGAGTGTTAAGCCAAACACGAGAAATGGGGGACGTTTCATACTTGAAGTGAGGAAACGTGCCTCAATTCTCGGTCGCCGACCCTCTTGAGCATGCATGATAGAGATTAAGGCATTTGTGTGTTTTTGTGCATTCATGTGATATAGATTTGTGCGACTCGGCCTCTTTGGCCATCATGCATCGAAATGCGTGATTGTTGGCTCGAGAGCCAAGCACTACACGCCTTTGAGCCTTAGACATGATAACGGGTGTGGTTGCACACACATTTTCTTGCAAATACATTGCCATGCCTCTGTTTGTGCTCTGTGGTAGCAAAAATGAGAGTTTGCAGGAAGACATGGCCGATCGGCTATCTATTGTGCCGATCGGCTATCAATAATTGGCTTATAGCATCAAAATTGGTTGATGACCTTTATCCTTTGGCCAATGGCCATACCTCTTGGCCAATGAGCTCTCAGCATGTCCGTGAGGTGGATCAGAAGTGCTTTGGAGATTAGCCTAATTTTCAGAAGCCTAAAATAGTGCAAACAAAGGCAACATGAGGCATGGTAACGGCTTTCTGAGCGAGGCAATCGAGCATGCATCTTCGAACTCTTAGAACCGAGCTCAGGCTTTGTAATTTGTAAATAGCTTTACTTGTTTAGTTAGCTTTTGAATTTGTAATTAAACTAGTTAATTTGTTAATTAATTAATGTGTTGTAATAATTAGCTTAGTGTTAGCTAGTTATTCAATTTGATTATGTAATAATTAGTCTAATTAGATGATTAGATTAGTTGCTTAGCTTAGCGTAGCTAGCTTAGTGTGCTCATTTGGACCCTCTGTCGAGAGGGTGAATTTTGTAATAAGTGTGCGTGTGTGTGATGCATGTCTTCTAACCCCCATTTCTTTCTCCTTTTTACTTATTAGCTTTTGATGGTTAGTTTTAGGACATATTTCAATTACCATCCTTATGCTTTGCATGCGTGCATCATTCATACGTCTTGCATGCACCGGGCTTGGCGCATCATACATACTGCATTGTATTTCAATACCAAATTGAATACATGTTATTTAGTTGCATTCACATGACATCTTAGAATAGCCGAGCCTATCTTAGTTGCATTTTGCATGTGTTGCATTAGGCATCCTTGACATAGCTAGGATCATGGATTGATTTCTAACATAGCTTTTGTTTTGGCTCGGAGTACTAGGTAAGCTTTTTACGCTTTAGCATCCTTGGATGACTGTGATTGTTGCCATGATAGCATGCTTGCCATGAGGCTAACTGCTTAAGTGTTTAATTGCATGAATGCTTGTGGATGAAGGTTTGATTGTTTAAATTGGAACAATTCATCGAAATGTGAGTTTTAAGCCCACTTTACGAAGTGGCAAAATCCACGTCTTAGCCTACTCGCGAGTAGCACCTTCAAACCATTTTCAAACAAACAAACATGAGATGTTTTGTTCCAATTTAGGTGACCTAGTCTATACTTGTATGCTGTGCGCATCACATAGTAAAGCTAGCTAATGAATCGGAATAAGAACACATGTGTTTTCAAAAACAAAATATCATGTTAGTAAAGACCAATCTTTAGATCGGGCGAGCGGGGGTGCTCATTGCATGACCTTTCCCTTTCATACTCAAGTTCCCGAGCCGAGGCAACTTTGGTGATGACGGACACGTGGCCTTTGGCACGCGTCAGGGTTTCCTAAATTTCCTAAAAGAAAACATTTAGGTGGCGACTCTGTATCTGGCAAAGTAGTCCATGTTTGGCACTTTTTTATAAAAATCATTTTTCCAAACCAATTTGCTAGATTTGAACTCTTTGGTGATTTATCAGTCTTACATTGCACTTTACAAGATTGGATTCAGAATAGTGACATTGAGTCCGAACTATAGTAGCTAATGAACAAAACTATTTCGCACCTTCACGCGCGAAGCCGTGACGCTCGGGCACGTCTACAGTTTCTGGCAACTCTGCTGGGGATTTTGAGAACTTGACTCGAACTCACAATATCTTGTTTTGATTACACTTATGTGTCACTTTGCATTGCATTTGCATTGGTGCGCCTAGGATAGTGTGTTTGCCATATGCTATTCCTGAACAGTTTGCCGGAGGCTCGCTTTGAAAAGCGTGCCATAAGGTTGACTGGTTACAGGCTTTGCCACGACGGGAACACAAACCCCAGTTTTTACCGGGGCACCCTTTTGACCATTCGACCTAGTGCATATCGGAAACTGTAGTGACCATTCCAAACTAGGACAGGTTGCTTTCCCGATTATAGGTTGTTTGAAACCGCTGTGTGCGTAGTAAAACCCTAGCTCCTAACAAGATAGGACAGGGAAACCCTACCCCTCCATAGGGGTGTTTTGGCTCTCACTTGATTGCTATGTGCTTTTAGAGTGCGTCTCTACAGGAATGCATGTATCAGTTTGCAAGTCTGTGTATCAGGCCTAAGGGCATCAGTATTTGGGGAATCAATTTTGCCTGAGGGTATCAGATCTGGGGCAGTGATTTGGAAACAATAATCAGTGGTTGAGAACAGTTCTTTCAGCTTGTGTTTGCCAACTGTGTGTTGTCTTTATTTAAGCTGTTATGCTGTCCGTTTTTCTGCTCATTGTTTCCTTATTATGCTTTATTTATCTTTTTCCAAGGTAGTTTAGCACCATTACTTCCAACCAAGCAGATATTTCCCGAGCACTCTAGGTTAGAAGTCGAAGACTTTGTCGATCCATGGCTCTGACAGACGGACAAGCAGTGTTGCTTTCTTTACCTCTAGTTACTAGACGGAGGTCAATAAGGCGCAGTGTATCGATACAGCGATCGCTAGATCAGTGGTCCACTCCACCAATGAACAGTCAGGCTGAGGTCTCAGTTTCTACTACAGGGACAAATATACCAGTTGTTCAGATAAACCAGCACTCTATGGCAGGTATGGAAGAGATGATGCGTCAACTCCAGGAAAGTATGCAAGCCTTGCAGCAGGATGTTACTCGTCAAGCAGAATTTGCCACACGCCAGGCCGAGGTTATGGCCCAACAGTCAAAGTTAATTGCTAGGCTACAGCAGCAAACCGGAGCGTCTACTTCACACCCAGCTCCTCTCCCACCAAGAGTTCCGATACTTGGGGAGACAGCTAACGTCCAAAAAAATACAGACGTTCCAATGGGGCCAGCTCCGCCCCCAATCCTACCCCAGCACAGACCAACCTGGGGGATACACCGTTTGAGTTTGAGGTGGACCCCACAGCGCTAAAAGTGAGCAAGCTAGAAAAGCTATTCAAGAAGTCTCAAGGTGTGAAATCCATTCCGGATATAGATGATGGGTACACCGACTCGGTCGTGACTCTGCCAGACCAGTTTAAAATGCCGCACATAGACCATTTCGGCAGGTCTGGAGATCCTATGGTGCATTTGTGGCTGTTCTCGGATATACTAAGGCCAATGGGCCTCTCTAGATTGCAAAAGCTTTCCCTGTTTGGTCGACCCCTGTCGGGTGTAGCGGCTATTTGGTATGCAAAGCTGGAGGACTCTGTTAAGAGGAACTGGGAGGAGATGGCTGAGGCCTTTGTAGCTCAATACTCCTACAATACTCAGATCGAGGTCACAACTCGTGATCTCGAGACAACTAGGCAAGAGCCAAAGGAGAGCTTCTCCAATTTTGTGACACACTGGAGGGCTAAGGCCTCGATGATGACCATCAGGCCGGTCGACAAGGACCAAATACGGATGGTTGTGCGCAACCTCCAGCCCAAGCTCATGCAGAAGATGATCATCCTCCCCTTTCCCACCTTTGCGGATCTACACGAGATAGGGGTGTAGATCAAGGACGCGATGAAACAGGGCCTCATTGATCATGAGAGAGAGCAGCCCAAGAGGGCACTCAACCGCAGTACAAATGCAGGCACATGCAGTGCTGCCGCTACCAAATCTTCAGATGTGAGAATGGTCACCACCACCACCCCAAGAACCCTTACAGCTACACCATTCACCGGTGCGTCCAGAAGTGGCTCACAAACAACCAAGTTTCCACCCCGAGGCCAAAGAACCTTTACCCCGCTGTATATGTCTTTGTTCAAAGCTCTACAGGTTCTGATCAAGAAAGGGCACTTGAAGGCCCTAGAGGCGCAGCCCTTACCAAAAAAGCTTCTCCCCGCCCACAACCTAGCGAAGTACTGTGCCTTTCACCAACAGCATGGTCATGACACCGACCAATGCTATAGATTGCGTCATGAGATTCAAGATCTCATTGACAACAAGGTGATCGAGCCTCCGGAGAAGCCGAATGTCACCACCAATCCTCTCCCACCACATAACCAAGCTCCACCTTCCAAACGCATCAACATGATCCAAACTAGGGTTGTGTCATATGACCCTAGCATATATATCACCCCCTCCCACCTACCCAAGCCGGAGGTGTTCATTCCTGATAGCACTGACTTGTGCATATTGGACATCTCCCAAACCCAACCTGAAACGGTGGTGGTGACTATCGAAGATAGAATTGGGTCAACTGTAGAGACAGATGGGAATGACGATACAGAGCCTGAGGGGTCTGCAAGCTTCATGTACAACCCGAGGGGTTACATCACATTAGTAGGCCAGGCTATGCCAAATGTGGAATTGCCAGTGGGGGCAGAGATTTGTGTGGTTCGAAAGGATGGACCTAATCAGGGGCTGGATGACCTTGCAGAACTGGAGGAGGATATCACAAGTCTGCAATTCTTCAATGAACAGGATCCGGGAGACATGACTATCAACTGGTTTGATCTAGAAGCGTCAGCAGAAGCTACTGGATGGCTCAGCAACGAGCCGGATGTTATTGAGGCACCTCAGCCAGAACAGGGTTCGTTAGGGACGGGGACATCAATAGTGGCCGGAAGGGCTGAAAATCAGTTTGCATCCCCAGAGAGCACCAGTGTTAAGAATTTTGCTCAGAATAAGGGCAGTTTGAGTACGGAAGATACTGAACAACAGGTTGCACTGAAGCAATTTGAGCAGGAAAGGATCAAAGATTCTGAGAGGGCCAGAAAGGCCAAAGCCCCTGCGGGGATAGATCGTGTTGTGTGGACAAGAATAGAATGTGCTATGTGCACAAGAACGGAACGTGCTGTGAGCACAGGAACGAAATGTGCTATGGGCATAGGAATAGGTGTAACAGAACCGGACAAGTGTCTGTGGGTTGCCGATGGTATGTGGTGGGAAGACGATGATTTATATCTTTCCCACACTGATGAAGATTGCGGACAAAGCCAACCGGATGATACCTGGTATGTGGGGGAGGTTGACCACATGACTAGGAGTGGGCGGTATTTCAAGCCCCCGCAATTAGATCAACCAGAGGCGTCCGGAAAGGACAAAGAGGCAGAAAAGCAGAAAGAAAAACTGCTCGAAGAGGAGGCTGTGTTGAAACAGCTTAAAAAGATACAAGAAGACATCTCCATCTGGGGACTGCTTATGGCCTCAAGAGTTCATAGACAAGCTATCCTTTCTGCAATGGACAAGGCCAAACTTTCAATCGACACCATGCCTGAGCAGCTAGTAGGATTGGTTTTTCCGGGAGGAGCTTCCCCAATGTTGACCTTCACTGACAAGGAGTTGCCGCCTGAGGGGGCAGATCATAACAAATCTCTCTATATCTCTGTCAAGTGTAGAGAAAAATGGATACCAGTGGTTCTTGTCAACACAGGATTCGCTATCAGTGTATGCCTATCGAGGACGGCATATGTAATCGGGTTGAAGCCCGCAGATTTTGTGCCAACTGCCCAGCTGATAAGGGCCTACGACAATACCAGCAGAGAAGTGATGGAGATTGTGCAGATTTGGACTCAGGTTGGTCCTAGACAACACGATATTGACTTTCATGTCTTGGACGTTCCCACAACCTTTAATCTACTCCTGGGGCGGCCGTGGCTGCACCAGGTAAAGGCGGTCTTTCCACCATGCACCAGATGTTGAAGTACCCCCACGGGAAGGGGGTGGCTATAGTTTTTGGGAATTTGTCAATACATCCACCACCAGAGGTTTCTACACCAGTTCTGGATATCGAGCATGGTGTGGAGGATGTGTTCCTGTCAGGATTTACCCTAGCCGAGGCCCAGGTTGTACAGAACATCTTAGCTGTTGATGAGGGGTTGTATGTCAACGCATAGTCTGTGTACCTTATGAACAAGCTCCAGCATATCCCCAAGATGGGATTAGGAAGAAGTGGCTGGAAAGGCATTGCAGCATCGGCCGAAGTGCCACACAACCCGCATACCTTTGGCTTAGGTTATCTCCCTACTAAAGAGGACTGGGTGAGGAAAGGCAAAGAGATGGCTGGAAGAGCCAGAGCCAAGCAAGCCGGCAAGCATTATGAGTTGATGTATTGGCCTATCCAAGGTACCCTGAATGGACGCTTTCTCCGGAAGGGGAAAAACTTTCCATTCTGCGGTTTCCCAAAGCCATGGCTAAATGTAAAGAGGCGGCGGTTGCCGGGATTTCAGATTTTCTTCGACTTGTAGTTGTCCGGGGATGATGTTGCCGAAGAGCAGACTGACCCACCAGCTGAGGCTGAGCAGTGCAAGGAGGAGGTTTCCGAGAGCATAGAGATTGAAATGGGGGTAGCACTGGCTTGTCTATTTTCATATCCTCCGATCATACATGAGTGCTTGGGGAATAACTCAGTTTTCATGATTAGGAATGAAGCGACTGTGAGCCCATCTTCAAACATTCTGGATGCGTCCATCACACCCTCTCCCGTCTGGCAGTACGAGGAGGGATTTTTATCGAGCAACACCTGGTCAGGTAGTGAGCCGGAATCTAATTGCACTGAGTCTGTGGAGTCGAAATCAGGTTCCAGCTCGTCTGAGTCTGAGTCCAGTATTCTTACGAGTGACAACCCGGATATCACTGTCCTGTCTAGGTCATCTTTTTCTTTTTCCTTTGAGTCTGTTGTAACAGAGCAATCAAGCGATTTGGAAGTGATTAATGAGAATTGTGCGGCTATGGCCTTTGAGTACTTTTCTGTGCCTTTGATTTATTGCATTAATCAAGACTTTCAAAATTTCGATGAAAACAACAAGGAAGAAATTCCTACGGTTTTGAAATATTTACTTGATCAAGAGCAGGGGAGGTTTGTAAAACCATTGGTTGATGAAATCACCACAGTTAATGTGGGTACTGAGAAGGATTCGCGGCTGGTCCAGATCGGGTCCACGTTGTCTTCGGAGGAGCACGAGCGCTTAGTCGCTTTGTTAAAAGATTTCAAAGATGTTTTTGCGTGGTCCTATGAAGACATGCCTGGAATTGATCCTGAGATTGTACAGCACTGGATCCCTTTTGACCTAGAGGCCCGACCTGTTAAGCAAAAGCTCGTAAGGATCCATCCGGACTGGGCTCTCAAGATCAAAGAAAAGGTCACCAAGCAAATTGACGCAGCGTTCCTGCTGGTATCTGAATACCAATATAGTTCCAGTGCCGAAGAAGGACGACAGAATTCGGGTATGTGTGGACTTCAAGGATTTGAACAAAGCCAGTCCGAAGGACGACTTTCCTCTATCGCATATCGACGAATTAGTGGACTTCACTGCTGGGCATACGTTGCTCTCATTCATGGATGGGTTTTCAGGCTACAATTAGATTTTGATGGCACCCGAAGACCGGGAGAAGACTGCTTTTACCACCCCATGAGGGACCTATTGTTATAGGGTTATGCCGTTTGGGTTGAAAAATGCTGAAGCTACGTATCAACGGGCTGCGACCACAATATTGCACGATAAGATCCATAAAGAGGTTGAGGTGTACGTGGATGACATGATTGTCAAGTCCATGGAAAGAGAGGGCCACTACACCGCCTTGCAGAAATTCTTTCAACAGATCAGAGAGTATCGGTTGTGGCTGAATCCTCAGAAGTGTACGTTTGGTGTTGCAGTAGAGAAAATGTTGGGGTTCTTGATCACACAAACGGGCATCGAAGTCGACCCTTCCAAAATCAAGGCCATCTTAGAAATGCCACCACCAAGGACTGAAAAGGAGGTGCGAGGCTTTCTAGGTAAAGTGCAATTCAAAAGACGGTTTATTGCGAAATTAACCTTGACTTGTGAACCACTCTTTGGTCTCCTGAAGAAAGGAAAGAAGTTCCAATGGGATGGCCGATGCCAAGCTGCCTTCAAACAGATCAAGCAATATTTACAGAACCCACCTATGTTGTCACCGCTTGAGCCGGGGAAACCATTGATTCTGTATCTTTCAGTGACTGAAACTACAATGAGCTGCATGCTTGCATAGGAGTCTGAGGACAAAGTGGAAAGAGCTGTCTACTTCTTGAGCAAGAAAATGCTGGATTACAAGACCCGCTACACTCCGCTGGAAAAGACTTGTCTGGCCTTGGTATGGGCTACCAGGAAGCTGCGGCACTACCTGTTAGCTCACTCTGTAATAGTGGTTTCGAGATTAGGTCCCACCAAATATCTCTTCGAGAAACCAGCACTTACGGGTAGGCTAGCTCATTGGTTACTTCTGCTTTCCGAATTTGATCTGAAATACATGATGCGCAAGTCAGTGAAAGGGAGAGCGGTAGCGGAATTCTTACCCGATCACCCAGTGAAAGGGGATGAAACAGTTGAGTATCTGTTCCCAAACCAGGCCATTTTACATGTTGAAGAAGAGACTTGGACAATGTACTTTGATGGAGTGTCAAACCAATACGGGTATGGGATAGGGGTGTTGCTGATAGCACCCAACAATTCCCTTATACCTTTAGCATTCAAACTTCGGTTCAAAGTATCGAACAATGAAACAGAGTATGAGGCATGTATTGTTGCTTTAGAAGTCACCCTAGAACTAGGGGCAAAACGGTTGGACGTCATCGGGGACTCGAACCTTGTTGTATCTCAAGCTAAAGGAGATTGGAAAGTTAAAGAAGAAAAGATAAGAATCTATCACCAGACCTTAGACGTGCTGATTCCTCGGTTTGAGAAACTGAACTTCGCTCATCTGTTAAGAGAGAACAACAGGTTTGCGGATTCACTAGCAACTCTATCTTCTATGATAGACATCCCTTTTGGAGTCCGGATGCATCCGATCATCATTGAATAGAAATTTGTGTCGGCCTACGAGCTGATTGCTGCGATAGATGAGGTACAAGATGAGAATCCCTAGTATTACGATGTCTGGAACTTATTGGAAAAGGAAGCGTATCCACCAGGGGCAAATGCCTAAGGTAAGAGGGAAATTCGAAAAATGGCAGCTTAGTTCATCGTCTGCGGAGGTAAACTGTACAAGAGGGGTCATCTCGAGATGAATAAGCTGTGTGTTGATGTTGAAGAATCCAAGCGCCTGATGGAGGCCATCTATGGAGAAAAGGGTGGAGCGCACATGAACGGGGTGATGTTAGCCCAGAAGATCCTTAGACAGGGTTATTACTGGTCCACCATGGAGGAGGATTGTATTGGCTTTGTCCAGCGATGCCACAAATGTCAGATTCATGCAAACCGCATGAACATTCTGCCATTGAAGCTGTACAACATGACTTCGCCATGGCCATTTTCAGTCTGGGGGATTGATGTAATTGGGGTTGTCACTCCAAAGGGGTCCAATGGGCATGAGTTCATTCTGGTCGCGATAGACTATTTCACGAAGTGGGTTGAGGCCCAATCTTATGCGGTGTTGAAGGCATCACACGTTGCTAAGTTCATCAGAAGCAACATCATCTGTCACTACGGGGTCCCGAACGAGATCATTTCAAATAATGGTTCCCATTTCAAGAAGGAGGTGATCGACTTGTTGGAGAAGTACAACGTGGCTTTTCATAAGTCATCTACATATCGGCTGCAGACCAACGGAGCAGTTGAGGCCGCTAACAAGAACATTAAGCATATTCTATAGAAGATGGTGGAAACATACCGGGACTGGCCAAATAAGCTGCCATTTGCTCTGTGTGGCTACCGGACTTCAATTCGAACTTCTACTAGGGCAACTCCGTATTCATTGGTTTATGGAATGGAGGCTGTTCTACCTATGAAAGTTGAGGTTCCATCATTACGGGTACTGGCTGAGTGTCAGATAGCTGAGGCGGATTGGCAGTAAAGCAAGTTCGAAGAACTCTTGCTCTTTGATGAAAGAAGGTTGAAAGCACTGTATCATGTTCAGGGTTATCAATGAAGAATTGCCAGGGCTTTCAACAAGAAAGTTAAGTCCAAGAATTTGAAAGAAGGGGATCTTGTGCGCAAAGACAACCGAGCTCCCATCTACGACCCTAGGGGCAAGTTCAGACCCAATTAGACTGGTTCTTACATCATCAAATCTATCTAGTCGGGTGAAGTTGTCGTTCTAATGGACCTAGATGGCCTAGAGTTCTCCCAACCGATCAACATGGACAAGTTGAAGAAATACTATCCCTGAGTGGCTTGCTAGGCCAGAAACCCGAAAGGGCAACCTAGGCAAAAGTTAGAGCATGAAAAATTTGAAATTATAAAAACTGAGCTCGCAAGGTTGAAAACCCAGAAAGGGCGGCCTTGGCAAAAGTTAGAACGCAAAAGGAGAGCGTTAATACACGAGTGAACCCTAGCCGAACTATGTAAGGCTTGATTCCCATCTTTGGGATACGTAGGCAACTTCGTCCTGAAGTCCAGCCATAAACACTTCCCAGATCAACTTTGTCTATATGATCATGTTTGGTCATCTTTGTCTATTCTGCATTCAAGAGCTCGATTGTGATCTCCAGTGCAGTGCTATTCAGACTAGGGGCAACTTTCCAGTTGTTGAGGATCCGGGGTTGTACTTGTACATCGCAGTGATAGATCTCGGGCGTGTCCAGTTGTGATCTATATCAAAAATGGTTTTGAAAAGTTTTAATAAAAGTTGATTTTGCCCAAATTAATCTTTTTACAACTTAGACCATTTTTGGACCAAACGGAAAATTTTCAATACCCACAACCTTCAATTACATTGATTTCAGTACAGAGTTCTACTCTTGAATACAAATTGAAGTTGCTTTTTATTACATTCATAAAGAAAACTTGAAAGTACTGATTAAAGCAAATAAATTCGGGGCATAGTCAGGTGTTCCTACGTCTCCTCCCAGAGCTGGTGAAAGCCTCTGATGCCAAAGTAGGCCCAACCTGCACCTCTTCATCAAGCCAAGCTATGCACTCATCAGAGAGGGTGCAACTGAAAGTGGGAGTGGGGGCCAGAAGCTCTCTCGTCCTCCATGTTGTGGCATACTGAGCTAGCTGTGCACCTCGGACCGGAAATATAGCCGGATACTCTATCCCCTCCTCCAGGCAAGTCTAATCATGACCGAACTAGCGCTGAAATCGGAACGGGAAGTAAAAGACGCAGTGTGTCAGGCCGATCAACTAAATCCCAAGTTGGTGGGTCATGCTGTAGCTCATCACTGATAAATTGAGCCAGGGGCAGTGCCAAGCAATACTGGTAGCGGACAAGCTACACATCAAGTCGCACCACCATCCCTCATCAGGGGCATCGACTAGGCGTCGTCGGAAGAAATAGCTACGAGCTGAATATGCTGGGCACGAGTCCACAACCTTCAATTTATCCATCAACCATATCTGGGATGGATGAAAAATGAGACATTGAAGAATAGAGAGGTGTACGTTGAGAGAAAAAGTAAGAAAAGGGTTTTGAGAGAAAAATCGAGCCTGAGGGCCGAGTGATGTGAGAAATATATGTGAGATGGGGTGGGAAACATTACCTGCAGTAGTAGTGGACTCCCTGCGAATCTAGTCATCTCCCGGCGATGAAAAGCGTCTAAACCCATCAATGTCTCAGCTAGCGTCATGGCGATGCAGCTCTTGCCCTCTTTTAAGCCCTCAACAACCTCAATCAAACAGACGCTAAACCCACCGGAGCCTGGGGCAAGCAAGAAATTAGACAGCATGCAGAAGCAAAGCGCATGTGTAACAACGCCCGCGAGGGACCTCGCTACAGTTCGGACTCGATTTTTGTCACGGTTCGTAATCTGAACCAAAGAGTCCAAATCTGGCAAATCGTTTTGAGAAAACAGATTTTTGAAAGAAGTGCCAAACATGGACTGCTTTGCCAGATACAGAGTCGCCACCTAAATATTTTTTAATGGGGAAATTTAGGAAACCCTGACTCGGTGCCAAAGGCCACGTGTCCGTCATCACCAAAGTTGCCTCGGCTCGGGAGCTTGGGTACAATTAGGGAAGGTCAGCTATGAGCACCCCCTCTCGCCCGGTCCGAAGACTGGCTTCTACTAACCGTGATATCCGATTTTGAAAACGTTGTGTGTTCTTATTCCGGTTATTAGCCTAGAATTACTATGTTGTGCGCACAGCAAACAAGTATAGACCAAATCTCCTAAGTTGGGACAAAACATCTCATGTTTGTTTTGAAAATGGTTTGCTACTCGCAAGTAGGCTAAAATGCAAGTTTTGCCACCCTCAAGTGGGTTTTTAGAAAAGATGGTTTTGCCACTGTCTAGTGGGCTTAAAACTCACAGTTTTAATGTATTATACCAATTCAGCCAATTCGACCTCCATCCACAGGCATTCAAGCAGTTATATCACATAAGCATTTAGCCGCATGGTATACATACTGTCATATTAACATTCACACACATGCGATATGCTAAAGCACAAAAACTCACCTAGTACTCCAAGCCAAAACAGAAACTAGTTAGAAATCATGCATGTTCCTAGTTCATGTTAAGTGGCTAATGCAACTCAGGCAAGGATGCAATCTAGACAGGCTCGGCTATCCTAAACATGGCATGTGGAATGCAACAAATAACATGTATTCAATTTGGAATTGAAATACAATGTAGTTAGCGTGATGTACCGAGCCCGGTGCATGTAAGACAAATGCATGGATGCACGCATGCATTGCATAAGGTATGCTAATTTAAATGTGCCCTAATCTACCATCGTAAGCAGGTAAATAAAAAGGGAGAAAGACGTGGGATTGGAAGACATGCACACACTCACGCACACTTATTACAAATACGCTCTCACACTGAGGGATTAAAAGAATATACAGTCCTAAATAGCACAGTCCAAATACAGAATAAATTATTACAAGAACTCTATTTATCAAATTAAATCAAATGTAAAAAGAAGGGGGCCTCAGCTCTGCCTCGGGATGCGCGAATGATGCATGCTCGATCCGTCTTGCCCGGAAAACCCGCACCATACCACTGCCGCCTCTGTTTTCACTGTCCTGCCTCTCCAAAGACTGCCGAAGTCCCAGAATACCTTCTATGCACACTGCTTCAAACCATCGGCTGAATGAAATGGCCACCGGCCATGTAAAATGTCCATCGGCTGCTCATGAGGTCATCGGCCGCACACCAATGGCCGGTCGGCACTCTATACTGCCGGTTGGCAGAAAATTCCTGCGAAAGACAGTTTTTTGACAGCAACAAGGACAGACAGTGTATGGCATGGAATTTTGGGCACATGTAAGCATGGCCATGTTTCCTATCATGTATAGGACTCAAGGAAGCATGGCCCTTGGTCCTTAGGCCACCAATTATGCATTTTGATGCATGATGACCTAAGAGACCAAGATTGCAATTCAATGGAAATGTATGCAACACACAAATGGGGACCAAGACCCTATCATGTCAAAGTCAAGGGCCTCGGTGACATGAGAATTGAGATGTGTTTTGTCACTTAAAATACAAACACTTCTCATCTCTCACACTTGGTTTGACACCCCAAACCAAGTTATGCAATGCATGTTATGCAAACATGGCTCAACAATGCATCCTATGGCTAAGAAGCAAGGCATGTCAAATGCAATGCAACCTATCATGGAAAGTATGTAATGCTAAACATGCAAGATGCAAATGCAATGCAAACAAGGACAATCTAAGAAATGGGATCATCATGCTACAACACCTAGTGAAGCAATCATGCAAGGAACATGAGACAAGCATGCAATAATGGGCTTAAACCATAAAGAGGCAGACCTCAATCCACCCCAAAACAGTGGCCAAAAGTGCCTAAAACCATGGACAAAATGCTCAAAAAGCATATAAATCAATGGGCTCAAGATTAAGGCACAAAAGGGAGCATTCAACTACCACTTCCGAGACCACTCATGGCATGGATTATTAGGCCAAAAATAGAGCTTCATGGCACCAAAACACACCCCAAAATCCAATGATATGGTAGCCCAAATGCCTAAACATACACGTATGCCCAATGATCACCCTTTAAGGCACAAGATTACAACACTTCAAAGCATGAAAGAGATGACAAATGGAGGCAAATAAGCATGGTGTAGGGACTGAAATAGCATGTTAAATGGTTCCAAATCACCTAAATAGCCTAACCAATGCATGTTCATGGGTCACATACTCAAGGCTTACAAGCCATAATGCAAAGCAACTTCATCAAGCATGCCAAACATGGCAAAATCAGTGGCCAATAGACCTAAAGCATGGCAAATCATGACCAAAAGCTCCAATAAGCTAAACTAAAACATGAGGATATACAAGGTTAAACACATGGCACATTTCTAGGCAAAGTTGAGCATTACAAAGCAAGTATGAGATGTATGCTAGGCGGTACAAATTCAACCAAAAACAGAGATATAACATGATCCAAAACACCCAAAAAAAACTCTGAAATGAAGCCAAAAACAAGCAAGCATGCATGTTGCCTTTTAAAGCCAAGAACCAAGGTAAAGAAGGACAAAGGGGAAAGGGGTGTCCCTCCCCTATACAAGACTTCAAACCCTCTCCTTTACCACTAAAAATCCACTGGATTTCAGTGGTAAAAGGAACCAAACACACAAGCAAACAAAGTCTCACAAATGAAGCACCAAAAGGGCCAAATAAGCCATAAGAGAGTGAGTTTGAACTCAAACCACAAAATGACCTCAATGGAAGTTCTTAAGCACAAAAATATAAGACTTTTTTATATTATACACAAGACCCAAATCAGCATACAAGACAGGTAGAAATCTAGTGCAAGTTTGGGGAAACTAAAGTAAAATGCTTACCCTTGAAGAACACCTCAAGAACAGCCAATCCAGCCACCTTCTATTGATCAAAATCAGTCCAAAAGCTCAAGAATCAACCCTCCAAGCCTCTCAATCTCGGAGCAAGGTGTAATGGTGTGTGTATTAGTGCAAAAGTAAGGTCAAAATGCACTTTTAGGCCTAGAAACACACACAAAAGAAGAGAGAGAGGGAAAATCTAGAGAGAGGAGATATATGACAGATATATAGATACAAAAGCTCTGGTTTTTGTTCAAAAATGGCTAACCTCTTGCAAAGGGAGAGGCATGATGCGTATATAGGCAAAACAAAGCCAAAAAACTTAATGGCTAAGCTAAAGAGAAAGGGTCAAGGGGTGTAAAGGGGTCTTGGCTTCTTGGAGAAGCTAAGATAGCTGGCCAAGCTTCCCCAAGAAGCTTGGCCAAAAAGGGGGTCAACCTTCAAGAAGGTTAGGGGGTTCAAGGGTTCAAAACAGTCACCAACCGCACGGGGAGGGGTAATGGTGCATCCTAGCTGGCACAGCTGGCACGCACCATGCCTCAAGGGTTCAAAGGAGTCACACTAGCCAGCAAAAGAGGTCGCCGGCAAAATAGAGTGCCGGCCGGCCGAATATAGTGCCGACCGGCCATTGGTGTTAAGAAACCATGGCCGGTGGCACCCATAAACGGCCGGTGATGTAAGGGAGGGGCCGGTGGGATGTGGGTGTGGCCAACAAGCCATTCCCTGCCCTTCAAGGAAAAACACAAGTGTTTGGTGCAAAACCAGACACAAAACGGTCGTGTTCGAAGCTCCTGAGGCAATGCGCGTAGCCGAGACCTCCGGGAACTCCAAACGAACACAAACATGGATAATCACCGGGTGTTCAAACGGTGACGTCCAAGTCTTGAGGACGGTCAAAAATGGGGTGTCTACAGTTGCCCATCTTTGACAGAACTCGAAAGTCATAACAATGACGGGAGTGAATGTCAAAGCCCAGAGACGACCCATTTTTGACAAGGCCGAAGACTTGGACAAACATGCAAGACAAACAAGGTATGCGCCCGAAGACAGGGGCAAAATGCAAGGCAATGCACGAAGCCGAGCATAACTTATGATCATGCAAAGAAAAGGCATAGCAAGCACATGCACAGCGGTTTAAGCTAGCATACACCAAACTACACTACAATGCGAAAGGATGTAAGAGAATTATGCAATTCTCGTCGCCTCACAGAAGAATACAATACTGTCGGTTAAATGCGGTTCCACCAGCTGCAAATTAACCGTACATACAATATCGTGCCTGCAAAGAAAACAATCTTGACAAGTACGATGTGATTAGCACCATGCATATTAAAAATTCGTGACAACACAAATGAAGTGGGAGGCATGACAATGCCATGAAGGTACAAGCACACGTACGTAAAGCATGCAGTCTATGCAAGCAATGAATATTGAACACGTATGAGTGTGTGGTCCACGCAATCGATGAATTTGAACACGTGTATGCGGTTCACGCAAGCAAAACATGCGATCTATGCAAGTAATGGGTTTGATTATAAACATGTGGTCCACGCAAGTAAATCATGCGGTTTACGCAAGTAATGAGAAATCATGCAGTCTACGCAAGTAAGGCATGCGATCTACGCAAGTAAGGCATGCGGTCTACGCAAGTAATGAGAAATCATGCGGTCTACACAAGTAAAGCATGCGGCCTACGCAAGTAAAGATAAAACATGCGGTCTACGCGAACAAAACATGCGGTCTACGCAAGTAATGATAAAACATGCGGTCTACGCGAGTAAAGCATGCGGTCTTCGCGAACAAAACATGCGGTCTACGCAAGTAATGGTAAAACATGCGGTCTACGCAAGTAAAGCATGCGGTCTACGCAGGCAATGATAAAATATGCGGTCTACACAAGTGAAGCATGCGGTCTACGCAAGTAATGATAAAACATGCGGTCTACGCAAGTAATGATAAAACATGCGGTCTACGCAAGTAAAGCATGCGGTCTACGCGAACAAAACATGCGGTCTACGCAAGTAATGGTAAAACATGCGGTCTACGCAAGTAAAGCATGCGGTCTACGCAGGCAATGATAAAATATGCGGTCTACGCAAGTGAAGCATGCGGTCTACGCAAGTGATGATAAAACATGCGGTCTACGCAAGTAAAGCATGCGGTCTACGTAGGCAATGATAAAATATGCGGTCTACGCAAGTAATGAAACTGATTACGAATATGCAGTCTACGCAAGTAAATCATGCGGTCTACGCAAACAAAACATGCGGTCTACGCAAGTAACGTGTATAAAAATCTGAGGTGTGTAATGCAAAACACTGCAACACAATACAATTGAAGCATGTTGTGGAGCTCACAGGATGCAAAAGGATACGGGAAGGGATGTTCCTCGCATATACGGAGTGTCGCTCAAGAAAATACGGCCTGAGTTCAACTCGAAAGCCTACTGATGTTTCAAAGGTGCGCTTCTTCACGGCGTCTTAAATAAGGAAGGTGCCAAACCATGTAATTGACCCTGAACAAGGGCGCAGGTGGTGTATCATCCTCGAGAAAAAGGAGAGGGTTATCAATAGCAATCCCAACACTCTGCTGCCCTACTTTCCTTCTGCTTTACCTTTCCTTTTTTTTACTGGTAGTTTAAGCACATTGCACTGCCTCAAGCAGGTTTGTTTATCATCGCTTTTCAAAACTGTGTATTTCTTTGCAAAACACATGACGGAAATGAAATTGCTATTTGATTCAAAAGATGTCACATTGGCACATTTTATACATCACATCGCAAGGCATCACACAACAATGTGAATAAAATTGAAATTCATTTGAAAATTAAGCACTTGCATCGTAATAATCAGGTAGCGAACCCGACTTACAACTCGATAAGCAAAACGAGAAGACTCGATAAGCTAACTAAGTGCGAGTACAACTTGATAAGCAACACAGAGACTTAAAGAGAGTGAAATACAGCTCGATAAACAAATGTACAACAACTCAATAAGCAAATAGACGTGCCTCGACAAAAAAATCGATCGCTGGAGAGTATTGAGGGTGATGGGATCCCCTAATACTTAGCATGAAAAGGTTAGGGAACAAGGGAGGAAGACCACCGGCCCAACAGAAAGGCCACCGGTCGTGAGGAATGGCCATCGGCCGGAAATTGATTCACCGGCCAAAACTGATGGCCGGTCGGCACTATTATTGGCCGGTCGGCCATAAATTGTCAGTACCAGCAGAATGCTGACACCTGTCCTCCATTCAACCTTATCCCCTACAAAAGGCCCCAGCTTCGTAGTTTTCCTCATTTCCACACTGATTTACTCCAAATGGAAGAATTTCTTGCCCAAAATCTTGCAACTTGGATTAACAACTTGGATGGCTCGGAAAAGCTAAATTTTTGGGGTTTCGGCATAAACGCACTATTCACTTTGGGTCGTACCTCGCTGCACTTTCCGTTTCTCCACACCGCGGCAAGGTTTTGGAATCTGGTGACGCATGTTTTTAGCTTTGGAGGGCAAGAGGTATGTCCCACCTTTGAAGATTTTCAAGTTTTAATGGAGTCTGAGCGCAATGAAGAGATCCTGTCCCAACCCCGTTTTGGCCATGCCCAAGCCTTAGGACAAATGTGTGGATTCTCCGTGACTGATGCTCGATCTCTAATTTGTGACGGAATGCTGGATATTCCGAGTTTGGTTTGCCGTTTTTCTGAGACTGGTCACCGCGGTGACCGTCATTGGCAAGGTTTTCGGCAACACGCACTTTGTTTGTGTATGCTATCTCATTTCTTATTTGCCTCAGGTTCTGGAGGATCTAGCATCTAATTGATTGATGTTACCCAAGGTTTCAAAAAGGGTAAGAGTTGCATTATCATGACTCTGGCTGAGACATTGATGGGTTTGGATGCTTTTTATCGTCGCGAAGCAACCAAATTTACGGGGAGTCCATTACTACTGTAGGTAAAGTTTCCTACCCAATCTCTCACATGTATTGCTCACGTCACTCGGCTCTCAAGCTCGGTTTTCTCACAGAACCCTTTTCTTACTTTTCTCTCATCGTACATCTCTCTATTCTTCATTCTCTCATTTTTTATATCCCTTCCCAAATATGGTTGATGGACAAGTTGCAGGTTATGGACTCTTGCCCAACATATTCAGCCCGTGGTTACTTCTTCAGGCGACGCCTAGTCGATGCCCTTGATGAGGGTTGGTGGTTCGACTGGATGTGTAACTTGTCTGCGGATCGCATTGCTTGGCGGTGTCCTTGGCTCAATCTACCGGCAATGAGCTATAGTATGACTCGCCAACCTGGGATTCAGCTGATTGGCTTGACTCACTATGCCTTCTATTTTTCGTTCCGGATCCGTCGTCAATTTGGTCATGACCAGACTTGTCCACCAGAAGAGATAGAGTACCCAGCCGCATTCCCAATCCTTGGCGCACAGCTTACTCGATATGCTACAGCATAGAGAACCAGAGAGCTCCTGGCCCCCGCTCCCATCTTCAATTGCACTTTGTCTGATGAGTGTTGGGATTGGCTCAATGAAGAGGCACAGAATGGGCCTAGATTGTTATCAGAGACTTCGACCAGCTTTGGGAGGGGGTGCAGGGGCACCTGACTTGACTATGCCCCGAGTTTATTGCTTTATTAGAACCTTCAAGTTTTCCTTACGAATGTAATAAAAAAGCAACTTCAATTGTATGCAAGAGCATGAGAACTTTGTATTGAAATCAATGAAATTAAAGATTGTGGTACTGAAAATTTTCCGCTTTGGTCCAAAAATGGTCTTAGTTGTAAAAAGATTAATTTGAACTAAGTCAACTTTTATTAAAAATTTTCAAAACCATTTTCGATATGGATCAAAACTGAACATGCCTGAAATTTGTCACTGAGACGCACAATCCCGAATCCCGGCAACTGGAAAGTTGCCCCTAGTCTGAATAGCACCGCAGCACTACACGGCAACAGAAAGTTGCCCCTAGTCTAAAAAGCACTGCACCGGAGACCACGATGAATGCTGATGGACAAAGATGACTGAAATGATCAAATGGACAAAGTTGATCGGGGAAAAGTTTGTGGCTGAACTTCAGGATGAAGCTGCCTACGTATCCCAAAGATGGGAATCAAGCCTTACGTAGTTTGGCTTAGGTTCACTCGAGTGTTTTCACTCTCCTTTTACGCTCAAACTTTTGTCAAGGCCGCCCTTTTGCGGGTTTTCAACCTTGCGAGCTCAGTTTTTCTATTTTCTAATTTTTTGTGCTCTAACTTTTGCCTAGGTCGCCCTTTCGGGTTTTCGGCCTAGCGAGCCTCTCAAGGGTAATATTTCTTCAACTTGTCCATGTTGATCGGTTGTGAGAACTCCAGGCCATCTAGGTCCATCAGAACCACAGCTCCACTTGACCAGATAGCTTTGATGATGTAGGGACCAGTCCAATTGGGTTAGAACTTGCCCCTTGGGTCATGGATGGGAGCTCGGTTGTCTTTGAGCACCAGATCTCCTTCCTTCAAATTCCTGGACTTAACTTTCTTGTTGAAAGCCCGGGAAATTATGTGCTGATAACCCTAAACATGGTACAGTGCCTTCAGTCTTCTCTCATCGAAGAGCATGAGTTCCTCAAACCTGCTCTGCTGCCAATCTGCTTCAGCTATTTGGCACTCAGCCAATACTCGTAATGACGGAACCTCGATCTCGATCGGTAGGACGGCCTCCATCCCATAAACTAATGAATACAGAGTAGCCCCAGTGGAAGTTCTAATCGAAGTCCGGTAGCCCCACAGAGCGAATGGTAACTTATCAGGCCAATCCCGGTAGGTTTCCACCATCTTCCGCAGTATGTGTTTGATGTTCTTGTTGGCGGCCTCAACTGCTCCGTTGGTCTACGGCCGGTATGTGGACGACTTATGAAAAGCCACATTGTACTTCTCCAACAAATCAATCACCTCCTTCTTGAAGTGGGAACCATTATCTGAAATAATCTCGTTCGGGACCCCATAGCAATAGATAATGTTATTCCTGATAAACTTCGCGACATGTGAAGCCTTTAAAACTGCATAAGATTGGGCCTCAACCCACTTTGTAAAATAATCTATCGCTACCAGGATAAACTCATGCCTATTCAATCCCTTTGGAGTGACAGCCCCGATTACATCGATTCCCTAGACTGAAAATGGCCATGGGGAGGTGATATTGTATAGCTTTGACGGCGGGATGTTCACGCGGTTTGCATGGATCTGGCATTTATGGCATCGTCGAACAAAGCCAATACAATCCTCCTCCGTGGTGGACCAATAATAACCCTGTCTGAGGATCTTTCGCGCCAGCATTACCCCATTCATATGTGCACCACATTCTCCTCCATGGACGGCCTCCATCAGGCGCTTCGATTCCTCAGCTTCTACACACAGCTTGTGCATTCCCAGATGACCCCTCTTGTACAGTTTACCCCCGCAGATGGTGAACTGAACAGCCATTCTCCTGATCGCCCTTTTATCTTTGGCATTTGCCCCTGGTCGATACGTCTCCTTCTCCAAGAAGTTCCATATGTCATAATACCAGGGGTTCTCATCCTGAGCTTCATCTATGGCAGAAATCGACTCATATACTGGCACAAACTTCTGGTCAATGATGATCGGACGCATCCAGACTCCAGATGGGATGCCTATCATGGAAGATAGAGTTGCTAGTGAATCTGCAAACCTGTTGTTCTCTCTTACTAGGTGGGTGAAGTTCAGTTTTTCAAACCGAGGAATTAACAAATCCAAGATCTGGTGGTAAATTAGCATTTTCTCTTCTTTGACCTTTGTAACAAGCCCGCGGGGGACCTCGCTACAGTTCGGACTCCCCTTTCTGTTTGTTGCGGTTCTTAATCTGAACCAAAGAGTCCAACTCTGGCAAATCGTTTTGAGAAAAACAGATTTTGAAAGAAGTGCCAAACATGGACTGCTTTGCCAGATACAGAGTCGCCACCTAAATATTTTATTTTGGGAAATTTAGGAAACCCTGACTCGGTGCCAAAGGCCACATGTCTGTCATCACCAAAGTTGCCTCGGCTCGGGAGCTTGGGTATGATCGGGGAAGGTCAGCTATGAGCACCCCCTTTCGCCCGGTCCGAAGGCCGGCCTCTACTAACTATGATATCCGATTTTTAAAACATTATGTGTTCTTGTTCCGGTTATTAGCCTAGAATTACTATGTTATGCGCACAGCAAACAAGTATAGACCAGATTGCCTAATTTGGAAACAAGCATCGCATATCCGTTTGTTTTGAAAATACTTTAAAATTTGCTACTCGCAAGTAGGCTAAAATACAGATTTCAATGAGTTTTTTCCAGCTCAAACAATCCAACCTTCACCCACAGGCATTCAAACATTTTATCTCATATAAGCACTTAGCCGCATGGTAAGCATACTGTCATGTTAACATTCACACGCATGCGAGATGCTAAAGCATAAATACTTACATCGTACTCCATGCCGAAACAATAAACTGGTTAGCAAACATGCATGTCCTAGTTCATGTTAAGTGGCTAATGCAACACATACAGGATGTGATTAGGATGGGCTCGGCAAACCCTAAAGTGGCATGTGAAATGCTACAACTATCACGTATTCAATTTGGAATTGAAAATACAATGCAGTTTGTATAATGTACCGAGCCCGGTGCATGCAAGACAAATGCATGGATGCACGCATGCATTGCATGAGATATGCTAATTTAAACGTGTCCTAATACTAACCATCAAAGCAGGTAAGTAAAACTGAGAAAGAAGTGGAGGTTGGAAGACATGCACGCACACGCACCCACACTTATTACAGATTCGCCCTCGCCCGGAGGGACCAAAAGAATAATACAAATTAACCAACTACGCAAGCTAATTAATAATTACAAATTGCCTAATTAGTTAACAACTAACTAAACTAGGAAAAACAGTAAACTGCCTCGGGAGGAGAGCCTGATGCAACGCATGCTCGGGTCCTGCTCGGAATTGCGCTGCCATGCATGGATTGCCTCTGTTTTCCATGCTATTCCCCTCTGGAGATTGCCAAAGTCTCAGGAATGCTTCCCTGGACACTGGGGGACACCACCGGCTGAATAGAATTACCATCGGCAGCAAGATGTGATCATCGGCTGGAAATGAGGCTATCGGCCACCAATACATTGCCGGTCGGCACTAAATATTGCTGGTTGGCAAAAAGTTCCTGCAGAACCTGCAACTCACAGCAGCAGAGGGTAGAACTTGCATGGCAATACAATTCAAGCAATGTATGCACCAATCATGCCCCTTATCATGTTTGTGACTCAAAGGGGCATGTGCCTCGATTCTCGGACCACCAATCACGCGTTTCCATGCATGATGGCCCAAAGAATCAAGCATGCACTTTCATGTCAAATGAAATGCAATGCACACAATCAAACCAAGGGGCTTCTACCTCTATCATGACTTAGTCAAGAGGTAGAGCATGCATGCCAATGTAATGCAACCCTAAGCATGTTAACTAGGCATGCAACATGGCAATGCAAACAAGCATACAAGCTAGCAAGCATGCAAGATAAATAAAGGGTGGACTTAAACATGAATTAGGCAACTCTAAATAGGCCCAAAACAGTGGCCAAACACCAAGGAATTGGGATCAAACATACATACACACATGCAAGTAAGTTGGACCAACACTTAGGCACTAAACAAGCAACTCTCAAGCACACTTGAAAAGAGCATAATGTGGACAATTAGCATGCAACATAAGCTCTGAAAAATCATGCTAGAATGTGGTGCCAAACAAACTCAAATGAAGGAAACATTAGCATGCAAATGGCCCAAGTGCTTGAAACAAGTCAAGGAGGCTTAAACCATAGCTAAGCCAACCAAGCCTCACAAGGCCAAGAAGGCTTAAAACAGGTTCAAGGCAGACCTTGACCATCCAAAGGGGACCCTTAGATGGCATCTAAGTGGCTCAAATTCAAAAGCATGCATAATGGCCAAAACATAGAGCATACAACACGAGCTTTTGAAGCATCAAAGAGGTGTCCAAGGCAAGCATATGAGCATGTCAAAGGGACTGAAATGACATGTAGGATGGTTCTAAACCACTAAATTAATGCAAGCAATGCATGCTACACATTCACCTACTTGAAGCATACAAGCTCAAATACAAAGGAGCTATACTAAGCATGCCAAGATTGACCCAATCAACTATAGAAAGACCTAATACATGGCAAAATGAACACAAAACCTTCACAAGGCTTAGCCTAAAACATGCTAGAACAAAGGCTAACAACCTAAGGCATATTAAGGCAATAACAAGGCATTACATGGTAGGTATGCTAGGCATGCATTGTGTACCAAAACCAACTTAATACAAAGTTAAATCATGACAATATAAGCACAAAATACAGCCATGGCATGATCAACAAACCTTTAAACATAATGCTCCCTTAAGAGGCCAAAATTGGTCCTTTTCAAGGACAACAAGGAGAGGGGGTGGCCCTCCCCTTTTTGAGACTTTAAGGCACCATCTTCACCACTGAAATCCCTCAAGATTTCAGTGGTGAAGAGGCCCAAACACCAAAGTTCCGAAACTTGCACAAAATATCACAAAAAGGAGCCTTACCAGGCTCGGGAACTTGGGTACGATTGGGAAAGGTCAGCTATGAGCACCCCCTTTCGCCCGATCATAGATCAGCCTCTACTAACCGTGATAGCTAATTTTGAAAACATTATATGTTCTTATTCCGGTTATTAGCCTAGTTTTACTATGTTATGCGCACAGCAAACAAGTATAGACCAAATCGCCTAAATTGGGACAAGACATTATGCGTTCGTTTTGAAAAATGGTTTGCTACCCACAGGTAGGCTAAAATGCAGGTTTTGCCACCCTCAAGTGGGCTTTAGAAAAAGATGGTTTTGCCACTATCTAGTGGGCTTAAAACTCACAGTTTTAATGCATTATCCCAATTTAGGTAATTTGACCTCCATCCACAGGCATTCAAGCAATTATATCACATAAGCAGCTAGCCTCATGGTAATCATGCTTTTATGGCGGCATTCACACACGCATGCGATATGCTAAAGCATAAAAACTCACCTAGTACTCCAAGCCAAAACAGAAACTAGTTAGTAATCATATGCATGATCCTAGTTCATGTTAAGTGGCTAATGCAACACAAGCAAAGATGTGATTAGGATGGGCTCGGCTATCCTAAGCATGGCATGTGAAATGCTACAACTATCACGTATTCAATTCGGAATTGAAAATACAATGCAGTTTGTATGATGTACTGAGCCCGGTGCATGCAAGACAAATGCATGGATGCACGCATGCATTGCATGAGATATGCTAATTTAAACGTGCCCTAATACTAACCATCAAAGCAGGTAAGTAAAAGAGAGAAAGAAGTGGAGGTTGGAAGACATGCACGCACACGCACCCACACTTATTACAGATTCGCCCTCGCCCGAAGGGACAAAAAGAATAATACAAATTAACCAACTACGCAAGCTAATTAATAATTACAAATTGCCTAATTAGTTAACAACTAACTAAACTAGGAAAAACAGTAAACCGCCTCGGGAGGAGAGCCTGATGTAACGCATGCTCGGGTCCTGCTCGGAATTGCACTGCCATGCATGGTCTGCCTCTGTCTTCCCTGCTCTGCCCCTCCAAAGACTGCCAAAGCCTCAGGGATGTCTCTCTGGACATTGGGGGACACCACCGGCTGCGTAGAATTACCACCGGCTACTAGATATGGCCATCGGCTGGAAATGAGGCGATCGGCCATCAATATATTGTCGATCGGCACTAAATATTGCCGGTCGGCAAAGAATGCCTGCAGAACCTGCAATTGACAACAGCAGAGGGCAGAACTTGCATGGCAATACAATTCAAGCAATGTATGCACCAATCATGCCCTTATCATGTTTGTGACTCAAAGGGACATGTGCCTCGATTCTCGGACCATCAATCACGCATTTCTATGCATGATGGCCCAAAGAACCAAGTTGTGCACATTGATTTGAAATGCAATGCAAACAATCAAACTAAGGCCCAATCCCTATCACTAAATCAAGGGACAAGGTATGCATGCAAAGTACAATGCATCCTAGGCATGTTAGCTAATATGCAACATGATCATGAGGGCAAGCATGCAAGCATGAACATGGACAATGTACAAACATGTAAGGTAAGCATGCAACCAAGCAAATGATGGTCTTAAACATGAATTAGGCAGCTCTAATTAGGCCCAAAACAAAGTGGGGTCAAGTGCTCAAATATGAGGGCTAAACACACATACACACATGCACATGTTATGGTCCAACGCTTAAGCATATAAAGGCAACTTTTAAACACATTCAAAAGAGGCCTAACATGGACATATGGCATGCAACATAAGCCCTGAAAATCATGTTATAAGAGGTGCCAAACCAACTTAAACAAGACAAATACTAGTGTGCAAATAGTCCAAATTCTTGAAGCAAGGTAATGAAGCTTTGAAACACACTTAGCATAACAACCATGGCATGCATTAAACAACTAAAAACAGATTTTTAGCATGTTAAAACAAGGCCAAAGGACTACTTAGATGGCATCTAAGTGGCTCTAATATGAAGGCATGCACAAATGCACTTTCAATGAGCATATAACACATGCTCAAGAGGCAACAAAGAGACAACCAAGGCAAGCATACAAGCATGTCTTAGGGACTAAAATGATGTTACAAATGGTGCCAAACCACTTAAATGATGCAAGAAACACATGCTACACATTCTCATACTTGAAGCATACAGGCTCAAATACAAAGGAGCTATACCAAGCATGCCAAAATCTACCCAAACAATTATGGACAGACCTTAAACATGGAAAAATAAGCACAAAACCTTCACAAGGTTAAACCTAAAACATGCTAGAACAAAGGCTAACAACCTAAGGCATGTTAAGGCAATAAGAAGGCATTACATGGTAGGTATGCTAAGCATGCATGGTGTACCAAAACCAACTTAATACAAAGTTAAATCATGACAATATAAGCATAAAATATAGCCATGCCATGATCAACAAACCTTTAAACATAATGCTCCCTTAAGAGGCCAAAATTGGTCCTTTTCAAGGACAACAAGGAGAGGGGGTGGCCCTCCCCTTTTTGAGACTTTAAGGCACCATCTTCACCACTGAAATCCCTCAAGATTTCAGTGGTGAAGAGGCCCAAACACCAAAGTCCCGAAACTTGCACAAAATAGCACAAAAAGGAGCCTTACAAGGCCTAGGAGGGGTCAAACAAACGCAAACCACAAAATACTCTTAACAAACAAGCAAGAGGGCTAAAAAACAGAACTTTTTATGTTATACACTAAACATAAAAATAGTCCTAAGATAGGTAGAAAAGCAATGCAAAAATGGAGAATAAAAGGGAAGTTTCTTACCCTTGAAGCCTTTCTTCACAAACAATGCTCCAACAGCCTTCCTTGGCTTTAATCCAGCTCCAAAACACTAAAACAACCCTCCAAAGGTCTCAAGTCCAAGAGATGGTGTGTTGGTGTGTGTTTGTGAGCAAAAGTAGGACAAAACACACACTTATAGAGATAGAATATGTATCTAACCCTAACCCTAGAACTCAAGCTTTACAAAAGCTGTCTAAAATGTCTAACCCTTGGCCAAAGAGAAGAAGCTCTCCTATATAGGCAATTCCCTCTTGTAAGGCTTACAAAACAAGCCATCCAAGAGGGAAATCCCCCCATACACGTGTATGGAGGGGAATGGGGTGGGTGCCAGCTATCACAGCTGGCACAAAATATCTACAAAAAGTAGATGAACAGTGGTCGGCCGCTCAAAATTGCCATTTTGACAAAATGGACTGCCGACCGGCAACAAAGAGTGCCGACCGGCAATATACATTGCCGGTGACAACAAAACACCAGCCGGTGGCCTCTAGCCATGGCCGGTGATGTGTGGAGATACCTTACAAGGCATTCCCTACCCTTTCAAGGCAAAATACAAGTGTTTGGTGCAAAACCAGACACAAAACGGTTGAGTTCGGAGATCTTGAGGCAAGGCGCGTAGCTGTAGCACGTCCGCGGGGGACCTCGCGCTACAGTTCGGACTCGCTTTTGTGTCGCGGTTCTAAATCTGAACCAAAGAGTCCAAATCCGGCAAATCATGTGAGAAAACAGATTTTGAAAAGTAGTGCCAAACATGGACTGCTTTGCCAGATTACAGAGTCGCCACCTAAATGTTTTATTTTTGGGAAATTTAGGAAACCCTGACTCGGTGCCGAAGGCCACATGTCCGTCATCACCAAAGTGGTCTTGGCTCGGGAGCTTGGGTACGATCGGGGAAGGTCAGCTATGAGCACCCCCTTTCGCCCGGTCCGAAGACCGGCCTCTACTAACCGTGATATCCGTTTTTGAAAACTTTATGCGTTCTTATTCCGGTTATTAACCTAGAATTACTATGTGATGCGCGCAACACAAAAGTATAGACTAGATCGCCTAACTTGGAAATAAACATTGCATATCCGTTTTGTCTCGAAAAACGTGTTGGATTTTGCTACTCGCAAGTAGGCTAAAATACGGATTTCAACGAGTTATTCCAACTCAGGCAATCCAACCTCCATCCACAGGCATTCAAATAGTTTATAACACATAAGCATTTAGCCGCATGGCAATCCTATTGTCATGGCAACAATCACACACGTGCGATATGCTAAAGCCATAAACACTTACATCGTACTCCGCGCCAAAACAAGGAACTGGTTAGCAAACGTGCATGACCTAGTTCATGGTAAGTGGCTAATGCAACACGGGCAGAAATGCAATCTAGAGTAGGCTC
The DNA here is from genome assembly GCA_025200525.1 of Camellia lanceoleosa. Lineage (NCBI taxonomy): Eukaryota > Viridiplantae > Streptophyta > Magnoliopsida > Ericales > Theaceae > Camellia > Camellia lanceoleosa. The sequence continues at coordinate 38,529,813 of CM045768.1, read as the reverse complement.
GGCTAACCCTAAACATGGCATGTGGAATGCGATCAAATAGCATGTATTCAATTTTGGAATTGAAAATTGCGATGCAGTTTGTATGATGTACCGAGCCCGGTGCATGTAAACAAATGCATGAATGCACACATGCATTGCATAAGGTATGCTAAAATAAGTATGCCCTAATCTACCATAAGCAGGTAAATAAAAGGGAAGAAAGGAATGGGGGTTGGAAGACATACACCCACTCACGCACACTTATTACATTTTTGCCCTCGCTCGGAGGGACCGAAAGAATATACAAAACCGAATAAATAATTAACTATTCTAGCTAATTAAATATTACAAATCAACTAAATTAAATAAATAAACTAATTAATCTATTTAAGCAATAAATGCCTCGGAAGGAGGGCTGACTGCCGCGTATGCCCGGGACTCGCTCGGAACTGCACTGCCGTGCAAGTGTGCCTCTGTTTCCTCTGCTCCCCTTCTCTGAAAATTCCCAAAACTTCAGGAGTGCCTCTCAGAGCACTGGGGAGCATCACCGGCTGAGGCAGGGAGCCACCGGCTGAGGAAGGAAGCCACCGGCTCTGAATTTCATTATCGGCTGCCAAGAGGCAGCCGGTCGGCACCAAAGAGTGCCGATCGGCCCTTTATCCTCAACAGAACTCGACAAAGCAGAGGAAACCAAAGGCAAGGCAATGCAAATCAAAGCATGTATGCACCAAGCACATCCCTCATCATGCTATGGACTCAAGAGGGCATGTGCCTCGATTCCCGGGCCATCAATCGCGCATTTCCATGCGTGATGACCCTAAGAACCAAGGGTACAAATTTGATTTAAAATGCATACAAACCAAGCAAGCACATAAGGGGTGCTAAACCTCCATCATGACTTAGTCAAGAGGCCTAGCGTACATGCCAATGCAATGAGGTCCTAAGCATGTTATCTATTATGCACACATGGACAATGGCATGGCATTTATGCAAGCATACAAACAAGCATATAATTCAAGCATACAATCCAATGGAATAGTGGACTTAGACATGAATTAGGCAACTCTAAAAGGCACGAAATCGATGGCCAAAGTGCCTAGAAAATGAGACCAAATACACACACACACATGCAAGTGTTAAGGCTCAAGGCTTAGGCATTCAAAAGCACCTCTCATGCACACTTAAGAGGCCAAACATAGACTGATAGCATGCATCAAAAACTCTGAAATCCATGTCAAACATGATGCCAAATCATGCAATGAAGCATGCCAAACAAAGCATGCAAATGGCCTAGGCCTAAGGCAAGTCAATAGGGCATTTAAACCACACTTGGCACAAACACATATGGCATGCACTTAACAACCAAAAATAGGTTCTTAGCATGGTCAAGCAAGGCCAAGAGCTACTTAGATGGCATCTAAGAGTCAATAAGCTAAAGGCATGCATTGAAGCCAAAATATGGAGCATACAAGACATACTCTTAAAGCATTAACTAGGCCACTAAGGCAATCCAACAAGCATGTATGAAGGACTGAAATGGCATGTTAGATGGTTCCAATCATCAAAAACAAAGCTAGAATAGCATACCACATATTCATGCTTTTGAGGCCAACAAGCCAAATACAAAGAGGCTACCAAATTCATGCTAAGATTGGCCAAAATAGCTATGGACAGAGCTAAATCATGGCAAAATAAGCTTACAAGCTTCACAAATCTAAGCTTAAAACATGCTAGAAAATAGGGCAAACAACCTAGACATGTTAAGGCATAAAAGGGCATTACAAGGCAACTATACTAAGCATGTATAGGAGGCCAAAACCAACTTGAAAACATGTTATATCATGGCATAATAAACATGGAAAACAAGCCAAACATGCTCAACACACACTCAAACATGAAGCTCCTTAAGGAAGCAAAATTTGTCCTTTTTAAGGACATCAAGGAGAGGGGGTGGCCCTCTCCTTCTTGAGACTTCAAGGCATGCTCTTCACCACTGAAATCCTCAAGATTTCATGGTGAAGACATCTAAGACCAAAGTCTCGGATCTCTCCAAAATAGCACAAAATGGGACCTTTTTCAAGGTCTAAAGGGGCTCAAACCTCCCCAAACCACAAAACACTCTTAATATACAATGAAGAGGGTTCAAAATCAGAACCTTTTTGTGTTATATTCTAAGGTCAAAAACTATTTTAAAGCAAGTAAAAATAGAGTGCGAAATGGGGAATAAAGGGAGTTTGCTTACCCTTGTAGCCTTCTTCACAAAGGTTGTGGTTGATGCTTCCTTGGGCTCAAAATCTGTCAAGAACCTCCAAGAACAGCCTCTAGAACCTCAGTTGCAAGGAGGAGGTGAAACACTAGGTGTTTTAGTACAATAGTGTGAACTAAAACACCTAGTGTACTAAGAGAAAAGAGAGATATGATATATGTATCTAACTTAACCTAAAAATCGAGCTCGGCTCTCTAACAATGTCTAATGCTCAAAAAATGCTAACCCTCAAACAAGAGGAGAGCTTTCCTCTTATAGAACTTGTAATGACTTACAAGCTAAGCAAGCAAGACTCATCCCTCCATACACGCGTGTATGGAGGGAAATAAATCTCAAAAGTATCGAAAATATCTCGTAGCAATTTGTAAAGTGGTCATTTGGGCAAAATGGTCATTTAAGCCCAAAATAGTGCCGACGGCACAAAATAGTGCCGGCCGGCAAAATATAGTGCGGTGACAACTCTGACCCGGCGGTGGCCTCTAGCCACCGCCGGTGGTGTGTAGGGATGCCTCACAAAGCATTCCCTGCCCTTCCAAGGCAAAACACAAGTGTTTGGTGCAAAACCAAACACAAACGGTCGAGTTCGGTGGTCCTGAGGCACGGCGCGCGAGCCGAGAACTCCGGGAACTCCAAACGAACACAAACATGGATAATCACCGAGTGTTCCAACGGTGACGTCCAAGTTTTGAGGACGGTCAAAAATGGGGTGTCTACAGTTGCCCCTCTTTGACAGAACTCGAAAGTCATAACAATGACGGGAGTGAAAGTGAAAGCCCAGAGACGACCCATTTTTGACAAGGCCGAAGACTTGGACAAACATACAAAGCGCAAATGGTTGAACTCGCAAGCTGCCTACGTATCCCCTAAGGAATCAAACCAGCGTAGTTCATGCAGGAGGCACACATGCCAAGGATAAGATATGCGCCCGTAGGTAGGGGCAAAATGCAACTGAAAATGCAAGAAGCCGAGCATAACTTATGATCATGCAAAGAAAGCTGTAATGAAGCACACATGCGACAGTTATAAGCTAACATACACCAGACTACACTACAATGCAGAAAGGATGTAAGAGAATTACGCAATTCTCAAAACGTCTCACACGGAGGATACAATACCTGTGCGGCTCGTCCGGTTGCACCGGCGGTAAATGAACCGTACATACAATATCGTGCCTGAAAAGAAAGCAAACTTAACAGGTATAATATTGTTAGCAAAATGCATGACATATGCAATGCGAATGATGAATGATATGCAATATATACAAAACTATGTATGAATAATGCAAATGAAAATGTAGTGCAATTAAAATTAATGCGAACTACATGCAGGGCAATTGAATCATGATTCAAACCGGAGCGGTTCGAAACCACACAAATGTCAAATAGATTGATGGAGGTAACAAGTTCGTGTCCCATAGAACGATGTCTGATCTATGAGGAATACGCACGAACACCCGTGTCCCATAGAACGATGTCTGATCTATGAGTAATACGCACGGACGCAAGAACAAGTATTGAGTGGAATGACATAAGTGGGGAAACGACCCGCTGGGGTGAGAATAATGATCCTAATGCCGGACGCAATGACTTACACTACAATGTAATGGAAATGGATACAATGGGTATGGCATGCGAGCCAAACCGTATTTCGCCTAGGAAAGGCATGCACACGTACAAGCCGCGTCTAACACAGAAAAGGTGCCGCAACCTCAATCCAACATACCAGCGTGGAGTAGGCGCGATACACATGCAGGACTATGCTTCAACGTGAAGAGTAAGGGCACATACCAGACCAAGCTTAACAAGGAAAGGCGCAAGCCATAGATGGAAGATGATGCAGTGAATGCATGCAGCTACAATGCAATGGAAATGGATATTTACAGAAATGCATGACATATGCACTATACTTACAATGGAATGCATGACATATGCATGGGTTTTTTGTTTTGAATGTTTTTTGGAAATGCATGACATATGCAATAGTATTAATGATGCATGAGATGCATGTTTTTGTTTTTTTGTGTTGAAAATGCATGACATATGCAATATTTACAAATGATGCATGATAATGCAGTATGATGCAATGGCTGCGATTGCAGTTTTCCCTATTCTACCAACGGGGCGACATACTAGGTTGGTTCAGTATCCAGAATCGAGGCGTAAACACGCCGCCTCAACCTATGGGGCTTCCATACAGATTTCAAGCCGAGGGTACATCCCCCTGGGTATTTAAACCAGACTTTAGTCTCGGAAGTTCGAACCTTACGTTCTAGGCATAAGCCATTCAAACTCTAGTCTTCACCGTTCCCATTGGTCTCCTAGGAACTCACCGCAAACCAGACGGGTGGCTTTGCGGACCACGAAAGTCGTTCAGACACGGCAGAACCGAAGAATTGCACCTTCAGAGGACTTAAGGTCTCCTAGACCGTGCGTGTTTAAGGTCTCGCCCGGACGAACGAGAACAGCGATGAGATCATAAAACAACGCTTCTGAAAGCATGCAAAATGCAATGAGGTGTACCTTAATGCACCGAAGGTTTGCACCTCCCAGGATTTAAGGTCTCCTAGACCGTGCGTGTTTAAGGTCTCGCCCAGACCGGCGGGGCAAGCTGTTACACAATACTTTAAGTGTATGCGATGCAAATGGGGCAAATGAGACGTGCATGTCTCAAAAGATGGAAAATGGAGTGCAATGAGTGCGCTAAGCGGTAGCGATGAAATGCATGCCAAATGCAATGAGGGGCAACTCTAGTGCACCAAAGGTCTTGCACCTCCGGAGGATTTAAGGTCTCCTAGACCGCCGCGTGTTTAAGGTCTCGCCCAGACCGGTATGGGGCAACCATGCGAATGTGACACGCGTGTCACAAAAGGGTGCAGAACAATGCAAATGAGTATGAAATGAACCATGATGAGGCGTGCATACCTCATAGGTGCAAAATAAAATGCAAAAGCGAGGCGCACCTCGAAATGCGATGAAATGCGAAATGAGGCACACGCACCTCATTTGATGGAAAATGAAGTGCAAAACGAAGCGTACGTGCCTCGAGATGCAATGAAATGCGAAATGAGGCACACGTACCTCATTTTGATGGAAAATGAAGTGCAAAACGAGGCGTACGTGCCTCGAGATGCAGTGATATGCGAAATGAGGCATACGTACCTCATTTGATGGAAAATAAAGTGCAAAACGAGGCGTACGTGCCTCGAGATGCAGTGAAATGCGAAATGAGGCATACGTACCTCATTTGATGGAAAATGAAATGCAAAACAAAGTATGTGAGGTAGTACGCCTCACGTGACTCAAGGTGAAATGCAAAATGAAGGAGCACGACACGCATGCCGCATGATAATGCAAAATGGTGCAAGTCGCAAGAGACGAGCAAGATGGCGCGATGCGTTAAACAACGCGAGTGCACAAAAGCGATCGCGATTGAATGCATGCCAAATGCAATATGATGCGCAAGATAAGCGCGATCGTTAGACAACGCGAGTGCACAAAAGCAGTCGCGATTGAATGCATGCCAAATGCAATATGATCGCAAGATAGCGCGATCGTTTAGACAATGCACATGGGGCAACTTTTGAATCCTATGGCGACAAAAGGATACGAAAGGATACAATCTTCGCTTGAATTTGAGCGTCACGCACAGTAGAGACGGTCCGAAGTCAAAACGGAGGCCGGTTGAGCATCGGGAATGCATTTTCTCGTACTTTCTTGAGCTATGAAGACCCAAAACCCCTCAACTTGCCTAAACAGGGCCTTGGGAACACCACCGGTTGGGTAGGGTGGTCACCGGCTGCATGAACTCATCTATCGGCACAAAATAGTGCCGGCCAAACTCGCTTGATGCCGAGGCCAAAAATAGTGATCGAGGCGGTTTGCCATTTTGCCTCGGGTTTTATAAAATAGGGTTCCCAAACCCTATTTTCTTCACTTCAAGCGAAATCAACCTCTCTCTCTCTAGAGTGTTTTTCCAGTGATTTTTTCGCCCGATTTCTTCGCGTTTCACGTCATTTTAAATGCGTCCGATTCGCGAAGTTCACCGCGTTTCGGACATTTTTGACCGAACAAAACTTTGTTTCGGTGCATTTTTCACCATTTTCGCCTTCTCGGGACTTGTTCCCCTTGATTTTGTCTTCATCCTCGTGCCTTTTCACATTCCGACCCTTCCGGCCATTTCCGACCCTCTCGGGTTTGACTTTGTCGGTTGACTTTTCGTATTCCGACCCGGTTTTCCTTTTCCGGCTATTTTTCACCATCATTACCCATGGCAGACGATGTTCCACATGTCGGGACTCCCCCGGACCATGAGATGGACCCCGGGGTCGAGCTCCTCCCGTTGAGCGAGCGCCCATTCGATCCGGCGACCTATCGCCCGGCCATCCACGTGCTACCACCGATGGACTCGCCACTTCAGCGGCTTTGTGAGTTTTGGACCCGAGCTTTTCTTTGCGAGCCGGCCTCCCACTTTTCTGCTGGCGCCACTGAGGTAACATTCTGGTCTTTTATTTTCCGCAATGTAGGATTTCCTGTCAACTGCCATAGCTAACTGAACCCATTAACTGCTTGGTTCTGATGCGCTGAACCGTAGTCGATTGTAGACAAACTCACCTCGACACTGTTTAGGACCGACGCACATGCACATACCTTTGCACTAGTTTGGATCACCCAAACACACGGCACACATTACCTTTGCCAATTTGCCAACACCGGCGTTTATTTGAATCTTGAAAATTCGACGCATGCTAGATTTGTACAAAAGCGCACTTAACAGCGGACACATCACACGTTGTAGTTCTTGAAACATACCAAGACACGGCTTCTATTTGAGCGTTGAAAAGCACGCACACACGTTGTTTACACCGATCCTCATAGAACCTTGACATGTCACGCACCGCGACCCACCGATAAGTGAAACCGATACCGCTTGAATCTGGAAAATGTGCACACATGCACCGTATCCGCATGCTAACCTTCACAAAACACAACACATCACAGCCGTATTTCACGCGATATCTTGAAACCTGACATTTGCTTGCATCTGAGAAATGTGCACACATGCACCGTGTTTATACTGGAGCATCTACAATACACTGATGCATTAGGCGTTTGTAGTTCACTGTAAGCACACTGGCACCCGGTTTCTGTTTGAATTTTAAAAGTCTGCCGCATACCAGGTTGTACCATTGCATATCTTCATATGGCTTTGCAATTTCTTGACTACTGGGGACTCCATACTCTCATGGTATGGGAACATTACCTTCGCGGCCGAATGCAGCCGACGCCGTTAAGCGCATTGTGGATCGGGCGGCCGGTACCTTCTGCAGGGACTTTCGGACTCTCTACTTGCAGACCTCTTCTTGCTGCTCTGGCAGAGAGGTGGTGGGACACCACCGATTCTTTTCATCTATCAGCGACCGGGGACATGACGATGACCCCTTACGACTTCTCGATGCTCACTGGCATCGGGGTGGGGGGTGATCCGATCCCCTTCGACACAGACATGGACGAGTGGATCGCCGCTCAGGTTCATTTGCTCGGCGAGGCGCCGCCACTTGTTAAATCGAGGTTCGTCCGCTACTCTGGTTTGAGGTGCGATTTAGTCACGGACCATCTTTGGTGGGCCGACTCCGATGACCCAGGAGGCCGCTGAGAGGCATGCACGCGGCTTTCTCATGTTTTTGCTGGGGACCACCCTGTTTGCCGACCGGGCGAACACAGTGCCCCTCTGCCTGCTCAGCGCCTTGGTGGATGTCGAGAGGATTGTGCAGTATGACTGGGGGGGCGCGGCTCTGGCCACCCTTTACGGTTATATGAGCTCAGTCTCTCGTGGTAGCGGACAGCTGCTAGGAGGCTACTGGCGAGCCTGGGAGGTATGTCTTCTCCTCTGCTTTACATTTACATTACAGACTTTCGTACTCTGTACCTTTGCATAAACTGTTGCCTTTACAATTCTGTACCTTGTACATGGCACACACATATTTACTTTACACCGGGCTGTCTGCTCATTCTGCTGTACACTTTGCTCAACACACTTTGCACAACCTGCAGCTCTGCTTACATTTTATCTTTGTATTCGCTTTTCGATGGTCATCTTGCGTCTGTTTTGCATTTGTGGGTGTACGCCTACTTTCGAGCTAGAGCAGTCTTGGGAGATGGAGAACCCCTCTGGTCGTCCCCTTTTCTCGCCCTTCTGACAGGCGATGTGTCGAGGCCGGGACACTTTTAGCTTCTTCGCCGTTTCTTGACACCATCACCCCCATCGAGGTATGTTTTACTTACATCCGTTTTAAGCTTTCGTGCTTACATTTCTATATCGATAGATAATCAAGCGTATTTCATTTCAGTCACTTAGCGGTAGTGGGCTCCACTCCCGGCCGGTGATCTGAGATAGGTATCTGCGCCGCCGAGACCTCGCGCTCTGGGATTCTCTGGAGGGTCCGGTTTGTCGGGCGTACTGGGTGGCGCTTCTTGCGTCAGACCACAGGATTGCCGGGCAGATAGTTCGATCCGACCTCCGAGCACATGAGGACACGAGAGGTTTTCACTGCAGCAGATGGAGGACTACACCTTGGTGGGCCATAGATGTGGATGCCTCTGAGGCGAGGCGACTATTACAGTATGTCTGGACCTTCTGATCACGGCCTCTGGCCGGGGCTCCGAGCTGATCGGTGAGACCCACGGCGCCAGCCAGGCGAAACAGAGGCGAGGCGGGGCCACCACAGAGGGCTCGAGCTCGCGGCGGGAGAAGTCTGAGAGGGGCGAGGGCCGGCCGCTCTACCTACTATGTTGACTTATAGGGGCAGTGGGAAGACCTACGATCCCTTTGCTCCTCCTCCTCGGTGGTCACGAGTTGGCGGCATTCCTAAGTTGCCTCCGGTATGTATTACTTTATTTCTGCATCTTGCATTGTCATTTCAGTTCATTTAGATATCCCACAGAATACTGATTTATTTAATACTTTTGCAGGCTTCCTCCGAGTATACCCGTCAGTCTGTGGAGCTGAATGCCTCCTTGATGGGGATGCTGCAGCGAACTCTCGACGCTTTGGCGTCTCGGCTTGCGGTATGTTCTCGACCACGATCTCAAATCATACTCTTTCGCACAATCTACTATCTTGTACAAAAATCGATAAAGCGCTCACGGTCTTCATACATTGTACTCATACTTGCATTACTGTCTTGATAAACCGCCATGGCATTCACACACTGCACTCATACACTGCATCTTGCACTGATAAACTGCTCACAATTTTCTGATGTGTTTGTTCTCTGCATTTTCAGCCTCCTTTCCCGATCCCTCCAGTGGGTGACCTTTGCTCCGGTGGGCCTCCGTCTCTACCCGGACGGCGGGATATTCCCTCGTACTGAGGGGCGTGGTCATGTGGGGAGTAGCTCTCGAGCTCGATTCGAGACGGTGAGTCGAGGCGAGGCCCGAGTCATTTCTTGAGGAGGCCGGGGCGGCTCGGGCTCGGGCTCTCGGCAGTGGCAGCTCGGCAGCGCCTTTATGTGCTTCTGGAAGAGGCGAGGTGACCCTTAGGCATGGGGCCTCTTGTTGATGATGATGATTTCTTGCTTCTTTTCTTTATTTCTTTTCTTGTACTTTTCTCTTTTGATAGATAGAGTACCATGTCTTGCCCTTGAGAGTTTTTGTTTTCCATAAACTATGTATTGAAAAAGATGATATGAAACGAACTTTTGTTTGAAAAGAATGTTACATTTGTCTATCTTTGCGTATTTCATACTTTACCTTTGCATCATTCTACACCTCAAATGTAAATGATATTAATTTGTTATCCGATGATTTGAACACTTGCGGTGATAATCAAACAACGATCAACTAAACCGCAAGACAGCTCATACAAACCATTGCTCAATCCGAACACACAGCCCATACCCTGCTGAGGGCTAATCTGCTGGGGATTGATCTGCATTTAGCCCATAACTCAGTATTTGGTTCATTCTGCACACAGCAAACCCTGAACAAATAGGTCCAATCTGACAAGACGGATCACAAAAGCCCGACACGTTGCGGTTGAAATACACTCAAATGCCCCAAATTTTCCCTTCCTTCTCTTGCTTTGCGGATGTTAGAGAATGGCCTGACATTCGAGCACAAACGCTCACTTTCGGAAAGAGGATGGGTTTTCAACCAGGGTACCGAGCCTAATCACAGAACACGGCGAGGCAGACTCAAACCAAGAAACAAAAAGGCACACGACCTAACACAACGAGACATACTCGGGAAAGACTCAAGACTAAGTTGAGGCTGACAAATCAAAAGACACGACACCGCACGCATTTGAAAACAAAAGATCTTGAGGAGCCAATTCTTCCGGGCAAGTTTCCCACCCCCTCTGATTTGTGACTCTCACATCACTCGGCCTTCAAGCTCGGTTTTTCTCAAAAAACCCTTCTCTCACTTTTCTCTCAACTTACTCCTCTCTATTCTTCAATCTCTCATTTTTGCATCCCTCCCCAGGGTGAATGACAGATGAATAGGAAGTAGCGGGTTCACGCCCGACGTAGCTAGCTTGCAGCCACTTCTTCTGGCGAATAAAGCGCCTCTCGGGCAATCAGGTTAACGGGGGGGAGACAGAGGACCTGACTCAATCGTGCCCCTAGTTCGTCATTTTGACCATTTTTGTTTTCTAAAACAGCTCTGACCAAAATGAGAGTTAGATTAACACACTTATTCAATTTTTGATTTGAAAATCATGCGAATCAAGCTGTGAGCACTGAAAATTTTCCCCTCTTGGGTCCAATCATGGTCCAATTTTGAAAATGGAATAGTTTTCGAGAAAGTAAGTCAACCTCAGTGAAAATTTTCAAAAACTATTTTTTGCAAACAATCAATGCTCAACGAGCGTAGAACTTACCCTCGAGATATGCAACCTCGGATCAAAGGCAATGGAAAATTGCCCCTGGCTTAAAGGGGGAGAAGGCAACGGAAAGTTGCCCCTGGTTTGAACATAACTCAGGGCAACTTATGGCAATGGAGGGCAACGGAAAGTCGCCCCTTGTTTGGATGATGCCACGGCATGTTGTAAGCCAGTCTTTGTTGGCGGCAGTCGGATCCCCGGACACGGAGGAGTCGAAGACGGCTTGAATCAATATGTGGACACAGTCACCTGGAAGATGTCGGTGGTTTGGCTTCAAGAGGAAGTTAATCACGCGGCTCCGGGTTACTGCAATCAAGATATCGGATTCGGAGGAGGCAAAACTGATCAAAACCATGACATGGCCTGAGACGCTATGGAAGCGCTGGGGGCTGGACTTCAAGGTGAAGTTGCCTACGTATCCCAAACATGGGAATCAAGCCTTACGTAGTTCCGGTTAGGGTACACTCGGGTATTTTAACCTTCACTATTTTTAGGCTCTAACTTTTGCCAAGGTGCCCAATGCGGGTTTTCGACCTTGCGAGCTATGTTTTTCGTTTTCATTCTTTTTCTTTTCTTTTGCATTTCTTTTGATATATATTTTTTGCATTTTTTTTTTGTATCATTTTTTTTTTGTATTATTTCTTTGCTCTAACTTTTGCCTGGGTGGCCCTTCTGGGTTTTCGGCCCAGCGAGCCTCTCAAGGGGTAAAAGTGTAGCATGCCCATGCCAAATGGTTTTGAGATTGAAGCCTCTCTGTATCTGGGAGAACGGCTATTGTGTTGATTTGCAGAAAGGTCCATCACGGCTACTTCCCGAGCTTTGCTTGGTGAGATTTGATCTTCCTGATCGGACTCTGATGCCTCTTGCTCGAGGGCTGCTTTGAACTGGGCCATCTGACGTCGCATTCATAGCTATCGTTTGAACATTACGGATCTTTGGTCAAGGTTTGAAAATAGGGGGTCGAGTCTCGAGGTGAAGGCGATCCTAAGGCTGCGTAATCTCGAGAACGGTCCCTACAGTCTTCGCAAGACTACATAAAATATCTTGTTTTTGAAAGTTTTTAAGAAGGCGACGATTTGCTCGTGCCGAAGACAGTGTGGAACCAATCTGGATCAAGGCTAGGGTCCTTCTCAGTACTCACGCCGACAAGCATGATTTCATTCATTAAGGGGTTAGCATGCCTCTCTTTCTCTCAATTTGATCAAAGTTTTGCAAATCCCGAGGAATTCCTCCGTCTTTGTTTTTATCACTTGATGTTCAAAAAGGTTTTGAAAAGCTTAGGTCGAACAATAATTTTAAGGCACAAAAAGCGGTGGAATGCCTTTGTCACCCCATTCGAATTCTCTGGCACAACTAGCCCAACATAAATAGTGCGGGATCACGATAGCATGCCATTTCATTCGGGTTCCCTAGATGTAAAGCGGCTCCTGGCAGGTAGACCCAAAAGAAAGCAAAAAAGTAATTACAAAACAAAATGGTGCTCGAGGCAACAACCCGAAGTCACCTAGTATTCTTATACAAAGAGGCCGACTCATTACAATTAGACAGACCCTTAAGCAAAAAGGACTGACTCAAAACAATGAGACAGACTCAAGACAAAACAAAACAATGACTCGATACCCAAGTCAGGTTTTACAAAACTAGCATCGGTAGGTGCTCAAAAATCTTGGCGTAAACGCCATATCCAAAAATGTACAGATATTGCCCATGAGCATTTGAATCCCAATTACATACTCGCAGTATCGGTGTCCTCGGTATCTGTGTCCTCACAATCCAAGAACTCTGTAGTGACTGACTTGGCCGAGGTAGGCGGGAGGATGACCTTATTATCAATCAAATCCTGTACTTCATGCCGAAGGCGGGAACAATTGTCGGTAGTATGGCGGGTGTTGATGGTACGCAAGATCTTGAGTGGCATCATGGCTCTTTGGAAGGGGCTTGGGGAGTGGCCTAGGATCGAGGGTGTGAGATGCCTTTTGGCCAAAATCGAAGTGCCTAGGCAGGCATGTAAAGAGAATGGAAGACCTGCGCCCTCGGGGCAGGTACTTGGGACTCTGTGTATTCTTGCTAGATGCACTAGCGAATGGGTCAGCGGGTGCGACCTTGGGTTTCTGATCCTTTCCGGATGCAAGGCTGGGAGTGGGAAGAACCTTCTTGGCATGACGGGGCCTATCCCGATTCTCTGACTGACTGGAACTGCCCTCAGGCGGAGTGGGGAAAACATCATCCACAATTTTGGTTACAATCGCGGATATCTGTTGTTTGCTCATTCCCCCGGCCTTCAAAGCCTGGACTGCCCACAGCATTTGTTCAATAGGGTCGGCCTCTACCTTCACTTTGTCTTTGCCTCTGGCCTCGGCCTGGTGAGAGGTTTGGGTTGGTACTGGTACATCACTGTTGTGGGTGGAGGTCATCTCCGATTGATTGAGCTCGATCACAATCCGCCCTTGATGTCGGGGCTCTGGGTTCAGTTTCCGGCATATGGTGCAACCGTGGCGAGTTGACATTAAATGGCGAGATCCGCCACGGACCTCTGGAGATCGCCTATCATTCCCATTAACTCGAATGTAGTGGGCTCGCGAGCCTGATAGAATTGAGGGGTCCAGACTGGGTGTGCAGCGGGCGACCTTGGCGGATGCGGCGTATCAACAGTAGCTTCATCTTGTGGGGTGGTTCCTTGACTCAGCGCGGCCGTCATGACCACAATCTCTTCTGAGTTCTGCATCATGTTCATCTGCCTCGGCGAGAAGACACTAAATTACGACTCAACTCTCTGAATCTCTGAACTGAAACGGAAAACAAGCAGCATTTCAGCCCCAAACAGCTCAAACACGGATGTAGTCAAACAACTGCACTCTACTACTGAACACTGTTCCCTGAAGTCACTGTCCCAAATCTGAATCTGATACCCGCAGATATAGCTGACCCACAACAATACTGATACTGGTGCCCGCAGTTCGATGCAGATTCTGGTGGTATATGCATTCCCTGTAGAGATACACTCTAAAAGCACATAGCAAGTAAATGAGAGCCAATACGCCCCTATGTTGGGGTAGGGTTTCCCTGTCCTATTCTGTCAGGAGCTAAGGTTTTACTACGCACGCAGCGGTTTCAAACAACCTATATCGGGTAAGCAACCTGTCCTAGTTTGGAATGGTCACTACGGATTCCGACTATGCAACTAGGTCGAATGGTCCAAAAGGGTGCCCCGGTAAAACCGGGGTTTGTGTTCCCATGCTGGCAGAGCCCGCAACCGGTCAGCCTTATGGACATGCCTTGACAAGACAAGCCTCCGGCAAACCGCTCAGGAATAGCAGATGGCCAACACGGTGTCCTAGGCGCACCAATGCACATGCAATGCAAAGAAACACATAAGTGTAGTCAAAACAGGATATCACGAGTTCGAGTCAAGCTCTCTAAAAATCCCGGTAGTCGCCAGAAGCATATGCGTGGGACCTCGCCCTTCTGATTCGGACTCCCTTTTGTGTCGCGGTTCTAAATCTGAACCAAAGAGTCCAAATCCGGCAAATCGTGTGAGAAAACAGATTTTGAAAAGTAGTGCCAAACATGGATCGCTTTGCGGTCTGAGTCGCCACCTAAATATTTTATTTTTGGGAAATTTAGGAAACCCTGACTCGGTGCCGAAGGCCACATGTCCGTCATCACCAAAGTGGTCTTGGCTCGGGAGCTTGGGTACGATCGGGGAAGGTCAGCTATGAGCACCCCCTTTCGCCTGGTCCGAAGACCGGCCTCTACTAACCGTGATATCCGTTTTTGAAAACTTTATGCGTTCTTATTCCGGTTATTAACCTAGAATTACTATGTGATGCGCGCAACACAAAAGTATAGACTAGATCGCCTAACTTGGAAATAAACATTGCATATCCGTTTTGTCTCGAAAAAACGTGTTGGATTTTGCTACTCGCAAGTAGGCTAAAATACGGATTTCAACGAGTTATTCCAACTCAGGCAATCCAACCTCCATCCACAGGCATTCAAATAGTTTATAACACATAAGCATTTAGCCGCATGGCAATCCTATTGTCATGGCAACAATCACACACGTGCGATATGCTAAAGCCATAAACACTTACATCGTACTCCGCGCCAAAACAAGGAACTGGTTAGCAAACGTGCATGACCTAGTTCATGGTAAGTGGCTAATGCAACACGGTAAATGCAATCTAGAGTAGGCTCGACTAAACCTAAACATGGCATGTGGAATGCGATCAAATAGCATGTATTCAATTTTGGAATTGAAAATTGCGATGCGATTTGTATGATGTGCGAGGCAGTGCATGTAAACAAATGCATGAATGCACACATGCATTGCATAAGGTATGCTAAAATAAGTATGCCCTAATCTACCATAGCGGGTAAATAAAAGGAAGAAAGGAATGGGGTTGGAAGACATACACCCACTCACGCACACTTATTACATTTTGCCCTCGCTCGGAGGGACCGAAAGAATATACAAAACCGAATAAATAATTAACTATTCTAGCTAATTAAATATTACAAATCAACTAAATTAAATAAATAAACTAATTAATCTATTTAAGCAATAAATGCCTCGGAAGGAGGGTTGCCACAGTATGCCGGACTCGCTGAATTCTTGGTGCAAGTGTGCCTCTTTTTCCTCTGCTCTCCTTCTCTGAAAATTCCAAAAACTCCAGGAGTGCCTCTCAGAGCCCTGGGGAGCATCACCGGCTGAGGCAGGGAGCCACCGACTGAGGAAGGAAGCCACCGGCTCTGAATTTCATTATCGGTGCCAAGAGGCAATGGCCGGCACCTAAGAGTGCCGATCGGCCCTTTATCCTGCAGAACACACAGCAGGCGGCAGAGGAAACCAAAGGCAAGGCAATGCAAATCAAAGCATGTATGCACCAAGCACATCCTCATCATGCTATGGACTCAAGAGGGCATGTGCCTCGATTCCCGAGCCATCAATCGCAAGCATTTCCATGCGTGATGACCCTAAGAACCAAGGGTACAAATTTGATTTAAAATGCATACAAACCAAGCATGCACATAAGGAGTGCTAAACCTCCATCATGACTTAGTCAAGAGGCCTAGCGTACATGCCAATGCAATGAGGTCCTAAGCATGTTATCTATTATGCACACATGGACAATGGCATGGCATTTATGCAAGCATACAAACAAGCATATAATTCAAGCATACAATCCAATGGAATAGTGGACTTAGACATGAATTAGGCAACTCTAAAAGGCACAAATCAGTGGCCAAAGTGCCTAGAAAATGAGACCAAATACACACACACACATGCAAGTGTTAAGGCTCAAGGCTTAGGCATTCAAAAGCAACTCTCATGCACACTTAAGAGGCCAAACATAGACTGATAGCATGCATCAAAAACTCTGAAATCCATGTCAAACATGATGCCAAATCATGCAATGAAGCATGCCAAACAAAGCATGCAAATGGCCTAGGCCTAAGGCAAGTCAATAGGGCATTTAAACCACACTTGGCACAAACACATATGGCATGCACTTAACAACCAAAAATAGGTTCTTAACATGTTCAAGCAAGGCCAAAGAGCTACTTAGATGGCATCTAAGAGTCAATAAGCTAAAGGCATGCATTGAAGCCAAAATATGGAGCATACAAGACATACTCTTAAAGCATTAACTAGGCCACTAAGGCAATCCAACAAGCATGTATGAAGGACTGAAATGGCATGTTAGATGGTTCCAATCATCAAAAACAAAGCTAGAATAGCATACCACATATTCATGCTTTTGAGGCCAACAAGCCAAATACAAAGAGGCTACCAAATTCATGCTAAGATTGGCCAAAATAGCTATGGACAGAGCTAAATCATGGCAAAATAAGCTACAAGCTTCACAAATCTAAGCTTAAAACATGCTAGAAAATAGGGCAAACAACCTAGACATGTTAAGGCATAAAAGGGCATTACAAGGCAACTATACTAAGCATGTATAGGAGGCCAAAACCAACTTGAAAACATGTTATATCATGGCATAATAAACATGGAAAACAAGCCAAACATGCTCAACACACACTCAAACATGAAGCTCCTTAAGGAAGCAAAATTTGTCCTTTTTAAGGACATCAAGGAGAGGGGGTGGCCCTCTCCTTCTTGAGACTTCAAGGCATGCTCTTCACCACTGAAATCCCTCAAGATTTGGTGGTGAAAGACATCCTAAGACCAAAGTCTCGGATCTCTCCAAAATAGCACAAAATGGGACCTTTTTCAAGGTCTAAAGGGGGTCAAACCTCCCCAAACCACAAAACACTCTTAATATACAATGAAGAGGGTTCAAAATCAGAACTTTTTTGTGTTATATGCTAAGCTCAAAAACTATTTTAAAGCAAGTAAAAATAGAGTACAGAAATGGGGAATAAAGGGGAGTTTTGCTTACCCTTGTAGCCTTCTTCACAAAGGTTGTGGTTGATGCTTCCTTGAGCTCAAAATCTGTCAAGAACCTCCAAGAACAGCCTCTAGAACCTCAGTTGCAAGGAGGAGGTGAAACACTAGGTGTTTTAGTACAATAGTGTGAACTAAAACACCTAGTGTACTAAGAGAAAAGAGAGATATGATATATGTATCTAACTTAACCCTAAAAATCAGAGCTCCAGCTCTCTAACAATGTCTAATGCTCTGAAAAATGCTAACCCTCAAACAAGAGGGAGAGCTTTCCTCTTATAGAACTTGTAATGACTTACAAGCTAAGCAAGCAAGACTCATCCCCTCCATACACGTGTATGGAGGGAAGCAAATGCTCAAAAGTCATGCGAAAATATCTCGAGCGGTATGAAGTGGTCGGTTGGGCAAAATGGTCATTTCGCCCAAAATAGTGCCGACGGCACAAAATAGTGCCGACCGGCAAAATATAGTGCCGGTGACAACTACAGCCGGCCGGTGGCCTCTAGCCACCGCCGGTGGTGTGTAGGGATGCCTCACAAAGCATTCCCTGCCCTTCCAAGGCAAAACACAAGTGTTTGGTGCAAAACCAAACACAAACGGTCGAGTTCGGTGGTCCTGAGGCACGGCGCGCGAGCCGAGAACTCCGGGAACTCCAAACGAACACAAACATGGATAATCACCGAGTGTTCCAACGGTGACGTCCAAGTCTTGAGGACGGTCAAAAATGGGGTGTCTACAGTAGCCGAGACCTCCGGGAATTCCAAACGAACACAAACATGGATGATCACCGGGTGTTCAAACGGTGACGTCCAAGTCTTGAGGACGGTCAAAAATGGGGTGTCTATAATGCCCCTCTGCATAATCAGAAACCCTAGCATTTTTCCTGCTGTAACACCAAATGTACACTTCTGAGGATTCAACCGCAACCAAAATTCTCTGATCCTTTGGATAAACTTTTGCAAGGCAGTGTAGTGACCTTCTCTTTCTTTGGATTTGACAATCATGTGGTCCACATACACCTCAACCTCTTTATGGATCATATCATGCAATATTGTGGTCGCTGCCCGTTGATAAGTAGCCCCGGCATTCTTCAACCCAAATGGCATTACTCTGTAGCGATCGTACCCAGGGGTGGTGAATCTGATCTTCTCCGGTCTTGGTGCCATTACTATCGATTATAGCCCGAAGCCATCCATAAATGAAAGCAAAGCATGCCCCATTTGTGAAATCTACCAACTCATCAATGTGTGGCAAGGGAAAGTCATCCTTCGACCGCTCTGTTCAAATCCACGAAGTCTACACATGCGAATTACGCCATCCTTCTTGATCGAACAATGTTGGCCAACCAAGTCGGGTATTCAGATACCAGCAGGAAGCCTGCGTCAATTTGCTTGGTGACCTCTTCCTTGATCTTAATGGCCCAATCAGGGCGGATCCTCCTGAGTTTCTGTTTGACAGGTCGGACCTCGGGATCGAAAGGGATCCGGTGCTGTACAATCTCAGGATCGATTTCAGGCATGTCTTCGTAGGACCACGCGAAAACATCTTTGAAATCTTTTAATAAAGCGACTAAGCACTCGCGTTCCTCTAAAGACAACGTAGACCCGATCTGGACCAGCCGCGGGTCCTTCTCAGTACCAACATTTACATTAACGATTTCATCAACTAAAGGTTTGACAAACGTTTCCTGCTCTTGTTCAATTAAACGTTGTAAAACCGGAGGAATTTCATCATCGTCGTTTTCATCAAAATTTTGAAAGTCCTGATTTAAGTAATAAATCAAAGGCACAGAAAATTACTCAGAAACCACATTCATATCATTCTCATTATGTACTTCCAAACCATCCGATTCTCCTGTTACAACAGACTCAAAAGAGAAAGAAAAAGACGACCTAGACAGGACTGTGGCATCCCGGTTATCACCCCCAAGAATACCGGACTCAGACTCAGTCGAGCTGGAACCTGATTCTGACTCAACAAATTCGGAGGAATCAGATTCTGGCTCACTACCTGACCCGGTGCTGCTTGACAGAAATCCCTCTTCGTACTACCAGGTGAGGGAAGGTGCGATGGATGCATCTAAAATGGTTGATGGTAGGCCCGCAGCCGTTTCATTCCTAATCATGGATACCGAGGAGTTATCCCCCAAGCACAACTGGTCGATCGAAGGATCTGAAAGTAGACATGCCAGTGCTACCCCCATTTCAAGTTCGGCGTCCTCAGACTCCACTTTCCTGTTCTGTTCAACCTCAATTGTTGGTTGCATGCGCTCTTCAAAGAACATCATCCCCGTAATCAGAGGTCAAAGAAAATCTCGAACCCTGGTACACGTTTCCTGTCCGCGTTCAACCACGGCTCCGGAAAACCAAAAAATGGAAAGTCTTCCCCCTCCCGGACAAAGCGTCCGTTTAGGGTACCCTAAATGGGCCGGTGCATTAAGTCGAAAGGTCTCTTCATTTGTTTTGCTCTGGCTCTCCCAGCCATCTCCTTTCCTTTCCTTGCCCAATCCTCCTTGGTGAGCAGATAACCCAAGCCAAAGGTATGGGGATTGTGTGGCACTTCGGCCAATGCTGCAGCGCCCTTGCGGCCGCTCTTTCCTAATCCCATCCCGGGGATATGTTGGAGCTTGTTCATGAGATACACTGCTTGGGTACTGACATAGATCCCTTCATTAGTAGCCATGATGTTCTGCATAACCTGAGCCTCAGCCAGGGTAAAACCCGATATGAACACATCCTCCATGCCATGCTCGATTTCTAGAACGGGCGTGGATACTTCCAGTGGCGGATGGATTGATGAATTCTCGAAAACAATGGATACTCCCTTCCCATAGGGGTATTTCACCATTTGATGCAAAGTGGATGATACTGCCTTCACCTGATGCAGCCACGGCCGCCCCAAAAGCAAGTTGAAAGTTGCAGGCACTTCCAAGACATGGAAATCTATCTCATGCTGCCCCAGCCCAACTTTAGTCTGAACTTTAGCTGTTCCCATCACTTCCCTACTTGTATTGTCGTACGCCCGGATGACTTGGGCTGTTGGTACAAAGTCTGTGACTTTCAAGCCAATTGCAAACGCCGTCCTTGCCGGGCAGACATTGATGGCGGATCCGGTATCGACGAGAACCACCGGTATCCATTTATTCTTACATTCCACAGAAATGTAGAGGGGTTTGTTATGCTCTGCCCCCCTCGAGTGGCAATTCCTTGTCGGAAAAAGTCAGCGTCGGGGTAGCTCCTCCCGAAAAGACCAATCCCACCAGCTGCTCTGGCGTGGTTTCTATTGAAAGCTTTGCGTTGTCCATGGCTGATAAGACAGCCTCTCTATGCACCTGTGATGCCATGAGCAGTCCCTATATGGAGATGTCTGCTTGTATCTTTTTAAACTGTTTGAGTACAGCCTCCTCGTCAAGTTGCTTCTCCTTTTGCTTCTCAACCTCTCTATCCTTCCCCGAGGCCTCTGGTTGATCTAGATGTGGAGGTTTGAAATATCGCCCACTCCGCGCCATATGGTCGACCTCTCCAAGGTACCAGGTGTTGTCGGGTTGGTTGTTCCCCCAATCTTCATCTGTGTGGGCAAGACACAGGTCCTCGTCTTCCCACCACATTCCATCAGCAGTTGACAAACATCTGTCCGGCTCTGGTATGGCTGTTCTTGTACTCGCAGCACCTTCCATCCAGATGCTCACGGCATTCTCAATTTCATGCATTACGATTTGATCCCCATATGGGCCTTTGCCTTCCTGATTCTCTCGGAGTCTTCAAATTTTTCCTGTTCTAGGTGTGTCGATGCAACTGACTGTTCAGTTATTCCCGTATTTGAAATGCTCCAATCCTAAACGAAATTCTTAACACCGGCGCTCTCCAGCGATGCACTCTGTTCTTCGACCTTTCCGGCTGTTACCGACATTCTCGCCCCTGCTGGGCCCCGTTCTAACTGGAATTCTTCTACCACATCTGGTTGATCGTCTAACCATCCTGTAGCCTCTGTTGATTCCTCATAATCATACCAGTTGACTGCCATATCCCCTGGATCTTGATCACTGTAAAATCGGAGATTGGCAAGGTCCTCTTCCATAGCTGTGAAATCATCTGTTCCCTGTCCCAGACTATCCCCTTGGATTACACACAGTTCTCCTCCTGCTGGAAATTCCACATCTAGTGCATCCTGGCCTATCGATGAAATGTAGTTACCCGGACTATACGTTTTCTCAACACAACTTCCAGATTCCGCAGACTCTGGCCCAATAATCCTCTTCTCCTTTGGAACCCCCTCTCTCTTGCCTTCGACAGTCACCACTGTCGGTTTAGGTTGGGTTATGAAGATGTCCATCATGCACAAATCGGTGCAATCGGGAAGAAACACTTCCGGCTTAGGCAGGTGGGAAGGTGTGATATAGATACTAGGATCGTAGGGCATGACCCCAGTATGGATGAAATTGATTCTTTTTGGTGGTGGAGCTTGGTTATGTGCGGGGAGGGGATTTGTAGTAACGTTGGGTTTTTCGGGAGGCAAGATCACCCCGTTATCGATGAGATCTTGAATCTCATGACGTAATCGGAAGCACAGATCGGTGTCGTGACCGTGCTGTTGGTGAAATGCACAATACTTGGCTGGGTTATGGGTAGCGGGGAGTCTTTCTGGCAAGGGCTGCGGCTCTAGGGGCTTCAAGTGCCCTTTTCTGATTAAAACCCCCAGAGCTTTGGACAGGGGCATATAAAGTGGAGCGAAGGTTCTGGTATTTTTGGGTGGGTATTTGGCTATTGGTGGGTTGCTTCCGGACACACCGGAGAATGGTGCAGCTGTCGTGGTTCTCGGAGGGGGGTTGGTGGTGACCATGCTCACTTCGGAGGCTCTTGTGGTTGTGGTGCCGCTCGGGCCCGTATTAGTGTTGCGGTTGAAAGTCCTTCGGGGTTGCTCCAGGTCATTGTCAATTAAGCCTTGCTTCAAGGCATCCTCAATCTGCACCCCCATTTCATGCAGGTCAGAAAAAGTAGGAAAGGGGAGTACGATCATCTTTTGCATCAACTTCGGTTGAAGATTGCGCACAATCATCCGAATCTGATCTTTGTCTGTAGGTCTTAAGGTCATCATCGAAGCCTTGGCCCTCCATCTGGTTATGAATTCTGAGAAACTCTCTTTAGGTTCCTGTCTTGTTGTCTCGAGATCACGGGTTGTAATCTCGATTTATGTATTGTATGAGTACTGTGCAATGAAGGCCTCAGCCATCTCGTCCCAGTTTCTCTTGACATCATCTTCTAACTTGGCATACCATATGGCCGCCACACCTGACAAGGTCCGACCGAACAAAGACATCTTCTGTAGCCTACTGAGGCCCATTGGCCTTACGATATCTGAAAACAGTCTCAGGTGCACCATGGGGTCCCCGGACCCATCAAATCGATCAATATGGGGTATTTTAAATCTGTTAGGCAGCGTTACAGTTGTGTCAGTGTAGCCATCTTCAATGTCGGGGATGGTCTTGGCTCCTTGGGATCTCTTAAACAGCTTTTCAAGCATGTTTAACTTTAGAGCGGTGGGATCTGTCTCAAACTCAAAGGGAGAGTATGGTAGGTTGGTGGGTGTCTTTGATAGTTGAGGTTGGATTTGGGGGGAGGATCGGGGGTGGAGGTGGTCCTGTGGGAAGTTCTGTATCATTCTGAGCATTGGCCGTCTCCCCGAGGTTTGGAACCCCTGGTGGGGGAGTTACTTGTTGCGAAGCAGAGGCTCCAGTTTGCTGCTGTAACCTTATAATTAACTCTACTTGTTCACTCATAACCGTTGCCTGTTGCTTGGCAAACTCTGTCTGTCGGACAGCATCCTGTTGTATCATTTTCATGATTTCCTGAAGCTGGCGCACCATCTCTTCTAAGCTGGCCATACTGTTCTGCTCTAACTGAGTTATTGGTGTATGTTCCCTTTCTGTGGGGGGAGCGGTGCCCGATCCCTCTTGTCTTGGTGGGGTAGACAAAGCCCTCTCAGTCGATCACGAACTGATGCCTTCTGCCTAGCTGACCTCCGTCTAGTAACCGAGGGTAGAGAGTGGTACACTGGTTGTCCGTCTACCAGATCCTCAGATCGATGGAGTCGACGACCTCTAGTCCAGAGTGCTTGGGGAATATCTGCTGGGTTGGAAGCAATTGTGCTCAACAACCTAGCAAAAAGGTAAAATAAAGTGTATAAATAAACAAACAATCGGACAGCGTAACGGCGTAAAATAAACATACAACACATGGTTGGGTATCATAACATGTTGCCAATAAACTGAACATACTGTCCCCCAAATACTGATCACTATTCCTCAAATAACTGTCCCAAAACTGATACCCTCAGGTAGAACTGATTCCCCAAATATTGATGCCCACAGGCCTGATACCCAGACTTGCAAACTGATACATGCATTCCCTGTAGAGATACACTCTAAAAGCACATAGCATCTAAAAGAGAGCCAAAACACCCCTATGTTGGGGTAGGGTTTCCCTGTCCTATTTTGTTAGGAGCTAGGGTTTCACTACGTACACAGCGGTTTCAAACAACCTAACATCGGGTAAGCAACCTGTCCTAGTTTGGAATGGTCACTATGGATTCCGAATATGCACTAGGTCGAATGGTCGAAAAGGGTGCCCCGGTAAAACCGGGGTTTGTGTTCCCATACTGGCAAAGCCCGCAATCGGTCAGCCTTATGGCATGCTTTGACAAAGTCAAGCCTCCGACAAACCGCTGAGGAATAGCAGATGACCAACACGGTGTCCTAGGCGCACCATTGCACATGCAATGCAAAGAAACACATAAATGAAATCAAAACAGGATATCACGAGTTCGAGTCAAGCTCTCTAAACTCCCCAGCAGAGTCGCCAGAAACTGTAACAATGCCCGCAGGGGACCTCGCTACAGTTCGGACTCGATTTTTGTCACGGTTCGTAATCTGAACCAAAGAGTCCAAATTCGGCAAATTATTTTGAGAAAGCAGATTTTTGAAAGAAGTGCCAAACATGGACGGCTTTGCTAGATACAGAGTCGCCACCTAAACATTTTTTAATGGGGAAATTTAGGAAACCCTGACTCGGTGCCAAAGGCCACGTGTCCGTCATCACCAAAGTTGCCTCGGCTCGGGAGCTTGGGTACGATTGGGGAAGGTCAGCTATGAGCACCCCCTCTCGCCCAGTCCGAAGACCGGCCTCTACTAACTGTGATATCCGATTTTGAAAATGTTATGTGTTCTTATTCCGGTTATTAGCCTAGAATTACTATGTTGTGCGCACAGCAAACAAGTATAGACCAAATCTCCTAAGTTGGGACAAAACATCTCATGTTTGTTTTGAAAGTGGTTTGCTACTCGCAAGTAGGCTAAAATGCAAGTTTTGCCACCCTCAAGTGGGTTTTTGGAAAAGACAGTTTTGCCACTGTCTAGTGGGCTTAAAACTCACAGTTTTAATGTATTATCCCAATTCAGTCAATTCGACCTCCATCCACAGGCATTCCAGTAGTTATATCACATAAGCATTTAGCCGCATGGTATACATACTGTCATATTAACACTCACATACATGCGATATGCTAAAGCACAAAAACTCACCTAGTACTCCAAGCCAAAACAAAAAATAGTTAGAAATCATGCATGTTCCTAGTTCATGTTAAGTGGCTAATGCAACACAGGCAAGGATGTAATCTAGACAGGCTCGGCTATCCTAAACATGGCATGTGGAATGCTACAAATAACATGTATTCAATTTGGAATTGAAATGCAATGCAGTTAGCGTGATGTACCGAGCCCGGTGCATGTGAGACAAATGCATGGATGCACGCATGCATTGCATAAGGTATCCTAATTTAAATGTGCCCTAATCTACCATCGTAAGCAGGTAAATAAAAGGGGAGAAAGACGTGGGATTGGAAGACATGCACACACTCACGCACACTTATTACAAATACGCTCTCACACGGAGGGACTAAAAGAATATACAGTCCTGAATAGCACAGTCCAAATACAGAATAAATTATTAGAAAAACTCTATTTATTAAATTAAATCAAATGTAAAAAGAAGGGGGCCTCAGCTCTGCCTCGGGATTCACGAATGATGCATGCTCGATCCGTCTTGCCCGGAAAACCCGCACCATACCACTGCCACCTCTGTTTTCACTGTCCTGCCTCTCCAAAGACTGCCGAAGTCCCAGAATACCTTCTATGCACACTGCTTCAAACCATCGGCTGAATGAAATGGCCACCGACCATGTAAAATGTCCATCGGCTGCTCATGAGGTCATCGGCTGCACACCAATGGCCGGTCGGCACTTTATACTGCCGGTCGGCAGAAAATTCCTGTAGAAGACAGTTTTTTGACAGCAACAAGGACAGACAGTGTATGGCATGGAATTTTGGGCACATGTAAGCATGGCCATGTTTCCTATCATGTATAGGACTCAATGAAGCATGGCCCTTGGTCCTTAGGCCACCAATTATGCATTTTGATGCATGATGACCTAAGAGACCAAGATTGCAATTCAATGGAAATGTATGCAACACACAAATGGGGACCAAGACCCTATCATGTCAAAGTCAAGGGCCTCGGTGACATGAGAATTGAGATGTGTTTTGTCACTTAAAATACAAACACTTCTCATCTCTCATACTTGGTTTGACACCCCAAACCAAGTTATGCAATGCATGTTATGCAAACATGGCTCAACAATGCATCCTAAGGCTAAGAAGCAAGGCATGTCAAATCCAATGCAACCTATCATGGCAAGTATGTAATGCTAAACATGCAAGATGCAAATGCAATGCAAACAAGGACAATCTAAGAAATGGGATCATCATGCTACAATACCTAGTGAAGCAATCATGCAAGGAACATGAGACAAGCATGCAATAATGGGCTTAAACCATAAAGGGGCAGACCTCAATCCACCCCAAAACAGTGGCCAAAAGTGCCTAAAACCATGGACAAAATGCTCAACAAGCATATAAATCAATGGGCTCAAGATTAAGGCACAAAAGGGAGCATTCAACTACCACTTCCGAGACCACTCATGGCATGGATTATTAGGCCAAAAACAGAGCTTCCTGGCACCAAAACACACCCCAAAATCCAATGATATGGCAACCCAAATGCCTAAACATGCACGTATGCCCAATGATCACCCTTTAAGGCACAAGATTACAACACTTCAAAGCATGAAAGAGATGAGAAATGGAGGCATATAAGCATGGTGTAGGGACTGAAATAGCATGTTAAATGGTTCCAAATCACCTAAATAGCCTAACCAATGCATGTTCATGGGTCACATACTCAAGGCTTACAAGCCATAATGCAAAGCAACTTCATCAAGCATGCCAAACACGGCAAAATCAGTGGCCAACAGACCTAAAGCATGGCAAATCATGACCAAAAGCTCCAATAAGCTAAGCTAAAACATGAGGATATACAAGGTTAAACACATGGCACATTTCTAGGCAAAGTTGAGCATTACAAAGCAAGTATGAGATGTATGCTAGGGGGTACAAATTCAACCAAAAACAGAGATATAACATGATCCAAAACACCCAAAAAAAACTCTGAAATGAAGCCAAAAACAAGCAAGCATGCATGTTACCTTTTAAAGCCAAGAACTAAGGTAAAGAAGGACAAAGGGGAAAAGGGTGTCCCTCCCCTATACAAGACTTCAAACCCTCTCCTTTACCACTAAAAATCCACTGGATTTCAGTGGTAAAAGGAACCAAACACACAAGCAAACAAAGTCTCACAAATGAAGCACCAAAAGGGCCAAATAAGGCCTAAGAGGGTGAGTTTGAACTCAAACCACAAAATGACCTAATGAAAGTTCTTAAGCACAAAAATATAAGACTTTTTTATGTTATACACAAGACCCAAATCAGGATACAAGATAGGTAGAAATCTAGTGCAAGTTTGGGGAAACTAAAGTAAAATGCTTACCCTTGAAGAACACCTCAAGAACAGCCAATCTAGCCACCTTCTATTGATCAAAATCAGTCCAAAAGCTCAAGAATCAACCCTCCAAGCCTCTCAATCTCGGAGCAAGGTGTAATGGTGTGTGTATTAGTGCAAAAGTAAGGTCAAAATGCACTTTTAGGCCTAGAAACACACACAAAAGAAAAGAGAGAGGGAAAATCTAGAGAGAGGAGATATATGACAGATATATAGATACAAAAGCTTTGGTTTTTGTTCAAAAATGGCTAACCTCTTGCAAAGGGAGAGGCATGATGCTTATATAAGCAAAACAAAGCCAAGAAACTTAATGGCTAAGCTAAAGAGAAAGGGTCAAGGGGTGCAAAGGGGTCTTGGCTTCTTGGAGAAGCTAAGATAGCTGGCCAAGCTTCCCCAAGAAGCTTGGCCAAAAAGGGGTCAACCTTCTAGAAGGTTAGGGGGTTCAAGGGTTCAAAACAGTCACCAACCGCATGGGGAGGAGTAATGGTGCATCCCAGCTGGCACAGCTGGCACGCACCATGCCTCAAGGGTTCAAAGGAGTCACACCGGCCAGCAAAAGAGGTCACCAGCAAAATAGAGTGCCGACCGGCCATTGGTGTTAAGAAACCATGGCCGGTGGCACCCATAAACGGCCGATGATGCAAGGGAGGGGCCGGTGGGATGTGGGGTTGGCCAATAAGCCATTGCTTGCCCTTCAAGGCAAAACACAAGTGTTTGGTGCAAAACCAAACACAAAACGGTCGAGTTCGGAGATCCTGAGGCAAGGCGCGTAGCCGAGACCTCCGGGAACTCCAAACGAACACAAACATGGATAATCACCGGGTGTTCAAACGGTGACGTCCAAGTCTTGAGGATGGTCAAAAATGGGGTGTCTACAGCATGTCACTGAAAACCCTGCCAATGATGATCGCCGCGTTCACCGGCATCAGAAAAATGACGAATCAAGCTCGGAATGTCTAGCTCTCCATCACGAATCAATGACTGAGCGTCATGCAAAGTAAGTCCGCACATCCGTCCTAAGGCTTGGACGTAGCCAAAGCGGAATTAAGGCAAGATTTCTTGATCGCGCTTGGATTCCATTAAAGCTTGGAAGTCCTCAAAAGTGGGACATATCACTTGTCCGCCAAAGCTAAAGATGTGTGTCACCTGATTCCACAACCTTGCCGCGGCGTAAAGGAACGGAAAACGCAATGGGGTGCGACTCAACGTGAATAGTGCATTGATGCCAAAGCCCCGGAAATTCAGCTTTTCCGAACCATCTAAGTTGGCAATCCAATTTGTGAGATTTTCGACAAGAAATGCTTCCCTTTGGTGCAAAAACTGAGCTAAAATGGAGAAACTACAAAGCTGGGGCTTTTGTAGAAGATAAGGTGTTGAGTGGAAGATAGGTGGCAGCATTCTGGAGGTTCTTGCCATTTTTGGCCGATCGGCCAAAAAGAGTGCCAACCGACCATCTTTTTAGCCGATCGGCTAGTAATGTTGGCCGATGCTCATTTCTTGTGGCCGATGGCCTCTCCTTTTGTTCTCTGGGCTGTCCATGTGTTAGAGATGTTGAGAACTTGTGACTTGTTCCACTTCAAATGCCTTTCGGTGATGATTTTGTGAAGTCACGCCTGTGTTACTTCAATTTGTTTATCGAGTTGTTGTACTTTTGTTTCTCGAGTTGTATTTCGTGTTCTTTAGTCCTTGTCTTTCTTATCGAGTTGTATTTACATTTGGTTAGCATGTCAAGTTCTTTGTTTTTCTTATCGAGTGTTTTTGTTGTCAGTCGATTCACTACCTGATTAATGCAATTCGAGTGTTTAGTTTTCAAAACAAAATTCAATCTCATTTACATTGTTATGTAATGTGATGCGATGCGATGCTTAAAATGTACAAATGTAACACTTTTTCAATAAAAAAAAAAAGTTGTTTCATTCCATTATATCTTCTTTTGCAAAAGTACATAGTTTTGAAGAAAATAAAATCTGCCTGACGCAGTACAATGTGCATAAACTACTAGTAAAAAGAAAAATAAAGCAAAAAAGAGCAGCATCTGGATCGGCGCCGATCGCCTCAAGCGCGGGATTCTCTCCTCGTCCTCTTCCTAGACGAAGGTCCAGGATTATCACCATCGACTCCGCTGCCAGAGTTTGAGCCCGAGCCATCTCCACCCTCATCCTGAGATGAATCTGCCTTTGCATCAGACTCGTCGTCATCTGGGGCGGGCGGCCATGCGCTACTCCCAGAGTGAGTACACCCGGCTCTGCTACAGCTGCGTGCTGAAATCCCTCTCTCCCTGCTCCTCGGGCAGGTACAGATGGTCCCGCTGAGGCCCTCCTTGCGGCCGGTATCTGGAATGGAGCCTGAAAAGAACAATAGGCAAATGCATTAGTTATGCTATGCGAAGTCGTGTATGGTATTGAATACAGTGTATGAATGTCGTGAGCAATGTATGATTACAAGGTATGAATGCTGTGAGTAGTATATGAGTGTCAATGTATCAGTGCCGTGAATGGTATGTGAGTGAGGTATATCAAGTGCCATATTGATAATGTGATGTATGAGATCAGTATGGAACAGATTATGCACAGTTTTGAGACTGAGGTTGAAAGAACTTACCGGGATACTGTAGATACTCAGTAGGTCCATACTCCTCTGAAGCATCCCCATCACCGAGGCTGTCAGCTCCAAGGCCTGCCCAGTTTACTCGATTGAAGCCTGCAAAAGTGCTGAGGTAATTAGTATTTTGTGGGATATCAACTGAAATGAAATGACTGTACAGAGTGAAGAGTATAGCACATGCCGGGGTCTAGCCGCAAACTCCGACAAGCTCATGATCAGCCGGAGGAAGAGCGATGGGTATCTGATAGGTCTCCCCACCCTGTCCTTGGCATGTCATGGTGGTTGGCAGCTCTGGCCACTCCGCTCTCCGTCCCCTCCGGGACCCATTCCTGTCACGGGCCTGAGTCGCCCTCGGTGCTCCCGCTCCTCCCACAGGGGCTGCAGGCCTCTCCTTCTCGACTCGACGAGCACTGGCCAGAGGCTGCATGAGATGTGTCTGAATAAAGTCGATGTAGTCGCCCTCCTCTCTGAAGAAGGCAGAATACCAACCGATCATGTAATCGATCATCGCCTATGGGGTGTATGTCACTGTATGCCTCATATGCAAAGGAGGCGGCGTCGGAACTATCTGCTCAGGTAAACCGAGGGTTTGCCACAGGAAACGCTCTCCCAAGTTCCAAGCCCGGCAAACCAGACCCTTCAGCAAGACTCAGAACCGAGCAATCTCCCGAGCACCCGTGTACTAGTCTCTGACTGCATCAAGCAACGCGGTCCAAGGCTGCCAGGTGATCTGCAAATGACAAGATATACAGTTTGTTATCTGCTGTTGAAAGTACAATGTAAAGCGAAACTTAAATAAACTGTAATGTTTGAAATACCTCTGCTGCGGTAATGGGGTCGAAGTATCTGCGGAAGAACAAGAAAGACTCTTGCGGAAAGTAGGCATACACCCACAACTACAGAGTGTAACAGGGTAAGAATGAGTATGCTTATCAGTAAGGCAGTATGCAGATAAAGCAGAAACTAGAGAATGGTGTGCAGTGTACAGCCAGTGTAAAGCAGATTGCTTGTATGTAGTGTGCGTGTTGTACAGATAATGTAAAGCAAAACTGTAAAATAGAAAAGGAAGGTGTACCTCCTAGGCTCACCAGTAGCCTCCTAGCAAATGTCCACTGCTGCGGGATGAAGAGTTCATGTACCCGCAAAACGTGGCCAAGCCTGCGCCACCCCAATCGTAGCGTTGGATCTGGGTCACATCCACCAGTGCGCTCAACAGATAAAGGCCAACCGTGTTCGCTCGGTCGGCAAAAAGTGTAGTGCCCAGCAAGAACATCAGGAACCCTCGGGCATACTACTCCACCTCCTCGCGGGTCGTCGGCATCTACACTCTGAATTGCTCCTCGAACCACAAGTATCTCACGAACCTTGGCCAGGACAAAGGTGGGCGAGCGCCAAGCAAAAAGATCTGGGCAGCATCCCACTCGCCCATGTCGGTGTCGAAGGGAATCGGGTCACCCCCTACTCCGATGCCAGTGAGGATGGAGCAGTCGAAGGTAGTCATCGTTATGTCCCCCACTGCGGAAAAGTGGAAGGAATCAGTAGTGTCCCACCACCTCTCCACCAATGCATCTAGAAGGGGCCTACTCACAGTGAGGCGCGAGAGTCCCATGCAAAAAATGCCGAAGCCAGCCTCCATCAGCGATATGGTGAACCTCGTCGGGTAGCTCCATGTACCAACCCCGAGCGATGGTATTCCCATACCCCCGGAAGGCATAGGAATCACCCTGTGTTCAAGACAAGCAAATGCGAAGCAGTGTTAGAAATACAGAGTTTGAATATGTTCAGAATTGATGAAAATGCAGTATGTGTGCATATGTTTGAGTTGACATAGATATCGTGTATGATTGTGCTCTG
This sequence comes from Camellia lanceoleosa, assembly GCA_025200525.1. Taxonomy (NCBI): domain Eukaryota; kingdom Viridiplantae; phylum Streptophyta; class Magnoliopsida; order Ericales; family Theaceae; genus Camellia; species Camellia lanceoleosa. The sequence goes on along the minus strand of CM045768.1, from coordinate 38,497,871 downwards.
GGTGAACTATCCATGTGATCTACAAGTGTGTTTGTGATGATCAGTTAAAGAACAGTATCGGCCATCAAAGATATCTGACCTACATTGCAGAAAGTAAAAGAGGGGAAGAGTATACCTCAGTAGCGCCGAAGGATAGGTGTGACTCTAGCTCACGCAACATGAGGTCCTCTGGAGCGCCTCGTGCGAAGCTCCTAAATTAGCGAATGCTGTCTGGAGCAAACACATGTATTGCGGGCCAGTATGTCGCCGGGTCGAAAGGTCGAACACTAAGAGGTAAGAGCTCAACCTCGGGATCCGTATCCATCTCTGGGGAAGTCCCACCCCGTGGAACATCATCCGCCATCTCAAAAAGAGTGCAAAAATGGTCGAAGGTATGAAAAGTGGGTAAAAATGCAAAAAGTCAACCAAAAGTCAACCCAGAGGGGTGAAAAATGGCAGAAAAGGTCAAAGTACGGAAGAAGGCATGAAAACCAAGGCTAACTCAGGGGAAACAAACCCCAAGTGGTGGAAATTGAAAATGTGGCACCGAAATCACGTTTCGTTCGGTTCAAAGTGTTTGGAACGACGAGGGTTTCACGAATCGAAAGTTGCAGGAGGCTTGAAATCGGGAGAAAAGTACGGATCGAAGGGAGGAAAATGCCCTAGAGAGCGAGAACAACAGTTTTTGGCTAAGGAGAAGTGAGGAAATAGGGTTTGGAACCCTATATTTAAAGACCCGAATCAAATGGATAAAATTGCCCCGAATCTGCCACTTTTGGCCGATCGGCCAAATTGTTAGCCGATCAGCTAAATTGTTGGCCGATAATCTCTTTTGATGGCCGATGGCTTCCCCTTGTGGTCGATGCACCTCCAATGCCCTTGTTTGGGTCAGTTCTTTTGGTACCACCCTCATCTTTCAAGAAAGTGCAAGAAAATACGCTTATGAAGCTTAAGCGGTCTCCGTGGTGACCTCAAACCTTGTCTTCCGTGTACAGCACTCGATACGCGCGGGGTGTATCCATTTTTGTATCCTTTTGTACGTTACAAGATTCAAAATTGCTTTGAATACATTGCATTATGGTGTTTCGCCATGTTTTGCATAGAATTGTAGACACCCCATTTTTTGACCGTCCTCGAGACTTGGACATCACCGCTTGAACACCCGGTGATTATCCATGTTTGTGTTCGTTTTGAGTTCCCGGAGGTCCCGACTGCGCGCCGTGCCTCAGGATCTCTTAACCGGTTTGTTCTGTGCTTGGTTTTCCACCAAGACTTGTGTGTGTTTGCATTTAAGGGTAGGGGAAGGCTTGTTAGCCATCCCTAGAACCCACCGGCTGCCTCATACCTCCACCGGCTCTCCCTTGTAGCCATCGGCACTATTTTATTCAAATCCTTGGCCGATCGGCACTGTATGATGCCGGTCGGCACATTTTTGTGCCGGTGACTTTTTGGCGGCGGTGACCCTTCGAACCCCTCGAGGATGGTGCATGCCGGTGTGCCGGTGGATTACACCATCACCACTCCCGTGCATAGCATTGCACCCTTTGCACCTTTGCACCCTTAAAGCTTCTAGAAGGGTGACCCCTCTTGGCCAAGCTTCTTGGAGAAGCTTGGCGGTATCTTGGCTTCCTTAGAAGCTAGGAACCCTTTGACCCCTTTGCTCTTACTTAGTCATTAAGCTTAGAGCCCTTTTGTTGCCTATTTAAGCTTGTATTCATCTCCTTGGTTGGAGGTTAGCAATTTTAGGTCAAAAACCAGAGATTATACATACATTCTCTGATATACATCCATATATATCTATATTTCCCTCTCTCTCCTCTTGTGTGTGTGTGTTTAGGCCCCAAATAGTGTGTTTTACCTCACTTTTGCACCATTACACACACTATTACACCTAGCTCCGAGATTGGGAGGCTTGGAGGTTTGTTTTGTGTGATCTTGGATTGATTTTGATCACTAGGAGAGGGCTGGACTACTTGTTCTTCATTGGATCTTCAAGGGTGAGCTTTTTACTTTAGTTTCCCCATTCTTGCAACCTATTTCTAACCTCTTTACTTTGTGATTTTGAGTTTGTGTTTAAGATAAAAAAAAGTCTTGTTTTTACTTGTTCTTGAACCTTCATTAAGGTCATTTTATGGTTTGAGTTAAGCCTCATCACTTTGAGCCTTGTTTGGCCATCTTTGGTGCCTTTTTCTTAGGCCTTTTTGTTTTGGTGTTCTTTGGTCTCCTCACCACTGAAAACCAGTGGGTTTTCAGTGGTGAGGATGATATTTTTGAGCCTCATTTAGGGGAGAGACACCCCTCTCCCTTTGGTCCTTTGTTTGCCTTTGTTTTGGGCTCATAGCATAGCATGTGTGCATGTTCGCATTTCGCTTCATTTCAAGACTTTTTGGGCTGTTTTAGGTCATGTTTGATCTCTGTTTTTGGTTGGAATTGTAGCCCCTAACATGCCTCTCATACTTCCTTTGAAATGCTCTCTTGTGCCTAAAAGAATGCCATGTTTTGAGGCCGTGTTTTTTTGCATGTTTTGGCTTAGTTTCATGAAGATACTAGCATTGTTTTGCCATGTTAGAGGGCTGTGAGCCACTGATTTTGTCATGTTTGGTATGCTTGAAGTGGTTGTCTTGCATATCGGCTTGTAGGCCTTACTTGTATGGGGTGCTAGCATGCTTAACTTGTCTTTATCTCATGATTTGGCATCATATTAGCCCCTATTTCAGTCCATTAGTCATGTTTGTATGTTGGCATATGTGGCTTAGTTCATGTCTTAAAGGTGTGCTCTTGTATGCTTTAGAGTAGGCCTTTGCATGCTTACATGTTTAGTGCATTTTGGGGATGCCATAGGGGATTTGGGCTCATTTTGCATGCTAGAAATCTGTTCTTGCTTGATATATACCATGCTTGGTCTTGTTAAGGGTAGCAAGGTGTGCTCCTTTTGGTGCCTTAAACTTGGCCTTATTTGGTTCAAGCATATTGGCATGCTCATTGGTCACTATTTTAGGCTTGTTTTGCTACTGCTTTTAGGGAGTCTTGAGGGCTGCCTCGTTGAGCTTAGTCCATCTTTGCATGCTCATATCATGGTTGTTGCATGTTTAATTGATGAAACCTAGTAGACATGCTAGTTCTGTGCATTAATTAGGCCATGTTGCATGACATTTTGTACCTTGCATACTTAGCTCTTTGCATGCCTAACATGATAGGTTGCATTGCATTTTAGCCATATTGCATGAGTTGCATTCCATGGTTTGGTTTGGGGTTGTCAAACCAAACATGAAGATTGAGAGGAGTTCACACTTGAGTGGTGAAACTTGTCTCTATCCTCAAGTCTCTAAGGCCCTTGATCTCCACTTGATAGGGACTTAGTATTCATTTGTTGTGTTGCATGCATATTTACATTAAAATGAGCAATCTTGGTTCCTTAGGCTATCATGCATCAAATGCACAATTGATAGCCCTAGAACCAAGAGCCACACCCCCTTGAGTCCCTAAACATGATAGGAGATGTTGGACATGCTCACATTTGCCCAAAAACCATGCCTATGCATTGCTGTCTGTTGCTGCTGCTGTCATCTGTCTGGTGCAGGAACTTTATGCCGACCGGCATAAAATATCGCCGGCACTGTATTTGTGCCGATAGTTACCAAGTGCAGCCTTGAAGAAGCCGATGACTACACCGCCCACGGTGGATCATTCGAACCTCTGGGAAGGTATTCTGAAGTTTTGAGAATTTTTGGAGAGGCAGAGCAAGAAAAGCGAGATGAGTGCCAAGGTGCGGGCTTTTGGGGCAAGGCGGGCATCAGGCATACATCATTCGCACATCCCAAGGCAGGGCCGAGGCCCCATTTCATTTCACTTAGATGCTTTAATTTCAGTACATAGAAATTTGTAATAATTTATTTATTCATTTATTCTTGATGCGTATTATTTATTTATTCGGTCCCCGAGCGAGGGCGAAAATGTAATAAGTGTGGGTGAGTGGCATGTATGTCTTCCAACCCCCATTTCTTTCTCCCTTTTATTTACCCGCTTATAATGGTAGATTAGGGCATATTTATTTTAGCATACCTTATGCTATGCATGCGTGCATCCATGTATTTGTTGACATGCATCAGGCTCGGCACATCATACAAACTGCATCTTACTTTCAATTCCAAATTGAATACATGTTAGTTGTAGCATTTCACATGCCATGTCTAGGATAGCCGAGCCTGCCTAGATTACATCTTTGCATGTGTTGCATTAGACATTTCAGTATGCTTAGGTCCATGCATGGATTTCTAATAAGCTTCTGTTTTGGCTTGGAGTACTAGGTGAGCTTTTTATGCTTTAGCATATCGCATGTGTGTGAATGTTGCCATGATAGCATGCTTACCATGCGGCTAAGTGCTTACATGATAAACTGTTTGAATGCCTGTGGGTGAAGGTTGGATTGCCTGAGTTGGAACAACTCATTGAAATCCGCATTTTAGCCTACTTGCGAGTAGCAAAACCTAACACGTTTTTCGAGACAAAACGGATATGCAATGTTTATTTCCAAATTAGGCGATCTAGTCTATACTTGTTTGTTGCGTGCATAACATAGTAATTCTAGGCTAATAACCGGGATAAGAACGCATAAAGTTTTCAAAAACGGATATCATGGTTAGTAGAGGCCGGTCTTCGGACTGGGCGAAAGGGGGTGCTCATAGCTGACCTTCCCCGATCGTACCCAAGCTCCCGAGCCAAGACCACTTTGGTGATGACGGACATGTGGCCTTCGGCACTGAGTCAGGGTTTCCTAAATTTCCCAAAAATAAAATATTTAGGTGGCGACTCTGTAATCTGGCAAAGCAGTCCATGTTTGGCACTATTTCAAAATCAGTTTTTCTCAAAACGATTTGCCAGAGTTGGACTCTTTGGTTGATTTAGAACCGTGACACAAATCGAGTCGAGTCCGAATCAGAGTGAAGCCCACGGCGCGTCTGATTCTGGCGACTTCTTTGAGGATTTTAGAGAGCTTGACTCGAACTCGTGATATCTGTTTGATTTCATTTATGTGTCTCTTTGCATTGCATGTGCATTGGTGCGCCTAGGACACCGTGTTGGCCATCTGCTATTCTGGCGGTTCACGGAGGCTTGTCTTGTCAAGGCATGACCATAAGGCTGACCGGTTATGCTCTGCCAAGATGGGAACACAAACCCGGTTTTAATGGCACCCTTTTTGACCATTCGACCTAGTGCATATTCGGATCCATAGTGACCATTCCAAACTAGGACAGGTTGCTTACCCGATCATAGGTTGTTTGAAACCGCTGCGTGCGTACTGAAACCCTAGCTCCTGACAAAATAGGACAGGGAAACCCTACCCCAACATAGGGGTGTCTTGGTTCTCATTTACTTGCTATGTGCTTTAGAGTGTAACTCTGCAGGGAACATACAGATCAGTTTGCAAGTTTAAGTATCAGGCCCGAGGGCATCAGCATCAGTGTTTTGGGAATCAGTTGTCTGTGGATATCAGATTCAGGCCTAGGGGCAATGGTTCATGAATCAGTGATCAGTGTTTGAGAAACAGTGCATCCAGCATTCAACCGTTTACTTTAAAATGCCCGACCGTGTGTTGTGTGTTTATTTACTTTTCTTGCGTTATGTCAGTCCGATTGTCTGCTTATTTATACGCTTTATTAATCTTTTAATTAGGTAGTTGAGCCCAATTGCCACCGATCCGATAGATATTCCCCAAGCTCCCTGGGTCAGAGGCCGTCGACTCCTTCGATCTGAGGATCTGATAGACGGACAACCAGTGTACTACTCGCTACCCCCAGTTGGTAAACGGAGGTCAAGAAGCGTAAAGCATCAAGATGACAGACGGTTCAGAGAGCCTTGTCTACCCCACCTGTGTTCAGTAGGGATCCGGATTCTGTGTCACCAACAGAGAGGGAAAATATACCAGTAATTCAACTAGAACAGGATAATATGGCTAGTTTGGAGGAGATGGTGCGCCACCTTCAAGAAAGCATGAAAGCGATGCAACAGGATGCCGTCCGTCAGGCAGACTTCGCCAGGCAACAGGCCACAGTTGTAAGAGAACAGGCAGAGACAATTGCCAGATTGGAGCAGCAAACTGGAGCATCTGCTTCACATCAAATTCCTCCCCCGCCAGGAGTTCCTAATGCCGGGGAAACAACCAATACTCAGGCTGATACAGAACTTCCCACAGGACCACCTCCGCCTCCAGCTCCACCCCAAACCCAACCCCAGCAATCAAAGACACCCACCAATTTACCGGACTCTCCCTTTGAGTTCGAGACTGATCCCACCGCATTAAAGTTGAGCAAGCTTGAGAAGCTGTTCAAGAGACCCTACTCAGTACTGTGCGTACCACCAGCAGACCGGCCATGCCACTGATAACTGCTTCCGCCTCCGTCATGAGGTGCAAGATTTGATTGACAACGAAGTTATCCTCCCGCCTACCTCAGCAAAGTCCGTCACCACTCAGTTGTTGGATTTCGAGGATACAGACATTGCAAGTATGTAATTAGAAGGTGAACCGCTTGCGGGCCATGTCTGGTACATTTTTGGATGTGGCGTTTGGCACGCATTTTTGAGCATCTGCCAATGCTAGTTTTGTAAATCCTGACTTGGGTGTCGAGTCAGTCTTTTATTTTGTTTTTTGAGTCTGTCTCTCTGTATTGAGTCAGTCTTTTTGCTTACAGGGTCTGTCTTGTTGTAATGAGTTAGTCCCTCTTGTATAGAATACCAGGTGATTTCAGGGTTGTTGCCTCAAACACCGTTTTGTCTTGTGATTAGTTGCTTTTGCTTTTTGAGCTTTATTCTTGAGGAGCCGGTTATACCAAAGAAACTGAATGAAACGACCATGGCTATCATGTCGTGTTGTTGCTATTTGAGTCGGTAGTCTTGAAAATGTGAATGGAATGACAATGCGTACCGCCTGCGCTCTTGTGCCTTGAACATCGTTATGATGACCTGAGCTTTTCATAAAACCCTTTTCAAACACTGCGGTGATAAAAACAAAGAGGAAGGAATCCCTCGGGTTTTGCAAAATTTTGACCATTTTGAGAGAAAGAGAGGCATGCTAAGCTTTTAATGAATGAAATCATGCTTGTCGGTGTGAGTACTGACAAGGATCCTGGTCCGATCCAGATTGGTTCCACACTATCTTCAACGCGAATGATTTGTCGCTTTCTTAAAAACTTTCAAAAACGAAATGTCTTGTGCAGTCTTGCGAAGACTAGTGTGGAATCGCTCTTGAGATTGTGCAGCCCAGGATCGCTCTCGGTCTCAAGTTTCAATTCATCTGTTTCGAACCTGGGATCTGTTCAAAACATTCAGTGCCATGAAACGCCTGTGGGGCCCATTTCGAGGCAGCCCTCGAGCAAGAGGCGTCGAAGTTAGATCAAGGAGATCAGATCTCACCAAGCAAAGCTCGAGAAGCAACCGTGATGGACTTTTTCTGCAAATCTACACAACGGCCATTCTCCTGGATACAGAGGGCTTCAATCTCAAAACCATTTGGCATGGACACAACTACACTTTTCCCCTTTGAGAGGCTCGCTGGGCCGAAAACCCGGAAGGGCGGCTCAGGCAAAAGTTAGAGCAATAAAAAAAAAAGAAAAAGTATATACGAGAAAAAGAAGCAAAAGGAAAAGCAAAAAAAGAAAAAAGAAGAAAAAGAAAAATGTATAGCAAAAGAAATAAAGAAAATGAAAATGCAAAAGAAAAGAAAAAGAAAGAAAGGAGAAGAAAAACATAGCTCGCAAGGTCGAAAACCTGCAACAGGCGCCTTGGCAAAAGTCAGAGCCTAAACAGTGAAGGTTAAAATACCCGAGAGTACCTTAACCGGAACTACGTAAGGCTTGATTCCCATGTTTGGGATACGTAGGCAACTTCATCTTGAAGTCCAGCCCCCAACGCTTCCATAGCGTCTCAGTCCATGTCATGGTTTTGATTACTTTTGCCTCCTTTGAATCCAATGTCTCGGTTGCACCAACCCGGAATTACGTGATTAACTTCCTCTTGAAATCCAAACCACCAACACCTTCCAGGTGACTGTGTCCATATATTGACTCGAACCGTCTTCGCCTCCTCCGCGCTCGAGGATCTGATCGTCGTCAACGAGGACTGACTCACAAAAATGCCGCGGCATCATCCAAACAAGGGGCAACTTTCCGTTGCCGTGCATCGCCACAAGTTGCCCTGAGTTGCTGCCCAAACCAGGGGCAACTTTCCGTTGCCTTATCCCCTCTTTAAGCCAGGGGCAATTTTCCATTGCCTCCGGTCCGAGGTTGCGCATCTCGAGGGTAAGTTCTATGCTTGTCGAACATCGACTGTTTGCAAAAATAGTTTTTGAAAATTTTCACTGAGGTTGACTTATTTTCTCGAAAATTGTTTCATTTTCAAAATTGGACCATGTTTGGACCCCAAAAGGAAAATTTTCAGTGCTCACAGCCTGATTCACATGATTTTCAAATCAAAAATCGAATAAGTATGTTAATCCAACTCTCATTTTGATCAAAACTGTTTTAGAAAACAAAAGAAAAATGGTCGAAGTGACGAACTAGGGGGCACAATTGAGTCAGGCCTTCTGTCCCCCCCCCCCCCCGTTAACATACTTCCCGGAAAGGCACCCCATCTACCAGAAGAAGTGGCTGCAAGCTAGTTGTATCAGGCGTGAACCCACAACCTCTCGTTTACCTATCAACCGCTCTGGGGAGGGATGAAAAATGAGAGATTAAAGAATAGAGAGGTGTAAGACGAGAGAAAAGTGAGGAGTATGGTTTTGAGAGAAAAACAGAGCTTGAGTGCCAGAGTGATGTGAGAATCACAAATGAGAAAGGGTGGGAAATAATACCCGGAGGAATTAGTTCCTCGAGATTTGAGGCCTTTTTGTAAACATGTCTGTGTGTCGTGTCTTTTGATTTGTCGACCTGGATTTTGGCTTTGAGTCTTTTCCAAGCATGTCTCACTAGGTCAGGTCGTGTGCCTTTTGTTTCTTTGTTTGAGTCTGTCTCGTCGTATTCTATGGTAGGCTCGATACCCCGGTTGAAAACCCATCATTTCCCAAAAAGTAATCGCTTGTGCTCAGAATGCTGTGCCATTCTCTGCAATCACGCGAGGCAAGAGAAGAAAAGAGAAAATTTGGGACACCCAAGTGTGTTTCAACCTCAACCATTTCAGTTTTCGTAATCCACCTTGTCAGATCGGGGCTATTTGTTCAGGGTTTGCTGTGTGCAGAATGAACCGAATGCTGTGTCATGGGTTGTATGCAGATCGATCCCCAGTAGAGTACGGGTTGTATATCCAGTTTGAGCAATGGTTTGCATGAGTTGTTTTGCTGTTTAATTGGTTGGTTATCTGATCAGTACAGTACAATTGCTCAGTTTGCAGACAACAAATCAATATCATTTACATTTGAGGTGTAATATGATGCAATGCAGTGCAAAGTATGAAAGATGCAGATATGTACAGATATAACACTCTTTTTAGACAAAAGGTTTGTTTCATATAATCTCTTTAAGTACAAAGTTTGAGGAAAACAAAAACCTGCCTAAGGCAGTACAAAGTACTCTATCTACCAACAAAAAACAAAAGTACAAGAAAAGAAATAAAAGAAACAGCAAAAGTCTGGGTCATCAGCATCATCAGTGGCCTCGCGCCGGGGGATCTGTCCTCGCCCTCTTCCTGGGCAGAAGTCTAGGAGCATCACCGGAAGTGTCCTTTGTGAGCCCAGCGCTGCGGCCTCCTCGGATGCCTCCGCCTCCTCTCCTCGGACTCGAAATGCAGGCCGGAGCCTCGGCGTAAGTACGCCCTCCTCTGGTGCGGGGGAATATCCTGCCATCCCGAGTAGAAATGGAAGGTCCAGATGGAGCGCCACCACCCACTGGAGGAATCGGGAAAGGAGGCTGAAAAGTACAAAAGGCAAATGCATCAGTATACATGAAGCAGTTTATCAGTGCAGAATGCAGTGTATAAGTACAATGTTTGAATGCCGTGAGCAGTTTATCAGTGCAGAATGCAGTGTATGAGTACAGTGTTTGAATGCCGTGAGCAGTTGAATCAATACAGAATGCAGTGTATGAATACAGTGTATCAAGTGCCGTGAGGACTGGGTATCCAGTGTTGTATCGTGCATCAGATTATGCGAAGCAGTTTGTGTATGGTTTGAAGCTATGTCAGAGAGAACATACCGGAAGGCCATAAAAGGCTAAGAACTCGAAGGTCCGCTGCAACATCCCTGCCATGGAGGCATTCATCTCCAATGACTGCCGGGTGTACTCGGAGGAAGCCTGCAAAAATATCAGATGCATCAATATTTTGTGGAATATCAAATAAACTGAAATGAAATGACTGTACAGAAATGCAGTAATACATACCGGAGGCAAGTCGGGGATACCAACAAACTCGTGATCAGCCGGCGGAGGGGCGTAGGGAATCTGATAGGTCACCCCATCCGACCCGGAAAAAGTAGTAAAGCGGGCCAGCTAGCCTCCCGTCCTCTCTGGACTCCGCCCCTGCCGCGGACTCGAGCCCTCCTCGGCGCTCCTCCTCCTACTCCTGCTCCGGCCGCCGGCGCCACAAGTCTCTCTCTCTCAGCTCGGTGACCACCACTCAGCGGCCGCATGATGAAGGTCCGGACGTACTCTGAGTAATCGCCCTCGCCTCTGAAGCCGTCTGCCTCCCAGCCGATGGTGTAGTCCGCCATCTGCTCGGCGGTGAAACGCTCGGTGTCCCTCATATGCTCGGGAGGGTGCACCGGGACTATCTGCTCAGGTAAGCCCAGGGTCTGACGCAAGAAGCGCTCACCCAGGTACCAAGCCCGACAGACCGGGCCCTCCAGCAAAATCCGGTAACGCGAGGTCTCGACGGCGCCGGCAAACCGATCCCGCACCATCGCTGGCAGAGGAGCCCACGGCTGCCAGGTGATCTGAAATTGAAATACAGTTTGTTACCTACTGGTATTGCAAATATACAGTGGAAAGGTGAAGCTTAAACGAACTGCAAGTAAAACATACCTCGGCAGGAGTGATGGTGTCAAAGTAGCGGCGGAAGAAGCTGAAAGTCTCCCGCGGCCTCCGGGCGCACCTCCCGTCATAGCGGCGTGAGAAGGGAATGACTAGAGGAGTCTCCGTCTCCGGCACTGGCTCCAGCCTGGGAAAGTAGGCATAGACCCACAACTGCAAGACAGATACCAGAATGTTTATCAGATAAAGCAGAATGCAGAATAAAGCAGAAATAATAAAGCCGTGTGTTGTGCAGTGTATTGAGCAGAGTATACCGTGTGCACAATTACGATCGATTAAAGCGAGTATGTGTGTGCGTGTCTACGATATCTGACAAGTGTAAAAGCGGACTACGATGTGTGCGGTGTGCGATCTGAAAGTCTGAAGAAATGTAAAGCAGAGGAGAAGGCGTACCTCCCAAGCTCGCCAGTAGCCTCCGAGCAACTGCCCGCTGCCACGGGAGACCGAGCTCATGTACCTGTAAAGAGTGGCCAGAACCGCACCACCCCAATCAAAACGCAAGATGTCTCGGACGTCCACCAGTGCACTGAGTAGGCAAAGAGGCACGGTGTTCGCCCAGTCGGCGAAGAGGGTCGTCCCTAGCAAAAACATCAAAAAGCAGCATCTTGCTCTCTGGCCGCCTCGGTCGCCAGACCGCCGCCGCAGTCGAGTGCACTCTGGCTACCAGGAGTAGCGGACAAAGCCTGGACGAGCAAGAGGTGGTGCCTCACCAAGCAAATAGATCTGAGCGGCGGTCCACTCGTCCATATCGGTGTCGAAGGGGATCGGATCACCCCCTACCCCGATGCCGGTGAGCACCGAGAAGTCATAGGGAGTCATCGTCATGTCTCCCGCCGCGGATAGGTGGAACGAATCGGTGGTGTCCCACCACCTCTCTGCCAGGGCAGCTAGAAGAGGCCTGCAGGCAGTAAGCCGGGTCAGACCCCTGCAGAAGGAACCAAAGCCCGCCTCGTCCACGATGCGTCGAACCGCCTCGGGAAGCTCCAAATACCAATCTCGAGCCACGACGTTCCCATACCCGCGGATGGTATGGGAATCTCCCTGTTTTCAAACAAATAGTTGCAAAGCAATATGAAATGTACAGTTCCGAGGAAACATGTTAAAGTCGATACAAATCTAGCATGCGTGCAAGTTTTTCAGATTCAAACAGATACCAGGTGTCGGTGCGCCTACAGTGGACTACAGTGTTTGATGCGTCAGCGTGTTTTGAGTAAGCGCAATGTAAACATGGTGCACGTGTGCACATTTTTCAGATCCAAGCAGATATCAGGTTTCAGTGTACTACGGTGGACTACGGCCTATGATGTGTCAGTGTGTTTGTGAGGATCAGCATACAGATATGGTGCATGTGTGCACATTTTTTAGATTCAAGTAGATGTCGGGTTATAGTGTGCCAGTAGGTGAACTACAACGTATGATGCATCAGCGTGTTTTGTGTGGTTCAGTTTAAATACAGCATACAATATGTTTTCAGATTCAAATAAGTGCCGAGTGTCGGTAGATTTGTAGTGAAGTACGGTGTGTGCCGTGTGTTTGGGTGATTGAGACTAGTGCAGTGTGTGTGCATGTGTCCGTCTTAAACAGATATCAGTTGTAAGCATGATTGCGATCAACTACAGTGTACAGCGTATCAGAGCTAAGCAGTTAAAGAACAGATTCAGCTATGGCAGTTAAACAGTTCTACATTGCAGAAAGTAAAACAGAGGAAAAAATGTTACCTCGGAAGCGCCGAAGGATAGATGAGAGGTCGGCTCGCACAGGAGAAGCTCCGGGTCCAGCGCTCGGTCAAAGCCGTGAAAATGGCGAAGACCATCCGGAGGTAGGATGTGGATCGCCGGGTGGTATGTCACCGAATCGAAGGGACGCTTGCTCAACGGGAGGAGCTCGACCCCGGGATCCATCTCGTGATCCGGGGGAGTCCCGACGTGTGGAACATCGTCAGCCATGGCAATGGTGGTGAGAAAATGTCTGGAAGAGCTGGAATGTGAAGAGTCAACCGGAAAAGTCAACCCCGAGCGGGCCGAAAATGACCGGGAAGGCCGGAAGATGGAAAGGCAAGGAAATGAAGAGAAAATCGAGGGGAACAAGTCCCGAAAAAGTAGAAATAGCAAAGGGAGTGCCGAAACGAAATTTCGATCGGTCGAAAATGTCCGAAACGCGATGAACTTTGCGAATCGAACGGCGAAAATGTCGCAAAAACGCAAAGAAATGAGCGAATGAGGAGGAAAAGAGACTCTAGAGAGAGAGGGAGAAGTTTTTCGGTGATGAGGAAGTGAGGAAATAAGGTTTAAAACCCTATTTTAAAAGACCCGAGGTGAAATGTCAAAACTGTCCCCGAACAGCAACTTTTGGTCAGTCGGCACTATTTTGTGCCGGTTGGCACAATATTGTGCCGGTGGAACTTTTATGCAGCCGGTGGCCAGCCGGTGGCCACCTATCCCAACCGGTGATGTTCCCACAGCCTTGTTTAGGCCATGTGAGCAGTTTTGGGTCTTCATAGCTCAAGAAAGTGCAAGAAAGTGTATTTTCGATGTTCAACCGGCCTCCGTTTTGAACTCGAACCGTGTCTTCTATGCGTGGCACTCAAATTCAAGCAAAGATTGTATCCTTTTGTATCCTTTTATCTTTTACAAGATTCAAAAGTTGTCCCGTGTGCGTTGCACGCATCCATTACATTGTCTGGTACGTCGCATCGCGCCGTATTGCGCGTCCCTTGCAACTTGCACCGTTTTGCATTTTCGTGTAGCATGCGTGTCACACTTGCATTGTTCTACATCTCCTTTGAGGCACGCGTACCTCATTGCACTCCATTTTCCATCTTTTGAGACACGTATGTCTCATTTGCCCCATTTGCATCCGCATGCGTGTCTCATTTGCATTGGCATGCGCGTCCCATGTGCGTTGCCTTTTTGCCCCCCTCTCGCGTGTACTACGCCGAGCGTTTTCCTTTTGCTTTGCTTTTTCCTCTCCTGCGTGCGACACGCAGAGAGACGTTGTGTTTGAGACTCCGAGTGTTCTCGGTAGTCGCTTTTAGCCTTCTCCGCGTAGGCGCCGTGAGAATTGCTTAATTCGCTTAATCCTTGCTGCATAAGATGTAGTTCGGTTCGAGTTTACTCGCTTGCATCACATTCACTTAAAGTGTTGTGTAATTGTTGCCCCACCTTGGTCTGGCGAGACCTTAAACACGCACGGTCTAGGAGACCTTAAATCCTTGGAGGGTGCGAAACCTTCACCATATGTGCGCGGTCTAGGAGACCTTAAATCCTCGGGAGGTGCAAGACCTTCGGTGCATTAAGGTGTGCACCTCATCGCATTTGTCATGCATCGTATCGCACTTTCTTGTGCACTTGCGTTGTCTAATGCATCGCGCTATTTTGCGCATCTCGTTGCATTTTGCATGCATTCAATCGCGCTATCTTGCGCATCGCACTGTCTTGTGCACCGCATCTCAATTCATGCATTCGTAAAGCCGCGTGTTGCCGTACATTTCAAATTCATGCATTGTCATGCATTCAAAAGCCGCGCGTTGGCGCGTACAACAAAAACATCATGCATCACATGCATTTCAAAATAAAAATACATTTGCATTGTCTTGCATCTTTCCTAACATCATGCATCATGTGCATTTCAAAAGAAAACATGCATTTTCATGCATTGCATCCCGGTCTAGGAGACCTTAAATCCTCTGAAGGTGCAATTCCTTCGGTGTTTGTCGTGCCCGAACGACTTTCGGTGGTCTGGTAAAGCAACCTGTCTGTGTTTGTGGTGAGTTCCTAGAAGACCAATTGGGGCGGTGAAAACTAGAGTTCGAACGGCTTATCCCTAGAACACAAAGGTTCGGGATTTCTGAGACTAAAGTCTGGTTTAAATACCTAGGGGATGTACCCTCGGCTTGAAATCCGTATGGAAGCCCCATAGGTTGAGGCGGCGTGTCTACGCCTCAATCCTGGATACTGAACCAACCTAGTATATCGCCCTGTTGGTAAGATAGGGAAAGCTGCAATCATAGTCGTTGCATCATAGTGCATTGTCATGCATCATTCTAAATATTGCATATGTCATGCATTTCAAAAAACAAAAAAAAACATGCATATGTCATGCATCATCATTGTAATGTAGTGCATATGTCATGCATTTCCTGTGAATATCCATTTCCGTTGCATTTTAGTTGCATGCATCCACTGCATCATCTTCCATCCATGGCTTGCGCCTTTCCTTGTTGAGCTTGGTCTGGTATGTGTCCATACTTTTCACGTCAAAGCACAGTTCTACATGTGTACGCGCCTATTCCTTGATGAACTTGGTTTGAGGATGGCGGCACCTTTTCTGTGTTAGACATGGCTTGTACGTGTGCATGCCTTTCCTAAGCGAAATACGGTTTGGCTATACGCCACATCCATTGTAGTGTAATTATTGCATCCAGCACTAGGATCATTGTTCTTTCCTCAGCGGGTTGTCACCCCACTTATGTCAATCCACCCAATACTTGTCCTTGTGTCCGTCTACATCACTCATAGTTCAGACATCGTTCTATGGTAGACGGACTCGTTACTTCCATCAATCTATTTGACATTTGTGTGGTTTTGAACTGCTCATGATTGGATCGTGATTCAATTGCATTGCATATTACATTGCATATTATTTGCATTGTTTATATTTGTTTTAAAGTTTTGCATATCATTTGCATTACATTAGTTTCAATTGCATTGCATTTCATTTGCATTATTCATACATTGTTTTGTATATAATGCACATCATTTTGCATTCATCATTGCATCGTCATGCATATTGCTAACGATATTGTACCTGTTAAGTTTACTTTCTTTGCAGGCACGATATTGTATGTACGGCTCATTTGAGGCCGGTGCAACCGGACGAGCAGCATAGGTATTGTATCCTTCGCGTAAGACGTTTTGAGAATTGCATAATTCTCTTACATCCTTTCTGCATTGTAGTCTAGATTGGCGTATGCTAGCTTATAACTGTTGCATGCGTGCTTCATTACAGCTTTCTTTGCATGATCATAAGTTATGCTCGGCTTCTTGCATCGTCTTGCATTTTTTCCCCTGCCTTCTGGCGCATATCTTGCTTGTCTTGCATGTTTGTCTAAGTCTTCGGCCTGGTCAAAAATGGGTCGTCTCTGGGCTTTGACATTCACTCCTGTCAATGTTATGACTTTCGAGTTCTGTCAAAGAGGGGCAACTGTAGACACCCCATTTTTGACCGTCCTCAAGACTTGGACGTCACCATTTGAACACTTGGTGATTATCCATGATCGTGTTCGTTTGGAGTTCCCGGAGTTCTCGGCTACGCGCCTTGCCTCAGGACCTCCGAACTTGACCGTATTGTGTCTGGTTTGCACCAAACACTTGTGCTTTGCCTTGGAGGGGCAGGGAATGCCTTGTGAGGCATCCCCACACACCACCGGCAGTGGCCAGAGACCACCGGCTGTTTGGTGTTGCCACCGGCACTATATTGTGCCGGTCGGCACTATTTTGTGCCGGTCGGCAGTCAATTTTGTCAAAATGACAATTTTGCCCTGCCGACTACTGTGCAGTTGCTTTATGAGATATTTTGAGGCAGCTGTTTGGCATTGGCTTCTCCTCCATACACGTGTATGGAGGGATGCCTCTCTTGTTTTGCTTAGTGACTAAGCTTACAAGATTGCCTCCTCTATAAGAGGAGGCCTTGTCTCCCTTGCTTTAGGGTTAGAAAGATTGAAGAGGAGAAGGAAGAGCTCTGGTTTTTAGGGTTTGCTTTGGTGTATCTAACCTATATCTATACCTCTTCTTCTCTTGCCCTTGTGTGTGTTTGTGTCTCATTATTGCACACAAGCACATAGTATTTCACCTTCCCTTGGCTCTTGAGGTCCCAAGAGGTTATTCTTCTTTGTTCTTGGTGGTTTGGAGCTCAAGGAAGCAACAAAGTCAACATTTGTGAAGAAGGTCAACAAGGGTGAGAAACTTGCTTTATTTACCCCATTCTTGCACTCGTTTTTTACCTATCTTTGAACTGTTTTTGTGCTTGGTGTTCAATACAAAAAAGTTCTGTTTTTTAGTCCTCTTGATAGTTTATTAAGGGTACTTTGTGCTTTGGGGAGGTTTGACCACCCTTAGGCCTTGAAAAGGCCTCATTTTGTGCTATTTTGTTGAAATCTGGGATTTTGGTGTTTGGGTCTCTTCACCACTGAAATCTTGAGGGATTTCAGTGGTGAAGATGATGCCTTAAAGTCCTAACAAGGAGGGGGTCACCCCCTCTCCTTGATGTCCTTGAAAAGGGCAAGTTTTGCCTATTGAGGGAGCATTGTGATTGAGTGTGTGTTGAGCATGTATGGACTGTTATTCATGCTTAGGATATCATGATTTAACATTGCTATGTGTTGGTTTTGGTCCCTTATGCATGCTTAGCATAGTTGCCATGTAATGCCTTGTATTGCCTTAACATGCCTTAGGTTGTTAACCCTAGTTTGAGCATGCTTTAGGCTTAGACTTGTGAATGTTTTGTGCTTATTTTGACATGTTTTAGCTCTGTCCATAGTCATTTGGGTTGATCTTGGCATGCATTATATAGTCAGAGACGCGTCCTGAGCATCCCGGAAGTGCGAGTCCCCCCCCCCCTCCCCGTTCTGGTTCGATATTGGGTCACTACAGTTCGAAGGACTCAAATGTCACGGTTCTTAATCTTGAACCGAAGAGTCCAAATCCGGCAAATCGTTTTTGAAAACAGATTTTTTGAAAGAAGTGCCAAACATGGACTGCTTCGCCAGATACAAAGTCGCCACCTAAATATTTTAAAATGGAAAATTTAGGAAACCCTGACTCGGTGCCAAAGGCCACGTGTCCGTCATCACCAAATTTCCTCGGCTCGGGAACTTGGGTACGATTGGGGAAGGTCACTTCGTGAGCACCCCTGCTCGCCCGGTCAAAGACTGGCCTCTACTAACCATGATATCTGTTTTTGAAAATATTGTGAGTTCTTATTCCGGTTATTAGCCTAGGTTACTATGTGATGCGCACAGCATACAAGTATAGACTGAATCGCCTGAATTGGAACAAAACATTTCATGTCTGTTTGTTTGAAAATGGTTTGATGGTGCTACCCGCAAGTAGGCTAAGACGTGGATTTGCCACCCTCAGGTGGGCTTAGAAAAATATGATTTTGCCACTATCTAGTAGGCTTTAAAACAAACATTTGATGAATTGTCCCAATTCAGATAACTCAACCTCCACCCACAGGCATTCAAGGCAGTTATATCACATAAGCATTTAGCCTCATGGTAAGCATGCTATTCATGGCAGTCACTCACACGCATGCAAGGATGCTAAAGCATAAAACTCACCGAGTACTCCAAGCCAAAATAGAAGCTCATTAGAAATCATGCATGAACCTAAGTATACAGAGTGTCTAATGCAACACATGCAAGGATGCAAACTATAGCAGGCTCGGCTATTCTAAACATGGCATATGAAATGCTACAACTATCACGTATTCAATTTGGAATTGAAATACAAATGCAGTTTGTATGATGAGCCGAGCCCGGTGCGTGCAAGATAGATGAATGATGCAAACATGCTGTCATACTGTATGCTAATTGAAATATGCCCTATATCTAGCCATCATAAGCGGGTAAATAAAAGGGAAGAAAGAAGTGGGGGTTGGAAGACATACATCACACTCACCCACACTTCTTACAATTATGCCCTCGCACAGAGGGTCCGAATAAATAATAATACAGTCCCAAATGAAAGAATAATACAGTCCGAAATATTACAGATTCCTAATAATATACAAATTTCTAATTAATTATCGAATTAAATAAGAAAGCTGTAAAATTGGCGTGTAAGCCAGGGGCTGCCTTGCTATTGATGAATGATGTATGCCGGGCTGCTTTGGCGCAGAAATCCACTAGGATGCCCCAATTAGCCTCTGTTGGCAATGTTTCTCGAAATGCGTGCCACGTTCCGAAAAGTAGCCGATTCTTCATTTTGGTGCAACAGAGAGCAAGAAAGGGGCATAGCAATGTATTTCACAAATATATGCATGCCTCGATCCTTGTGCCACCAATCACGCATCTCGATGCATGATGGCCGAGGAGTCGGATTGCACAACTCAATATAGGATGAATGCAGATGAATGCTACAACAAAACCTAACTCCATCATGGATAATCCGGAGTGTCGGTGACTTGGGAATTGAGACCCGTTCCGTCACTCGGAGTACGGAACGCGCCTCGTTTCCCGTGCCCGGGCTAACTCCTATCCCGAACACGATGCAATATGCATGACATGCAATCCTAACACACATAATGCTATGAAAATGAGATGCCTCGAAATGCGTGCATGCAGGCACGCAAACCGAGGTGATGATCCTAAGGCATGAAATGGCATACGCAATGCAAATTGGACTTACACTAACACGAGAGAGCCTCAGCCACACTCACATAAGAGGCCGGTGAATGAAAATGAAGTGCCTCGAAATGCGTGCACGCGGGCATGCAAACCGAGGCAATGACATAAAGACATGAAATGGCCTAAATATGACATACAATGAGACTAAAATGAGATGTCTCGAAATGCGTGCCCACGGGCACGCAAACCGAGAAAATGGCATACGGAATGCAATGGAACTAAAATGGCATACAGAATGCAAAATGGACTTACACTAACATGAGTGAGCCTCAGCCACACTTATATAAGAAGCCGATGGATGAAAGTGAAGTTGCCTCGAAATGCGTGCACACTGGCACGCAAACCGAGGCAATGGCCCTAAGGCACGAAATGACATGGAAATGATATGCAAACATGCAAATGAATTTCAGCACTCACAAATGATGCAAAACAGTCCCGAAATGTGGGGAAATGGCACCAAATGCACGGAATGGTCCCGAAACGCGATATTAAGCACCCGAAATGGCCTACAGCCATACTAAACATGCGAAATTGGTACATGACATGCAAAACAGTAGCAAGGCAGCCCCAAAATAGCATTTTTTACAGTACAAAACATAGCAAAATAGTGAGCATAGATAGGACAACAATGGCATGCAAAAATGAGGGCCAAGAGAGGAGTATTGAAGCAAGTGATGTATGCGATACTTAAAATGAAAAATTCCCTTCTACAACACTGATGAGGGACCAAAAATATGCATATTTGAAGTTTATGACATCCCTCAAATCAGTATGAAAACTTGCTAAAAATGTCATGCAAGAATGAAGCCAACAAAGGCTAGAACATGAGGTAGGCCTTACATTTGTCAAACAGACTTGGACCCTTAACAAAATATGACAAGAAGGCCAAAATGTGACTCTTTCTAGACCTGATCATGGCCGAAAACAGAAACAAAATAGGCCTAACAAAGCATGCAAAATGAGGGCCAAAGAGGGGTATAATGACAAGTATAACATGGAGACCCCCAATGAAGTTGATCCCTTCTACAATGTTGTAGAGGGACATAAAATAATCCTAATCACAGTTCATAACATGCTCCAAAACAGATCGCACAGAGGCTAAACAAATCATGCAAATTTACGGTAAATTGGAGAAATTGTGAAACAAGTGCATGATAGAGAGGCCAAACAGGGTTGAGCCCTTCTTCAATGTTGAAGAGGGGCTTAAAATATTCCCACTCAAAGTTTATATCAGGCTCATAAATCGATCACACATGAACTAAAAAAAGCATGCAAGATATTGACATACAAAATGATATTGAAGCAAGTGCATCATAGAGGGCTCAAACAGGGTTGAGCCCTTACACAAGCATGTATAATAGCTCAAAATAAGGCCCCTTTCAGTTAGGGCCAGAGTCTAAAACAGTGAGCAAGTAGGGTAGAGGAATGGTGCAAAAAAAAGTGCCAAAAGAGGGTGATTGATACTTACCCTTGAAGATCACAATCTTGTTGCTTCTTAGCTCAAGTTTGCTTCTCCTAAGACTCTAAAAAACCCTTCCTTGCAGCTGGAATGGAGTGGTGGTAGTAGAGCTTGAAGATGATGAAGAAATGGAGACTAAACTTGAAGATTTGAGAGAAAAATGGAGAGATAGAGATAGATATCAATGTATATCCTTGAGAGAAATTTTCCAACCCCTCTACAAGAGCTAGGAGGCCAGCTATATAGGCAAGAAAATCGGAGAAAATGTGGGCAAAAGGTGCTTTAGTTGCAGGTGGCCGGCCGGCTGGAAATGGTGGCCGGCCGGCTAGGGTCAAAAGGTCCAAGCCATAGGAGTGGTCGTCCATGTATCCCTTGAAGTTAGCTTTCCAATGCCGCAAACCTTGCGTCAAAATTCCTCCTGTAGAAAAAGTTATGCCAGTTTCCGTAAAGCCGCGCAGATTCGGTCTAACCAGACTTCAACCAACCATATCTCCTCCATCTGGATCCGGACTTAGGAGATTATTGAGTGAAAAATGAAGCCCCGGAAGTAAGCTTTCCAATGGTGGTGGCCTCATATTTTAATTCCTCTTGTACAAAGAGTTACGCCCGTTTCGGTGAAGCCGCGCAGACTTTTCTCCTTCCCGGATTCATGCTGAACGACTTTTGACCAAACAAAAAGTTGGTTGTCAAAACAATTGCTGGCCTCCCACCCTCCTAAAAGCTTCCTAACCATGAAAATAAGGCCTCCACCAAAAATGAGCCCAAACCGATGCAAAATGAAGGCTCGGGGGCTAAAACACGCAGTTCGGGGTCCCGAAAATAGGCTGTTAAGCACCGAAAGTGGCATTCGACCACGAAGTGGGTATCTAAGACCCCAGTGTCCCTCGAAAGGGAGTAAATGAGATGCATGCCAAAAACCGGAGGAATCGGAGATGGTTGAGTGGTCCTGAACCGAGGCACACGGCCTGACGGCTCCGAAAACCGGGAACCGGGCTCCGAAATGGGCAAAATGGCCTACTGGCATGAAATGTAGCCCATGGCCACTGAGAGATGGTCTACGGGACCTCTCCCTCCCCTCAGGAAAGAAAACAGAGAAAACCGAGTCTGGTTCGCAAACCGAGACAAGGCACAGAAGAGGGTTCGGAAGTCCGGAGGCAAGGCTCACGGCCGCGACTCTAAGGCTTCTGAACGAGCACAATATGCAACATCACCGAGCGCTCAATCGGTGACGTCTGAGTCTTAAGGTCGGTCAAAAATGGGGTGTCTACAGTTGCCCCTCTTTGACAGAACTCGGAAGTCACAAGTAACGGGAGTGAATGTCAAAGCCCAGAGACGACCCATTTTTGACAAGGCCGAAGACTTAGACAATCATACAAGATAAACAGAGATGTGCCCGCAGGCGTGCCCACAGGCAAAGGGGGCAAAATGCAAAATGATATGCACAGGATCAGATGTAACTCAATGATCATGTAAATGCAGCAAGCTGTAATGAAGCAAATATTCGCAAATAGATGCAACAGTTTTAAGCAAGAATGCAAAGCAACAACTACATTTCATGCAGTTAGGAATGCGGAGAATTATTCAATTCTCATCGCGTCTCACTGCGAGAAGATACGATACTGCGATTAGATGCAGTCGCACCTTAAATGAACCGTACATACAATATCGTGCTCGCAAAGAGAGAAATTCAACAAGAACAATATGCTAACAACATATATTCAATGTGATTCTGTGATTCGAAAGTTTGGCACACGCAGCGGTGTCGGCGGGTGAATGCATAAAGCGATGTAATCTGGTAAGGTCATAAAATAGCGTGATGCAACGCACTAACAAGTGCGGTGAGATCATAAGATGGCACGATAAAATGCATGCACAACGCAAGTAATGTGCACAAAATAGTGCGATCGCGAAATAGCGTGAGTGAAATGTAATGCACTAACAAGTGCGAGTGGGGCCAAGATAGCGCGATAAAATGCATGCACAATGCAAATGCGTGCACAAAATAGTGCGATACGCAAAATAAGCGAATGATTTGAAATGCACAAGATAGTGCGATGTGATATGCAAAGCAGTGACGGTAGCGATTGAGGTCGCAAAATGATAAAGCGCGAGAAACGGTCACGATCGCAAAATAAGCGAATGTAAACTACACAAAATAGTGCGATGCGCAAAATAGCGCGAATGTAAACTGCACAAAATAGTGCGATGCGCAAAATAACACGAATGTAAACTGCACAAAATAGTGCGATGCGCAAAATAGCGCGAATGTGAACTGCACAAAATAGTGCGATGCGCAAAATAGCGCGAATGTCAACTGCACAAAATAGTGCGATGCGCAAAATAGCGCGAATGTGAACTGCATAAAATAGTGCGATTAAGGTGCGCAAAATAGCGCGAATGATAAACTGCAAAAAACAGTGCGATGCGCTAAACAGCGCGAATGTAAACTGCACAAAACAGTGCGAATAAGGTGCGCAAAATAGCGCGAATGATAAACTGCACGAGCGAAGACGATCGCTAAGCAATGAGTGATATGCAATGCACAAGATAGTGTGAATGAGATACAACCACAAGATGCACAAGATAGTGCAAGTGAGACACAAAGTGTAAGTGCACAAGACAGTGCGAGCAAGATAATATGCACAAGAAAGTTCAATAAAATGCATCTTCTATGCAAGTATGGGGGCATTTTCTATGCAATATTGAAAGCAAGCATATTCTATGCATGAATCATAACGATGCGTGGCACGCATGCAACAACAGTGTATATAAAAATCCACATTCTATGTAATAGAGGAGCATCAAATATGTACTCTGGTGCCTCTAATTTGCTTCTTAGAGGACTTCACAACATACTCAGCTCAAAAGGGCACACCCTATTCAAATTGGCGAGAGATAACACCTGCATGTGAAACCCTCTGGTGCTGCTTGGACTGCCATTGTGACTTGAAGCAGGCTTACACTTGGGGCGAGACACACTCATACTCCAGAGAAATGGCGAGGCCTGAGAAGGTGCACCTGGAATGCAGTCTCGGATTTTGCTAAAGTTGAAACATGCTAAGATGCTTCAAATTTTCCCTCTTTTCTTTTGCTTTGCAGTCCGGAACCGAAATAGCTTCAGATAGGTCCTTGTTTTACTATTCTGACATGACCTGGGTTGAACCCTGCGGTTTTATGAAAGAACCAATTCCATTTTGCACAAATGTGGAGAATGGCACAGCACTCTGAGCACAGGACGATTTTATTTCTGAAATTGAGAGATGAGTTCTCAACCGGGTATTAAGCCTACGACTGACCATAGCCAAAACGACTCAACAAGGAAATAAAAGGCACACAACCTAGACACATCGAGTAACACTCGAAACGACTCAAAACAAGAATCGAGATAAAACAAAAAGACACGACACTCAGACGTGCACAGGGAGCCTATTTCACCGGGTAGTGTTTCCCACCCTTTCTTATTTGTGATTCTCACATCACTCGGCCCTCAAGCTCTGTTTTTCTGAAAAAGCCCTTTTCTCACTTTTTCTCTCATCGCACATCTCTCTATTCTTCAATCTCTCATTTTTCATCCCTCCCCTAGGTGGTTGACGGATAAACAGAAAGTTGTGGGCTCTTGCCCCAAGCATTCGGCTAGATTCTGCTTCTTCTGCACGCAGCTAGTGAGTTTCTCCCACAGAGGGGTTGTGCTACAACTGGGTGTGTAGCAAATCTGTAGCTGACATCGATTGATGATGCTCTGCTTGGAGTTCGGACATGATCAGATCCGTCTAGATGAGGGAGTGGAATATCCTGATCCATTCCAGTTCGTGCTTCGCACTTGGCTTGATACCTCGCTGCTTGGAGGATACGAGAGCTTTCAGTCCTTTGCTTATTAGCTTCAGTTGTGCCCTTCTTGGCGAATACAGTGCCCTTTCCAGCAAATGCGTTGATAAAGGGAGAAAGACAGAGAAGCTAACTCAACTGTGCCCCTAGTTCATCATTTTGACCATTTTTTAACTTTTGCTTTCTACTAAAACAGTTTTGACCAACATGAGAGTTAGATTAACATGCTTGTTCAATTTTTGATTTGAAATTATGCAAGTCAGGCTATGAGCACTGAAAATTTTCCTTTTTTGGGTCCAAGAAATGGTCTAGTTTTTTTTTTTTTGTGGAAAAGATAAAACAATTTTCGAGAAAATTAGTCAACCTCAGTAAAAATTCTCAAAAACTATTTTTGCAAACGGCCACTGCTCAACGAGCGTAGAACCCACTCTCGAGATGCACAACCTCAGATTCGAAGGAAAATTGCCCCTTGACGGAGGGGAGCTGTATGGCAACGGAAAGTTGCCCCTTGTTTGAACGGCACCGCGGCACATTGAATGGCAACGGAAAGTTGCCCCTTGTTTGGATGATGCCACAGCGCATTATAATCAGTCCTCAAAGCGACGAACACAACCAGACTCTCAGATACAGAGAAGGCAAAAGATGATCAAAACCATTACATGGACACAATCGAATTTGAATTGTTTTACGGCTGGACTTCGGGATGAAGTTGCCTACGTATCCCAAACATGGGAATCAAGCCTTACGTAGTTCGGGGGTTAAGGTACACTCGGGTATTTAACCTCTCCATTTTAGGCTCTAACTTTTGCCAAGGCGCCCGTTGCAGGTTTTCGACCTTCCGAGGTTTGTTCTTCTTTCTTTTTCTTCTTTTCATTCTTTTCTTTTCTTTTCTTTTTTCTTTTCTTTTTTCTTCTCTTTTTTTTGTTCTTTTTTTGCATTTTTCTTTTTTCTTTTTCTTGCTCTAACTTTTGCCTGGGTCGCCCTTCCGGGTTTTCGGCCCAGCGAGCCTCTTAAAGGGTAAAAGTGTAACAAGTCCATGCCAAATGGTTTTGAGATTGAAGCCCTCTGTATCCAGGAGAGTGGCTGTTGCATTGATTTGCAGAAGGATCCACCTTTGGCTCTTCGAGCACACCGGATATTTTTTGCCCCTAGTTCGAGGGGTGTTTCTATTCTAGCCTTGCAAGCTTCTTCTGATGAGGTCTGACCTTCTTGATCTGACTTTGGTGCCTCTTGTTCGAGGGCTGCTTCGAATCTGGCCACACAGGCCTTACATTGTGGTCGACCGTTGAACATTCTGAATGCAAGTTCAAGGTTTGAAAGCAAAGGGGGGTTGAGTCTCGAGGCTGAGAGCGATCCTAAGCTGCACAATCTCAAGAGTGATTCCACACATGTCTTTGTAGGACCGCGCAAAACATTTTTTGAAAGTTTTTAAGAAAGCGACAAATCGCTTGCGCAGAAGACAGTGTAGGACCAATCTGGATCAAAGCCAGGGTCCTTCTCAGTACTCACACTAACAAGCATGATTTCATTCATTAAGGGCTTAGTATGCCTCTCTTTCTCTCAATTGATCAAAGTTTTGCAAATCCCGAGAAATTCTTCCCTCTTTGTTTTCACCGCAGTGTTCAAAAAGGTTTTGAAGAACTTAGGTCAATACAATGACTTCAAGGCACAAGAGAGCAGGTGGAATGCACTGCCATTTCATTCAAATCCCGGCACAACTAGTACACGGCAGAAGCAAATGCGAGAGCGTGGAAATCACTGCTGTTTCATTCAAAATCTGTTGGCATAACTGGCTCCCTGGCAGAAACAGACTCAAAACAAAACAAAAAGACAAATGCAAAACAAAATGGTGACGCCCGAGGTAACACCCCCGGAATCACCCGACTCCTATACAACAGGACTGACTCGATACAACAAGACAGACCCAAAACAAAAGAGACTGACTCAAAACAAAAAGACAGACTCAAAACAAAACAAAAGACTAACTGTAGACACCCCATTTTTGACCGACCTTAAGACTCAGACGTCACCAGTTGAGCGCTCGGTGATATTGCATACTGTGCTTGTTCAGAAGTCCCAGAGTCACGGCCGCGTGCCCTGCCTCCGGACTTCCGAACCATCTTCTCTACCTTGTCTCGGTTTGCCATAACCGGGCTCGGTTTTCTCTGTTTTTCTCTCGAGGAAGGAGTGGTCCCGTAGACTATCTCCCGGTGGCCGTGAGCTACGTTTCGTGGCCGTAGGCCATTTTGCCCATTTCGGAGCCCGGTTCCCGGTTTTCGGAGCCGTCAGGCCGCGTGCCTCGGCTCGGGACCGCCCAACCATCTCCGAGTTCTCCGGTTTTTGGCATGTGCCTCTGTTTTAGTGTTCCGAGGAACCCTGGGGCCCCCGATGCCCACTTCGCAGCCGAACACCACTTCCGGTGCCCGGCGACCCATTTTCGGGACCCCAAACCGAGCGGGTTTGGTCCCGAGCATTCATTTTGCATCAGCCTTCTCCGGTTTTTGGCGGAGACCTCTGTTTTAATATTTCGAGGAACCCTGGGGCCCCCGATGCCCACTTCGTGGCCGTATGCCACTTTCGGTGCTCATAGCCGGTTTTCGGGACCCCAAATTGAGCGGTTTTGGTCCCAAGCATTCATTTCGCATCCATCTTCTCCGGTTTTTGGCAGGTACCTCTGTTTTGTCATTCCAGAGGACACTGAGGTCGCAGATACCCACTTATTTGAACACCACTTCCGGCACCATTCCATTTTCGGTATCCCGATTTGCTCGGTTTTGGCCCCGAACGTTCATTTCTCATTAGTTTTTGTTCAAACTTGGCAGGTACCTCTGTTTCAACATCAGGAAGATCACTGGGGGGTGGGAGGCCAGCAATTATCCCAGATAACCAGTTTCGCTCCTCTGGAGCCCGTTTTGCTCACTTCCGGGCCAATGTTGAACACCTTGGGGGTATTTTCTTCCAACCAAAGTTACATATCTGTGATCAGGACATCTGGGAGGACCCTTTGGTATACTGGTCGGCCAGAAATTATGGAGTTCATTTTTGGGCCTCTCCTTCAAGCTCTATGTTGTGGCTCTTGGTTCAATGTTGCCAATTTCCGACCTTGGAACCTTGTTCTACACATCTTGGAGGACACAAAAAAGTGGTGGTCGGCCAGTAATTGTGAATTTCATTTTTGAGCCCCTCCTTCAAGCTCTATGTTGTGACTTCTGCTTCAGAGTTGCCAAATTCCAACCTTGGGGCCTTATTCTACACACTTGGGAGGACCCTAATGTATACTGGTCGGCCCGAAATTCAACACTTCATTTTTTGGGGGTGGCTGGCCGGCCACAAGGGGTGGCTGGCCGGCCACCTCCCAGAAAGTTACCTGGCCGGCCAGATTCCTGCTTTCCAGCCTGTTCCAGCTGTCCAGCTGCTTTTCAAAGTGTCTCCCTCATCCGGGGGATATTT
This sequence comes from Camellia lanceoleosa, assembly GCA_025200525.1. Taxonomy (NCBI): domain Eukaryota; kingdom Viridiplantae; phylum Streptophyta; class Magnoliopsida; order Ericales; family Theaceae; genus Camellia; species Camellia lanceoleosa. The sequence goes on along the minus strand of CM045768.1, from coordinate 38,469,736 downwards.
TGGGAGGGAAAGCTTGGGTGCTTTTCCCTCCCCTTTTACACCCCTTTCTTGTCTACTTAAAGGGCCCAACCCCTTCTTCTCTAGGGTTGGAAAAATTGGTCTCAAGAACACTTCTCCAAATTCCTCCATTTTCATAGCTCAAAACCTCAAAAAGCTTCTAAGTCTCTAGGTCTTCTCTTCATCAACACCTAGCTTCACCATCCCTACTACCATTCCAGCAGCTAGGAAGTGAATTTCAGAGGTTGAGAAGCTACAAATCAAAGCCAAGAATCAAAGAAAGACAAGTCTTCAAGGGTAAGTCTTCAAAACTAACTTTTAGGGCTTTTTCTTGATTCATTTCTATACTCCAATTGGTTGAGAATTGGGGCTCCGACCCCTACTGCTTTTGTGCTTGTTTTGAGCCCCTCTACAACTTTGTAGAAGGGCTCAACTTCATTTGAGGCTCCTATGATATACTTGTTTCAATACCTAGCTTTTATGCCATTATCTTGCATGCTAGTTTAGGCCTATTTCCTTTTGTTTTCAGGGGTCCGACCCATACTGGTTTTGTGCTCATTTTGAGCCCCTCTACAACATTGTAGAAGGGCTCAACTTCATTTGGCCATTGTATATACCACCTCCTTCAAATTTCATCAAGTGTGCCCTTTTTGCATGCAATTTTTGACCTATTTGTGTTTGTTTTTGGGACTTCTACCCCTACTGGTTTTGGTCTTATTTTGACCCCCTTTACATATTTCATGAAGAAAGTTTTGTCATTTGGTGTGTGCATTGCATGTCTCATGATATAGCCTATTTGGAAGCCTACTTTGCATGGATTTTATAGCATGTTTGTATTCTGATTTTGAGGATGTCATCTTCTGAAATTGTGATTATTTTTATCTCATCTTCAATATTGTAGAAGAAAGTTTGTCCATTTGGGGTTTTCATATATCACTTGTCTCAATACCCCTCTTTTGGCCACTAATTTTGCATGCTATTGTTGATCTATCCCTACTTGCATTTTGGCCAAGATTGTTACTGAAAAAATGCCATATTTGGGACTGCCTTGCTACTGTTCTTTCTTCCATGATCATATTTTGCATGTATAGCATGGCTATAGGCCATTTCGGGGCTTGATTTCACATTTTCGGGATGAATGCATGCTTCGAGCGTTATTTCGAATTGTTTCGGGGCTGTTTTCCCCTTTATTTAGGTGCTGAAATTCCATTGCCATGCTTACATATCATTCCCTATGCCATTTGCATCATTTTTGCATTGCCTCGGTTTGCGTGCCAGTGTGCACGCCTTTCGAGGCGCCCCTGTTTTATCCGCCGGCAGCCTATGTGAGTGTGGTTGAGGCCCTCTCATGTTGGCGTAAGCCCAATTTGCATTTTCATGCTTGTATGCCATTGCCTCGGTTTGCGTGCCCGTGTGCGCGCATTTCGAGGCACTTCATTTTTATCCGACGGCCTCCTATGTGAGTGAGCTGAGGCTCTCCCATGTTGGTGTAAGCCCATCGTTGCATTCCGTATGCCATTTCATCTCATTTCATCATCGCCTCGGTTTGCGTGTCCGTGTGCACGCATTTCGAGACACTTCGATTTTATCCGATTTTGCATCGCACATCATCGCCTCGGTTTGCGTGCCCGTGTGCACGCATTTCGAGGCACTTTAGTTTTATCTGATCTCCATTTTAGCTTCACCTCGATTTGCGCGCCTGTGGGCACGCGTTTCGAGGCACTTCGGTTTTATCCGATTTTCATTCTTGCATCCTCGCCTCGGTTTGCGTGCCCGTGTGCACGCATTTCGAGGCACTTCGGTTTTATCCGATTTTCTCATTGCATCCTCGCCTCGGTTTGCGTGCCCGTGTGCACGCATTTCGAGGCACTTCGGTTTTATCCGGTTTTTCATTTCATCGCCTCGGTTTACGTGCCCGTGTGCACGCATTTCGAGGCACTCGCTTTATCCGCCGGGCATTGCGTATGCTCGCCTCGGTTTGCGTGCAGTGCACGCATTTCGAGGCACTCGCTTTATCTCTTTGGGCATTGCGTATACCTCTCGCTTTCTTATGCGTGCCCGTGCACGATTTCGAGGCACTCGCTTTATCACCGGGCATTGCGTATGCTCGCCTCGGTTTGCGTGCGCGTGCACGCATTTCGAGGCACTCGCTTTATCCATTGGCATTATATGATGCCTCGCTGTTTTGCGTGCCCATGTGCACGCATTTCGAGGCACTGCTTTATCCGCTGGCATTGCGTATGCCTCTGCCTCGGTTTATGCGTGTGCAGCACGATTTCGCACTCGCTTTATCCGCTTGGGATTGCGTATGCCTCGCCTCGGTTATGCGTCTGCAGCACGCATTTCGAGACATTCTTTTTATCCGATTGCACCGTATGCCTCGTCTCGGTTATGCGTCTGGTGTGCGCACGATTTCGAGGCACTCTATTTTATCCGGTTTGCATTTCATCATTGCCTCGGTTTGCGTGCGGTGGGCACGCATTTCGAGGCACCTCATTCTTATCATTCCTAGATCCTATGTGAGTGTGGCTGAGGCCCTCTTCATGATTGGTATAAGCCCATCATTACATTTCGCATGTCATTCCGCATCGCCTCGGTTTGCGTGCCCGTGGACACGCATTTCGAGGCATCTCATTTTCATAGCATTGAGCATGCTAGGTTGTATATTAGTTGCATTTCATACATGTCTTGCATTTTGCACGGGAAACGAGGCACGTTTCATACTCCGAGCAACGGAACGAGTCTCAATTCCCAAGTCACCGACACTCCGGATTACCCATGATGGAGTTAGGTTATGTTATAGCATTCATTTGCATTCATCCCATATTGAGTTATGCAATTCGATTCCTCGGCCATCATGCATCGATGTGCGTGATTGGTGGCACGAGGATCGAGGCATGCATATATTTGTGAAATACATTGCTATGCCCTTTTCCTGCTCTCTGTTGCAGCAAAATCAACAATCAACAACTTTTCGGAGGTTGGCACGCATTTCGAGAAAATTGCAAACAGAGGCTAATCAGGGCATCCCAGTGGATTTCTGCGCCAAGCAGCCCAGCATATATCATCTATCAGAAGCGAGGCAGTCCCTGGCTTGCACGCCAGTTTTAATTCTTTTGTAATTAATTTGTTAAATTAATTAGAATTTGTATTATTTCGGACTGTATATTCTTTTATTCGGGTCTGTATTATTATTTATTCGGACCCTCTGCGCGAGGGCATAAATGTAATAAGGGTGTGTGAGTGTGATGTATGTCTTCCAACCCCCATTTCTTTCTCCCTTTTATTTACCCGCTTTGGATGGTTAGATATAGGGCATATTTCAATTAGCATACAGTATGACAGCATGTTTGCATCATTCATCTGTATTGCATGCACCGGGCTCGGCGCATCATACAAACTGTATCTGTATTTCAATTCCAAGTTGAGTACTTGATAGCTGTTGCATTTCATATGCCATATTTAGAATAGCCGAGCCTGCTATAGTTGCATTTTTGCATGTGTTGCATTAGGCATTTCAGTATACTTAGGATTCATGCATGATTTCTAATCGTTTTCCTGTTTTGGCTTGGAGTACTCGGTAAGTGGTTATGCTTTAGCATCCTTGCATGCGTGTGAGTGTTGCCATGATAGCATGCTTGCCATGAGGCTAAATGCTTATGTGATATAACTGCCTTGAATGCCTGTGGGTGGAGGTTGAGTTATCGAATTGGGACCATTCATCGATTGTTTGTTTTAAAGCCCACTAGATTGTGGCAAAACCATGTTTCTAAGCCCACTAGATTGTGGCAAAATCAGATTTTAAGCCTACTGCGGGTAGCAAATCATCTTTCACAAACAAACATGAAATGTTCTGGTTCCAATTGACGGCTCGATCTATACTTGTTTCTTTGCGAGCATCACATAGTAACCTAGGCTAATAATCTAATAAGGACTCACAAATGTTTTCAAAAACAGATATCATGGTTAGTAGAGGCCGGTCTTTGACCGGGCGAGAGGGGGTGCTCACGATGTGACCTTCCCTAATCGTACCCAAGTTCCCGAGCCAACTTTGGTGATGACGGACACGTGGCCTTATGGCACCGAGTCAGGGTTTCCTAAATTTCCCATTTTAAAAATATTTAGGTGGCGACTCTGTTATCTGGCAAAGCAGTCCATGTTTGGCACTTCTTTCAAAAAATCTGTTTTCTCAAAACGATTTGCCGGATTTGGACTCTTTGGTTCGAGATTTGAGAACCACAAAAAAATCGAGTCCGAGCTGTAGCGAGGCCCCCCGCGGGCGTTGCTACACTAACCCAATACCCAAGTCAGAAAGCACAAAAACTGGTATTTGCACATTGCTCGTAGCGGCGTGCCATTCCACCGGAGTAATGTCGGCGCCATCCGCAGGTGGTTCATCCCTCGATCACATAACATTATCCCCCAAGTTCACTGACCCAGTGCCGATAGACTTTGCTGAGCTCGGCGGAAGGATGACCCCGTTGTCAAATAGATCCTGTACTTCATGGCGAAGACGGAAGCAGTTGTTGGTAGCATGGCCAGTTTGCTGATGGTATGCGCAGTACTGGGTAGCATCATGCATAGCCAGAAGAGGGTTCGGGAGAGGCTGAGGCTCAAGGGGTTTGAGATGGCCTTGTCCAACAAGGATTTGGAGAGCTTTGGACAAAGGCATGTGGAGGGCATGGAAGACCCTCTGACCTCGGGGTTGGTATACGGGTTTGTGGATTTTCTTTGGGCCTTTGACCTGAAGGGATTGGCAGGTGCTGGCCTGGCTTGCTGATCTCTTCTAAGTGGAGGATTAGAGCTAATAGGATTGTTCTTGGTACAACGGCCCTTCTCCCGGCTTGCCCCTTGAGTCAAACTGTCCCCAACTTGAGTAGCGAAAGTGTCATCCACAGCTTTTGCAACAACTGTGAGGACTTGCTCTTTGTTCAGTCCCTCGGCCTTCAAGGCCTCAACAGCCAACAGAAGATGCTCATGGGTATCCATGCCTGCCCCTACCTTGTTCTTTCCACTTGCTTCCACTTTGCCACGGGATTTGCCTTCCTCAGATGTAGCCCGCCTCAAGACTGGGGAGCCTTTTGACATGAAATTCCCAGCATGTGGTGTGGTCGATGATGGAGCCAATGTCCCGGAGGCCAGATCGGTCACAGTTCTTTGAAGATCTTTTATCATTCCCATCAACTCAGAAGTAGTGGGTTCTCGGGTTTGAGATGATTGGGGTTCAGGTGCACCCATCATGCATAAATCCCTACTTTCTGGGATAAACACCTCAGGTTTGGGTAAATGGGCCGGAGTGATGTCTATGCTGGGGGTCATAGGTGGATGGCAGTGTATGGATGAGATTGAGGTAGGCAGGAGATGTTTGGTCATTGGGGTCTGAAGGTGGAGCTATCGTTTGGTTGTCGATGAGATTTTGGACCTCATGACGAAGGTGGTAGCAACGGTCGGTGCCATGACCGCGCTGCTGATGGTACATACAGTACTTGGCAGGGTTATGTCTAACTGGGAGCGGGTTGGGAAGAGGTTGAGGATCGAGGGGTTTGAGATGCCCTTTTTCCATCAGGAGTTTTAGTGCGCTGGTTAGGCTCATATAGAGAGGGGTGAAAGTTCTGCCCTAAGCTCGGGCTGGGTCGGCTATTTGCAGGCTTGGATTAGCAAAAGGGTTGGCTGTGGCGACTGTATTGATTTCAGTGGGTTCGGTAATAGTGCTACTTCCGGCATTGGTACTCCTTGAAATCACCCTCCTTGTCGGTTCACCTGTTCTGGGAATGATCCCGCTGTTGAACGCATTCTCGACCTGAACCCCCAGTTCATGCAAACTTTTGAAAGTGAATAGCGGAGCCACTATCAACTTTTGCAACATATCATGTTCGAGGTTTCGTACCATCATCTGCACTTGATCCCTCTCAGAAGGGCGGCGATCTGTCATCTGTGCTGCCTTTGCTCTCCATCTCGCAACAAATTTCACAAAAGGCTCTTTTGGGTTTTGGCGGGTTGCTTCAAGCTCTTGGATGGTCATCTCAACTTGGGTATTGTAGGAATACTGATCGACAAAGGCTTCAGCCAATTCTTCCTAGTTTTGCTTCACTTTGTCCTCCAACTTAGCGTACCAAGTGGCTGCTACACCGGACAGAGTTCTTCCATACAGAGAGAGTTTCTGTGGCTTAGTCAGACCCATCGGCTTTAGGACATCCAAGAAAAGTCGGATATGTACCATTGGATCCCTAGACCCGTCGAAACGGTCAATATGTGGCATTTTGAATTTGTCTGGGAGCCGGACGGCAGACTCAGTGCGCCCATCCTCAATGTCGGGAATGGAGTTAAGGCCCTGTGCCTTTTTGAATTGCGTCTCAAGGTTCGCAATTTTCACTGTGGTCAGATCGAGGTCATTAGCATCAAGGGGGTAACGCCTCTCATTAGGCTGCACCAGGGGTCTGAAAACTTGGGCTTGAGCCAGCCCTTCTCGAGGATCTGGACCCCGCAAATCTTCAACTGGCGGAAGTGGGTCAAAGTTCGGCTGGGGTCCCAAAGCTGGATGTAAGGCAGATGCCCCAGATGGGCGCTGCGTTTCAATACTGGTCTCAGCCTGCATGGCAGTTCCCTGATTCAACGCTGCTATCATGGCTACAAATTCTTCTGAACCCTGGGCCATCACGGGCTGCTGATTCTGAACAAGGGTGATGTGACTGGTGACTGACGGATCAGATGAACCGGTAAGCCCTGACTAGCCTTTCTTTGCCTTACCTCAGTGAAAGAACACTGGTTGCCCTTGAATTGAATTTCTGACCTAACAAAGTCTATCAGCACTAGTCCAATGTACCCGGGGGATATCGGAGCCTTCTGAAGCTATGATTCCAGGACTACCTAGCAAAAAAGAAAACATGCAGCATCTCAGCCTGATTCCACCAAAACGGATATGAGCATAACAGGATGACTGCGCCCTCTACTGAATTCTGCCCCCAAAATTCTGCCTGTAAACTGTTACCCTCAGGTAAACTGAATCCCAAAACACTGAACTGGTGCCCGCAGGCCTGATGCCCAAACTCATAGACTGATACATGCATTCCCTGTAGAGACGCACTCTAACAAGCACATAGCAGATAAGTGAGAGCCAAAACACCCCTATGTTGGGGTAGGGTTTCCCTGTCCTATTTTGTCAGGAGCTAGGGTTTCACTACGCACGCAGCGGCTTCAAACAACCTATAAACGGGTAAGCAACCTGTCCTAGTTTGGAATGGTCACTACGGATTTCGATATGCACTAGGTCGAATGGTCGAAAAGGGTGCCCCGGTAAAACCGGGGTTTGTGTTCCCATATCGGCGAGCAGAATCGTCGACCTTATGGACATGCCTTGACAAGACAAGCATCCCAAGAAACCGCCAGAATAGCAAATGGCAAACACGGTGTTCTAGGCGCACCAATGCAACTGCAATGCAAAGAAACACACAAGTGTAGTCAAAACCAGATATCATGAGTTCGAGTCAAGTTCTCTAAATCCCCAGCAGAGTCGCCAGAAACTGTAGACGTCCCCGAACGCGCCCCGGGGACGAGTGCGAGTCCCCCCCGTTCTGGTTCGATATTGGGTCTACTACAGTTCGAAGGACTCAAATGTCACGGTTCTTAATCTTGAACCAAAGAGTCCAAATCTGGCAAATCGTTTTAAAAACAAATTTTTTGAAAAAAGTGCTAAATATGGATCGCCCGCCAGATCTGAGTCGCCACCTAAATATTTTAAAATGGAAAATTTAGGAAACCCTGACTCGGTGCCAAAGGCCACGTGTCCGTTATCACCAAAGTTGCCTCGGCTCGGGAACTTGGGTACGATTGGGGAAGGTCACTTCGTGAGCACCCCCGCTCGCCCGGTCAAAGACCGGCCTCTACTAACCATGATATCTGTTTTTGAAAATATTGTGAGTTCTTATTCCGGTTATTAGCCTAGGTTACTATGTGATGCGCACAGCATACAAGTATAGACTGAATCGCCTGAATTGGAACAAAACATTTCATGTCTATTTGTTTGAAAATGGTTTGATGGTGCTACCCGCAAGTAGGCTAAGACGTGGATTTGCCACCCTCAGGTGGGCTTAGAAAAATATGATTTTGCCACTATCTAGTGGGCTTTAAAACAAACATTTGATGAATTGTCCCAATTCAGATAACTCAACCTCCACCCACAAGCATTCAAGACAGTTATATCACATTAGCATTTAGCCTCATGGTAAGCATGCTATTCATGGCAATCACTCACACGCATGCAAGGATGCTAAAGCATAAAACTCACCGAGTACTCCAAGCCAAAATAGAAGCTCATTAGAAATCATGCATGAACCTAAGTATACAGAGTGTCTAATGCAACACATGCAATGATGCAAACTATAGCAGGCTCGGCTATTCTAAACATGGCATATGAAATGCTACAACTATCATGTATTCAATTTGGAATTGAAATACAAATGCAGTTTGTATGATGAGCCGAGCCCGGTGCGTGCAAGACAGATGAATGATGCAAACATGTTGTCATACTGTATGCTAATTGAAATATGCCCTATATCTAGCCATCGTAAGCGGGTAAATAAAAGGGAAGAAAGAAGTGGGGATTGGAAGACATACATCACACTCACCCACACTTATTACAATTATGCCCTCGCACAGAGGGTCCGAATAAATAATAATACAGTCCCAAATGAAAGAATAATACAGTCCGAAATATTACAGATTCCTAATAATGTACAAATTTCTAATTAATTATCGAATTAAATAAGAAAGCTGTAAAATTGGCGTGTAAGCCTGGGGCTGCCTTGCTATTGATGAATGATGTATGCCGGGCTGCTTTGGCGCGGAAATCCACTGGGATGCCCCAATTAGCGTCTGTTGGCAATGTTTCTCGAAATGCGTGCCACGCTCTGAAAAGTTGCTGATTCTTCATTTTGCTGCAACAGAGAGCAGGAAAGGGGCATAGCAATGTATTTCACAAATATATGCATGCCTCGATCCTTGTGCCACCAATCACGCATCTCGATGCATGATGGCCGAGGAGTCGAATTGCACAACTCAATATAGGATGAATGCAGATGAATGCTACAACAAAACCTAACTCCATCATGGATAATCCGGAGTGTCGGTGACTTGGGAATTGAGACCCGTTCCGTCACTCGGATGCAGCAGCGCCTCGTTTCCTGTGCCCGGGCTAACTCCTATCCCGAACACGATGCAATATGCATGACATGCAATCCTAACACACATAATGCTATGAAAATGAGATGCCTCGAAATGCGTGCATGCGGGCACGCAAACCGAGGCGATGATCCTAAGGCATGAAATGGCATACACAATGCAAATTAGACTTACACTAACACGAGAGAGCCTCAGCCACACTCACATAAGAGGCCGGTGAATGAAAATGAAGTGCCTCGAAATGCGTGCACGCGGGCATGCAAACCGAGGCAATGACATAAAGACAAGAAACGGCCTAAATATGACATACAATGAGACTAAAATGAGATGTCTCGAAATGCATGCCCACGGGCACGCAAACCGAGAAAATGGCAGACGGAATGCAATGGAACTAAAATGGCATACAGAATGCAAAATAGACTTACACTAACATGAGTGAGCCTCAGCCACACTTATATAAGAAGCCGATGGATGAAAGTGAAGTTGCCTCGAAATGCGTGCACACTGGCACGCAAACCGAGGCAATGGCCCTAAGGCACGAAATGACATGGAGATGATATGCAAACATGCAAATGAATTTCAGCACTCACAAATGATGCAAAACAGTCCCGAAATGTGGGGAAATGGCACCAAATGCACGGAATGGTCCCGAAACGCGATATTAAGCACCCGAAATGGCCTACAGCCATACTAAACATGCGAAATTGGTACATGACATGCAAAACAGTAGCAAGGCAGCCCCAAAATAGCATTTTTTACAGTACAAAACATAGCGAAATAGTGAGCATAGATAGGACAACAATGGCATGCAAAAATGGGGGCCAAGAGAGGAGTATTGAAGCAAGTGATGTATACGATACTTAAAATGAAAAATTCCCTTCTACAACACTGATGAGGGACCAAAAATATGCGTATTTGAAGTTTATGACATCCCTCAAATCAGTATGAAAACTTGCTAAAAATGTCATGCAAGAATGAAGCCAACAAAGGCTAGAACATGAGGTAGGCCTTACATTTGTCAAACAGCCTTGGACCCTTAACAAAATATGAAAAGAAGGCCAAAATGTGACTCTTTCTAGACCTGATCATGGCCGAAAACAGAAGCAAAATAGGCCTAACAAAGCATGCAAAATGAGGGCCAAAGAGGGGTATAATGACAAGTATAACATGGAGACCCCCAATGAAGTTGATGCCTTCTACAATGTTGTAGAGGGACATAAAATAATCCTAATCACAGTTCATGACATGCTCCAAAACAGATCGCACAGAGGCTAAACAAATCATGCAAATTTACGGTAAATTGGAGGAATTGTGAAACAAGTGCATGATAGAGAGGCCAAACAAGGTTGAGCCCTTCTTCAATGTTGAAGAAGGGCTCAAAATAGGCCCACTCAAAGTTTATATCAGGCTCAGAAATAGATCACACATGAACTAAAAAAAGCATGCAAGATATTGACATACAAAATGATATTGAAGCAAGTGCATCATAGAGGGCTCAAACAGGGTTGAGCCCTTAAACAAACATGTATAATAGCTCAAAAGAAGCACCCTTTCAGTTAGGGCCGGAGTCTAAAACAGTGAGCAAGTAGGGTAGAGGAATGGTGCAAAAAAAAGTGCCAAAAGAGGGTGATTGATACTTACCCTTGAAGATCACACTCTTGTTGCTTCTTAGCTCAAGTTTGCTTCTCCTAAGACTCTGAAAAACCCTTCCTTGCAGCTGGAATGGAGTGGTGGTAGTAGAGCTTGAAGATGATGAAGAAATGGAGCCTAAACTTGAAGATTTGAGAGAAAAATGGAGAGATAGAGATAGATATCAATGTATATCCTTGAGAGAAATTTTCCAACCCCTCTACAAGAGCTGGGAGGCCAGCTATATAGGCAAGAAAATCGGAGAAAAGGTGGGCAAAAGGTGCTTTAGTTGCAGGTGGCCGGCCGGCTAGGGTCAAAAGGTCCAAGCCATAGGAGTGGTCGGCCATGTATCCCTTGAAGTTAGCTTTCCAATGCCACAAACCTTGCATCAAAATTCCTCCTGTAGAAAAAGTTATGCCAGTTTCCGTAAAGCCGCGCAGATTCGGTCTAACCAGACTTCAACCAACCATATCTCCTCCCTCCGGATCCGGACTTAGGAGATTCTTGAGTGAAAAATGAAGCCCCGGAAGTAATCTTTCCAATGGTGGTGGCCTCATATTTTAATTCCTCTTGTGCAAAGAGTTACGCCCGTTTCGGTGAAGCCGCGCAGACTTTTCTCCTTCCCGGATTCATGCTGAACCACTTTTGACCAAACAAAAAGTTGGTTGTCAAAACAATTGCTGGCCTCCCACCCTCCTACAAGCTTCCTAACCATGAAAATAAGGCCTCCACCAAAAATGAGCCCAAACCGATGCAAAATGAAGGCTCGGGGGCCAAAACACGCAGTTCGGGGTCCCGAAAATAGGCTGTTAAGCACCGAAAGTGGCATTCGACCACGAAGTGGGTATCTAAGACCCCAGTGTCCCTCGAAAGGGAGTAAATAAGATGCATGCCAAAAACCGGAGGAATCGGAGATGGTTGGGTGGTCCCGAACCGAGGCACACGGCCTGACGGCTCCGAAAACCGGGAACCGGGCTCCGAAATGGGCAAAATGGCCTACTGGCATGAAATGTAGCCCATGGCCACTGAGAGATGGTCTACGGGACCTCTCCCTCCCCTCAGGAAAGAAAACGTAGAAAACCGAGTCTGGTTCGCAAACCGAGACAAGGCACAGAAGAGGGTTTGGAAGTCCGGAGGCAAGGCGCACGGCCGGGACTCTGAGGCTTCTGAACGAGCACAATATGCAACATCACCGAGCGCTCAATCGTTGACGTCTGAGTCTTAAGGTCGGTCAAAAATGGGGTGTCTACAGTTGCCCCTCTTTGACAGAACTCGGAAGTCACAAATAACGGGAGTGAATGTCAAAGCCCAGAGACGACCCATTTTTGACAAGGCCGAAGACTTAGACAATCATACAAGATAAACAGAGATGTGCCCGCAGGCGTGCCCACAGGCAAAGGGGGCAAAATGCAAAATGATATGCACAGGATCAGATGTAACTCAATGATCATGTAAATGCAGCAAGCTGTAATGAAGCAAATATTCGCAAATAGATGCAACAGTTTTAAGCAAGAATGCAAAGCAACAACTACATTTCATGCAGTTAGGAATGCGGAGAATTATTCAATTCTCATCGCGTCTCACACTGAGAAGATACGATACCTGCACGATTAAATGCAGTCGCGACCTCAAATGAACCATACATACAATATCGTGCCTGCAAAAGAGAGAAATTCAACAAGAACAATATGTTAACAACATATATTCAATGTGATTCCTGTGATTCCGAAAGTTTGGCACACGCGGTGTCGGCGAGTGAATGCATAAAGCAGTGTGATACAGGTAAGGTGCGCAAAATAGCGCGATGCAACGCACTAACAAGTGCAGGTGAGATGCGCAAGATGGCACGATAAAATGCATGCACAACGCAAGTAATGTGCACAAAATAGTGCGATGCGCGAAGTAGCGTGAGTGAAATGTAATGCACTAACAAGTGCTGGTGGGACGCGCAAGATAGCGTGATAAAATGCATGCACAATGCAAGTAACGGGCACAAAATAGTGCGATACGCAAAATAGCGTGAGTGATTTGAAATGCACAAGATAGTGCGATGTGATATGCAAAGCACAGGACAGCGCGATTAAGGTGCGCAAAATGATAAAGCGCGGTCAAAGCGATCACGGAAAATAAGCGCGAATGTAAACTGCACAAAATAGTGCGATGTGCAAAATAGCGCGAATGTAAACTGCACAAAATAGTGCGATGCGCAAAATAGCGCGAATGTAAGCTGCACAAAATAGTGCGATGCGCAAAATAGCGCAAATGTAAACTGCACAAAATAGTGCGATGCGCAAAATAGCGCGAATGTAAACTGCACAAAATAGTGCGATGCGCAAAATAGCGCGAATGTGAACTGCACAAAATAGTGCGATGCGCAAAATAGCGCGAATGTAAACTGCACAAAATAGTGCGATTGAGGTGCGCAAAATAGCGCGAATGATAAACTGCACAAAACAGTGCGATGCGCTAAGCAGCGCGAATGTAAACTGCACAAAACAGTGCGAATGAGGTGCGCAAAATAGCGCGAATGATAAACCGCATGTATCAAAGGCGATACGCTAAACAAATAGAGTGATATGCAATGCACAAGATAGTGTGAGTGAGATACAACCACAAGATGGCACAAGATAGTGCAAGTGAGACACAAAGTGTAAGTGAACAAGACAGTGCGAGCAAGATAATATGCACAAGAAAGTTCGATAAAATGCATCTTCTATGCAAGTATGGGGGCATTTTCTATGCAATATTGAAAGCAAGCATATTCTATGCATGAATCATAACGATGCGTGGCACGCATGCAACAACAGTGTATATAAAAATCCACATTCTATGTAATAGAGGAGCATCAAATATGTACTCTGGTGCCTCTAATTTGCTTCTTAGAGGACTTCACAACATACTCAGCTCAAAAGGGCACACCCTATTCAAATTGGCGAGAGATAACACCTGCATGTGAAACCCTCTGGTGCTGCTTGGACTGCCATTGTGACTTGAAGCAGGCTTACACTTGGGGTCGAGACACACTCATACTCCAGAGAAATGGCGAGGCCTGAGAAGGTGCACCTGGAATGCAGTCTCGGATTTTGCTAAAGTTGAAACATGCTAAGATGCTTCAAATTTTCCCTCTTTTCTTTTGCTTTGCAGTCCGGAACCGAAATAGCTTCAGATAGGTCCTTGTTTTACTATTCTGACATGACCTGGGTTGAACCCTGCGGTTTTATGAAATAACCAATTCTGTTTTGCACAAATGTGGAGAATGGCACAGCACTCTGAGCACAGGACGATTTTATTTCTGAAATTGAGAGATGAGTTCTCAACCGGGTATTAAGCCTACGACTGACCATAGCCAAAACAACTCAACAAGGAAATAAAAGGCACACAACCTAGACACATCGAGTAACACTCGAAACGACTCAAAACAAGAATCGAGATAAAACAAAAAGACACGACACTCAGACGTGCACAGGGAGCCTATTTCACCGGGTAGTGTTTCCCACCCTTTCTTATTTATGATTCTCACATCACTCGGCCCTCAAGCTCTATTTTTCTGAAAAAGCCCTTTTCTCACTTTTTCTCTCATCGCACATCTCTCTATTCTTCAATCTCTCATTTTTCATCCCTCCCCTAGGTGGTTGACGGATAAACAGAAAGTTGTGGGCTCTTGCCCCAAGCATTCGGCTAGATTCTGCTTCTTCTGCACGCAGCTAGTGAGTTTCTCCCACAGAGGGGTTGTGCTACAACTGGGTGTGTAGCAAATCTGTAGCTAACATCGATTGATGATGCTCTGCTTGGAGTTCGGACATGATCAGATCCGTCTAGATGAGGGAGTGGAATATCCTGATCCATTCGATTCGTTAGCCGCACTTGGCTTGATACCTCATTTGCTTGGAGGATACGAGAGCTTTCATCCTTGCTTATTAGCTTGTGCCCTTCTTGGCGAATCTGATTGCCCTTTCCAAAAATGCGTTGATAAAGGGAGAAAGACAGAGAAGCTGACTCAACTGTGCCCCTAGTTCATCATTTTGACCATTTTTTAACTTTTGCTTTCTACTAAAACAGTTAACATGCTTGTTCAATTTTTGATTTGAAATTATGCAAGTCAGGCTATGAGCACTGAAAATTTTCCTTTTTTGGGTCCAAGAAATGGTCCAGTTTTTTTTTTTTTTTTTGTGGAAAAGATGAAACAATTTTCGAGAAAATTAGTCAACCTCAGTAAAAATTCTCAAAAACTATTTTTGCAAACGGCCACTGCTCAACGAGCGTAGAACCCACTCTCGAGATGCACAACCTCAGATTCGAAGGAAAATTGCCCCTTGATGGAGGGGAGCTGTATGGCAACGGAACGTTGCCCCTTGTTTGAACGGCATCGCGGCACATTGAATGGCAACGGAAAGTTGCCCCTTGTTTGGATGATGCCACAGCGCATTATAATCAGTCCTCAGAGCGACGAACACAACCATACTCTCAAATACAGAGAAGGCAAAAGATGATCAAAACCATTACATGGACACAATCGAATTTGAATTGTTTTACGGCTAGACTTCGGGATGAAGTTGCCTACGTATCCCAAACATGGGAATCAAGCCTTACGTAGTTCGGGGGTTAAGGTACACTCGGGTATTTAACCTCTCCTTTTTAGGCTCTAACTTTTGCCAAGGCGCCCGTTGCAGGTTTTCGACCTTGCGAGCTTTGTTCTTCTTTCTTTTTCTTCTTTTCATTCTTTTCTTTTCTTTTCTTTTTTCTTTTCTTTTTTCTTCTCTTTTTTTTGTTCTTTTTTTGCATTTTTCTTTTTTTCTTTTTCTTGATCTAACTTTTGCCTGGGTCGCCCTTCCGGGTTTTCGGCCCAGCGAGCCTCTTAAAGGGTAAAAGTGTAACAAGTCCATGCCAAATGGTTTTGAGATTGAAGCCCTCTGTATCCAGGAGAGTGGCTGTTGTATTGATTTGCAGAAGGATCCACTTTTGGCTCTTCGAGCACATCGGATATTTTTTGCCCCTAGTTCGAGGGGTGTTTCTATTCTAGCCTTGCAAGCTTCTTCTGATGAGGTCTGACCTTCTTGATCTGACTTTGGTGCCTCTTGTTCGAGGGCTGCTTCGAATCTGGCCACACAGGCCTTACATTGTGGTTGACCGTTGAACATTCTGAATGCAAGTTCAAGGTTTGAAAGCAAAGGGGGGTTGAGTCTCGAGGCTGAGAGCGATCCTAAGCTGCACAATCTCAAAAGCGATTCCACACATGTCTTTGCAGGACCGCGCAAAACATTTTTTGAAAGTTTTTAAGAAAGTGACAAGTCGTCATGGCAAGACAATGTAGGACCAATCTGGATCAAAGCGTGGTCCTTCTCAAGACTCACACTAACAAGCATGATTTCATTCATTAAGGGCTTAGTATGCCTCTCTTTCTCTCAATTGATCAAAGTTTTGCAAATCCGAGAAATTCTTCCCTCTTTGTTTTCACCGCAGTTGTTCAAAAGGTTTTGAAGAACTTAGGTCAATACAATGACTTCAAGGCACAAGAGAGCGGTGGAATGCCGCCATTTCATTCAAATCCCGGCACAACTAGTACACGGCAGAAGCAAATGCGAGAGCGTGGAAATCACTGCTGTTTCATTCAAAATCTGTTGGCATAACTGGCTACCTGGCAGAAACAGACTCAAAACAAAACAAAAAGACAAATGCAAAACAAAATGGTGACGCCCGAGGTAACACCCCCGGAATCACCCGACTCCTATACAACAAGACTGACTCGATACAACAAGACAGACCCAAAACAAAAGAGACTGACTCAAAACAAAAAGACAGACTCAAAACAAAACAAAAGACTAACCCAATACCCAAGTCAGAAAGCACAAAAACTGGTATTTGCACATTGCTCAGAATAGTGCGTGCCATTCCCACGGCTGGAGTAATCTGAGCGCCATCCGCAGGTGGTTCATCCCTCGATCACATAACATTATCCCCCAAGTTCACTGACCCAGTGCCGATAGACTTTGCTGAGCTCGGCGGAAGGATGACCCCGTTGTCAAATAGATCCTGTACTTCATGGCGAAGACGGCGATTGTTAGTAGCATGGCGGTTCTTGATGGTATGCGTAGTACTGGGTAGCATCATGCGTAGCCAGAAGAGGGTTCGGGAGAGGCCGAGGCTCAAGGGGTTTGAGATGGCCTTGTCCAACAAGGATTTGGAGAGCTTTGGACAAAGGCATGTGGAGGACATGTGGAGGGCATGGAAGACCCTCTGACCTCGGGGTTGGTACTTCTGGGTTTGTGGATTTTCTTTGGGCCTTTGATGAAGGGATTGGCAGTCTTGGCGGTTTGTTGATCTCTTCTGAGCGGAGGATTAGAGCTAACAAGAATGTTCTTGGTACAACGGCCCTTCTCCCGGCTTGCCCCTTGAGTCAAACTGCCCCCAACTTGAGTAGCGAAAGTGTCATCCACAACTTTTGCAACAACTGTGAGGACTTGCTCTTTGTTCAGTCCCTCGGCCTTCAAGGCCTCAACAGCCAACAGAAGATGCTCATGGGGATCCATGCCTGCCCCTACCTTGTTCTTTCCACTTGCTTCCACTTTGCCACGGGATTGGCCTTCCTCAGATGTAGCCCGCCTTAAGACTGGGGAGCCTTTTGACATGAAATTCCTAGCATATGGTGTGGTCGATGATGGAGCCAATGTCCCGGAGGCCAGATCGGTCACAGTTCTTTGAAGATCTTTTATCATTCCCATCAACTCAGAAGTAGTGGGTTCTCGGGTTTGAGATGATTGGGGTTCAGGTGCACCCATCATGCATAAATCCCTACTTTCTGGGATAAACACCTCAGGTTTGGGTAAATGGGCCGGAGTGATGTATATGCTGGCGGTCATAGGTGGATGGCAGTGTATGGATGAGATTGAGGTAGGCAGGAGATGTTTGGTCATTGGGGTCTGAAGGTGGAGCTATCGTCTGGTTGTCGATGAGATTTTGGACCTCATGACGAAGGTGGTAGCAACGGTCGGTGCCATGACCGCGCTGCTGATGGTACATACAGTACTTGGCAGGGTTATGTCTAACTGGGAGTGGGTTGGGAAGAGGTTGAGGATCGAGGGGTTTGAGATGCCCTTTTTCCATCAGGAGTTTTAGTGCGCTGGTTAGGCTCATATAGAGAGGGGTGAAAGTTCTGCCCTAAGCTCGGGCCGTCGCTATTCTTGAGCTTGGATTAGCAAAAAGGGTTGGTGTGGCATCGTATTGATTTCAGTGGATTCGGGAATAGTGCTACTTCCGGCATTGGTACTCCTTGAAATCACCCTCCTTGTCTGTTCACTTGTTCTGGGAATGATCCCGCTGTTGAATGCATTCTCGACCTGAACCCCCAGTTCATGCAAACTTTTGAAAGTGAATAGCGGAACCACTATCAACTTTTGCAACATATCATGCTCGAGGTTTTGCACCATCATCTGCACTTGATCTCTCTCAGAAGGGCGGCGATCATCATCTGTCTTTGCCTTTGCTCTCCATCTCGCAACAAATTTCACAAAAGGCTCTTTTGGGTTTTGGCGGGTTGCTTCAAGCTCTTGGATGGTCATCTCAACTTGGGTATTGTAGGAATACTGATCGACAAAGGCTTCAGCCAATTCTTCCCAGTTTTGCTTCACTTTGTCCTCCAACTTAGCGTACCAAGTGGCTGCTACACCGGACAGAGTTCTTCCATACAGAGAGAGTTTCTGTGGCTTAGTCAGACCCATCGGCTTTAGGACATCCAAGAAAAGTCGGATATGTACCATTGGATCCCCAGACCCGTCGAAACGGTCAATATGTGGCATTTTGAATTGCAGGGAGCCGGACGGCGAACTCAGTCGCCCATCCTCAATGTCGGGAATGGAGTTAAGGCCTCAGGCCTTTTTGAATTGCGTCTCAAGGTTCGCAATTTTCACCGCGTCGACGAGGTCATTAGCATCACGGGATAACGCCTCTCATTAGGCCGCACTGTGGTCTCAAAACTTGGGCTTGAGCAGCCCTTCTCGAGATCTGGACCCAAATCTTCAAGCTGGCGGAAGTGGGTCAAAGTTAATTTGGGGTCCCAAAAGTGGATGTAAGGCGGATGCCCCAGATGGGCGCTGCGTTTCAATACTGGTCTCAGCCTGCATGGCAGTTCCCTGATTCAACGCTGCTATCATGGCTACAAATTCTTCTGACCCCTGGGCCATCACGGGTGGCGATTCGAACAAGGGTGATGTGATCAGGTATCGACGGATCAGATGAACCGGTAAGCCCTGACTAGCCTTTCTTTGCCTTACCTCAATGAAAGAACACTGGTTGCCCTTGAATTGAATTTCTGACCTAACAAAGTCTATCAGCACTAGTCCAATGTACCCGGGGGATATCAGAGCCTTCTGAAGCTATGATTCCAGGACTACCTAGCAAAAAAGAAAACATGCAGCATCTCAGCCTGATTCCACCAAAACGGATATGAGGATAACAGGATGATCAAGCCCTCTCTTGAATTACCTTTAAAATTTCGCCAGAATCGTTACCCTCGTAAATCAATCCCAAAACATCTTGGTGCCCGCAGTTCGATGCCCAAACTCATAGACTGATACATGCATTCCCTGTAGAGACGCACTCTAACAAGCACATAACAGATAAATGAGAGCCAAAACACCCCTATGTTGGGGGTAGGGTTTCCCTGTCCTATTTTGTCAAGAGCTAGGGTTTCACTACGCACGCAGCGGTTTCAAACAACCTATAAACGGGTAAGCAACCTGTCCTAGTTTGGAATGGTCACTACGGATTTCGATATGCACTAGGTCGAATGGTCAAAAAGGGTGCCCCGGTAAAACCGGGGTTTGTGTTCCCATACTGGCAGAGCCCGTAACCGGTCAGCCTTATGGACATGCCTTGACAAGACAAGCATCCGGCAAACCGCTCAGGAATAGCAGATGGCAAACACGGTGTCCAAGGCGCACCAATGCAAATGCAATGCAAAGAAACACACAAGTGTAGTCAAAACCAGATATCATGAGTTCGAGTCAATTTCTCTAAATCCCCAGCAGAATCGCCAGAAACTGTAGACATCCCCGAACGCATCCCGGGGGAAGGGAGTGTGAGTCCCCCCCGTTCTGGTTCGATATTGGGTCACTACAGTTCGAAGGACTCAAATGTCACGGTTCTTAATCTTGAACCGAAGAGTCCAAATCCGGCAAATCGTTTTTGAAAATAGATTTTTTGAAAGAAGTGCCAAACATGGACTGCTTCGCCAGATACAGAGTCGCCACCTAAATATTTTAAAATGGAAAATTTAGGAAACCCTGACTCGGTGCCAAAGGCCACGTGTCCGTCATCACCAAAGTTGCCTCGGCTCGGGAACTTGGGTACGATTAGGGAAGGTCACTTCGTGAGCACCCCCGCTCGCCCGGTCAAAGACCGGCCTCTACTAACCATGATATCTGTTTTTGAAAATATTGTGAGTTCTTATTCCGGTTATTAGCCTAGGTTACTATGTGATGCGCACAGCATACAAGTATAGACTGAATCGCCTGAATTGGAACAAAACATTTCATGTCTATTTGTTTGAAAATGGTTTGATGGTGCTACCCGCAAGTAGGCTAAGACGTGGATTTGCCACCCTCAGATGGGCTTAGAAAATATGATTTTGCCACTATCTAGTGGGCTTTAAAACAAACATTTGATGAATTGTCCCAATTCAGATAACTCAACCTCCACCCACAAGCATTCAAGGCAGTTATATCACATTAGCATTTAGCCTCATGGTAAGCATGCTATTCATGGCTGTCACTCACATGCATGCGAGGATGCTAAAGCATAAAACTCACCGAGTACTCCAAGCCAAAATAGAAGCTCATTAGAAATCATGCATGAACCTAAGTATACAGAGTGTCTAATGCAACACATGCAAGGATGCAAACTATAGCAGGCTCGGCTATTCTAAACATGGCATATGAAATGCTACAACTATCACGTATTCAATTTGGAATTGAAATACAAATGCAGTTTGTATGATGAGCCGAGCCCGGTGCGTGCAAGATAGATGAATGATGCAAACATGCTGTCATACTGTATGCGAATTGAAATATGCCCTATATCTAGCCATCGTAAGCGGGTAAATAAAAGGGAAGAAAGAAGTGGGGGTTGGAAGACATACATCACACTCACCCACACTTATTACAATTATGCCCTCGCACAGAGGGTCCGAATAAATAATAATACAGTCCCAAATGAAAGAATAATACAGTCCGAAATATTACAGATTCCTAATAATGTACAAATTTCTAATTAATTATCGAATTAAATAAGAAAGCTGTAAAATTGGCGTGTAAGCCAGGGGCTGCCTTGCTATTGATGAATGATGTATCTTGGGTCGCTTTGGCGGAAATCCTTCGATGCCCCAATTAGCGTCTGTTGGCAATGTTTCTCGAAATGCGTGCCACGCTCCGAAAAGTTGCTGATTCTTCATTTTGCTGCAACAGAGAGCAGGAAAGGGGCATAGCAATGTATTTCACAAATATATGCATGCCTCGATCCTCGTGCCACCAATCACGCATCTCGATGCATGATGGCAGAGGAATCGGATTGCACAACTCAATATAGGATGAATGCAGATGAATGCTACAACAAAACCTAACTCCATCATGGATAATCCGGAGTGTCGGTGACTTGGGAATTGAGACCCGTTCTGTCACTCAGAGTACTAAACGCGCCTCGTTTCCCGTGCCCGGGCTAACTCCTATCCCGAACACGATGCAATATTCATGACATGCAATCCTAACACACATAATGCTATGAAAATGAGATGCCTCGAAATGCGTGCATGCGGGCACGCAAACCGAGGCGATGATCCTAAGGCATGAAATGGCATACGCAATGCAAATTGGACTTACACTAACACGAGAGAGCCTCAGCCACACTCACATAAGAGGCCGGTGAATGAAAATGAAGGCCTCGAAATGCGCGCACGCGGGCATGCAAACCGAGGCAATGATATAAAGGCATGAAATGGCCTAAATATGACATACAATGAGACTAAAATGAGATGTCTCGAAATGCGTGCCCATGGGCACGCAAACCGAGAAAATGACATACGGAATGCAATGGAACTAAAATGGCATACAGAATGCAAAATGGACTTACACTAACATGAGTGAGCCTCAGCCACACTTATATAAGAAGCCGATAGATGAAAGTGAAGGTGCCTCGAAATGCGTGCACACTGGCACGCAAACCGAGGCAATGGCCCTAAGGCACGAAATGACATGAAGATGATATGCAAACATGCAAATGAATTTCAGCACTCACAAATGATGCAAAACAGTCCCGAAATGTGGGGAAATGGCACCAAATGCACGGAATGGTCCTGAAACGCGATATTAAGCACCCGAAATGGCCTACAGCCATACTAAACATGCGAAATTGGTACATGACATGCAAAACAGTAGCAAGGCAGCCCCAAAATAGCATTTTTTACAGTACAGAACATAGCGAAATAGTGAGCATAGATAGGACAACAATGGCATGCAAAAATGGGGGCCAAGAGAGGAGTATTGAAGCAAGTGATGTATACGATACTTAAAATGAAAAATTCCCTTCTACAACACTGATGAGGGACCAAAAATATGCACATTTGAAGTTTATGACATCCCTCAAATCAGTATGTAAACTTGCTAAAAATGTCATGCAAGAATGAAGCCAACAAAGGCGAGAACATGAGGTAGGCCTTACATTTGTCAAACAGCCTTGGACCCTTAATTAAATATGACAAGAAGGCCAAAATGTGACTCTTTCCAGACCTGATCCTGGCCAAAAACAGAAGCAAAATAGGCCTAACAAAACACGCAAAATGAGGGCCAAAGAGGCGTATAATGACAAGTATAACATGGAGACCCCCAATGAAGTTGATCCCTTCTACAATGTTGTAGAGGGACATAAAATAAGCCTACTCACAGTTCATGAAATGCTCCAAAACAGATCGTACAGAGGCTAAACAAATCATGCAAATTCATGGTAAATTGGAGGAATTGTGAAACAAGTGCATGATAGAGAGGCCAAACAGGGTTGAGCCCTTCTTCAATGTTGAAGAGGGCCTCAAAATATGCCCACTCAAATTTTATATCAGGCTCAGAAATAGATCACACATGAACTAAAAAAAGCATGCAAGATATTGACATACAAAATGATATTGAAGCAAGTGCATCATAGAGGGCTCAAACAGGGTTGAGCCCTTAAAAAAACATGTAGAATAGCTCAAAATAAGGCCCCTTTCAGTTAGGGCCGGAGTCTAAAACAGTGAGCAAGTAGGGTAGAGGAATGGTGCAAAAAAAAGTGCCAAAAGAGGGTGATTGATACTTACCCTTGAAGATCACACTCTTGTTGCTTCTTGCCTCAAGTTTGCTGCTCCTAAGCCTCTGAAAAACCCTTCCTTGCAGCTGGAATGGAGTGGTGGTAGTAGAGCTTGAAGATGATGAAGAAATGGAGCCTAAACTTGAAGATTTGAGAGAAAAATGGAGAGATAGAGATAGATATCAATGTATATCCTTGAGAGAAATTTTCCAAACCCTCTAAAAGAGCTGGGAGGCCAGCTATATAGGCAAGAAAATTGGAGAAAAGGTGGGCAAAAGGTGCTTTAGTTGCAGGTGGCCGGCCGGCTGGAAATGGTGGCCGGCCGGCTTGGGTCAAAAGGTCCAAGCCATAGGAGTGGTCGGCCATGTAGCCCTTGAAGCTAGCTTTCCAATGCCGCAAACCTTGCATCAAAATTCCTCCTGTAGAAAAAGTTATGCCAGTTTCCGTAAAGCCGCGCAGATTCGGTCTCACCAGACTTCAACCAACCATATCTCCTCCCCCCGGATCCGGACTTAGGAGATTCTTGAGTGAAAAATGAAGCCCCAGAAGTAAGCTTTCCAATGGTGGTGGCCTGATATTTTAATTCCTCTTGTGCAAAGAGTTACGCCCGTTTCGGTGAAGCCGCGCAGACTTTTCTCCTTCCCGGATTCATGCTGAACGACTTTTGACCAAAAAAAAAGTTGGTTGTGAAAACAATTTCTGGCCTCCCACCCTCCTACAAGCTTCCTAACCATGAAAATAAGGCCTCCACCAAAAAGGAGCCCAAACCGATGCAAAATGAAGGCTCGGGGGCTAATACACATAGTTCGGGGTCCCAAAAATAGGATGTTAAGCAACGAAAGTGGCATTTGACCGCGAAGTGGGTATCTAAGACCCCAGTGTCCCTCGAAAGGGAGTAAATGAGATGCATGCCAAAAATCGGAGGAATCGGAGATGGTTGGGTGGTCCCGAACCGAGGCACACGGCCTGACAGCTCTGAAAACCGAGAACCGGGCTCCGAAATGTGCAAAATGGCCTACAGGCACGAAATGTAGCCCACAGCCACTGAGAGATCGTCTACGGGACCTCTCCCTCCCCTCAGGAAAGAAAACAGAGAAAACTGAGTCTGGTTTGCAAATCGAGACAAGGCACAGAAGAGGGTTCGGAAGTCCGGAGGCAAGGCGCACGGTCGCGACTCTGAGGCTTCTGAACGAGCACAATATGCAACATCACTAAGTGCTCAATCGGTGACGTCTGAGTCTTAAGGTCGGTCAAAAATGGGGTGTCTACAATAGCCCCTTTGCATTTTAGGCTTGCTAGCCTTTGAGTATGCATATGTGGCATGTGTTGCTTACCTCATTTTGATGGTTTGGGACCATTTGGCATGTCATTTCAGTCCCTTTGGTGTGCTTGTATGCTTGCCTTAGTTGCCTCTTTAATGCTTTAAAAGCATGTATTGAATGCTCCATGTTTTGGTCATTGTGCATGCCTTTGGTTTCAAGCCTCTTAGATGTCATCTAAGTAGCCTTTTGGCTTTGTTTTAACATGCTAAAAACCTGTTTTTAGTTGTTTAATGCATGCCATAATTGTCTTGCATAAGTATAGTTCAATGCCTCATTGACTTGCTTTAAGTCTTGGACCGTTTGCATGCTTTGTTTGGCCTATCTTGAGTTGGTTTAGCACCACACTTTGACATGATTTTAAAGCTTATGATGCATGCTTAGTGTTCATGATATCCCCTTTCAAGTGTGCTTGAGGGTTGCTTACTTGGTGACTAAGTGTTAAGTCTTAACATATGTATGTGTGTATGTGTGTTGGCTTTCATTTTTGGGCATTGTTGGCCACTGATTTTAGGCCTATTTGGGGTTGCCTAGATCATGTTTAAGACCATCATTTGCTTGGCTTGCATTGCCTCATGTTTGCTTGCATGCTTACATAAGTGTCTTGCCGTGGTCATGTTGCATATTAGCTAACATGCTTAGGTTGCATCACACCTTACATACGCGCCTTGTTCCTTGACTTGGTGATAGGAATTGGGCTTTGTTTTGTTTATTTGGTTTACATGCATTTGACATGAAAGTGCACCACTTGGTTCTTTGGGCCATCATGCATGGAAATGCGTGATTGGTGGCCCGAGAATAGAGGCACATGCCCCTTTGAGTCACAAACATGATAGGGGGCATGATCGGTGCATACATTGTTGGAATTACATTGCCATGCAAGTTTTTGCCGTCTGCTACTGTGAGTTGCAGGTTCTACAGACATTCAAAGTCGTGGCGGTTTTAGTGCCGACCGTGATCAACTTATGGCCGATGGATTAATTTTGTGCCGGTGTACATACTTTTCGGTGGTGTTTCCCCTCAGCCGGTGATACCCCCCCAGTGCCTTGAGAAGTGGTTTTGAGACTTTGGCAGTTTCCAGAGGAGCAAAGCAGGGAAAACAGAGGCAATCTAGGCATGGCAGTGCAATTCCGAGCGGAATCCAAGCGCGCGTGCATTGAGCCCCCGCCCGAGGCGGTTTACTGTTTTTCCTTAGATTAATTATTTTGTTAATTTAATTAATTTGTAATATTTAATTAGCTTGCGTAGTTAATTATTTGTATTATTCTTTTGGTCCCTCCGAGCGAGGGCAAATTTGTAATAAGTGTAGGTGAGTGTGTGTATGTCTTCCAACCCCCATTTCTTGCTTCCCTTTTATTTACCTGCTTATGATGGTAGATTAGGGCACGTCTATTTTAGCACACCTTATGCAACGCATGCGTGCATCCATGCATTTATTAACATGCATCGGGCTCGGTACATCATACAAACTGTATTGTATTTTCAATTCCAAATTGAATACGTGCATCAAATAAAGTGCATTTCACATGCCATTTTTAGGGTTAGCCGAGCCTATCCTAATTACATGTTGTATGCGATGCATTAGTCACTCTAACATGAACTAGGGCATGCATGTTTGCTAACTAGTTTCTTGTTTTGGCACGGAGTACGATGTAAGTATTTTACGCTTTAGCATACCACATGCGTGTGAATGTTGCCATGACAGTATGCTTACCATGCGGCTAAATGCTTATGTGAGATAAATTGTTTGAATGCCTGTGGGTGGAGGTTGGGTTGCTTGAGTTGAAAAACTCATTGAAATCCGTGTTTTAGCTTACTTGCGAGTAGCAAAGTCCAAAGCATTTTCAAAACGAACGGATATGCAATGTTTGTTTCCAAATTAGGCGATCTAGTCTATACTTGTTTGCTGTGCGCATAACATAGTAATTCTAGGTTAATAATTGGAATAAGAGCATGTAATGTTTTCAAAAATGGATATCACAATTAGTAGAGGCCGGTCTTCGGACTGGGCGAAAGGGGGTGCTCATAGCTGACCTTCCCCGATCGTACCCAAGCTCCCGAGCCAAGACCACTTTGGTGATGACAGACACGTGGCCTTCGGCACTGAGTCAGGGTTTCCTAAATTTCCCATTTTAAAATATTTAGGTGTCAACTCTGTATCTAGCAAAGCAGTCCATGTTTGGCACTTCTTTCAAAATCTGTTTCTCTTCAAAACGATTTGCCGGATTTGGACTCTTTGGTTCAGATTAAGAACCGTAACACGAAAGGGAGTCCGAACTGTAGCGAGGTCCCCCGCGGGCACGTCTACAGTCGGGTCCTGGGAATTACACTTTTGTAAATTTTTTGTAAATATTGATGTCCTTCGACCGACATGCTTATGTATATGCACGTTTTGAAACCTTCTGTCCCATGTTTGTTATCACAGCTCATTGGATGTTGTTTATTTTGTATAATTGCTTCCGCAGCCCCTTATTATGTGCTTATCTGTTAAGAGGCCTTTGGTAATCCACGGATTACTGGCCGGTTACGATGCTAAACCTAGAGGGGCGGGTTTGGGTCATGACAGAGTGGTATCAGAGCACGTGTTCTACCGCACACACAGGTCCATATGAGCTTAGGATGTCCTAGTAACAGTTAGGGGCATTCCATCTGCATGTATGAGTGTGTGGTAATCCAAATGAATATGGAAACTTAATGTATGTGAATTTGAGCAAATGAATTGAAAGAAACGAATAAGATTATTCATATGTTCACTATCATTTGATGTCTCTATAGCAACATGGAGAATGCAAGGGGAAGTGATGTAGGTGAATCTTCAGAGGCTCGCATAGGCCGAATGGAACAAATGCTTGCGGCATTGACTGAAACTATGACACAACAGCAAAGACAACAACCTTTACCCTCTCTATCTCTGCAGGCACAAGTCGAAGCAGATAATAATGATATCATCAACTTGACACAAAAATTCATGAAAATGAAACCGCCGACATTCTATGGTGGAATTGAACTGTTGAAAGCGGAGACGTGGTTACTTGAAATAGAAAAGCTATATGAGGTGTTTCCTTGTTCTGAAATCCAGAAAGTCCACCTACCCACCTATACTTTGAAGGATGAAGGCCGAAGATGGTGGTTATTGATTCGAAGTAGCAATGGGAATATGACGTGGGCACAGTTTAATGCCATCTTCTATGATAAATATTTTCCCCAATGCTTTAGGGATCAGAAAGTGTCTGAGTTTCAAGAACTTAAATAGGGAAGAATGTTTGTAGCAGAGTATAAAGCCAAATTCACCGAACTAGCATGGTTTGCTTTACATATGGTGGATACTGATTACAATAAAGCACGAAAATTTGAAGGTGGACTAGATTTAAAGGTGTTTGATCGGGTAGGCATGTTGAAATTGCCTACTTATGTGGAAGTTTTAGACAGATCCTTAATGGCGGAAGCCACCATAGCCGCTATGAAACAAAGTAAGGCCCCAGCAGCTATACAAACGGATTGGAAAGGAAAGAGGTTTGGGTCTGGTTTTAGAAGAGGCCGGTCTTATGTCAGTAAGAAACAGAACACAGGGTCTACAAGCAGCTCGAGTCAGAGTAGTGGGTCTATCCCGGTCTGTTCTGATTGTGGTAGAAGGCATAAGGGTGTGTGCTACCGAGTATCCGGTGCTTGCTTCTGATGTGGCCAGACAAGTCATGTAGTGAAAGATTGCCCACTTAAGTTTGAGAATACTAGCCGTCCTATGGCGAGTTCAACTGGATCCGCCTCTACAGCCAAAACAAATGCAAAAGCCAATACTGCAAAAGAACCTCTGAGACAAGGTCGAGTGTTCACCTTAGTGCCTAGTAACGAACAAAACACCGATACTATGGTGTCAGGTACACTCTCTGTATGTTCTCAAAATGCATGTGTACTGATAGATTCTGGTTCTACCCATTCCTTTGTATCGCATGCTTTCTCTCAAAAATTGACTAGACCATTAGAACTTATGACATATATGTTATCTGTATCTACGCCGTCTGGGGGTTCTATGATGTGTGCTCATGTTTATCCAGCATGTGATATTATGATTGGCGATATGATGTTATATGTTGACTTATTGCCCTTGAACATTGATCATTTTGATTGTATTTTGGGAATGGACTGGTTGACTAAATACTGTGCTACCATTGACTTTGCAAGTAAATCTGTTGTGTTTAGACCCCCGGGTATGCCTAAATTTACTTTTATTGGGAATGGGGTAGTTCCTCCCCCATATCTGATTTCAGCTTTGAAAGCCAGAAAACTGCTTAGGAAGGGATGTAGGGGTTGCTTGTGTTGTATGCTGACTGCATCATCTGATAGAACTAATGTAGAAACTATCCCTGTTGCTTGTGAATTTCCCAATGTATTCCAAATGACTTACCTGGGGACTTAGTTGATAGAGAAATTGAATTCACTGTTGAGGTGTTTCCGGGAACACAACCTATTTCCAAGACCTCCTATAGAATGTCTACCTCATAATTGAAAGAATTAAAAGCCCAACTTCAGGAGTTGTTGAATAAGAAATTTATCCGTCTGAGCACTTCACCTTGGGATGCTCAAACCTATTTGTCAAAAAGAAGGATGGATCTTTGAGGTTGTGTATAGACTATCGAGAACTGAACAAAGTGACTATTAAGAACAAATACCCTCTACCCCGAATAGATGACTTGTTTAACCAACTTCAGGGTGCCCAAGTATTTTCCAAAATTGACCTCAGATTTGGGTATCACCAGTTAAAGGTCAGGGTTGAAGACATAGAGAAAACTGCATTCAAAACTAGATATGGACATTATGAATTTTTAGTAATGCTGTTTGGGGTGACCAATGCACCTGCTGCCTTCATGGACCTTATGAATAGAATGTTTAAATCATTTCTGGATGAATTTATTGTTGTGTTTATCGATGATATCCTGATTTACTCCAAAAGCAGGGAAGAACATGAGAATCACTTGAGAATTGCTCTATAGACCTTGAGAAAAAAGAAATTATACGCTAAATTATCCAAATGTGAATTCTGGCTTGACAATGTGGCATTTTTGGGCCATGTAATCAACAAGGATGGTGTTTCTGCTGACCCTCAAAAAATCGAAGCTATTGTGGACTGGCCTAAACCGACAAATGTGACAAAAGTTAGAAGTTTTCTGGGACTTACAGGTTACTACCGAAGATTTGTGAAAGACTTTTCCAAGCTTGCCATGCCATTGACCCAGTTAACTCAAAAAAATGTGTCATTCGATTGGAACGAACAAAGAGAGGCAGCCTTTCAAGAGTTGAAAACCAGGTTAGTGACTGCACCAATTTTAACTTTGCCCAATGGTACTGATGGGTTTCAAGTTTATAGTGATGCTTCCTACAAAGGTTTGGGTGTGTGTATTAATGAAAAATGGAAAAGTGATTGCCTATGCTTCTCGACAACTCCGACCTCATGAAAAGAATTACCCGATGCACGATCTCGAATTAGTAGCTGTGGTGTTTGCTTTGAAAATATGGCATCACTAGTTGTACGAGGTAACTTGTGAGGTGTATATCGATCATAAAAGCTTGAAATATTTCTTCACCCAAAAGGAATTGAACATGAGACAGAGGCGATGGTTAGAGTTAATCAAAGATTATGATTTATAAATCTTATATCACTCAGGGAAAGCTAATACCGTAGCAGATGCCTTGAGCCGAAAATCCAGTGCAAATTTATCATGTTTGCTGTCCAGTCAAAAAGAATTGCTGGATGGCCTAGGATAGAAGAAGAGTGAGATTGTTGTGCAAGAACAAGGTGGGATTTTAACTGCTATTTCCGCTCAACCTACAATTCTTGACGAGATCAAATAGAAGCAATGTGAAGATGAATACTTGAAAAAGATCATAGAGGAATTTGATTCAAAGCCGAGGTCGGGATTTGTGTTTGTGAATGACGTGCTAAAATTTTAAAACCGTCTTTGTGTACCCGATTGTGGTGATTTGAGAAAACATGTTATGACCGAAGCTCACAGTAGTAAGTTTGCCATGCACCCGGGGAATACGAAAATGTATCACAATTTGAAACAGAATTTTTGGTGGCCTGGAATGAAAAAGAGTATTACAGATTTTGTGGCTAGCTGTCTACATTGTCAACAGGTTAAAGCTGAACATCAACGACTCGCTGGTTTGTTATAACCACTTCCAATACCAAAATGGAAATGGGAACACATAACCATGGATTTCGTAGTGGAATTGCCTCACTCTTCTCGAGGTATGGACTCTATCTGGGTCATTGTAGACCGTGTATCTAAGTCTGCCCATTTTCTGCCTGTCAAAACTATTTATAATGCGAATAAATTGGCTAACTTGTATGTGAATGAAATTGTGAGATTGCATGGTACACCGGTCTCTATTGTATCTGACAGGGATTCGAAGTTTGTGTCAAGATTTTGGCAGAGTTTGCAACAGGCTTTGGGGACTGAACTGGAGTTGAGTAGTCCCTATCACCCACAGACAGATGGACAAACTGAACGGACTAACCAAACTTTGGAGGATATGCTCAGAATGTGTGTGTTAGACTTCCAGGGAATTAGGAGACCTATTTTCCATTAGCTGAATTTGTGTACAACAACAGTTACCATTCAAGCATTAGAATGGCTTCTTACGAAGCTTTGTATGGAAGAAGATGTCGTTCTCCGATATGTTGGGCTGAAGTAGGTGATAGACCTTTGTTGGGACCGGAACTTGTGCAAGAAACAACCGAGAAAGTGAAACTGATCTAGCAACGTTTGAACACTGCACAGAGTCGGCAGAAGAGCTATGCTGATGTCCGAAGAAGAGATAGGGAATCTGAAGTTGGAGACCATGTGTTCATAAAGGTGACCCTGATGAAGGGTCAAACTCGGTTTGGTGTTAAGGGCAAGTTGGCGCCAAGGTATGTTGGACCTTATGAAGTCCTTGAAAAGATCAATCCAGTAACCTATCTGGTAGCCTTACCTCCAGTAATAGAACACATGCATAACGTCTTTCATGTATCGATGCGTCAAGAGTACTTTAGGGATCCAATCCACGTTGTTGAGCCAACACACGTACTTTAGAGTACTTTAGGGATCCACTCCACGTCATTGCACAATTAGCTCATAATTTCATCTTAAACACTCATTAGGCATTCTTAATTAAGGATTATTAGCTAATTACGGATCGAGGCTGTCACAAGAGTGCCTTTGGATTATGTGGATTACAATAGACAAGTATTATTGCAAATAATTGTCTCAAATGAGAAGGCATTTGGAAATTGCTTGCCTCTTCTAGGCACTTTTCATTAGTTTCATCAACTTTTAGCAATCCATATTGAAGAGCTACTTCTCTAAAAGTCGCATAGGTGGTTTCATTAACAGTTCTTAGACTTTGAAACGATGTTGGTGCTTTGATGTGATTTAGGAATACTAGCAAATAACAACGATCGCCTTCAATTGGATTTGTTGTGACTATTCTTCTAATGACCTCTCTTTGTTGCCTTTCAAACCACATTCTGTATTTAGAATACCAAACAAATGCTTCTGGGAAGTCTTTGTACAAAAAATTTCCAGTTTTTGCTTTGTCGTTTGATCTATTCATTGTAAAAAATTCAATCAAAGTGGTATTTGAAAAGAACTCACTATTTGCTATGGATTTTAAGCTAGCATTATTGTTGAATCTAATTGTTTGGCAGCCTTCAAGATGTAATTGTAAACTAATGACTATAGGATTGACCTCATTCAAAGAGAAGCAATAAATTCTCCACATTGCTTCCGGAGGAGGGATCTATCTTGCTGATTGAAACTGTGATATTTCATCAATATTTTTAGCAGCATTGGTTCCAACAATATTGAATGCTACCATGTCATAACCTTTGTAAATATACTTGTTGTAACAACCCCGACCTCTGATTAACGCTAATCCATGATTAAGTATGCCTAATTAGTAATTAAGGAGAAATTCTGAATTAAAATGCATGTGTGTGTTGCATTGTTGTGTTTATATCTGTTAGGCGTAGGAAGATCTGTTCACATTTTAGTTTCGGTTTGCGAATTGAAAGGCTTATCGGCGTCTGAATCAGAAATTGACTTGATTTATGTGCTAATTATGATTTATAGAATTTTATGATAGGTTTAATTAAAATTCGGTTCGAAATGATTAAATTTGATTAAAATAACACCATTTGTTTATTTTTGATCAATTACTACCTAAGGCCATTTTCACCCCACTAAGTTGCCTTTTTCAATTCATTTCTTCCTCAACTTGGTGCTCAACATGAGAATGAGAGAGATTTGAGGGATTTGGGTCCTAGGTTCAAGAATTGATTTCACAAGGGGAAATTGGCTAGAAGATTGAAGATAATTTGAAGCTTTGGGTTAGGATCACACTTGAAATCAACCTTAGGTAAGAACTATACTCTTAAACTTTGTATTTAAGGCATTAAGTAAATGAACTCAAGAAAGTTAGGTGGTCAATTAAGCTAAGATTGGAGAATTGAAGCTCAATACATACATGCATGTATAATTCATAGCATTTGAGGTAGTCTTTCTAAGGAATCCTTGCATGCATGTCATAATCCAAGCTTTGTTTTAGAAATTCTTCATGTTCCATGTCATATTGTCATAGTTGATCATGTTTTTGAGTTGAACATTGCATTTGGTCATGTTTTGGAAGACTTGAGTTCAAAAAATTGCAAACAAGTCATGTACATGAATTAATTTCAAGTTTCAAGTTGAATGTTGCACAATTGGCATACTTTTGGGCCATGATTTCTTGTTATGATGCTTTAAACTTGTTGTTTTATGAGTCTCTAAGTGTTTTCCAAAATTTTGGGCCCAGAAAATTGAGTTTGATGCATTTGGGGTTGAATTTGAGCTTGGTGATCAAATTTGGAATTTCCAGAAATTTGATCCACGCTCGAGCATGCACTCTGAGTACATGCACCTCTGCTCGAGCGTCGAGGTTTACGCTCGAGCATGAAATGCATATACCTAGAAGTTCTTGTGTTTTGCAGTTCGCTCGAGCGAGGATCTGAGTCTCATGCTCGAGCGGAGGTCGAGCGTAGGTCGAGCGTCCGTCGAGCATGAAAAACATGTAACCAGTATTTTTTTTCTAATTTGTAGTCCGCTCGAGTAGGGAAATTCACGCTTGAGCGAAGCTTCATTGTCTGCATGTCCGCTCGAGCGGGGAAAGCCACCCTCGAGCGTGGACCTTATTTTCAACAAGTTTTAAGAAATGTTTTCCAATGCATTCTTGCATCCTCATTCCATCCTAGGCATTCCTAGGCCATGTTTAAGACTCCTTAATGAGGATTAAAGGTTAGAAACACACTAAGAGCCAACGAGGTAAGTTATGTATAATTAGAAAGTGTGTTTCAAGTGTGTGTCTGTTATGTGTTATGTAGATCACGTGCCGCATACTGTTTGACCAATTTGCTCCGTCTATCTATCTCAAGGCCAACTGTGAGTAATAACATAGTAAAGCTATGTTCAACTTTATTTATTTTCTGTGTGATGAATTAAGATCTGTTTTCTGAAATGATATGTTCTGTACAATGAATGATTGTCCAATTTCTGATATGTATTCGTGACATCCTTAGCATTATGTGATATCTGTTGGCTGTTATCTGGTATTGGAGGTTCCATCACGGAACTTAATATGTCTGAACTCTGTTACCCGCACCGGAGGCTCCATCATGGGGCTCATCGTGTTTATTCTCTGTTACCCGGATCCGGAGGTTCCTTTATGGAACTGGTTATTCGTAACCCTCACGTATCTGCATCTGTTCTGTATCTGCTCTATTAATGCTAATGGATGTATCACATATACTTAAGTGTACCTCATGATTTCTGTATATAATCTGGACAAATTATGAATTTGATACAAAACTGAATTATGATTTCTAAATCTGTACGGACTCATTCATTGAAACCCCTTTACTCTATTATTGTTCACTGTGCTTTCACTCACTGTTTATATTATGTATATAGGTGAGTCGGCACATGATCAAGGCCAGAGTTGATGGCCTCCGTTTCTTTTTTTTGTCAGCCAACCGTTGTGCCTCCCGAGGAGGTTCCGATCGAAGTCTAGTTACATGGCTGTTTTTGTACTTATGCTAGTCTCTGTCTGTTTTGTAAAGTCGGGTCCTGGGAATTACACTTTTGTAAATGTTTTGTAAATATTGATGTCCTTCAACCGACATGCTTATGTATATGCAAGTTTTGAAATCTTATATCCCATGTTTGTTATCACAGCTCATTGGACGTTGTCTATTTTGTATAATTGCTTCCGCAACCCCTTATTATGTGCTTATTTGTTAAGAGGCCTTTGGTAATCCACGGATTACTGGCTGTGTATGATGCTAAACCTACAGGGGCGGGTCTGGGTCGTGACACTTGTACAAGTATTTTACAAATTTAATGGTCAAGCAAATTTCAACATTAATATGACAATCAAATTTTGCAAGTAGATATGGATTATAAGGTACAACCTATCTATTCTCTGACATGTGGCCTTGAACCAATACTGTTTCATGATTACTTTGTCTTCTATAAAGAGGATAACCATCAGCAGCCATGGTAGTTGCTGAATTAAAATTTTTGGATAATGATTTTTGCACAATCCATTTTTTATACAAACATTGTTTGCATTTAATGAACCACATGGTCCATGCAACATGTGCTTGACAACCGCAGAATATAAATGAGGATATTTCTGCTTGTCTGGTAATTCAACGGATATTAAGGAATCAAATTTTTCAGTAGAATTTAGTTTGTATCCTTGTTGCAAAATCAAGAGCATATGAACATGAGGAAGGACTCTTTTTTGAAACTCAACAATATAAGTAAACGCTGCAATTGGTCCAAAAAGTTTGTTTTTTATGACTTCAGTTTTCAAATGTTCAAATTTACCTTTAAAGATGTGAACAAGTAAATTAGGTCTGTTGTGTGCTTCCACATGTAAGAGTAGTTCATCTTTAATTTCAGGCTAAGTTGGATTACAAGTCATAGTTAAGAATATATTTGGTTTACCGAAACGCTAAACTAATGTCATTGCATCGATGTAGTGTTTTCGAAGATCCCTAGGACCACTAATGAATGAACTTAGTAAGACTACTCTTCGCCCAATTTGAGAACCTTTGGATTCTCCATATGCAACACTGTCAACAATTTCTTGATATAACTCCATCCTTATTTGGTGTTGCCTTGATCAAAAATAATCAAGTCGCGATGTTTCAAGCTTTAGATACATATTAACAAAAAATTGTTGCAAAAGTCGACCTGATTGAAAAAGCACTAATTAATGATTGTCTCTTATGTGAAGCTTGTATCCTAAAACTCCCTAGCTGAAACCGTCCCTTATTTAGTTAAATTTTCTTCAAAGACTGAAACAATGTTGAAAATTTTCAAACATTGCTTGGAACAATAAGCATAGTAATTTTTTTTTTTTTTTGTCTATGATTACCTTTAGCCTCATTGTCAAGCAAATCATTTGCATTGGTAGCATTTTGAGGAAGAATTGATGATTGAGCTCTAGTGATGGCATGTGTATTTTTTTTTCCCCTTAATTCCTTGATGCCATCCAGGCTTTCCAAATGGAAATAACAATGGGTATTGTAAGAAATCATAACAACCATAGTAATATTGAATTCTTTGATTTTGTCCTTCATGTTTGTGAACAAGTATATCACGCTTTCTATAATCTGGATTGTTGTCATTTTCATGCCAAATTGCAACCACTTTGGAAGTATTTGGAGCATTGTAAGTTCGAGAATCTAAGCATGGATCAGCTCGAATGATTATATGATGGGTATCTAGATTGGATACATCTCTTAAACTTTGGAAGAAAAGTGAGTAATGATTTGATGCTAAGCTATCAATTAGAAGACAAACAATTATAGGATCCAATATGTCAGTATTTCGCAAAGCTTCAAGGAGGTTATCAAATTTAATTTTTTTCAACATGTCAATCCAAAAAAATAATTAATCGAAACCAAATTCTCACCAAAAAAAAAATTTCCCAAGAAACATTGTATTAAAAATAATGAAAAACAACAAAAAGATAGGGGAGAAACATAATATAAGCAGGATGAGAGAAGACTCAAAAACCTTTGTAGCAAATACCTAGGGGAAAGAGAAATCCACATTGGTAGGAAGCCAATAGATGCAACACTAATCTGTCAATGAACCAGAATTAAGAGATTCAAAAATAGAAGGAAGATCGGTCTTATACTCCTCCATAACATGCATCAGCAACACTTCGAAGCACACCCACTCCAAAGCTGAAATTAGAAAAAAGTACATCACATATTAATTACCAGAAATTTAAGAAACGCACTTGAAGTGGAAGCATTCTAATCTGTGAAGCACGAGTATTCCAAAAATGGTGGCATATGAATGTCAGCTACTTACCGGGTGTGGGTACGCGTACCTGTACGGCGGTACGCATATCGGGTACACCGAATTGGGTATGGAAAATATGTATGGTACGTTGTGGGTACGACATGGGTACCCGTACCCGTATCGTATCTATACCCCGTATCTGTACCAGCACCCACATCCGTGCTTCATAGATTCTAATGTATAAGCTTCAAATTTCTAACCCCACAAGTGTTATGGATAATAGAAATTGAAAAGAGGGTATGAATGAAATCATTAACATATCTTCTATGTTAAACCAAAAAGAAAAAAAGACAAACATTAAAAAACTTTTTAAAAAAAATTGATAAAAAACAATCTTTAAACAAACATAAAAATAGCTTCTAAACAACAACAGTTTAATAATTGTATGCTTTATATTTCTGAGGACAAATCAAATAAATCATGATTGGTTACACGTAGTGTGAATAAATCTGTAACCATAAGTAAATTATTTTGTATACTTTTTTATTTTTACCTCTTCTTCCCATTATTTCTTGTAATTTGCAACGGGCTATATGGTTACTCTTCTCTTAACCTTGTTAGTGGTATGCAAGCATTAGCTACATATAAAAACTGTGTTTAAATTATGTTTTACCAAGGCCTTCAAAGTGATATCTAATTAACAAATTAAAACAAATTCATGAGGTAGGTTCATAATTGAATGGTCGAGGCTGAACGTCTTGAGCAAATTCTATAAAAAATAAATATGCCAAATATATTTTTGTGATTTTCATTCTCTAAGTTTTTTCTTCAATACATGACATATGAACAACTTTATAACTGACCATAGATATAGATACATACACATGCAGATATACATTTGGAAGGCCAAAACAAAATTCAAAAGCCATATACATAGAAACAGGCTAAAAATGAAAGTTTACTTTTAATATTACTATTCCTATCAAGTTTTATTATGGACAACTCTCACAAAATTCAATTCTATAAATTTTATTCCATTTTTATCCTTTCCATTTAATATGAATAATAATTTCATAAGCAATTCTAATTTACTTAAAATTAAAAATTTTAATTATAAAAATTATGAAAATTATATTAAACAAAATATAACTAACAACTGGATGAAAAGATCATTGTTTGTCATTTAAACCTATGATTTTTTATTAAATTTATTAAATTCCATCAATAGAGTCATTGGTGATTTTCATAATGAAGTCATAAGAAATAGAATGTGAGATCTACCAATATATATTGTAAACAAAGTATGACGCAGCGGAATAAAAATTAATAAGGTCATACCTTTCGGATATAATCTGAACTCTGAAGGATCTCGTGGGTAAATCGCGTGCTTCCTGAATCTGGTCAATCAACCCAGCAGTGGGGTGATATTACAATGGTGAATATTACCCACACAAATCACAGTGCAAATAGCTTATTGATTGTTGTTTATGGGAGAGAGTCAATATAAGGGAGAAACTGTATATGGGAAAAACAGAGATGATACGTTGTATATCCCTTAATCACCCATAACCCATATATCAGATATATAATGTTATTATTATCTATCCATATCAGTCAAGGAGATAATATCTGTATCCTGAGTGGTTATCCTAAATAGGTTTGAATTCAAATTCAAAACCCATTTGGATAAGGTTCAAATTCAAATGTTAAATGGTCATGCCACATGGGCGCCCATTTCTAACATCTCCCACTCGCACATGAGTTGGCATGACACTGCCACATCTCTATCTCAATCTCCCCAAAAAAGAACAATCTCATACTAGCCAATGCACCGTGCGACCGCTGA
Source organism: Camellia lanceoleosa (assembly GCA_025200525.1). Taxonomy (NCBI): domain Eukaryota; kingdom Viridiplantae; phylum Streptophyta; class Magnoliopsida; order Ericales; family Theaceae; genus Camellia; species Camellia lanceoleosa. The sequence goes on along the minus strand of CM045768.1, from coordinate 38,431,109 downwards.
GAACACCTGCATGTAGGAGCTCTATACTAGAAACTCAATATGAGTCGGTATAGAGACATCAACCCAAAAAGAACAGAAATAGTGTCTCATGTACCCAGACCAATCTAGCTACATCTGTCCAAAAAACATCTCTAATCCCTCAAAGAGCATGTTTGACTCTCCTAGGTCCCACATTATATTCACACCCAATCAGCATCCTTTAAAGAGCGATGTGAGTTGTCGACAGTGAATATAGAGCAGAGATGTAGAACTAGATGATCTTCCCTTCACCCTCATATCATTCAATTTGAAATTGACCGCTTTTCCAGTAATGTCCCTTAAAGCCGAATCATACATGACCGCAGGCAACATACCAAAGTAGCTGAACATCAACTCCTCATCTTATGACATAGTCAAAGGTCACAAAAGGCACAAAGTGAAGTCATTTAAGGAAAAATGACTTTTAGGACTCACACGGTGAAGAAGCAGGGATCCATTCTTTCACCTCGCTAACGGATCGATAAGCACATGCGGTATGAATGCATGTTATAGTGGAGTTACTCTTCCAAAGAGTGATGTTAAACTCACACACCATACAGATCTTAGTCTAGTCGCTCTTAAGCGCACAAGTCGCTTCCTAGCGTCTAACTCTAATTCTCTATTTGCTCGCCTCTCAAGCATCAAATGAGATCTCGCATCTGGCTATCCATAACGGGCACATCATGGAAAAGTGGGTACTTTCATATCCATGGTCGGTCTCCAATCAAGACCTCATCTTGGCTCCAACCAAGGCGACATAGCTAGTGGATAATTTTAGCTTCTCTATTTGCGCCAAGTATAATAAGCCACTAGTCTCATCCTTACTCGCTACCTAGCGCTAAGGGCAATTGCTCATGTGAGTGAGCCAATCTTGCCTGCTAACATCAATTTAATTATTTTGGGTATGCTAATTCACAAACCATTGCAAAAGGTAGTAAACATAAATGTGTAATAGAAACAAATATGAATACAAATGGCATAAATATCCCAAAAAAAATAAGAGTTCAACTGAATACACATAAAAAAAAAAATCACCACCTACGTTGTGACGACCCATAACTTTTCCTCCGCTCGAGCGGAAGAGTTAACGCTCGAGCGGACTTTTGGGGTTCCCAGCAAATTCGCAGACGGCCTGAGATTCTGTAAGTTGTAAATCTCCGCTCGAGTGGAGAAGTTGACGCTCGAGCGGACTGCTTTATTGGTCTGTGAGCGCTCGAGCGGGTGAGGCGGCGCTCGAGCGTGGAAAGTAAGATTGTCCTTAACATTTAGTGTACTTAGAACCTTCTTATGTTATTTTGGTATATGGGTTGAGGTGGTACAATGAAGGTAGAGTAGGAAGGAACCAAAAGCTTTAATTTGAATGATTCATCTACGATCAGTCGTCACTCTTTTGCCCTTTTCTTTTTCCACACTTTGAATTTGAATGTGAGGTTAGAACCATTGGAAAGCTTATTTCCGGGGCTTCAATTTGGACACAAGAACGACCTAAAACGGAGTCCGGATGGGAGAGTTATACCTGTTCAAGTTTCGAAATCTGTGCTGAAAACAGGTCCGCTCGAGCGGGAATTACGGGACAGCAGATTAAAAAGAGATTTTTTTTGATCATTTCTCACACTTCCTTTTCCCCTCTTCTCTTCTCTCTCCCTAGGTCCGAAAACCCTAGAGTTTTGACCCCAAATCCTCACCATTTCTCTAAGTTTTGATTAAGATTTTCCACCAAGGAATGAAGAAGGCATGAAGATCAACATTTGCAACCGATTGGAATTCCGAAATTATGGAGGAATCTCACTAAGGCTCGCTTAATTCATGAGGTAAGGAATCTTGAGAGTTAAATTGATGGGTTAAAGTGATGAACCATGTATCCTAGGTGTTTAATCAATGGAAAAATTGGAATGAAAAGTGATGGATTAATAAGTTTGAATTTTTGTTTGAATTTCAATGTTTTCTTGGAACCCTAGGTTGGGTAATGATGTTAATTGATGATTTGGCCAAATTGGAACTAGAATCATGAAATTAGTAGGTTGAATTACATGTGTGCAAGTTTAATTGGAATTTGGTGATACTTGAAAATTATGTTTAAAATTCTGAATGAACTATGGTATAAACATTGTAATTCATGTTGTAATGTGAAGGGAAAATTGGGGAAATAATCTATTAATGATATAGATGATATGAACTTGGTTTTAGAATGTTGGAATATGATTCAAGGATTTATGTTGCATTATGTTGAATTGCAAATGGTGTTAATAAACGAAGTGGTGTTGACCTTGTTGGATTATATTTTGTTAACTAATATTGACTTGAATATACCATGATAAATTATGTTTGAATTACGTGAATTGTATAGGGTCAGCTTGACCAAGCACCTGAACACTGTGAGTAATAGTACACCATTTGTACATTGTACTTACTATTAATGACTATGGTACTAACGCTCTATCCTTCGTAAGTGAACACATTAGCCTTATGCCAGTTGGCAATCAGTGTGAATATTGAAAGAGCTGCATACATCGGTATGACTATGGAATCATTCTGTTTTGTCTGTGATGCATATTAATTTTCTATCACCTACACGTAAATGATATCGTTTCTTAATGAATAAATGGGACTTATAATGGAATGGCATGTATACCTCTGTTAATAATATGTTCGCTCTTGACCCTCGTTAATATTCATGTTTCGTTAATTACAAGACAACTACTCTGATAGTTAAAACGATGTGGGCACATTATGGCACTATAATACTTCTGTACCTTTGGAGTTAATGGTTATTGTGTAATCTACTTATGCTAACTCATCTGAATGATAAAAAGAAATTGTGTGTCTCTGTGTGACTGTAAGACCAATCTGTTTTAATGACATCTGTAGATGTTCCGTTATGATACTCATTTGTATATATTATGACATAGTGAGACTTACTGATTTTTGGTATGGAACAAAGTCTTTGTCACGAACGGTGCTACACCTTGGTGGGAGCCACCTCTGGAATCCGTACGAGCCACCTCTTGAATCCATACATCTGCTATTTCTGTTACGCTTTCACACGCTTTTATGCGTTCGATAATTTCTGGGTCAGAAGGTCGCTTGCGGATCGAAAGACCGTTCTGATAATTCTGGGCCGTAAGGCTGTTCTGGGTCGAAAGACCGTTCTGATAATTCTGGGCCATTAGGCCGTTCTGTAATAATTGTAACACGAGGCCAAAGGCCATTCTGGGAATAAAATAATCTCAACTTAACTGTTGAATTCCGTTCTAGTAAATGTACTGTTGTTATGAATTGTAACTATTAAACTGCTTAATTATTATTATTCACTGAGCTTGTCTCATTCTGTTATTTTGTCTGACTCTGTAGGTAATCAACTTGGAGATCAAGTCTAGCATCATTATCATCCATCTTTTGTCAACCTAAGGGACAGCCAGGCACTTGGAGAAACCTTTGCATGCTAGGATAGTTTTGTTAAACACTGTCATTCTGTACTAATGTTGCTGGTGAAAGTTGTTTGTATGTAATATTTTGTTTGGTGCCCAATCTTGAGCTGGATTGCAGATATATATATGTAACCTAATCTCAGATGCGTGTTTATTATATGTTTAGTTCTGAGTCATGGTCCTGGCATGTTGTAGTAGCTCAATGGATGTGTTTGCGTGTCATTTGACTATTTTAACGCTTCCATTCAGGCCCCGAAAATTAATTATAACAGGTAATTTTGCCCGTTTCTGATTAGGTCATGCCCAGAACTTATAGGGGCGGGTTAGGGGCGTGACATACGTAGTCCTAAAGCCCTAACATGAGTAAGATAAACATCTCTAGCAATGGGCTTAGTCAAAGGGTCCGCAACCATGCGACTAGTAGGGATGTGCTCCAGGATCACTTCTTTCTGCGCCAAAATGTCTCTGATAAAGTTGAACCTCACATCAATGTGTTTGGTTCTGCCGTGGTATTTAGGATCCTTAGCGTAAGCGAGTGCAGCCATGCTGTCACAATGGATAGTCACAGGGTCTAAAGTGTGTGTGACAACGTCCAAATGCTGAAGGAATCTCTTCAACCACACGGCTTCTTGAACGGCAGATGAACAAGCCACAAACTCAGCCTCCATAGTCGATAAGGCGATACAGGATTGCTTCTTACTGCTCCAAGAAATAGCACCATCGCTAAGCATGAAAGCATATCCTGAAGTAGACTTACGCTCATCTAGGTCTCCTCCCCAGTCAACATCACAATAGCCAACTAGATGTAGATCTGAACTCTGGTAGCAAAGTGTGTAATCTGCAGTCCCTCTAAGATATCGTAATATCCTCTTAACTGCTTTCCAATGAGCTGGTCCTGGGTTGGATTGGTAACGACTCACCAATCCGACTGCATAACAAATGTCAGGACGTGTACACATCATAGCATACATCAAGCTTCCAACAGCATTTGCATAGGGAACACGGGCCATCTTTTCATTTTCTTCTTGAGTCTTAGGACCCATATCAAGGCTTAGGCTCTCGCTTTTGCAACGGAGTGTCAATGGGTTTGCGACTCTGCATCCGACCCGCTCTAGAATAGTCTTAATGTAAGTCTCTTGAGACAAACCAAGAAGTCTCCTAGAGCGATCCCTAAGGATCTTAACACCGAGCACATAGCTCGCCTCATCCATGTCCTTCATCTCAAATGTAGAGGACAACCACATTTTAGTGGCGACAATCATCTCCTTGTCATTTCCAGCCAATAATATGTCATCTACATATAATGACAATATCAGAAAAATGTCCTTGGACCGCTTAACGTACACACAGTGATCTTCATCAATCATCGTAAACCCATTAGAAATAATGGCTCGATAAAATCTCAGATTCCACTGTCTGGATGATTGCTTTAAGCCATAAATAGATCGTTGAAGCTTGCAAACTTTGCGCTCCTGACCTACTGCCACAAAGCCTTCTGGTTTATCTATATAGATCTCTTCATCCAATTCTCCATTGAGAAATGCAGTTTTAACGTCCATCTGATATAGCTCTAAGTCCAACTGAGCTACTATGGCCAGGATTAGGCGAATAGAGGCAAACCTTATAATTGGTGAAAAAGTTTCCTCATAGTCCACACCCTCTCGTTGGGTGTAACCTTTCACTACTAGGCGAGCCTTATACCTTTCTATGGAACCATCCACCTTGCGCTTGACTTTGAGAACCCATTTGTTCCCAATAGTCTTGTGCCCTGGCGGCAAATCAACCAAGTCCCATACATGATTTTTCTTCATAGACTCTATTTCTTCATCCATTGCAGTACTCCATTCTTTACTAGCAGGGGATGAGAGAGCCTCTTTGAGATTCTTAGGCTCCATCTCATCACTCGGAGCAATCATGAATGCTTCCCCTTCAATCTCAAAACGACGACGGGGTATAGCTCCACGTTTGCTTCTATGTAGTTGAGAATCCTGAGAATCCTCATCCATTGGATGTAATCCATGGGCAGGTAGATCGCTCCCACTGTCCCTAGGAGCTTGAGGAATTATTTCCTCATTCTTTACTAGGCTACTAGGTGCGCCTTCAAGTAGATCCTCTATCTCATAGAGTTCTACTTCTCTAGTTACCTCACCTCTGCTAGGGAAATCCTCCTCTAGGAAATCCACATCTCGTGACTCAATTTCAGTCACACTTCCATCCGGATGCTCCCCAACAAAATCATAGCCCTTAGAATGCTCACTATAGCGAATGAAGATACACTTCTTTCCTTTAGGGCCCAACTTCCCAAACTTATGAGAAGCATTGTGTATGTAAGCTGCCGAACCCCAAGGCCGCAAATTGCCCAAATCAGGCTTTTTGCCAGTCCACATCTCATATGGAGTGGAAGGAACTGATTTGGAGGGCACACGGTTAGGGACATAGGCAGCAGTCAACAAAGGATCTCCCCAATAAGAAATTGGAAGATTAGCTTGCGCCATCATTGATCTAACCATGTCAAGCAATGTGCGATTCCTTCTCTCCGCTGCACCATTTTGTTGCAAAGTCCTAGGAATTGTCAATTGCCTGATAACTCCTTTTTCCTCACAGAGCACTTTAAATTGCTCAGATAGATACTCACGTCCTCGGTTAGTCTTTAGAGCCTTAATGCTCTTGTCTAATTGATTCTCAACCTCATTAACATATCGTCTAAAGCAATCCAATGCTTCTGACTTGTGAGAAATCAAATAGACATGACCAAAACGCGTGCAATCATCTATAAATGTGATGAAATAAGGGGCTCCATGCCTTGCCCTCACATTCATTGGTCCACATATATCAGAATGAATAAGTTGCAATGAGATAGATGCCCTTATGGCTTTCCCAAATGGTTTCCTTGTTGCCTTTCCAGCAAAACAGTGCTCACAAGTAGGCAAAGTGACTCTAGCGAGTGGGCTTAAAAGACCTTCTCTAGCCAATCTAGTCATCCTATCTTGCCCTATGTGGCCTAATCTACCATGCCATCTTATAGAATCATTATCACAAAAAGATGCAATATTAGAAACAGAGCCATTGGCATTTTTATTAAGACTAGAATCATCCATATCCAAAACTAAAAAACCATCTGAAAGATAACCAAAACCATAAAAAATAGTTCCCAAATAAATGCTAACACCATTATTCTCAAAACAAAAGCTAAAACCAAGGCTCATCATGCTAATAATTGAAACTAAGTTTCGCCGAATATCCGGAGCATAAAGAACATCATGAAGATACAAGGTGCGCCCTCGTCGCATTTCCAGCTTGAATGTGCCAATGCCAAGCGCCTCCACACTGGACTCGTTCCCCATGTAAACTTTTTCGCCCCAAAGTACTCGGCGATACTCAACAACCCTACTGTCCCTCGAGATGTGATGCATTACTCGAGTCTACAACCCAAAATGAGGAGAATGAGCAATTAATGCTTGACTAGACACAAAGCATTGAATGCGAGAAATTAAGTAAGGAGTACCTTCTTACGCTCGGGGCAATCCGGCGACGTGTCCTTCTTTGTTACAGTTAAAGCATGTCAACTTAGCCTTTGCCTTCTTACCACCTCTCTTGCCCCTACGCTTGAAATTTCTAGCGCCATTAGGCTTAAGCGCAGCTGCTGCTTGCTTCTTAGGGGCACCTTTTGCTTTTCCACGTTTGAACTGAGAAGTCCTACGTGAGCTTAACTCAACCACCATAGTAGAACCATCAAACTTAGCCGCCTCAAGGCGCTCAGCCTCTAACTCCAAATGACGCGATATGTCTTCGAATGTTTTCACACTCTCATTATGCATCATGTTCTGCTTCATCTGCTCCCAAGAATTTGGCAGAGAGCGTATCACAGCTTGTACTTGCTGCTCTTGAGTCAAATTGTGCCCAGCAGCCGCAAGCTCACGTATCATGGCTGACATGACTCTCAAATGCTGCTTCATCGAGTGATGCGCCCTTTTCTGATATGAGTCAAACTTCATAGTCAGCCCACGTAGCTTTGCCAAAGAGGTAATACCAAACTTTTGCATGAGAGCTTCCCACATCTCAAATGCAGTCGGGCAATGCTCAAACTCACTAATCAAGTCGTTGTGCATGCTGCTCAACATAGTTAAGCGCGCACATCGATCTTTGTTACGCCAAGTCTGAAAGGCTTCAAGATCACGACGATGTTTAGCTGTATTGCCCTGCTCTGGCTCAACCATCACTTGTTCAAGTGTGGTCAACACTTCTTGCTCATTGAGGAGGTATTGGATCTTACGGCACCATATATCATAATTGTCGCCATCCAATTTCTCTCCCTTAGTTAAGTCTGCCACCACTGTCTTAGCAGCCATTTCTACATACAGAGTAAACAAATGCGCAGGGGATATTAATTATAGCAACACAAAACAAAATATTTTACAGCAAAAAAGAATCTAAATTAAATAATGATAATTTTACACATGTCTCAAGATCGAAAATTTGCTATGCTCGTAATCATCTCTTGCGCCTCTAGTGATAATTATCAAAATTTAATTTAATTCCATGCGCAAAAAAAAAAAATAATCAAACAATCTCCCACTACTTATGGCATATACAAAGCATGATAAAATCCATACAATAGCATCTCATTGTAAATTTACAAACAACTCATGCTATATTTATTTAACAATGGAATTCAAATAAATAAATAAATAAATAACTAATCATGCTTCTCTAATTACAACATATTACAAATCCAAAAAATATGCTGTATTCAATATTCAGATTATGCCATAATTAAAGTGTACATCATTTTGAAATTTTCTGGAATTTTCTGAAATTTTTAAAATTTTAAATAACTAATAAACACAAATAAAATTAGAAATAAAAAATCCAGAAACTGATAAACTGAGACAATATTCAGATTATGTCATAATTAAAAATGTACATCATTCTGAAATTTTCTGAAATTTTTTCTGAAATATTCTGGAATTTTAAATAACTAATAAACACACATAAAATTAGAAATAAAAAATCCAGAAACCAATAAACAGAAAAAAATATTCCCAGTAAATAGTAAAACATTTCAGAAATCCACAATAAAAAATTCAACCCCAGAAAATTATTTATGCAATACCAGAATCATTTTAAAGCATAAAAAATGAATTATTAACACAGAAAAAAATATTTTTATTTTTGTAAAATTTTCAAAATTTTACGGAACATAGAAAAATTTATTCTGAGTCTAACAGTACAAACCACACATAAAACAAATAAGTAATGAATTAATTATGACGATTTAGCATAATACGAATTTAAAAAGCAGAGAACAAAGGCTTCAAAGAAAAGGCGGCTCGGCCTATTTCGCAAGCTTGACTCGGCGCTCGGCTCCGACATCTGCAGCGTCTTGCTGGCCTTGAGCAGCAGTGATGGACAATGTCACTAACAGCGTGGTAGCGATGCGGCCGCGTGGGAGCGCGTGGGAGCATCTCACTGCGTCGGGTGGCGCGTGCATACCACACGCCGCCTTCCAGGGTGTTTTTTGGTCCGATTTTTGTACTGCCGGACTCCTTTTTTCAAAATAAAACCATTTATGGTATTTAAAAAGGCATTAATGAACATAAAAAAAATATTTATGCTCTTAATCTAATAAAATAGATTTTTTTTTTCTTTACTAACATTCATGTATATAATGTATACATATATATATATATATATAAATATACACGTGATTAATGGAAACATGAAAATAGCCATTAGATGCTCTGATACCAATGTAAACAAAGTATGACGCAGCGGAATAAAAATTAATAAGGTCATACCTTTCGGATATAATCTGAACTCTAAAGGATCTCGTGGGTAAATCACGTGCTTCCTGAATCTGGTCAATCAACCCAGCAGTGGGGTGATATTACAATGGTGAATATTACCCACACAAATCACAGTGCAAATAGCTTATTGATTGTTGTTTATGGGAGAGAGTCAATATAAGGGAGAAACTGTATATGGGAAAAACAGAGATGATACGTTGTATATCCCTTAATCACCCATAACCCATATATCAGATATATAATGTTATTATTATCTATCCATATCAGTCAAGGAGATAATATCTGTATCCTAAGTGGTTATCCTAAATAGGTTTGAATTCAAATTCAAAACCCATTTGGATAAGGTTCAAATTCAAATGTTAAATGGTCATGCCACATGGGCGCCCATTTCTAACATATATATATACTAGCGTATGCCCGTGCCTAAAGGCACATTGTAAATAATATTAAAATTAAAATACAGTTATAAAAATATATTTAACAGACTATACTCTACAACAATTGTGTAAAGCTCTTTAGCGACAATTGTTTAAAGCTGATTTCAAGTTATTAATTTAGAAAATAAACACACATGTTTCAAGTTGTACGCATATGAATAAGTTGATTGAGTCGATTATATAGTTTTTTATATATTAAATTCAATATCTATTGAAGATAAGAATTAAATTCATCAATCTCAACCACAGCCGAGTGGTCGAAACCACCTCCATCGTATTCTACTGATCAGGTCGATTCTTCAAGTAATCCCAACACTATTTAAATTTATTTTTTAATTTGATAAAATTACAAATTTAATATAAAATTTAATCCCAACACTATTTAAATTTAAATTTAACCCCATCACTATTTAAATTTAAATTTAACCCCATCACTATTTAAATTTAAATTTAATTCCAACACTATTTAAATTTAAATTTAATCCCAACACTATTTAAATTTAAATTTAAATTTATTCCCAATACTATTTACATTTAGATTTAATCCCAACACTATTTAAATTTAAATTTAAATTTAATCCCAACACTATTTAAATTTAAATTTAACCCCAACACTATTTAAATTTATTTTTTAATCTCAACACTATTTAAATTTATTCCCAACACTATTTAAAGATAAAATCGACATGAAATCTAAGAAAAAGGCATATATTTTCTTCTTTGCTATATATTTTTCTGGGATAGCCTATGACCCCGATATGTGACATAGAAGAAATAATTTTCCTAGCCATTTAGTTGTGTTTCTGTTTTTAGTTTTTATGAAAAGCGAAGACAATGAAAAATTCTAAAAATGGCCATAATTTTAATATTTATGATTATATATACATATGAATACTCGAATATTTTCATTTTCTGTCATCTGTTTTTCATTTTTGGAAAAATACCCAAAAATGTGACATAAAACTGGATAATTTTCCTACATAGCCCTGTTTGGTTATGCTTTTGTTTTCTTTGTTTTTCATGCTTTCAAAAAAAAAAAAAAAAAAGGAACAATGAAATGTTAAAATAAAAAAAAAAATAAAATAAGTGAATTTTTTCATTGCTAAGCAAAAACGGTTTACGAAAATTCAAAAAATAATTCCTAAAAAGTGGGTTTTGTTCATTACAAAAATTTAATTAAATCAAAAATAGTTCACCAACCAACCTTTTTATGTTTGTTCAAAAAACAAAACACTAACCTTTTTACCTGTTTTCAGAAAACAAAAATAGAAAATGAAAACAGAAACAGGCCTAACTAAAGTTTTCATAATTGGAAGAAATGAACCCAAGTCAAGAAAGGAACAAAACATAATGTCGGTACTCAAGTACAAATAGAAAACTCAATACACTGGCCTATTGTGGATTATAAAAAGACCCAAGTGCAAATACTTTAGTAAAATTAAAAGCAAAGGACCTACATATTTTGTTGCCATTCCTACATTGCACTGGTCTGTATTGGTTTTACTATTAACAAAAAGAAAATGCAATAAAGGAAGAAAAGTGGGTGTGAAATGGCACTTGCAGTTGACTAATAAAGGTTTAAGTAAGATTCCACCTAAGAACGGAACATAAGCCCATTTGTCATCTTCTTCCAATGAAAACAAGCCAGTTGACCTACATATTTTCTGCTTTTTTGTTTTATATTTCAAATTCACAAGATTTAATTGTTAAGTAACACAATCGGCTAGAGTATTAAGATGGTAAATAGTATAACAATCTACCTCATCGTCCCTATAAAGTCAAGTGGAGACCACATCGTCTTCGGTGAACCCCAAAACACCCTTGAGTTTGCCCTCGATTTCTCCTGAAATTAACCAAGAAAGAATAAAAGACCTCGTCACATGCTAATCAAGAGTTGGCGACCAAAGAAATTTGATACAACTATGCAAATCTCAAATTGCCAATCTAATATCTTTGCATAATGAGGTGAATTTCAAGGAAATCTGAATACTCACTTGATAGCATCTTTGATTTGGTATGTAGCTACCTTCTCAAGCCTTGCAGGAGGTCCACAACCTAAACATCCATAATTGGAACTCGGAAGGCCATTAGGTCCAGCCAAGCAATTTTGACAGATGTTTGGTTCTTGAACACATGAAGAGGATCATCTGGGAATCATTTAGTGATTTTAAAAATAACTGTTTGGTTCTTGACAGCATGTTTGGTTCTTGAACCTGTTTTCAAAAATAACTCGAACAATGATCATTAGGCGAATCATTTAGTGATTTTAAAATTTGAGTAATGAGAAAGACTCAAAAAACTGTGATCTAAGACTCAAATGTTGATCAGCAGATTTATAAAGAATCCCAAAGATGAAACCAGAAATGATGATAAACAGAAATGAACCCAAGTCATGGATTTCAAAGCAAACTCAAACTTCAACCTGACTAAGCAAGATGTACAAAAATCAACAACAATGATAGAGATAGTGTTACATTCAAATCAAACTTCAATGATCATTGTACGCAGACAACTAAATCAACCCGATAACAATGATAGAGAATAGTGTTATATTCAATTCAAACTTTGATCACTGATCTTTGAATGCAGACAACCAAATCAACACATTTATAAAATCTAACCGATGCATAAAAATCAACAACAATGACAGAGACAATAGTGTTGTATTCGATTCAAACTTTGATCACAGATCAATGATGCAGACAACTAAATCAACCCAATTATACATATCAAAAAACATTTCCATCAGAACAAAAAAATATTTTAAAAAAAACAAAAAAACAAATAGGAAATTAAATCAAACCTTCAAGTGGGCAGCAGCCTTTTCCTTATCAGTGAAAACTCCAGTAGACTCCACAACGAAATAGGCTCCGGTTTCGCCCCATGGGATTTCATCAGGGTTCCTAAAAATACATTAAAAAAAATTAAAACTTTTCATTTAAATATACTCTGATTCAAAAAAATTGCAACAGAATTGAGAGAATAAAGGGCATAATTACCTGACTCCGAAAACGACGACTTGTTTCTCGCCAAAAAGAAGGTGTTTTTGAGTCCTTGACCCTGACATCATGATGCTTCCATTGTCCATGAACACTGTCGTACTTGAACATGTATGTCTTCACAACACATCACAGATTCACAATGATTAGTTTCAAACCCAAAAAACAAAGACTCTATAATAAACCAGCAAAATCTCACAAACCTCACATCTCTCAAAACATTGAATAAACAGTCAAAAACCCAGAAATCGCATATTCACAAATACAAACCTAAAAATTTTACAATCCTGCTTCAATTCAATTCAACAAATACAACTTTTCAAAAAAAATTTTGAAAAATGCCCCATGAAATTCTAAACAAACCCCAAGAATTCTAAATAAACTACAGACTACCTGAATTACTGCCACATTGGAAACACTTATTCGGTTTAAGTAATTAACTCTTTCAAAAAATAAAAGTACTATTACCAAACACAAAATATTCATTTATGGAATAGATATTGCAAGGAGAGAACACAATGTAAAATCTAAAAACACCCAATAAAACAATAACAAAAAGGCAAAGTTGTAAGCAACAACTTAAAAATTAGAACCCCAAAAAAACAGATGAACAGATGAAAGAATGTTGAAAAGAAATTTGTAATGGATGATTGATGAACACCTAATCCCAAGAGTATTTTCAAAATTGTAATGCTGAAAATAATATTGAAAATCATGAACACCTAATACTCTTGAAATCCCAAGAGTATTACAATTCTATTAAGTATCATGAACACCTAATCATCCCAAGAGTAGCTGAATAGATTAAGTAAAAATTGTAATGAACACCTAATACTCTTGAAAATCATCCATTACTATTCTAAAATTTCAACATACTGAAAATTCATCAACAAAAGAACCAAAAACAAAACAATTAATGATAATAGGCAAAACTCATGAAGCTGTAACCTGATAAATACCTGATATTGCCAAATCTTCTCGTACTCAGCTCCAACAAAGATTGTAGAAAGAAAAATAAATTGTGTAATCATCAGGTTAGATGTGGAAATACTAATCTCTATACTAAGAGCATCTCCAACCCTAGTCTCTTGTTTTCATCAAATTTTAGAGAAATTTTGGTTAACTGAGATACAAATAAGAGCAGGATCACTATACTAAGAGCATCTCCAACCCTAGTCTCTTTTTTTCATCTAATATGGAACACTCAAACCTTACTCTCTTTTATTTCATCAAATCTTTCTAAAAAAATCCAAACCTATCCTAAAGATCTGTTTTAACCATTTTTAATGAAAGAAACACATATCCAATAATTACTCTTTTTGAAATTTCATTAAAAATATGACTGTTGAATATATATATATATTTTTTGATAACTCAGGCATCCCCAACCCGCTGATTTTAAGGGAAGCCAGGACTAATCCTGAGGGCCCTGAAGTTAACGACCAGACAAACCTCCAGTGGCCCCAAGGGGTGACTCGAACTCGAGACCTGTGGATTTTATCCTCCAGACTTTACCATTCGGTCACTTGCCTTGGGGTTTGACTGTTGAATATTTGGTGAAATTTTTTTACAAATCCCTTGATTTGATTTAGATTTGATGAAATGGAGTTTCACCGTCAACTGCAAAAGTTCATTTCAACCAAAAACTTTCAGTTTTAATAACCATTTGATAGGCTAGCTATTAAATTGTGTAATCATCAGGTTAGATGTGGAAATACTAATCATCAATGTAAAAGGAATACTTATTCATGATGTGGAAATACTTATTCATGATGTTTCACCAAAAGCTTTACTTGATATAAACTAAAGAAATTTAGAAAGTAGTGTATGTAAGCATAAAATTTCATTACTAAACCAAAAACCAAACCTGGCTGCCAATTTATATAGTACAGTTCTTAGTGAAAGTAATTACACATAAAATAGAAAGCTTGTTCTTGGTGAAAGTAATTACATAGTATGTGCCAATTTATAAGTACAGTTCAATGAGATAAACAAAGGTAAAGAACTCACAAAAAGCCTTGGTTTTCGATACTTCAAGCATTGCTGCATGGGAAAAAAATCAAGTATATCACACATAAACTTCTTACAGAACATTGAAGATGACAATGAAAAAACAATGTAGACTTGCATTTAGTGTTCTCAATGATCCAGTCCCAATAAAAAGAAAGCATTTTTATAAGAATAGATAGATATTAATGCTATAAAAAAAACAATTATGTTAGTTAGATATCCTTTCAGGTGTTTCGTAATTAGATCCTAAAATGATATTATCATCCAGTATGTTGTGTTTCTTGATGAAACATTATGACATTTCAAGGTCTGTGCCTGCCAAGTTATGAACAATCTAGATTGGCTGATTTATTAGAGAAATATGAATCATCAGGGGAAAGAAATACATGTGATGATCATAACACACTAAGCATCCTAAAAAGGAAGGTAATCTTTATGTGTACATCGATAAAAGTGTTTTAGAGCATAGAAATTCAAGAATTCATTTCCAACAAGCTTTATGTGTACATCGATAAGCATCCCAAACCCCATGACACGCAGAATTCATTTCCAATAATAATACACCTAAAAATGCAAGCAAGATTACCATCATTACATCACCACATTACCCAAACTCCCATTTCACAGTAACTTCCTATGGCAAATATAAAGAACCATGAATGCCCTACTAAATATGACAAATGACAGCTCAAAAGTGTGTCTTGAAAACACAGATTAGATTTTTAAGAATTTAAAAACCGAATTCCAACAAAGATGAATGCAACTTTTATTCAAGATCCACAATTTTTACTGATTCAAACCATCCTCAGGTTAAGAAAAGTGTGAATACAAAGCCTTTCTTTGCCAACCAAACAGAAATTAAACAGAAATTCTCGCTAACCAAACAGAAATTAAACAAAATAGAGCCCTACGCAAGCCTTGTTTGCCACCATTTCACAGCAAAATACACCTGTCTTAGATGTATCTAACCTAGAGAGTGTATAACTATTATTTCAAGATGTAATAGCTAAGCTGATGATTACACAATTTTGATGATTAGTATTTCCACATCTAACCTGATGATTACACAATTTAATAGCTAGCCTATTAAATGGTTATTAAAACTAAAAGTTTTTGGTTGAAATGAACTTTTGCAGTTGACGGTGAAACTCCCTTTTTGCAATAATTATTCAGCCATTCCATAATAAATCAACATAAATCAAATTAATTAATAATAATAATAATAATAATATTAAATTAATAAATAAAGCTCTTAGATCTGGGAATAAGAACCAACGCCATAGACACTGCCCAATTCAAAGCTCTTAGATCTGGGTATGTTCCCTCCATTGGAAGAATTGCTCTCAATCCTTAGCTTTGAATCAAAATTCTAATAATTTAATATAAGACTTATTTCACACTATATAAATAACGTAAAATTTTTATTTTAAGTAATGTATTTATTATTTGATTTTTTTTTAAGTTGAAATAAATGGATTTATTTTTTTCCCACAATTTACATTACTTATTTATTCATATGTATAAAAAATTATTATTTCAAGAAATGGATGATCACAACACTGTCGAAAACGTAACAGTAATTCCAAAATAGAAGCATACTTATGGAGAACCCGTCCTTGCTCAACAAATTGATCAAATTTCACAGGCGATTCAAGTTAACATTTGACATACAAAATGCATTATAAGATAACACAATAAGCAAAATCAATCAAGATTATAAACCTTGGATCTTCTAAATAGAGCTTCATAGAAATCTTTTCAACAATGGGTTCACAATAAATCACACTGCACATCTCTTTGGTGGGAGAATTAAAATTGGCCTGCAAACCAAAAAAAAATAAAAAATTAAGAGCCTATATGGAAAGAAAGGCAAAAGGGATAAGAGCCTATATGGAAAGAAAGGCAAAAATAAAATTGTCCTTTCTATTTACATTCTTAGCCATGTGCTCACTTGCCTTCTCGGTCTGTGCTAAACTTTGTTCTTCTTAACATAATTGGCCTCAAGATTGATTGAACCAACTTTAATCCTCTCTCATCACCCTCCTCAAAAGGCTTTTGGATTAGCTTATTCCACCTGGATTAAATAGAAAGGTAGCTTAATGATACCAATACCATCCCACAAATGATAACAAACACTCAGCAACACAAAGGAAAAACCCAGGGAAACTGGCTTACCCTAAATGAGGCTTCCAACTCAAGAAACTAATATTTCAAAACAATTTCCAGAAATTACATAGTACTTACCTAGAAAATCCCCATTATTAATGGATGGCAATGGCATATAAAACAACGAAGAACAACAATGAAGACCTTATTCTATACCCAACTAAGGATCCTATTCTCTTATTACTCCATTTTCAAAGTTGTCATATTGAGGAACCCAATTTTTTCATTTTCTTTTTTTCTTTTTTGATAAATATATTGAGGAACCCACTTTGGCCAAGTAAACCATTATCTTATCCATGACATAATGGAAAATTGACTCCATCAAGGAGTGCTAATCCCAACCATTATAAGCTTTACATTGGCAATCTACCTACCATAAGCAATCTACCTACATTGGCAATCTACCTACCATTTTCATTAATTAAAGTTAAACAATGATTAGCAGTAACATATGTATACATATAGACAAAGGGGTAAATTAAAACTGTGAATTTAAAATCTAAGGTTAATATTGTTGAAATTAAAACAATTGGAATCAAACTAAAAATTAAGTTATAGGAATGAAAAATATATTTACCCTTTAATCTTAAATAATAATTATAATAAGCTTACCTCAGGATTAGGAGAAGCAAGATGGATAACACCAGTGCAGCCAGCAATGGCAGAACAGAGACCTTCAAATTCTCTGTTGCATTTTCCAATTTCTTCAAAAAAGAGAGAAGGGGGGAGAGGGGGAGAGAATCTGGGGTGGTGGTGAAGTTGGTCATGGAACAGAGGAGCCAACTCGGACACCAGTTCTCAATCGGAACCCTACCTTGCGAGCAACGAACACTGAGAGAGAAGGGGGGAGAGGGAGAGAGAGTTCTCAATCTGAAACCCTACCTTGGGCGCAGCGAGCATTGAGAGAGAAGGGGGGGAGAGAGGGGAGGCAGGAAATGGGAGAGACGTGGGTAGGTGGGAGAGTAAGAGAGCACATAGGGTATGGGCGATGGGCGGGAATAAATCATCATCCGAACCATTCATCTTTATCAAAATTGATCTCAGCCTTTCAATCTAAATGTATCTCACATACATTTTATACATTTTCAAAATCCTTCCTCCCTTATTATATAGATATATATATATATATCATAGCAAGAACCAGTTTAAAACCAAAAAAAAAAAATACACAATATAAATTTTCTTAGTTGATAATCTAAATTTATATAAGTTGCATTATGAATACAGAAGACAACATAATTTGTTGAATTGATCTTGCATTGCAGGATTTGCCATTAAACCTTTTTTTTAATACTAATTGAATTATAACACGAAAATAGTTAGAGATACTGATTTTAATATTAAGGAATTTTATTTATATACAAATTCTCAAACATGTATAATTTGGAATTTTATTTGTGTCTGTTAATGTTTCATTAATCAAATCAGCAACAAGAGTGATATCAAAACAGAAGATGAAAATACATTTGAATCAGTCAGTACCAGCTTTTTAAGCTTTGATCTCAAAATGTTCTAATTCTTGGTATAAATACATTTTCCACCACCAAGAATAAATTCTAAGATGCCTAAAAGGAATGACATCAATCATAAGTAGATTGAAAGATTATCAAAACAAAGTAAATCCATCTATGAGTACATTGATTTTCATCAAATAAGGAAAACAAACTAAGCTCATAGAAACACCTTGTTTCCTTTATATAAATTATAATTAATAGAAGCAAAATATACCATGTAAAATAGCACAAGCCTGAAAATCGAGAATTGTGGGATTCCCCAATTTGGTATTTTGGAATAATTCATAGTACTACCCATTTCCATTTGTTTGCATTCCTGTATAAATAAAAGACAATATAATCAACATAATCACCCTCCAATGGTTGAAGATAAAGTGGCGTGGGTGAGCTTGAAGATAAAGTGGCAGAGGTGGGTTTGGAATCCAATGGTTGGAGGTGTGTTCCGGCCATAGTTTTCGGTCAAGGGAGATTTTCGGAGTTGTAGGACCAGTGTTGTTTTCGGCGTGGTTGGGTTGTCTTTCTGCTGCTGATGGGGTTGTGTCTTTCCAGCCATGGAGTTGTTTGGCTATGAAGTTTTCCAGCCATGGAGATGTTCCGGCCAGAGAACATCCTTGGCAGGAGCAGAGGAACGTGCAGATGGCATGTAGCTGGCAGGAGCAGAGGAGCGTGTTGTCAGGCGTAGGAGCGTAGCTGGTGGGCTAGGTGAAAAGATTGGAAGTTGGAGCTGCTTAGGTGAAAAGATTAATTGTAAAAATAGTAGGTGGGCGTTGGGTGAAGCAGCTTTGTTTTGGTGTTGGGTTTTGGTTTTGAATTTGGGTTTTGTGGGCTAATTTTGTGGGGTCTCTTGTTTTCTTTTTTCTTGTTAAGTCCTTCTTAACTTTTTTTTTTATTTAAAAAAAAAAAAAAAATCGTGAGGCCAAGGGGTTGGTTGTATGGATGCGAGTGGTAGTAGGGGTATTTTGTACTTTCTGAATCTCTCTCGATGCATGTCATCTTCCTGTACTTTTAATTTCATGCTGTTAATGAAATTTTTCTTTCCCGATCAACAAAAAAAACATAATCACCCTCCAAGAAAAATAATCTCTAATTCATTAACTCTTAACAAAGAAAGTAAGCCACAACTTTATCTTATAGTTCGCCTCATAAGGTGATGTTTTGATAATTCTGGTAATTTGTAGCTTTCCCTTGTTACATCAGACTTTTCCCAAAGAATGCCCTAAAACTCAAAAAGACTAAAAATTCTCAATTTAGAGTACAGAAAAACAAGTAGTTCTCGTATGATGTTCCAATCTAAAAGGAACAAACCAGTAGTTGAGTAATCCCCAAACTACAACAATACAATTGAGCGTAATTAATATTACCAGAATGCATAGAAATCTGGTGTAAAACTCACAACAAACGCCACTATTAGATCAAGATGCAAGAAAAGAAATGCAAGTATAAGTCCAAACAATGCTAGAAGAAACCCTACCTAACACACAATGTATCACATGTCCTTCTAGTTAAAATGTATTAAACCACCCAAAAATGAGTAATTCATTGTTTTGTATCCAAAAAATTTTAAAAATTACTCACATCATTGCACTCTTTTTCCTATCTACATATTCTACTAATTGCTCTTTTTATTAGGCTATGGCATTGTCAAATGAGAAAAAAGAACAAACCATATGAAATAAGTACTTATCTTTCATTCCGTTTTGATTGTGATTAGAAAAATGACACAAAGAAGCAATACAGAAATTCAAGATCACAAAAGTCACTAAAAAATAAAAAAAATAGTTTGATTTTATTGACGATTAATTGATATTGCCTTATGAAGATCCATTGGGGCCCCAATGGCCTTCAATCATCATTATCAACATGTAATCACACCTGGAACCAAAAAAAAAAAAAAAAAAACTAAAATCAAAATTTACAAATAATTTTTTTATAAGATTTATTACCTAATTTTTTTTTTTAAAATAATGAAATCCCATTTTCTGATTTCTTGCATTTCTTATTCTACAAAACTAAAAGTGCCAATTTTCTTCGATCTCAATCTGCCGTAAGCAATTTCCATTAGTCTATTGCTTTTAGAAAATTAGACATGACTCTATGGTTCAGGGCATCTCAAAACCCATGAAGGTCATAAGGAGAAAATAAAAACTATTGAAACTCGAAAGTGCAAGCCAATCATGTGGTTGGATGTCTCATGCAACATGATGCAAGACTTTACTGCTAAGAACAGGCTAGATAAGGGTTCCATTTTTCATCGATACATGGACACAAACAAAAATTGAAAAAACCCAAACTTTACACAGTCCCAGATATACCAACAGTCAAAAATTTATAGAGAAGTGGCCATTTGATGTCGTCGAAGAAAATCTACAATAGGAAAGCTTCGAGAGGAAAAGAGAGAGACTTCCTTTAAAAATAAAGCAGCCATTCTCATAACAAGAAGTCAAATTATGACAAACCATTTTTGACACGGTGCTATGATAGAAACCATTTCGAAACCCATTTCAATCATTGAAGACATTTAAAAATAACACCATTTCAGAACTGAATTCAAAACTATTTCACTCATCAGATCAGAGAAGAACCATATTTTAGAAAAATAGAGAGAGAAATGAAGTTTTGTTACCTCTGATGATGATGGCCCGGAGTGAGAGTTGTTCGACATTGTTGATTTTTGTTGAGAAATAGAGGGGGGCTACGAGAGTTTGAGATAGCAACAGAGAATTTTAAGGGTCTGTTTGGTAACGTTTACGTTTTCAGTTTATATTTACAAAAATTTTATAAACTAGTTTTTGTTTATTTTTTGTTTATTTTTAGAAAAACATAAACTACAAACGCGTTTGGTAATTGACAAAATGTTTAAAAAATTTTAAAAATATAAAAAAGAGTGAGAAATGAAAAGTGGTGGCGGAAGACGGTGGTGGAAAGTGGTGACGGTGGGTGGCGGGTAGCGGGCAGTGGTGGGTGGGTGATGGTGGCGGGTGGCGGGTGGCGGGTGGTAGCGAGTGGGTGGTGGTGGTGGTGGTGGCAGGCGGGTGGCGGATGGCGGGTGGGTGTGTAGACAGTGCCCGCGAGGGGACCTCGACTGCTACTACAGTTCGGACTCCCCTGTTTTGTTTGTTGCGGTTCTTAATCTGAATCAAAGAGTCCAACTCTGGCAAATCGTTTGAGAAAACAGATTTTTTTGAAAAGTAGTGCCAAACATGGACTGCTTTTCCAGATACAGAGCCGCCACCTAAATATTTTTTAAATGGGAAATTTAGGAAACCCTGACTCGGTGTCGAAGGCCACGTGTCCGTCATCACCAAAGTTGTCTTGGCTCGAGAGCTTGGGTACAATCGGGGAAGGTCAGCTATGAGCACCCCCTTTCGCCCGGTCCGAAGACCGGCCTCTACTAACCGTGATATCCGATTTTGAAAACGTTATGTATTCTTATTCCGGTTATTAGCCTAGAATTACTATGTTATGCGCACAGCAAACAAGTATAGACTAGATTGCCTAATTTGGAAATAAACATTGCATATCCGTTCGTTTTGAAAGCGTTTCGGATTTTGCTACTCGCAAGTAGGCTAAAACACGGATTTCAACGAGTTTTTCCAACTCAAACAATCCAACCTCCACCCACAGGCATTCAAACAGTATATCTCATATAAGCATTTAGCCACATGGTAAGCCTACTGTCATGTTAACATTCACACGCATGCGATATGCTAAAGCATAAATACTTACATCGTATTCCGTGCCAAAACAATAAACTAGTTAGCAAACATGCATGCCCTAGTTCATGTTAGAGTGACTAATGCATCGCATACAGAATGTGATTAGGATAGGCTCGGCTAACCCTAAAATGGCATGTGAAATGCAATCATTTGATGCACGTATTCAAGTTAGATTTAAAGATACAATGCGGTTTGTATGATGTACCGAGCCCGGTGCATGTCAACAAATGCATGGATGCACGCATGCATTGCATAAGGTATGCTAAAATAAACGTGCCCTAATCTACCATCGTAAGCAGGTAAATAAAAGGAAAGAAAGTAGTGAGGGTTGGAAGACATGCACACCACTCACCCACACTTATTACAGATTTGCCCTCGCTCGGAGGGACTGAAAGAATAATACAAATTAATTAACTACACAAGCTAATTAAATATTACAAATTAATTAAATTAACAAATTAATTAATCTAAGAAAAACAGTAAACCGCCTCGGGGCGAGGGCTCAATGCATGCGCGCTCGGATTCCGCTCGGAATTGCACTGCCATGCCTAGCCTACCTCTGTTTTCCCTGCTTTGTTCCTCCGAAAACTGCCAAAGCCTCAAGGATGCCTCTCTGGACACTGGAGAATCCCACCGACTGGAGGAAATGACCACCGGCACTAGGATGTGGCCCATCGGCACAAAACATATCCACCGGCCATTGATTGATTGCCGGTCAGCACTAAATCACGGCCGACAATGAATTCTGCAGAACACGCAACTCACAAGAGCAAGGGCAGAATCTTGCATGGCAGCTCAATTCAAGCAATGTATGTACCAAACACATTCCTTATCATGTTTGTGACTCAAAGGAGGATGTGCTTCGATTCTCGGGCCACCAATCACACATTTTCATGCATAATGGCCCAAAGAATCAAGTGTGCAATTTTCATGTCAAATGAAATGCAAACTAAACAATCAAAGAGCCCAATCCCCATCACCAAATCAGGGGACAAGGCATGCATGCAAGATGCATTGCAACCTAATCATGTTAGCTAGGGATGCAACATGAGCATGTGAACAAACAATGCAAGCATACAAGCAAACATGAGGTAAGCATGCAACCCAAACAAATGATGGTCTTAAACATGTTCTAGGCAACTCTAATTAGGCCTAAAACAGTGGCCAAAACCAAGGAAATGAAAGCCAAAATGCACACACACATGCACGCGATCATGGTCCAAAACTTAAAGCATAATGGGGCGACTTTTAAACACATTTAAGAGGGCACAAATGTGAACAATTAGCATGCAAGTTTAGCTCTGAAAATCATGTTATAAAAGGTGCCAAACCAACTCACACAAGACAAGCAAAAGCATGCAATTGGCCCAAATACTTGAGGCAAGCCAAGAGGCATTGAACTACACTTGGCAAAACCTAACATGGCAAGACTTAAGCAACTAAAATCAGAGTTTTAGCACACAAAATCAAGCCCAAAGGACCACTTAGATGGCATCTAAATGGTTTGAATTCAAAGGCATGCATAATGGTCAAATCATAAGGCATACAACACATGCTCTCAAAGCAATAAAGAGGCAACTAAGGCAAACATATGAGCATGCCAAAGTGACTGAAATTACATGTTGGGTGGTTCCAAACCACCAAAATGATGCAAGCAACACATGCTACACATTCACATACTTGAGGTATACAAGCCTAACAAGCTACAAATGCAAAGAAGCTATACTAAGCATGCCAAAATCAATCCAAACAACTATGGACAGACCTAAAGCACGGCAAAATAAGCAGAAAACATTCATAAGTCTAAGCCTAAATCATGCTCAAACAAAGGCTAACAACATAAGGCATGTTAAAGGATCAAGGAGGCATTACATGGCATCTATACTAAACATGTATGGAGTACCAAAACCAACACACAACATGATTATTTTATGGCATAATAAGCATGAAATGCAGCCTAGACATGATCAACACACACTTGAACAAAGGCTTCCTTAAGAGACCAAAAATGGTCCCTTTCAAGGACAACAAGGAGAGGGGGTGGCCCTCCCCTTTTGGAGACTTCAAGGCACCATCTCCACCACTGAAATCCCTCAAGATTTTAGTGGTGAAGAGGCCCAAACACCAAAGTCCCGAAACTTGCACAAAATAGCACAAAATGAGGCCTTTCAAGGCCTAAGAGGGGTCAAACACACCCAAACCTCAAAACACTCTTAACAAACAATCAAGACGGCCTAAAAAAAGAACTTTTTTATGTTATACAATAAGCACAAAAACAGCTCTAAGATAGGTAGAAATAGGATGCAAAAATGGGGTAAAAAGAACTAGTTTCTTACCCCTGTTGACCTTCTTCACAAAGGGTGCTTTTGTTGCCTCCTTGAGCTTCAATCCAGTCAAAAATAGCAAGAACAAGCTCTTAGAACCTCAGTAGCTCAAGGAAGGTGAAGCACTAGGTGCTTGTGTGCAATAGTATGGACTAAAACACACACAAGGGTAATATAGAGATAGGATATGTATTGAACCCTAACCCTAAAACTAGAGCTTCTAGCAATGTTTTCCTCTCTAAAAATGTCTAACTCTTCCAACCTTAAAGCAAGGGAGAGAAGGGCTCCTCTTATAGAGGAGCCAAACTTGTAATACTTACAAGTTAAGCAACAAGAGGGCCATCCCTCCATACACGTGTATGGAGGGGAACCAAATGCAAGATAGTTGCCTTAAAATATCTCAAAAAGCAGATGAACAGTAGTCGGCTAGCCAAAAATGTCATTTTGACAAAAATGACTGCCGACCGGTAACAAAAAGTGCCGGCCGGCAATATATATTGCCGGTGGTAGGAAAAACCAGCCGGTGGCCTCTAGCTAGTGCCGGTGGTGTGTGGGGATGCCTCACAAGGCATTCCTTGCCCCTCCAAGGCAAAACACAAGTGTTTGGTGCAAAACCAGACACAAAACAGTCAAGTTCGGAGATCTTGAGGCAAGGCGCGTAGCCGAGAACTCCGGGAACTCCAAACAAACACAAACATGGATAATCACCGAGTGTTCAAACGGTGA
Organism: Camellia lanceoleosa; assembly: GCA_025200525.1. Classification (NCBI taxonomy): domain Eukaryota; kingdom Viridiplantae; phylum Streptophyta; class Magnoliopsida; order Ericales; family Theaceae; genus Camellia; species Camellia lanceoleosa. The sequence goes on along the minus strand of CM045768.1, from coordinate 38,405,964 downwards.
CATCCAAGTCTTGAGAACGGTCAAAAATGGGGTGTCTACAGTTGCCCCTCTTTGACAGAACTCGAAAGTCATAACAATGACAGGAGTGAATGTCAAAGCCCAGAGACGACCCATTTTTGACAAGGCCGAAGACTTGGACAAACATGCAAGACAAACAAGGTATGCGCCTGAAGGCAGGGGCAAAATGCAAGACAATGCAAGAAGCCGAGCATAACTTATGATCATGCAAAGAAAGTTGTAACGAAGCACACATGCAACAGTTATAAGCTAGCATACACCAGACTACACTACAATGCAGAAAGGATGTAAGAGAATTATGCAATTCTCAAAACGTCTCACTCGGAGGATACAATACCTATGCGGCTCGTCCGGCTGCACCGGCCTCAAATGAACCGTACATACAATATCGTGCCTGAAAAGAAAACAAACTTAACAGGTACAATGTTGTTAGCAATATGGTGGGATTGAACACATCTGAGTAAAGCAATGCACTCATGCACGCAATGTGTATATAAAAGAAACTTGAACACATGTGAGTAAAGCGATGCACACATACACGCAATGTGTATAAAAAGGAACTTGAACACATATAAGTAAAGCAATGCACACGTGCACGCAATGTGTATAAAAAGGAACTTGAACACATATCAGTAAAGCAATGCACACGTGCACGCAATGTGTATATAAAAGAACTTGAACACATATCAGTAAGGCAATGCACACGTGCACGCAATGTGTATATAAAGGAACTTGAACACATATCAGTAAAGCAATACACACGTGCAGGCAATGTGTATAAAAAGGAACTTGAACACATATCAGTAAAGCAATGCACACGTGCATGCAATGTGTATAAAAAGGAACTTGAATACATATCAGTAAAACAATGCACACGTGCACGCAATGTGTATAAAAAGGAACTTGAACACATATCAGTAAAGCAATGCACACGTGCACGCAATGTGTATGAAAAGGAACTTGAACACATATCAGTAAAGCAATGCACACGTGCACGCAATGTGTATATAAAGGAACTTGAACACATATCAGTAAAACAATGCACACGTACACGCAATGTGTATATAAAGGAACTTGAACACATATCAGTAAAGCAATGCACACGTGCACGCAATGTGTATATAAAGGAACTTGAACACATATCAGTAAAGCAATGCACACGTGCACGCAATGTGTATAAAAAGGAGGATATAAGACAATGCAAATGAGGCACACATGCTAATGCAAATGAGGCACACGTGCCGATGAGAATGAGGCACACGTGCCAATGGAAATGGGGAGGCACCCGTGCCAATGAAGATGGGGCACACGTGCCAATGAAAATGAGGAGGCACACGTGCCGATGAAAATGGGGGCACACACGTGCCTATGAAAGCGGGGCACACGTGCCGATGTGAAATGAGGCACACGTGTCGATGAAATGTGGTACACATGCCGATGAAATGAGGCACACGTGCCAATAAAATGAGGCACACGTGCCGATGCTATTGAGGCACACGTGCCTATGAAAAAGAGGAGGCACATGTGCCTATGAAAATGAGGCACACGTGCCTATGAGAATGAGGCACACGTGCCGATCCAAGTAAGGAGGCACACGTGCCTATGAAAATGGGACACACACGTGCCTATGAAAGCGGGGCACACGTGCTTATGAGAATGAGGCACACGTGCCATTGCAAGTGAGGAGGCACACGTGCCTATGAAAATGGGGCACACGTGCCTATGCAAAATGAGGAGGCACACATGCCAATGGAAATGAGGAGGCACACGTGCCGATGCAAATGAGGCACACGTGCCAATGAGGACAGGGCACACGTGCCGATGCGAATGGGGAGGCACACGTGCCGATGAAAATGGGGCACACGTGCCAATGCAAAGTAGAGAGGCACATGTGCCGATGAAAATGGGGCACACACGTGCCTATGAAAGCGGGGCACACGTGCCGATGCGAAATGAGGCATACGTGCCGATGAAATGAGGCACACGTGCCAATGAAATGAGGCACACGTGCCAATGCTAGTGAGGCACACGTGCCTATGAAAATGAGGAGGCACACGTGCCTATGAAAATGAGGCACACGTGCCGATGCAAGTGAGGAGGCACACGTGCCTATGAAAATGGGGCACACACGTGCCTATGAAAGCGGGGCACATGTGCCTATGAGAATGAGGCACACGTGCCGATGCAAGTGAGGAGGCACACGTGCCTATGAAAATGGGGCACACACGTGCCTATGAAAGCGGGGCACATGTGCCTATGCAAATGAGGCACACGTGCCGATACAAGTGAGGCACACGTGCCAATGAGGACGGGGCACACGTGCCGATGCGAATGGGAAGGCACACATGCCGATGAAATGGGGCGCACGTGCCAATGCAAATGAGGCACACGTGCCAATGAGGATAGGGCACACGTGCCGATGCGAATGGGGAGGCACACGTGCCGATGAAAATGGGGCACACGTGCCAATGCAAAGTGAGGAGGCACACATGCCGATGAAAATGGGGCACACGTGCCAATGCAAAGTGGGGAGGCACACGTGCCAATGAAAATGGGGCACACACGTGCCTATGGAAGCGGAGCACACGTGCCGATGCTAGTGAGGCACACGTGCCACACGGAATGTAAAACAGCACAAGTGTGACACACATGCCACATGAAAATGTAAAACAATGCAAGTGTGACACGCATGCCACCCGAAATGTAAAACAATGCAAATGAACTTGTGTGCGTGACAACGCACGTTCTTTCTTTTTGAAATGCATGATAATGCGAAACAAGGAGGTGCACGGCAATACAAATGATGTGCGGGGCAACGACAACACGAATGATGTGCGAGGTGACGTATGTATTGAGGTGCATGACAATGCATGACAATGCTTGTAATAAAATGCATGACAATGCATGAGGGATGTGTATGACGGCGCGACGCAATGCACCGTATAATATGATGAATGCATGCAACGCACGCGGGGCAACTTTTGAATCTTGTAAATGGCAAAAGGATACAACATTGCATGAATTTGAGTACCACGCACAGAAGACCCGGTCCGAGGTCAAAACGGAGGCCGGTTGAGCGTCGGAGATACATTTTCTTGCACTTTCTTGGGCTATGAAGACTAGAAATCACTCATATGGCCTAAACAAGGCTGTGGGAACATCACCGGCTGGGCTAGGAGGCCACCGGCTGCCCACCGGCTGAAAATAAATTCCATCGGCACAATATTATGCCGGCCAGCACAAAATGTTGCCGACCAGCAAAAAGTTGCTGAGTCGGGGGAGATTTGACTTTTTACCCTGGGTCTTTTAAAATAGGGTTTCTAAACCCTATTTTCTAATTTCATTTCCGCCGAAAACCAATTCCTTCTCTCTCTAGGGCCTTTTTCTCTCCTCATTTGCTCATTTCTTTGTGTTTTCGCGCCTTTTTTGTCGCCCGATTCGCGAAGTTCACCGCATTTCGGACATTTTCGACCGATTGAAATTTCATTTCGTCACTCCATTTGCTATTTCCGCCTTTTTGGGACTTGTTCCCCTCAATTCCCTCTTCATTTCCATACCCTTTTTCCCATCCCGACCTTTTCGGCCATTTTCCACCCTCCCGGGGGTTGACTTTCGAGTTGACTCTTCGTATTCCGAGCCTATTTTCATTCCTCGACCATTTTCCCATCATTCTCGATATGGCCGACGACGTTCCACGCGGCGGGACTCCCTCGGATCACGAGATGGATCCCGAGGTCGAGCTCCTCCTGTTGAGCGAGCGCCCTTTCGACCCGGTGACCTATCGGCCGGCGATTCACGTTCTACCACCCGACAGACTACGCCAGTTCAGGAGCTTTGACATGGCGTTGGATCCTGAGCTGCTGCTACGCGAGCCTGTCTCCCACCTATCCTCCGGCGCTTCCAAGGTAACTTTTTTTCTCTGCTTTACTTTCCGCGATGTAGAATGTTTAACTACCGATTATCATAATTGGCTGCATTCTTTAATTGCTTAGTTCCGATACACTGATATACTGTACATTGTAGTTGATTACAAACGCGTTTGCAACTGATTATCTGTTTAAGACTCACATGCGTACACACTGCACTAGCCTTGAACTACTCAAACCACAGCACACACCGTATTTCACTGCAAACACTGACATCCGATATCTATTTGAATCTGAAAAACTTGCACGCATGCCACATTTGCACCGAGCCACTCAAACACACTGACGCATCATATGTTGTAGTTCACTGTAAACATACCGGCACCCAGTATCTGTTTGAATCTGAAAAACTTGCACGCATGCCACACTTGCACCGAGCCACTCAAACACGTTGACGCATCACATGTTGTAGTTCACTGTAATACATACCGGCACCCGGTATCTGTTTGAATCTGAAAAACTTGCACGCATGCCAAATTTGCACTGATTTACTTTTTCTTCAAAAACTGTACATTTTATATTGCTTCGCACTTATTTGTTTGAAAACAGGGAGACTCCCATACCATCCGCGGGTATGGGAATACCGTCGCTCGCGAGTGGTACGCCGAGCTTCCAAGCGATTCAGCCGGACAGTGGACGGTGCCTTTGGCGCCTTTTGCAGGGGACTCTCCAGGCTCACGACATGCAGACCTCTTCTTGCAGCCCTGGTGGAGAGGTGGTGGGACACCACCGATTCGTTTCACTTGTCTGCGACCGGGGACATGACGATGACCCCTTACGATTTCTCGATGCTCACCGACATCGGGGTAGGGGGTGATCCGATCCCCTTTGACACTGATATGGATGAGTGGACCGCGGCTCAGGTCTACTTACTTGGCGCGGCACTGACCTCGCGCCACCGCTTCGGTACTCTGGTTCGAGGTGCGATTCCGGTCCAAATCTCCTCGTTGATGTAGCTCCGATGACCCCAGAGGCCGTAGAGAGATATGTACGCGGTTTCCTCATGTTCCTATTCGGGATGACCATCTTCGCCGACCGGGCTAACACAGTACCTCTCTGCCTTCTCAGCGCACTGGTGGATGTTAGAGACATTCTGCATTATGACTGGGGTGGCGCCGCTTTGGCCACCCTTTATGGATATATGAGCTCAGCCTCCCGCGGCAGTGGACAGTTGCTCAGGGGTTACTAGCGCGCTTGGGAGGTACATTTCTTTTTCTGCCTTTCATTTTCGTTCTTTATTTTCTGTACTCTGCACACTGCACACATTGTAGTCTGCTTTACACTTGCTGTATACTGTACACATGGCACACTCTGCACAATACACTGCACAACACACGGCTCTGCTATTTCTGCCTTCTATTCTGTATTCTGCTTTATCTGATAAATGCACTGGTATTTATCTTGCAGTTGTGGGTTTACGCCTACTTTCCTAGGCTCGCTCCTGTACCCGATGCAGAGGACCCTCTGGTCGTTCCCTTCTCACGTCGCTTTGACGGGAGGTGCACTCGGAGGCCACGGGAGACATTCAGCTTCTTCCGCCGCTACTTCGACACCATCACTCCTGCCGAGGTATGTTTTACTTGCAGCTCATTTAGGTTTTGCTTTTCCACTGCATATTTGCAATATCAGTAGGTAACAAACTGTATTTCATTTTCAGATCACCTGGCGGCCGTGGGCTCCACTGCCAGCGATGATGAGGTATCGGTTTGCCGGTGTCAATGAGACCTCACGTTACCAAATTCTGCTCGAGGGCCCGGTCTGTCGGGCTTGGTACCTGGGTGAACATTTCTTACGCCAGACCCTAGGCTTACCTGAGCAGATAGTCCCGGTGCATCCTCCTGAGCACATGTGGGATACGGAGAGGTTCAGTGCCGAGCTGATGGCGGACTACACCATCGGCTGGAAGGAAGACGATTTCAAAGGTGAGGGCGATTACTTTGAGTACGTCCGGACCTTCATCATGCGTCCCCTGAGCGGCGGCTACCGAGCAGAGAGAGAGAGACCTGCGGCGCCAGCAGCTGGAGCGGGAGCAGGGGTTGGAGGGGAAGCGCTGAGGAGGGCTCGAGTCCGTGGCATAGGTGGGGTTCAGCGGGGGCGAGGGTCCGGTTGGCCTGTTCTGCCCGTTTCATTGACTTTCCGAGGGCAGGATGGGGCGACCTACCAGATCCCCTTTGCTCCTCCACCGACTGATCACGAGCTTGTCGATGTCCCCGACTTGCCTCCGGTATGTATTACTGCATTTTTGTATAGTCTTTTCATTTCAGTTTATTTGATATTCCACAAAATATTGATGTATCTGATACTTTTGTAGGCGTTTTCTAGGTACACCCGGCAGTCATTAGAGATGAATGCCTCCATGATGGGGATGCTACAGCAGACATTCAACCTCCTAGCCCTCTACAGCATTCCGGTATGTTTTTCCTAACCACCGCCTCAAACCATATACAAACTGCTTTACATAATCTGATGCATAACACAACATCTGATGAACTACTCACGGACTCACACATCAGATTCGTGACCGATTCATCGCTCACGGCATCCACAGATCAGACATACTCGCCTGATTCTCAGACCGATTCACTGCTCACGGCATTCACAGACTGTACTCATACACTACATTTTGCACTGATTCACTGCACACGGCATTCATAGATCAGATACTACATCGCATTCGTGATCGATTCATCGCTCACGGCATTCACAGATCAGATTCTATATATCGATTCTGATCGATTTATTGCTTACAGCATTTTGATGTATTTTCCTTTCTTGCTTTTCAGCCTCCCTTCCCGATTCCTCCGGTGGGTAGCGCTCCGACTGGGCCTCTCCTTTCTACGCGGGATGGTAGAGTGTATCCTCGCACTAGAGGAGGGCGCACTCATGTCGGGAGCAGCTCGCGGGCTCTAGTTTCGGATGATGAGTCTGAGGCAGAGACATAGGCGGAGGAGACCGGTGATGGCTCGGACTTGAGCTCAGGCGGCGATGCCCCTGGTGGTGCCCCTGTTGATGACGCTCCTGGACCTTCGTCCAGGAAGAGGACCAGGACAGATTGACGGCCCCGGAGCCATTTTGGACATTTGATACAGATTTTGCTGTTTCCTTTTTCTTTTTACATTTTTCCCTTTTGGTTAGCAGTTAGGGTACTTTTGTACTACCACAGGCAGATTTTGTTTCTCAAAACTTATGTACTTGAAAAGTTGATATTGAAATGGAACGAACTTTTTGTCTGAAAAAGTGTTTACATTTGTGTATATTTCATACCTTGCACTGTATTGCATCATACATCATATTACGCCTCAAATGTAAATGATATTGATCTGTTATATGAAAATTGAGCACTTGCACTATGATAATCGGATAACCAACCAACTAATAGCAAACTCATACAAACCACTACTCAAACTGAGTAATACAGCCCATACTCTACTGGGGATTGATCTGCATACAGCCCATAATACGGCACTTGGTTCATTCTGCACACAGCAAACCCTGAACAAATAACCCAATCTGATAAGACGGATCGCAAAACTAACACGGTTGCAATTGAAACACACTCGGATGTCCCAAATTTTCCCTTTCCTTCTCTTGCTTCGCACGAATGTAGAGAATTGCACAGCATTCTGAGCACAAACGATTTTTTGAAATAAGGAAGGGTTTTCAACCAGGGTATCGAGCCTACCACAGAACACAGCGAGACAGACTCAAACAAAGAAACAAGAGGCACGCGACCTAAACAAAACGAGATACACTCGGAAAAGACTCAAAGCCAAAGTCGAGACCGACAGATCAAAAGACACGACACACGAACATGTTTACACAAAAGATCTCAAATCTCGAGGAGCCAATTCCTCCGGGTATTATTCCCACCCTTTCTGATTTGTGATACTCACATCACTCGGCCCTCAGGCTCGGTTTTTCTCTTAAAACCCTTTTCTCACTTTTCTCTCAACTTATTCCTCTCTATTCTTTATTCTCTCATTTTTCATCCCTTTCCAGAGTGGTTGATAGGTAAACGAGAGGTTGTGGGTTCACGCCCAACACTGTTAGCTCACGGCTATTCCTTCTGGTGAATAAAGCGCCTTTCCGGCAAGTATGTTAACCGGGGGGGGGGGGGGAGGACAGAAGGCCTGACTCAATTGTGCCCCTAGTTCGTCACTTTGACCATTTTTTTTGTTTTCTAAAACAGTTTTGATCAAAATAAGAGTTGGATTAACACACTTATTCGATTTTTGATTTGAAAATCATGCGAATCAGGCTGTGAGCACTGAAAATTCTCCTTTTCGGGGTCCAAACATGGTCCAATTTGGAAAATGAAACAGTGTTCGAGAAAATAAGTCAACCTCAGTGAAAATTTTCAAAAACTATTTTTGCAAACAATCAACGCTCAACAAGCATAGAACTTACCCTCGAGATATGCAATCTCGGATCGGAGGCAATGGAAAATTGCCCCTAGCTTAAAGGGGGATAAGGCAACGGAAAGTTGCCCCTGGTTTGGACGGTAACTTAGGGCAACTTGTGGTGATGCATGGCAACGGGAAGTTGCCCCTTGTTTGGATGATGCCACGGCACGTTGTAAGCCAGTCCTTGTTGACGACGATCGGACCCTCAGACGCGGAGGAGACGAAGACGGTTTGAATCAATATATGGACATAGTCACCTGGAAAGTGTTGGTGGTTTGGACTTCAAGACGAAGTTAATCACCTAATTCCAGGTTGCTGCAATCGAGACATTGGATTCGGAGGAGGCAAAAGTGATCAAAACCATGACTTGGACTGAGGCGCTATGGAAGCGTTGGGGGCTGGACTTCAGGATGAAGTTGCCTACGTATCTCAAACATGGGAATCAAGCCTCACGTAGTTCCGGTTAAGGTACACTCGGGTATTTTAACCTTCACTGTTTAGGCTCTAACTTTTGCCAAGGTGCCCAATGCGGGTTTTCGACCTTGCGAGCCATGTTTTTCTTCTTTCTTTCTTTTTCTTTTCTTTTGCATTTTCACTTATTTTCTTTCTTTTCTTTTGCTATTATTTTTTGTATTTTTCTTTTCTTTTTTGCTTCTTTTTGTATTTCCCCCTTTTTTTTTTCTTTTCTTTTTCTTTGCTCTAACTTTTACCTGGGCCGCCCTTCCGGGTTTTCGGCCCAGCGAGCCTCTCAAAGGGTAAAAGGGTAGCAAGCCCATGCCAAATGGTTTTGAGATTGGAGCCTCTACGTATCCAGGAGAGCGACTGTTGTGTTGATTTGTAGGAAAGTCCATCACGGTTGCTTCACGAGCCTTGCTTGGTGGGATCTGATCTCCTTGATCAGACTTTGACGCCTCTTACTCGAGGGCTGCCTCGAAATGGGCCACACAGGCGTTTCATGGCACTGAATGTTTTGAACGGATTCCAGTTTGCAACAGATGAATTGAAACTTGAGACCGAGAGCGATCCTGGGCTGCACAATCTCAAGAGCGATCCCACACAGGTCTTCGCGAGACTGCGCGAAACATTTTGTTTTTGAAAGTTTTTAAGAAAGCGACAAATCATTCGCGTTTGAAGATAGTGTGGAACCAGTCTGGATCGGACCAGGATCCTTCTCAGTACTCACGCCGACAAGCATGATTTTATTCATTAAAAGCTTAGCAGGCCTCTCTTTCTCTCAAAATGATCAAAATTTTACAAAACTCGAGGAATTACTTCCCCTTCGTTTTCATCACCGCAGTGTTCGAAAAGGGGTTTAATGAAAAGCTTAGGTCATCACGACGATGTTTAAGGCACAAGAGAGTAGGTGAAATGTACTGTCGTTCCATTCACATCTTCTGGCACGGCTAACTCAAATAGCAACAAATACGGAATGTGATAGCCACAGCTGTTTCATTCAGATTCTTTGATTGCGACTGGCTTCTCAACAGAGACAGACTTAAAAGGAAAAGCAAAAGGATAATTACAAAACGGCGTTTGAGGCAACAACCCCAGAATCCCCTGGTATTCTATACAAGAGGGACTGACTCATTACAAAAAGACAGACCCATAAGCGAAAGGACTAACTCAAAACAATGAGACAGACTCAAGACAAAACAAAAGACTTGCTCGACACCCGAGCCAGAATTTACAAAATTAACATTAACAGATGCCCAAAAATGCGTGCCAAACGCCACATCCAAAATGTGCCAGGCACTGCCCACAGGCGGTTCACCTTCTGCTTACATACTCGCAGAGTCTGTGTCCTCAAAATCCAACAACTGGGTGGTGACGGACTTTGCTGAGGTAGGTGGGAGGATAACCTCGTTGTCAATCAAATCTTGCACCTCGTGCCGGAGGCGGAAACAATTGTCGGTAGCATGGCCAGTCTGCTGGTGGTACGCCAAGATCTTGGCAGGTCATGAGTATCAGGAAGATTCTTCGGGAGAGGCCGAGGCTCCAGGGGTTTAAGGTGTCCCCTCTTGGCAAGGATTTGAAGTGCCTTGGACAATGGCATGTAGAGAGCATGAAAGACCTCGCCCTCGCAAGTGTACTTTTGGAGCCTGAGCACTCTTGCTAGATGCACTAGCGAACGGATCGGCGGGTGCGGCCTTGGATTTCTGATCCTTTTCGGATGCAAGGTTGGGAGCGGGAAGAACTGTTTTGGCATGACGAGGCCTATCCCGATCCTCTGACTGACTGGAATTGCCCTCAGGCAGAGTGGGGAAAACATCTTCCACAGCTTTTGACATAACTGCGGATATCTGTTGCTTGTTCATTCCCCCAGCTTTCAAAGCCTCTACTGCCCACAGCAGTTGTTCGATAAGGTCGGCATCTGCCTTCATTTTGCCTTTGTCTCTGGCCTCAGCCTGATTTAGAACTTGGTTTGATGCGTCGTTGCCATAGCTGGAGGCCATCTCCGGTTGGCTAAGTTCAATTACTATTCGTCCCAATAGCGGGGGCTCTTGGGGTATAAAGCCTCCGGCATATGGTGCGGTTGGTGGTGAAACAGACATCCCATAAGCGAGATCCGCCACGGATCTTTGAAGATCACCTATCATTCCCATTAGTTCAAATGTAGTAGGCTCGCGAGCCTGATATAATTGAGGGGTCCAAATTGGGTGTGCGGCAGGCGACCTGGGTGGATACGGCATGTCAACAGTAGTCTCACCCTGCGGGGTAATTCCTTGACTCAATGCAGCCGTCATGACCACGATCTCTTCTGAGTTCTGCGTCATGTTCAGTCCTGCCTCAGCAAGGAGAAGACACTAGTTGTTCTGGATCGACCCTCTGAATCTCTGAACTGAAACGGAAAACAAGCAGTATTTCAACCCCAAACAGATCAAACACGGGTGTAGTCGAACAACTGCACTCTACTACTGAACACTGTTCCCCAGAATCACTATTCAAAACTGAACTGACACCCGCAGACATAACTGATTCTCAGCAACACTGATACTGGTGCCCTCAGGCCAGATACCCAAACTTGCAAACTGATACATGCGTTCCCTGCAGAGGTACACTCTAAAAGCACATAACAGGTAAAAGAGAGCCAATACACCCCTATGTTGGGGTAGGGTTTCCCTGTCCTATTTTGTCAGGAGCTAGGGTTTCACTACGCACACAGCGGTTTCAAACAACCTATATCGGGTAAGCAACCTGTCCTAGTTTGGGATGGTCACTATGGATCCGATTATGCAGTAGGTCGAATGGTCAAAAAGGGTGCCCCGGTAAAACCGGGGTCTGTGTTCCCATACTGGCAGAGCCCGCAACTGGCCAAATTTTATGGTCATGTCTCGACAAGACAAGCCTCCAAAGAAACCGCCAGAATAGCAGATGGCCAACACGGTGTCCTAGGCGCACCAATGCACATGCAATGCAAAGAAACACATAAGTGTAGTCAAAACAGATATCACGAGTTCGAGTCAAGCTCTAAACATCCCCAAAGAAGTCGCCAGAAACCAGAGACCATGCGAGGACCTCGACTGCTACTACAGTTCGGACCCCCCTGTTTTGTTTGTTGCGGTTCTTAATCTGAACCAAAGAGTCTAACTCTGGCAAATCATTTGAGAAAATAGATTTTTTTGAAAAGTAGTGCCAAACATGGACTGCTTTGCCAGATATAGAGCCCCCACCTAAATATTTTTAAAATGGGAAATTTAGGAAACCTTGACTCGGTGCCGAAGGCCACGTGTCCGTCATCACCAAAGTTGTCTTGGCTCGGGAGCTTGGGTACGATCGGGGAAGGTCAGCTATAAGCACCCCCTTTCGCCCGGTCCGAAGACTGGCCCCTACTAACCATGATATCCGATTTTGAAAACGTTATGTATTCTTATTCCGGTTATTAGCCTAGAATTACTATGTTATGCGCACAGCAAACAAGTATAGACTAGATTGCCTAATTTGGAAATAAACATTGCATATCCGTTCGTTTTGAAAGCGTTTCGGATTTTGCTACTCGCAAGTAGGCTAAAACACGGATTTCAACGAGTTTTTCCAACTCAAACAATCCAACCTCCACCCACAGGCATTCAAACAGTTTATCTCATATAAGCATTTAGCCACATGGTAAGCCTACTGTCATGTTAACATTCACACGTATGCGATATGCTAAAGCATAAATACTTACATCGTACTCCGTGCCAAAACAATAAACTAGTTAGCAAACATGCATGCCCTAGTTCATGTTAGAGTGACTAATGCATCGCATACAGAATGTGATTAGGATAGGCTCGGCTAACCCTAAAATGGCATGTGAAATGCAATCATTTGATGCACGTATTCAAGTTAGATTTAAAGATACAATGCGGTTTGTATGATGTACCGAGCCCGGTGCATGTCAACAAATGCATGGATGCACACATGCATTGCATAAGGTATGCTAAAATAAACGTGCCCTAATCTACCATCGTAAGCAGGTAAATAAAAGGGAAGAAAGAAGTGGGGGTTGGAAGACATGCACACCACTCACCCACACTTATTACAGATTTGCCCTCACTCGGAGAGACCGAAAGAATAATACAAATTAATTAACTACACAAGCTAATTAAATATTACAAATTAATTAAATTAACAAATTAATTAATCTAAGGAAAACAGTAAACCGCCTCAGGGCGAGGGCTCAATGCATGCGCGCTCGGATTCCGCTCGGAATTGCACTGCCATGCCTAGCCTGCCTCTGTTTTCCCTGCTTTGTTCCTCCGAAAACTGCCAAAGCCTCAAGGATGCCTCTCTGGACACTGGAGAATCCCACCGACTGGTGGAAAAGACCACCCGCACCAGGATTGGGCCCATCCGCACAAAACATATCCATCGCCATTGATTGATCGGTCGGCACTAAATACCACGGCCAAAGAATGAATTCTCGCAGAACTCACGCAACTCACAAAGAAGAAGGGAAGAATCTTGCATGGCAGCTCAATTCAAGCAATGTATGCACCAAACACATTCCTTATCATGTTTGTGACTCAAAGGAGGATGTGCTTCGATTCTCGGGCCACCAATCACACATTTTCATGCATAATGGCCCAAAGAATCAAGTGTGCAATTTTCATGTCAAATGAAATGCAAACTAAACAATCAAAGAGCCCAATCCCCATCACCAAATCAAGGGACAAGGCATGCATGCAAGATGCATTGCAACCTAATCATGTTAGCTAGGGATGCAACATGAGCATGTGAACAAACAATGCAAGCATACAAGCAAACATGAGGTAAGCATGCAACCCAAACAAATGATGGTCTTAAACATGTTCTAGGCAACTCTAATTAGGCCTAAAACAGTGGCCAAAACCAAGGAAATGAAAGCCAAAATGCACACACACATGCACGCGATCATGGTCCAAAACTTAAAGCATAATGGGGCAACTTTTAAACACATTTAAGAGGGCACAAATGTGAACAATTAGCATGCAAGTTAAGCTCTGAAATCATGTTATAAAAGGAAAACAAAAGCAACAAAAAAAAAGAGACTTCTAGACAGTGATGAGGATGACTTTCTCGAAGAAGAACATCATTCAGAATCAGAATCAGAATCAAAATCAGAACAAAAAGAACAACAAAAAAAAAAAAAAAAAAAAAGAAAGCAAAAACCACAAGAAGAACCAGAAAGTGATGAACAAGAAGAAAAGAGTGATGATGAAAAAAATCAAGTGACTGATGAAGAAGAAACTGAAGAAGAACAAGAACAAGAACAAGAAGAACCTGATGAACAACAAGACAATGATAAAGCAGAAAAAAGACAACAAACAAAAGGTGATCAACGAGAAGACCTTGATGAAGAAGAAGACCAACAACAAGAACAACAACAACAACAAACAAACCAACAAGAAGAAGTCAATAAACAAGAACTGACAAACCAACAAGAAGAACTGCAAGAGAAATCTGACATATTTCATGCACAAGGTAAACTATTGTCTAATGCTAAAGCATACTGCAAAATTTCATTAAACTAACCAAAACACAATCCAACATTTTTATAGGTCATGACCAACCACAAACACCAACCAAAGAGGACGATAAGGACAAGCTCATATCAGCCATGAGAGCACAAATGTAAGAAATGGAACAAAAATTCATGGCTGAATTGCGTAAAAAAGAAGATCAATTGAAGGAAATGTCCACCAAAAAAATTGGCAGTCTCCAACAAAGATCCATGGTCAAGAGAATCAAACAAAAATCAAGAAAACAAGCACATGACCCAGATTTTGAATACCAACCAATGACCAAACCCAAAGAAGATACAAGAAACAAGACACAAACTGCTGCTGATGTACCCAAACCAACACAGGGTACCGATGAAGAAAAAGAGAAGAAGAATGACAACAAAAAAGAGGGTGCTCATGAAGCAAAACAACAGTAGAAAGAAAAAATGCAAGAACATATTGGCCAAGAGAAAGCAGTTGCTGCTGAAACAAATCCAAAACAACATGCCAATCAAGAGAAGACAAAACTTCAAGTATTGGAAAGTGATGATGATTTTCAGGAAGAATCAATCCCAAACAAGCCACTCGCCATTTCATGCCGCAAAACAAACAAGGTTTGGCATAGCCTATCCAAAAAAGACCAAGACCAAATTCAACTCATCAACAACACACAATCAAGTGCTTGTGTCTGGTCTGGCAGCGAAGATGAAAACTGCATATACTTTTCAGATATATGCAGATTGACCAACAGGGAACCCTTGTATGGAAATGTAGGTCTCCAACTGCACAATTTTACAGTTTCTGTACATATTCAATAACCTATTCCACAAACCTAACAGATTCTCATATATAACATGTTTCAGGTCATTAATGACTTCGCAGGAAAGCAATTGGCACTCCAACCAACCATTGAAGAATTTGAGAAAAACGATCTAGTCTTTGCAAGCAATCCATATGCTGGAAGATCTTACGTTTTCTCAACACTCATCAATGTAAGCAAAACTTAACATACCTTACAACTGCAAAATTTTCTACTTTCTCAACATGTATTACTACATAGTTTTATAACATATTTCAAACAGATATATAACTTACAGACTCCACTACAAAACCAAGATCAAGCACTGAGAGAAAAACTGATGGACAACCATTTTCCAGAAGCAATGAAAAACAGATATATCCATTTCCCAATCAACCACGACAACCATTGGACAATTGTGGTCTTTGACAACGCTGATGGAATATGGAGACACTATGACTCTTTGAGACCAGCAAAAGATTGCCACAACAAGCACTTTGAAATTGCAAAGCAAATTGTAAGTTAAAATAAAATTTCATACTTAGTTCCATTCCTTTACAAACATATCAACTTATCACTATAACTAACAAAAACACCCACTAACTATTTTGTAGCAACAACATCAACTGAGATGGAATAAAGCATTACTCAGCAAAGAGGGAAACATGTTATCATCTCAAGAGTGCGAGACAGAAATTGCATCAATTGAGGAATGCCCACAACAAACCCGATACTCGTAAGATACAAAATCCATAAACTAATCTTCCAATATGCTAAATTTTGCAGTTTCACCTAACTAATTAGCTTCATCTCAAACACTGCAGGAATGATTGTGCAATCGCTGTCTGCAATGTTATCAACCAATATCTCAACTGGCAACCTGTGCAGAAAAAACTTCGTCCAACTGAGTGGGTCAAATTTCGAGCACAAATCATCAATCAATTCCTTAATGATGAGAACCGATCCTGGAAACTCGAGCACTACCAAATGTTGACAAAACATACCAAACCATAGAAACAATGAACAAACTTCTTGACAATACAAATATTCAAGGGAACATATCTTTGTACCTTTTTTTATTTTTCTTTTTTAACATGTGACAAGTACTTTATATACTTTTGGGAATGATCTTTTTCTGGTTATTATGGTTATGGTGAAAATGATAGATGTTGTTGTTGCTCTTCTTCTCGTTATTATTATTGTGGTTGTTCTTTTGATTGTTTGTCTACTTGTTTCTGGTTGCATATATTTTCATACAGTAAAGTTGTTTCTAATAATTATTCAAACTGCAAAATTTTGCAGTTTCATCAGCTTGTTTCTAATAATTTTTAAAACTGCAAAATTATGCGGTTCCATCAAGTTATTTATAATAATTCTTAAAACTGCAAAATTATACAGTTTTGTCGCTATGAAATATGAACTGCATTTACATATTATACTGTTTCAATAAGAAATTTTCAACAACCTTCTCTACATTCCATAAAAATAAAAAACAAAACCAGACTGTTACAAAACAACTTCAATAAGTAAAGAACACATCAACAAACAAAAAACAATTCAACCAACTTTATTCATTACTTCCAAAATACCAAGTATCACATTTTTTATTATCATAATTCCTCAAATTCAAATACAAATCCAAAAGAATAGATTGTGGCCTCAAATAGCAGCCTTGTATGTCTTCTTATTGTGATTCCCATATTTCAAGCACCTTCCACACTTGATTTGCTTCACATTCTCACCCCTAGAAGGTATCCTCTTCTTCTTGTTCTGCCCGGGCTGCTTCTTCGTTATAGGAGGTTTGATAACCGAACTACTGGCACCATCAAAGTCAAATCTCTCACTTGAAGGCACTGGATAAACAGATTCCTTGTATGACTTTCTAAAACAATCTACATGAAAAAAAAGGATCAATGAAACCATACACATCTCTACCACTACTACGCAAAACATGCACAGCATGACAATAAGGAAAACCATTCAATTGCCATTCATGGCAAGAACAAGTCTATCTACCAATTTCAACATAAAAAGAAATAAAAGAATGAACCTCAAGCACAGTATCACTAGCAACAATCACATCCCAAGACTTAGCTAGCTCCAAAGAGTCCACTAACTTATTTTCCATAATTGGACACAATTTCGTAGTCCATCTTCTAGATTCAGCTCTTCTATCCGATAATTGAGTCATGATTTGAACCCTAATCATATCAACCATACAAGTAATAGGCAACTCACGGGCCCCACCAATCCAATTATTGTAAGACTCGGCAGCATTAGATGACATCTCACCATATCGTTTCCCTCTAAAAAATGCATTGGCCCACTTATCATTTTGCAAACCATCCAACATACTATCAACTCTACCATTCCCGGCAATACGCCTCAATTTTTCCATATAATGTTGGAAAGAAGCAATCGTTGGCGCATAAGCACATTTAACTAATATTTTCATCAAACACAGCTCATAGGTAGTACGAAGTCCCACCAATTTGTCAATCAAATTTCTCTTCAAATGATTCAAGCAATAAGCATGATGTGCATTGGGGAAAACCACCGAAAGAGCGTCTAGCAATCCATGTTGACGGTCCGACACAAAAGTCAATCTTCGGCCTGAACCAACAGCCTTTAACAACTGACTTAAGAACCACATCCAATTATCTTGATTTTCAGTGTCAACAATCGCAAAAGCCAAAGAAAATAGACCTACAAACAAAATCACATGAAAATTGCAAAAATTAGCAGACTCACAATACAATAACACACTGACAAACCAAACCTATACTAACTGCAAATAAATACATACCTTGATTACCATCCTTTGAGGTTGCTGCAAGCAAATGCCCCTTGTAACGCCCCTTCAAAAATGTACCATCAACAAACAACAACGGACGACAAAATTGAAAGCCATACAAACATCCATGAAATGCCACAAACAACCTCCCAAAACACCCACTACTTTCATCCACATCTAATTCAAACACACTTCCCTTATTCGTTCTCATAGCCGTCTCAAGGTACCATCGACGCTGGTCAAAAGAAGTTGCAAAATCACCAAACAACCCACCTCTTGCCTTATCAACTCTTAACCATGCAACCCCATAAGAAACATCTATGCCATATTGCTTCTTCAACTTTTTTTTTTAACTTCAATAGGACGAGTCAACGGATTATCACTAATATCATTTTGCACAATATCAGACACAAGTCTAGAACTAACCATTTTGCTACAAGATCTACGAGCAACAACCCCACAAGTATGCATATTATCCAACTTCATTATAAAAAAAACACCAGAATCCATCAACACCCTTTTATGCACAAACCATTTACAACCCGTAGACGACTTCATCACACATTCAGCGGTTACTCTTGTTGCATCGTTCTTCAAATAATTCACTGCAAAACCACACTCAACTGCATACTTAACCAATGCAATGCGGAACGCCGGCACTCCACCTTCAAATTCTTGACCAACACTATGTATAATTCTCTTCCAACTAGCAGACAACAAAACTCTCTGGTTCTGGATAAAAACTACGCAACAAACCACCAACATCATTACAATCATTCACAAAAGAACTCTCACAAGTTACTGAATCAATCATACAAGAATTACCATCGTCAACCTCCACCACTCTCTTATTCCCCACAATAACATCAACAATATGACAACCACTACCACCTACCATTGACAGCATATTCTCCAAATCATCATCACATTCAACAATACAATTAGAATATCCAGGAACAGAGAAAAACAAACAAAAGTTACCAACACTTAACTCCTTGAACTTTCCACATATTTTCTCAACAACTTCATCATAACTACATCCCTCACTAATCTTAATAGCAGCACAACAATTACTGTATTTGCACATTAACATGAAACACCCCTCCATATTACAAAATCACAAACCAACAAACAATTGTTCACAGATTCCAAACTACAAAATTATACAATTACAACATATCAATACCAACAGTGCATAATTCACAATTCCAAACTGCAAAATTATACACTTACAACATATCAGTATCAAAACACCAGAATTCAAAATTCCAAAATACAACTTCAAAACACATTACACTATACGACAAACAAAATCAACAAAATCAAAATCAAACAAACAAAATTTGCCAAACACAAACCACATATCACGCAAATTTGCTTATCTATATATACATACATATATGTATCGACAAATACAAACCACGTACACACACAAACATATATATATATATAAATACATATATATGTATATCTATGTATCGACAGATACATACATACACATACATATATCTATCACCAGATACACAGAGAGAGAGAGAGAGAGAGAGAGAGAGAGAGAGAGAACGTACGCAGATATCACCTGTACACAGAGATTCAGGTCGCACAATCAGATCCACCTCACAGCACAATGAGATCGACCACACAGCATAATGAGATCGCCACAACGAAGAGAAATCGAGATCGCAGAGACGAAGATTTGATTTCCTTTTTTTAAACGGAGCAAAAATTTGATTTTTCACATATATATATATATATAGATCTCAAAACAAAGGGTAATACAGTCATTTAAAAATACAAAAATAAAAAACGGGACCTCTGGGTATAAAACTTAAAAAACTGTGGACCTATTAATCTATTAAAAATAAATTGGGATTAGAAGAGAAATAGATCCCCTACATAGGACTACATGGTAATTTTCCCTTTATTTTATATGTTAATATCCAAATTAGGTCCAGTCCGAAGGCTATTATCTATATTTTTAAGCCCATGATGAGATTCTAGACTTTAGAAATATGGCATGAATCGGCCCAAGTCCACCATGTTAACCGATTAATGTCAATCAATGACCTTCAATGACTGTAAAAGAATTTTATGGTTCCAAAATTTGTCCTTAAAAATAAAAATTTTGTTATAAAAAATATTTAAAAACTAATTTATGCCTCACTAAAGGGTCATGTCAAAATGTCGAAAAAGACTTTTAGTGACAAAATTATAAAAATATGACTAATAAAACATTGGCAAAAAAAATATAAAAATAAATTTATAGACGAAAATATTGATCCAAAAGAATAGTAATTTATCACATTGTGTTACGATTCAATGTAGACCATTTTGTTTTAAAACAACCCCAAAAATAATATCTATTTACTAAAATTGCATTATCACATCATTTTTGTAATTTTTTTTTTTTTTTTTTTTGTATGAATAGCATTTTCCTATTACTAAATGTCAAATTTCATTATTAATAAGTTTAGACTTGTCTAATTTTGGATGCAAGTCGTGCTTAGTCCGTTGGAATTCACCGCATCAATGTGAGTAATTTAGTTTTAAGGTACTGAGTTATTAGTTTGAATTCTTTTTTCTAGTATATGGGGGGAATATATTAGTTTTTTCTTTTCTTTTTTTTTTTTTTTTGAACGAGCGGAATATATTAGCTTAATCTGCATATATTGCTTGTTGGAAATAGTTATAAAATTTTAGTTAAAATCTGAATTTTTTCATAAGTTTGGTCTAATTTTTAGGTGAGCCCCGTGCATCGATTTATACGGGTCAAAGTGATAACGCGTTCTATACCGCGTTGTGATTCACATGGTATATTTGGTTGCTCAAAACCATTACCGAGTGAATGGGAAATTGAAGCCAAAGTATGCTCCATGGAAATGGAGTTTTGGTGGAAATTCCTTAAAGGTTTGAATAAGGCTTGTCCCATATTGATTTGCTGGGAGGCTTGGAGAGGGTTTATAAGGCATGGGTTTGGTACTTAGGGTGTGGGGTACCCAAGTGTTTTTAGAGGGAGAGATTATGGGCAAAATGGGCTAAACCCATTGGACCCAAAAATCACCACATGCGCGCGCCGTCGCCGTCCGGTTGGGCGGGTTGGACTTGGGCTTGTTCAGCCCAATACTAATATTTTTGGGCCAAAAACATTTGAAATAAACTGGTTTGGATTTACTGTTCATCCAAACAGGGCCATTCCCCTTTTTAAACTGATTTGGATTTATTGTTCATCCAAACAGGGCCCTTTCCGTTTTTGAACCCAACAGCTTTAAATCTGTTTGAATTTCAAACCAAACTGTGCCTAAACAGTATGTATCTGTTTAATTCAAATTGAACAGGTACAGTACCTGTTCAATTCAAAACCAAGAGCCACCTTTACATCTATAAATAGACTAAGCCTCCCATTTGGATTTTTCACTCCAATTTTTGTATTCTATCATCTGCTTTAAATCTTTACATTTTGCTGCATTTTATTTCTGAAAGAAAGAGTGTAAACACTTAGTGTGTTCGACGAACGATTAAATTGTAGTGCTGCTTTTATTCGTTGATAAGATCATTTTATCTTGGGAGATAGACGTCTAAATTCTGAAAGCACCATGGAGAGGACAAATCTGTCTTAAGGACACAGTATTAAACACTGGACTTGATCAGAAAAGTTATTCAAAGAAATTAACCAAGTAAGTTGTTTAATTTTATTCTGTTTTTATTTGTTTATTTAATCATATTTTAATTTTGTTTTTGTAACAAAATAAAATTTGTTATTTATTTATTATTTCGAGTTTGATTTTTGTAATCAAACAAATTCTCTTCTTTTCTTTATTTTTTTAAATTCTAGTTGTTGTTTTGTACACAATAGAATTAAATCTTTTAAATACAGTGAAGATTGTGCCAACAATGCTAACTAAAACTCAATTGGTTTAAATCTATTCTCTGTATTATTAGTTGAAATGTGCCGCATGGTTGAGAGGGTTAACGTCATTGAGGATAATTCAACCATGTTCGATCAGCTACACATTCATAACGTTAAACTAATTGTTTTCATAATGGACGCTATAATATTTACACCTCAGACCAACCAAGTCTTAGTGCTTTCCATAAACGTATGGGAGAGCTAGCTTAAGTTTGCCACTCCAGAACTGTGTTAAGTTTTGATAGAAGTTTCCTCAAGCAGTCTAGTACTGCTATTTTACATTGATTTGGTAGAACAGATTACAGAATATGCCTGAAAGAGCTGCTTGTTTTTATTTTTTATTTTTAATAAGAATATAGCTTTAGTCAAATCAGTATCCTAAAATAATGATCCTCTAGTTTCTTTTGGAGAAATTTCACCAGCCTGTTCCTTAAAATCTTAGGTAGCTGAACTGGTTTGAACTTTTAATCTCATATAGGTATGTAGCTCCTGTATCAAAATTTATTGCATTCTTGTGAAGAGCTTTGTAAATCTTTTGGATAATTATTGATTAGTAGAGGGATCTTCTTTCCTGAATACACTATTCAATACTAACAAATGTCGGCTACAATTGGTACGTGACTTAAGGTGTTGTTTGGCAAGTTAGTTTGTTGTTAAAATAGTCACAAAAAATAAAATAGGCTATTTTATTCACAAAAAACAAAAATCACATCTAATCCATAATCATTATACTCTTTTCTCACAAAAAAAGTAAAAAAGTCAAAAAGTTAAAAAGCCGTTCCCAAACTAAACTTTTTAACTCAGGTTAAAATAGCAAAAAAAAGTCAAAAAGCCAACACACTTTCCAAACGGAGGCTTAGCTATCTAACCTAGTTAATATTTGTTATGTTAATGGCACTATAACAAAACTAACTATTTACGGCATCATGTTTATGGCATGCATTAAATGTATGTCATAGTTAGTATATTCTACGAAATTTTTTTTTGTGTGCAGGTCGTTAATGTTTTGCCAATAATAGTATACATATCATGTAAGTCGTTGATTCATATATTTATAATATGCAAAAGTTTTCCGTAAAAATATATATTTTTACGACTTACAAAAATATGTCATAAAATATTATTACTTTACACGACATGCTAATGAATGCCGTGAAAACTTCTATAAAAAAAAAAATCAATCCGATTTTTTCATGACATGCAAAAGTATGCCGTAAAAAATTTATATTTTCACTGCATACAAAAATATGTTATAAACTATTTGCACTTAAGACAACATACATTTCATGTCGTAAAATATTTAATTTTATATTTTTTTGAATTTAGTATTTTTTTTAGAAAATTAAAAAATATTTTCCTTCTAAGTATATGTAAATTATTTGAATTTAAAAAGTAATATATATATATATATTTAAAAACTTACACCACATTCCCTCTCATTCTAGATCCATACATGTTTTTGTCCCAAACCTTCTTATTCTCTAGAAAAATTATATTTTAATTATAAATAAAAAAAATTCTAAATGTTCTAAAATATTTATAAATTTCTAGTACATATGAGAAATTTTTATTTTTTTTCCCAATAAACTAGATATTCTAGTTACAAACTAGATTTTTTTAATACAAAAATAATTTATATACTTTCACGGCTTGTAAAAATATGCCGTGAAATATTTATACTTAAGATGACATGCATTTTACGTTATAATATATCATAATTTTACATGGAATGCATTAGTATGTTGTGAAAATTCTTTCTAGAAATTTAAAATATATATATATATATATTCATTCTCAAAATGTCATAATCTTATAAATCGATAAGTGTTTTTTTAAATTTTTTTTACCAAATTATATTTTAATTATAAATAATAATAAAAAAAAACAATTCTAGATGTTCTTAGATATTTATAAATTTCTAGTAGATATGGCAATTTTTTTATTTATTTATAAAATCTAGTAGATATTCTATTTATAATGTACAATTTTGTAATACAAAAATAATTTATAAACTTATACTTAAAATCTTTTTGTCTAAAATTTTTTACATCAATTTTTATTTACTTATTAATATTGTTAAAGTTACACATTCTTTTACTTTCCAGTGTTTTTTTATTTATTAATATTGTTACTTATTAGTATTGTTAAAGTTATTTTGTGTGTTTGGTTTGAGTTTTTTGAATTAAATTTTTTGAAAATTGAGTTTTTTATTTTTCTTATTTTTTTGTTTTTAGTGAATATTTTTAAAATTTTAAGCGTTTTTTTAAAAACTTTTTTAGATGTACCTTACTTAGATGTATCTAAAAAGTAAAAAAATTTGTGAAAAAATATTTTTTAAAATTAATAAATAAATAAAAATACAAAAATTATACTAAATTCTCGTATTTTTTTTATTTTTGGTATTTAGTGAATTTTTAAAAGATTTTTTTACAAAAGTTATACTTTTTATGTGTATTTATGTTAGGTATGTCTAAAAATTAAAAAAATTCAATAAAAATAATAAAAAACACAAAAAATAAGAAAATAAAATTTTCTAAAAATTATTTTTGAGAAAATGAAACCAAGCAAAGCGATTGATATTCTTTTACCTTCCAGAATTTTTACTTGTTAATATTGTTAAAGTTGCACATTCTTTTACCTTCCTAGAGAAAGAGAGAGAGGTCCGATTGATTTTCACGACTTCAAAGGCCTAATTTTTTGAAACATTCATGGCTCATCATCATCGTCATCGCCATCGCCTTCACTCTCGTCCCAATCTCATTATTCCTTCCCTTCATCGTTCTCCACAACAATCTATATATATATATATATATATTTAATTTTTCATTTGGATAGTGTTATTATGTAATTTAATTGATCTATTGATGAGCTTATGTGTCTATCTTGACATAGGTGGGCCTATAGGAGCTTTTGGCCCATTACTCAGAACCCAATACATAATTCAAACACTAAAACCCAACATTGCTGAAGCTTAACATGCCATTAAGGGCCAATAACATATAAATACGTGGCAAATGAAGAACCAACCACATCAGCAGACAAAGATCATGCAAAGTTATTGCACCATACATCAGCCATTAATGAGTTTCCCTGCGGCATTTATTGCGATAACCCTTCACGTCAGAACAGAATAGCCTCACCATGAACAAGGCAAACTAGGACATAGACTTTTGGCCAACATGATGGCTTGGAGTGGACAAGGAAATGATGAGTAATGGATATAAACAGGCTCTTAAGACAAAGAAAAGGTTAAGTTCTCTATCTCTGTTTTTCACTACATCTCCACCATCCACCCCTCTCTAACTTGTTCGTCGGAGGGTTCACTGGGGGACTCTCCATTCCCTGTTGAACTCTTGTGCAGGTCCCTCCGAGGGTTTGGTATCTCCGGCATCAGTTTGGGAAACGTGGATCAAACCGACCCAATCCGTCTGGAATACCCCGTAACATCAGTTGGCGCTGTCTGGAATACCTTTTTGCTCCATGCGCCAATTGTGCTCATTGCCGCCAGAGACCCCGATAACCCCTACCTGCCACCCACCAAAGTGGATGGTCACAACTAGATTCATGGCTTCTCACCACAATGTTGCTGACCACCAAGCCGACCCCTCTAACCCAAACAACCCACCGCAGTACTTCACCGAGCTCACCAACAACATTAACCACCTAGCCGAACAAAACCAAGCCCTGATTAATGCTCTACTCCAAAGAAACCTTTCTATACCTCCTCCACCACCTCAAGACATCCCACCGAACCAAGAACGAGCCCCGAGCCATCCTATCCAACAGTCCCACTCATCCAACTTGGAAGGCTTACGACCCCCTCCTCCAAATATGAACCCACCACCTCGGGCCCCACATCCATCGGTCCGGGCACCCACCCCCGAGGGAGAGGCCAGCAGTGTCCAGCCTCTATTGTATTCCGGTGGTGACAATGTTCCTCTCTGGGATGCGGAACTTCGCACCATGAAACTCCAGCTTCAAGGAGTCATGCAAAACATACAGGATAAGCCATCTACCACAGCCAACTCACCGTTTGTTGCCTCCATCAGGGACAAACCCTTGCCTCCTAAGTTCAAAATGCCCTTACTCGACTCTTTCAACAGCACAACGGACCCGATCGACCATTTGGAAACTTACAGGACCCTCATGGTCCTCCATGCATTCCCTGACGAGATCATGTGTCGGGCATTCCTCGTAACGCTTAAGGGGTCGGCTCGACTCTAGTTTAGTCAACTGCCAACAGACTCTGTCTCTACTTTCCAGCACCTAAGCGACTCCTTTCTCAACCATTTCATTGGTGCCCAGCGACAGCGGCGTCCGGCAACCCAACTCCTCAACATCCGTCAGACCGAGGGGGAGTCGCTGCGCAGTTTCGTCACCCACTTCAACACCGAACCCCTGCAAGTAGCGAAAAACGATGACAAGGTCATTCTCACAGCTTTCATGGCCGGTCTACGATCATTTGATTTCCTTTTCTCCCTCTCCAAAAACCCCCCAACCTCCATGGCAACCCTACTTTCCAAAGCCCATACATGAACGCCGAAGACTCCCTAGCCGCCCGACAAGACCCTACAACTAAAAACCCAACCCCCAAAGAGAAGAGAAAGGACTTTGAAATCAGAAACACCCCATACACTCACCAAACACCTTAGTATACTGACTGACCTGCCCAAGCCGACTGGCCAGCACCTACCCGACCGCCCGGCCGATTCGAACAATACACACCCCTCAATTCCCCTATGGAACAAGTCCTGAACCAGGTCCAATGAGATTATCCCCTAAAATGGCCCCAATCGTCAGTCTCCTTCTAACTGGCGAGACCAGTCCAAATACTGCCGCTTTCATCAGGACCACGGCCATAATACCGAGGAGTGTGTTAACCTCAAAGACCAGGTCAAGAGCTTGATACGCCAGGGACGTCTCAGTCGGTTCACAGCAGCCCACCCTCAGCAAAGGCAAAGGACTGAACCTACCAGAAACAACCATCGGTGCACCCCTCCTCGACAGCTCGCACAACCTAACCAAAGTCATGATAGGCCCCCTCGGCAACCTCGGGCCCAAGGCAACCCTACCCCTCCGGTGGGAGAGATCAGAGTTATTGCTGGCGGGCTTACTTGTGGAGGACCATCCCGCTCGGCTCAACGGGCAAAACTCAAAAAGATAAGGTAGGGCTCAGATAAAGAAGTTGCCACATTGGACCGCCCTTCCAAACACCCCAAGCAATGGATGGAGCCCATCACCTTTACGGAGGTCGACTGCACAGGCATCCGTTACCCTCATGACGACCCCCTCGTCATCTCTGCCCTCCTTTCCAATTACAAAGTCAGACGAGTTCTCGTCGACAACGGCAGCTCTTCAGACATTATCTTCTTAAACGCCTACCGCTAGCTCAAGGTCGGGGAAGAAAGTTTGTCCCCTCTCCAAACCCCACTGGTTGGCTTCACTGGGGACCGAGTGACCTCCATAGTCTCCATCGATCTTTCTATCACCATTGGAGAATCTCCGCGGCAGACCACAAAGTTGCTCACTTTTCTCGTCGTCGACTGTCCCTCTACTTACAACATTATCCTCGGTCGCACCGCCCTAAATGCTTTTCAAGCTGTCACATCCACTTTCCACCGAGTCATAAAATTTCCTACCAACCTTGGGGTCGGCACTGTGATGAGAGAACAGACCTTTGCCAGAGAATGTTACGTCGCTTCACTTAAAGAGGTTAAGCTGAATGAGGCAATGATCATTGAAGGACTCGACGTCAGAGACGAAGACAAGCTGGTCAGAGAGGAACCAGTGGAAAAGTTTGTCGAGGTCCTCATCGACCCTACAAACCCGACAAAAACTGCCAAGATCGGCAGCCAACTCTCCTTCCCGGCCAAGGCCAACCTTACAGGCCTCCTGATTGAGCACACGACGTATTTGCCTAGACCTACTCCGACATACCGGGGTACTGACCCCTCCTTCATCACTCATCGTCTCAGCATTGAGCCCCATTTTCGATCCTTCCGCCAGAAGCAGCGTATCTTTCACCCAGAACGCAATACCCTTATTGCTTCTGAAGTAGATAAGCTCCTTAAGGCATAGTTTATCAAAAACGTGGACTACCCCAGATGGCTGTCAAATGTGATCCTGGTCCGTAAAAACAACGATAAATGGCGACTCTGTGTCGACTACTCCGACCTCAACCGAGCTTGCTCCAAAGATAGTTACCCCCTTCCTCGCATAGATCTACTTGTCGATGCCACGGCCAGACATTAAATGCTTAGCTTCATGATGCTTTCTCTGGCTACAATCAAATTCTGATGCACCCATCGAACCAGGAACACACCTCCTTCATCACCGACCGGGGAACTTACCACTATCGTGTCA
Source organism: Camellia lanceoleosa (assembly GCA_025200525.1). NCBI lineage: Eukaryota > Viridiplantae > Streptophyta > Magnoliopsida > Ericales > Theaceae > Camellia > Camellia lanceoleosa. The sequence goes on along the minus strand of CM045768.1, from coordinate 38,377,794 downwards.
TGCCATTCAGGCTGAAAAACGTTGGAGCAACTTACCAACAGTTAGTCAATGCCGTTTTTCATCATCAGATAGGTCGGAACATAGAAGTGTACGTTAACGACATGCTCGTCAAGAGCAAACTCTCCTCTAATCATCTGGCAGACTTGCGGGAGACCTTCGACACTCTGCGTAAGTATCAAATGAAGTTGAATCCAGAGAAATACGCCTTCGGTGTCGGATCTGGGAAATTCCTGGGTTTCATGGTTAGTCAACGGGGTATCGATGCTAACCCCGAAAAGATCAAGGCTCTGATAGAGATGCAATGACCCAGAACAGTTAGAGAGGTTCAAAGGCTTACAGGCAGAGTCGCCACCCTCAACCGTTTTATCTCCCGCGCAACAGACAAATGTCTTTCCTTTTTCAAAGTCCTTCGACAGGCCTTTGCGTGGATGGCTGAATACGAATAAGCCTTTCAGCAATTGAAGCAGTGCATGGCTAACCCCTCCCCCACTTTCTCAGGCAATCACGGTGAGCCCCTTTTTCTATAATTAGTCGTATCGAACACCGCAGTCAGCGCAGCACTCATCAGGGAGGACGACTCTGTCCAGCGTCCGGTCTACTACATCAGTTGAGCTCTTAGGGGTGCAGAACAGAACTACCCACTGCTTGGAAAGATGGCTCTGGCCTTGGTCATAGCCTAAAGAAAACTCTGACCTTATTTCCAGGCCCACCCCATTGTCGTCTTTACTGACCAACCTTCAAAGATGATAATGCAACAACCAAAGTTATCCAGCCGACTTATGCAATGGTCAGTCAAGCTCAGCCAATTTGATATCTCCTACAGACCTCGAACAGCCATCAAAGGACAGGCTGTCGCTGACTTTATCCTGGAATTCACTAATCTCACTCCAGCCACGGCCCCTCTGCCCCAACAATTCAACACTAAGGCAGAGGACCCCCACTCTTGTACCCTCAATGTCGATGGATCATCCCGCAAAGAAGGCAGTGGGGCTAGTCTCATCCTCACAGTCCCCAAGGTGGTCATTTCAAGTGCACTCTCCGTTTCTTGTTCTACGCAAGCAATAATGAGGTTAAATATGAGGCATTGATAGCAGGTCTCCACCTAGCCAGAGACATCGGCGTAAGCCATATCCGGGTGTTTAGCGACTCCCAACTCATCGTTGAACAAATTACAGGAGAATTCGAAGCCAAGGAAGACACAATGAGGGCTTAGAAAGATATTGCACTCCCCCTTGTTCACCTCTTCAACACTTTCTACATCAAGCAATCCCTCGGGCGGAAAACTCCAAGGTAGATGAAATGGCTTAATTAGCTTCTGCAGACCAGTCAGACCTCAGCCATGGTGTCCGCCTTGAATACCTGGCCCACCCTACCATTTCCCCAAACTAGCAGCAAGTCCACTTCCTCTAAAATGAACCTATTCCATGGGCGGCCGACATCCTTCTATTTTTGACAAAAGGAGAATTGCCAGACGACAAACAGCAGGCCGCCAAAGTTAGGGCCCGGTCGTCCAACTACATTCTTATCAATGACCTCTTGTACAAACGTGGCTTTTCGCGCCCATACCTGAGATGTCTCAATCTTGCTCAAGCGACCTACGTGATGTGGGAAGTTCACGAGGGTGTATGTAGTAATCATTCGGGTGCCAGGTCATTAGCCTATAAAATACTTCGCGCCGGTTACTTCTGGCCTACTCTCCACCAAGATGCCATTGAATTTGTGCGTAAATGTGATAAGTGCCATCACTTTGCCAACATCCCTCACGCTCCTCCTACAGAACTGATCACGCTTGGCAGTCCCTACCCATTTGCCAAATGGGAGATCGACCTAGTCAGCCCCTTGCCCACCGGTCGAGGCCAAACCAAGTTTGCAATCGTCGCCATTGATTAATTCACTAAATGGGTGGAGGCAGAACCCCTCGCCACAATTACCGAGCGAAACACAACCAGATTCATCTAGCAATCGATTGTATGTCGATTTAGCATCCCTCAAGACATCGTCTCCAACAACGGCAAGCAATTCGACAATGCCAAATTCAGGAAGTTCTGTGCAGAACTTCAAATCCAGCCATGTTTCTCTTCTCTAGGTCATCCCCAAGCCAATGGCCAAGTTGAGGTCACCAACTGTTCTCTTTTAAAGATCATCAAAACTAAGTTAGAAGCCACTAAGGGACTCTGGGCTGAGGAATTACCAAACGTACTCTGGGCCTATTGCATTACAGCCCGAACCCCCACTGGGAAGACCCCTTTCCGCTTAATATATGGTGCTGAGGTGGTCATCCTAGTGGAAATTGGCCTGCCAACCCCAAGGGTTTTACACCCGAGCCCAAAACAAACCGAAGAATTGCATCGAGCCGACTTAGATCTGATCGAAGAGCTCCGAAAGTCCTCTGCTGTTAGACGAGCCTCATATCAACAGAAAATGGGCATGCACTACAACCGCAAAGTCCAACTGAGGGAATTCGATGTGGGGGACCTAGTTTTGCACAAAGCCACTCTTGCCACCAAAAATCCGGTCGATGGCAAGCTTACAGCCAAGTGGGAAGGACCTTACATCGTTAAGGCCAGGCCTCGACCGAGCACTTACCGACTTCAGGACATGGAAGGTTGAGACCTCTCACACCCGTGGAATGCCGAGCACTTGAAGCGTTATTTTTAGTAAAATGCCATGTTCCCTTTCTGTATTAATCAATTGTTGTATGTTCTTTTTTGACAATCTACACACGTGTTTGCTTTTATACTTTTCACACATGGTGTAAATTTGTGCTCAATGGGCTACACCTTAAATGACAACGATCTCATACCTCAGTTATCTGCATGGTATTTCAATAACGCCTTACTAAATTAAGTTACTTAAGGGCCTCACCAGACCGAAGTTACTTAAAGCTCACTGACCGAAAGCATGAAGGGCTCAGCTAGACTAAGTTACTTATAGCTTAGTGGCTATACTCAATTAAAAATCCAGGTCCTTAATTTTACATCTCTTAACATTCTTTACACTTTTTACTTTTCATTTTTAATTTAGTTACAATCCATACGCCTAGTCGCCCAAACCAATCTCTCATTTCTCAACACTTTTACACCATGATTTAAAGTTTCACACTTAAAGGCTTTTACATTTCAACATTTTCATTGTTAACATTCTTTGCATCATGGTTTTCTCCCAAGTTAGACTGGTTTCCCACTTCTCACCTTTTACCACGATTTATGCACAAGTCATATTCTCATGCCCATTCTCATTATTCTCAAATCAACAAGAAATAAAGACAATAGTACAAAAAGCACAACTCATTATTTTATTTGCAAACTTACACATTGTTCACTACAGAAATTACACAAAAAAAAAAAAAAAACAACAACAAAAACAACAAAAATTTTATTTACAAACCACAACACGCAAAACACAAAAATTTTACATCAATCACTTGTCCTCGCTAGAGACTAGGTCCTCCTCTTCGATCCCCTCATCCAGGGAGGTTTGGGCAACGTCGTCTTCATCAATTTTCACTTGGCTAAAGTCCAAGTCTGGGAACAGCTCTTTCACTTTGCATTTGAAGGTCTTCCAGTTGCTGTCCCAGAACTAAGCCATTTCATGCTTGTAGAAGTCTGACCGCTGGAAGCTCTGGATCACTTCCTCTTCACTCCTACTTCCAGCGGCCATTCCCGACGGCCCAGCCCCCCCATCCCCGTCCCCCTCCATCGCCATGCTCTTGGCGACTGCAGCATCGACGGCTATCTGAAAGTCAGCAGACTCTTTGAATTGTTCCACCGCTGCCTTGCACAGGTCAAGATACCCTGCCCTCTTAGCCGCCAGTCTAGCCTGCTCGTCTGCCAGCACCTTCTCCAACTCCGCGATCTTCTGATCTGCTTCTTCTTTTTCCTTGATTGACTGAGCACGTAGATCTTCATTACAGACCATGGCCTCATCCCACCTTTCGTTGGCAACGGTGTAGGCTTTCTGGGCCTCCTTAAGATTCTTCTGCTTGCTAGCCAACTGGAACTTGAGCGATACCACCTTGCGGCGTTTCGTCTCCAGCTCTAACTTGGTTGCAAGTAACTCAGCATTAGCACGGTCTGCTAAATAGCCTTGCATCATCGCCAACACTTCCATCTTCTTGGCCTTCTGGGCATGCTCTAGCCCCCTAGCATACGCACTCCGCGCGGCTTTTCTCCAGCCCCCAGTTTCCATCCTCAAACTTTCCAGCTGGGCCTTCACCTCCTCCAGCTTTGTCTTCAGTGGCTCGACCTCCCCTTTTGCGCGCGCTGCCTTGCTCAACAAGGCTCCTGCCAAAGTCGTCGCCTCTATCTAGGCCGAGCAAAGCCCCCTTAGCAGTTCGGCCTCTGTAAAACTCGCCATCAAGCGCACTACCGTGTCCTCCACTATGCCCAAGAGCCGATCTGCGGCAGTCCTGGCTTCGCCCCTTTCTCCTCCTAATCGACCGAACACCGCTCGGACATGGTATATGGCAGTCTTCAACCTGGCCTCCCCTGCTTCTCCTTGAGGTACAGAGCCCCCCTTGGTCGATTGCTCCTTCCCCTGTTCAGACCCAGCCGCGCCACTCTCCACTTGGGTGCCAGGGCCCATGCCATTCCCCACCCCATCCCTTGTTTCCTCCAGCTCTACCTCTGGGGTGACTTCCACCATCCCCTCCTTCATCTTTTTCAACGTTGGCCCCTCCTCACCTTTGTCCACCCTCTTCTTCTTCTTCCTCTTTAACACAGCCTCCACCTCCTTGTTGCCTCTTTCCTTCAATGGATCCACTGGGGGCGGTAGTGGCTCAAAAACGCCCAAGTACTTTTCTTCTAGCAGCTTGGGGCGCGGTCGGATTCTTTCTCTCGCGATCGGTTTCGGCGGACGAACTAACTGTGACTCTTTGTATTTATCAGTCTTAGCAAAGATCGTCCTATCCTCCACCTCTTATGCCTTCCTTCTCACCTCCAATTCTACTGGCGCGAGGTCCCCCCCCCCCCGGTCGGCTGCGGTCCCAGCCCCGAGGCAAATAAGGCAGAGGGTTGAACGAGGTCGTCCCACTTGACGCCTTCCTTCTCCCTCCACACCTTCACCTTCTTCACCCTCTCTTCTGCCGCTACCTCCAACCTTGGCTCCACCGACTTGGTTGGCACTCTCCACACTGTGCGCACTCCCACTCCCGCATTTACTGACACGTAGAACCACCGTGGCCTCCACTCCTTCACTAACGACGGCAACCCCGCCACTAGACCATTACCAACTACTGCCTGTAAGGTCACCCAAGTTTCTTGTTGGCTTGAAGCCTTGTAGCAAGCACAAAACTCATCCACTGTCATCGTAACTCCCTCGTTCGCCCGTGGCCGCGCACTCGTACAGGCCAATAATATTTTCCATGCATTTGGCATTAGCTGACCTGGCGCCACCTCCAACCGGTTTAGCACATCCACTACTATCTGCAGGAGCGGCAACCTCAACCCCTCCTTCAACGCCTCTTCGTAGAGGGCAGACTCCCCCGATCAGGCGTCGGATGGCCTCTCCTTCGATGTCAGCAACTTTAACTCTACTTCCGCGGGAATCTGATACTTCTTGCGTATACCCTCAAACTCCTCCGTAGTAAAGGTCGATTTGTCGTCCTTCGTGTGCCAGTGATTTGGCTCTACCTGACTGATTGGCTTCGCAACTGCTATCAGTGTGGATGAGCAGGGTCACCCCGCCGGCTCCCCCTCACTCCCTACTCGCTTCTCCACCCTGTATTGCTCTGCCAGCTCCTCTGCGTCGTCGTCCCCCAATGAATCCAATCTCATGGTGGGCACATCATCTTGAGCCATCTCTCCTATATGCTTGCGTATAGCTTCAGACGCTGGTATAAGGAAGTTTGCAAAGTGTTGCAAAGGTGTATTACTCGACACAAACGAGTTTACTTCTGGGGCGTTCTAGTTTTTTGCAATAAGATAGGTAAAGCAGATAACCCTAAATGCCCAAGGCTTCCATGTATTCCAAGGGTCAAGATTAACTTTTTCCAGTTTGAAAATTTTCAAATATTTTCCCAAAATCGCCTTTTCAACGCCCTCTATTAACCTATCCTTTCGTTTTTTGCCCAACGCCTAATCTACCCAATGTACGAGATTCTGCCATGTGTACGGCCACAATCCACCGCCCCCTTCTCCTACCCCGTCTATTCCACTTCACATCACCACGTGCCTCGCCGCTCCTCGAGCCCCGCGTACCGACACTCCCTCTTCTCACTTGGCCACCCATTACGGTCGGTCCTCCTCTCAGTCGCCCTTCTCACTCGGCCACCCCTCGCGGTCAGCCCTCCTCTCAATCGCCCTTCTCACTCAGCCACCCCTCGCGGTCGGCCCTCCTCTCAGTCGACCTTCTCAGTCGGCCACCCCTCGCGGTCGGTCCTCTCTCTGACGACCTCTCACAACCCCTGTTTTCTTCCTTATTTCCTTTGTTGGACTAAACCTGCACTTGGGAATAGGGGACTACTGACATAGGTGGGCCTATAGAAGCTTTTGGCCTATTACTCAGAACCCAATACATAATTCAAACACTAAAGCCCAACACTGCTGAAGCTCAACGTGGCATTAAGGGCCAATGACATCTAAACACGTGGCAAATGAAGAACCAGCCACATCAGCAGACAAAGATCCTACAAAGTTATTGCACCACACATCAGCCATTAATGAGTTTCCTTGCGGCATTTATTGCGATAACCCTTCACGTTGGAAACTCATTAGGACATAGACTTTGGAAACAGCCTTCACGTTGGAAACAGTCTCACCATGAACAAAGCAAGCTAGGACATAGACTTTTGGCCAACATGACGACTCGGAGTGGACAAGGAAATGATGAGCAAAGGATATAAGCAGGCTTCTAAGACAAAGAAAAGGTTAAGTTCTCTATCTCTGTTTTTCCACTACATCTCCACCATCCACGCCTCTCTAACTTGTTCGTCAGAGGGTTCACTGGGGGATTCCCCATTCCCTGTTAAACTCTTGTGCAGGTCCCTCCGAGGGTTTGGTCTCTCGGGCATCAATTTGGGAAGTATGGATCAAACCGACCCGATCTGTCTGGAATACCCCGCAACATCATATCTTAAGCTCATGGTTTATTAGCAATTGATTTTTCTCAATTTTTGTATATAATAGTTTATCAATTTCATGTGTGTATTCAACGTGATTGTAGACACCCCGTTGTTGACCGCCCTTAAGACTTGGGCACTACTAATGGTTTACTCGGTGATGAAGGTGCGCAGGGCAAAGGTTCAGTTTCTTCGGCAAGGAGAGAGTCAAATCTCAACTTCATACCCCTTTTGGACCAAAACAATCTTGATCAAAAGATTTTAGACCTTGAAACCCTCTCTTTCAAAATGTTTTGAAAATAAAGTTCCTTCGATGTTCCGACGCTCGCATTTCGTTAAATGTTGCGCTTTTCGGTAAACCGAATAAGGACAAAGTAGAAATGAATGAAAGAGATGAAATCTTTGAAAAATATTTCAAAATACTTTGTTTAGGGGTTTGGAGTTGAAGAAAAGAGGAAAGGAGAGAAGAAAACTAGTTTGGGAGAAGTTCGGCATGAATTTGGGTAGGACCAAAACTGCGCAGCTTCACCAAAACAAGCATAACGTTTTGGACAGTTAGAATTTTGCTGCAAGACTGGTCCCATTGGAAAGCTAACTTCCGGGGCTTCAATTTGGACACAAGAATAACCTAAAAAGGAGTCCAGATAAAGGAGTTATGGCCATTTGAAGTTGGACCTGAAAAGTAGAATTTTCCTACCGACCAAGAAAACTAGCTGGCCGACCAGAAAAGGTGGCTGGCCGACCACTTCCTCCTGAAAAAGTGGTTGGCCGACCAGAAAAAGTGGTCAGATGACCAAAAAAGTGGTCTACAGGTCCCAAACTCAGATATTTATCTTCCAGATGTTCCATAGACAGATATTTTCGAGCCAACTCTCATTTTTTGCTATATATGAGGGTATATCTCTCATTTTCAAGGGACAATCTTCTTCGAGAAGCTTGGGAGCTTCTCACTCTAAAAATTCTCTCTCTCTCTACAACTTCTAGGACTGAATCTCTGCCCCTCTCTCTATATACTCCACTCCCTTGCCCATTTTGTTCATAGAAGTGCTTGAAAGTGAAGAAATGCTTCTAGTTTGCCTAGGCATCCTTCATCAAAGTTAACCACCATTGGGTTGAGGTTCTTTGAGGATCATTTTGAGCTTCAAAAGCTGGTATTGGCTCAGATTTTGGGCTGGTTTTGCAGTGCTTCAAGGGTAACACACTTTTTCCCTCTTTCAAGCTTTATTTTGATCCATCTCTTAGCCTAGTTTGAAAGCATATTTAGGCTTTGTCATAAACTGAAAAAAGTCTTTTTTTTTGAGCTTCTAAACATGTTTGTTTAAGACTATTTTTCTGTTGGGAGTCATCTACCCCCTTGTATGCTGCATTTCCTCTTGTTTTGAGCTATGCATTAGAGCATTTGTGTTGGCCTCAGTTTGGCCTTTTGGCCACTGAAATCCTGTGGATTTTTAGCAACTAAAATGTGTCTTTGAGCTTCAAAATCAGAGAGGGGTGACCCTCTCACCCCTTGTTCTCTTTACTAGCTTTGTTGGCCTTCCAAAGGAGCTCCATTTTGCATGTTTTGAAGTCATGTTTCAGGCCCTATTTGGTGAGTTTTAAGGTCTGCATAAGCTCTGTCCAAAGCCCTTTTGGCCATTTTGAATGTCTATTATCCATGTGTAGAACAATCCTATTCAAGGCCTTTCAAAGGAGTTTTCACTTGCATGCTTCCTAGACTAATTTCAGGGCCTTTTTGGTGGGTTTTAGGGCTGTCATAACCTCTTTCCAAATGTGGTTTTGGCCATGTCTTAAACTGATATTGTGCGTCTTTTGGATTGCCCTAGCTCTGTTTTTAGGCCTCATGATTGAATGATGTTTGTTTTGCATGCTTGTAGTTCAATACCCATGCTTAACTTTGAGTTTTAAGGTTCATTCCATGCATATACTGAGGTGTGTTCATGTTTTGGGCCCATTATACATCATATTTCAAAGCTTGTATGAATTCCATATTGCCATGTTTTCTACTCCTTAAGTGTGCTTGAGAGTTGTCCATGAATGCCTTGTTTTCGGACCATTGAGTGAGCTCCATTTCCTTGCATGTTGAGCCACCATTACTGTTTCAGACCTGCCTAGGGTATGTTTGGGGTTGGTTTTTCCATTTGTGCATCGTTTTGGGTACCTCTAGTGTAACGCACTTCACTAGTTTCGGTACCCGAGCCATCTGGCTTGCATTGTGTGACATACTTGCATGTTCCGGCACCATATTTTATGCCATTTCAGAGCTGTATCATGTGCCATCCTATACCATATTTCATTCCTTGCCATGCTTTGTTAGAGTTGCATGTTGAGCCTTAAGATCGGTTCTTTGCATTCGTGCATGTTTGCTTGTATTTCGATTGTCTCATTTTCATCATATGGCCACTGATGTGAGTGTGGCTGAGGTCCACTCATATTGGTGTAAGTCAATCTTGCATTGTGCATGCCATTTTAGCCCATAGCATTGCGTATGCTAGGTTGCATGTTAGTGCATTGTGCATGCCATGTTGTGTCACGCGCATTGTGTATGCCATTTTAGTCCATAGCATTGCGTATGCTAGGTTTCATGTTAGTCGCATTGTGTATGCTATCTCATTGCATTGTGTTTGGGATAGGAGTTAGCCCAAATGCGGAAAACAAGGGACGTTTCGTACTCCAAGTGACGAAACGTGTCTCAATTCCCAGTCGCTGACACTCTGGATTACCCATGATGGAGTCTAGGCCTTATTGTGTTTATATGTGCATTCATTTCACATCGAGTCATGCAATTCGACTCCTCGGCCATCATGCATCGAGATGCGTGATTGGTGGCACGAGGATCGAGGTGTGCATACATATGTGAAAATACTTTGCCATGCCCCTTTCTTGCTCTCTGTTGTAGCAAACCTCGAGCTTTGCACAGCATTCCGGGATTAATTGCAAACAGAGGCAAATCGGGGCATCGCGAGGAATTTTCCGACGAAGCGACCCGAGCACGCATGCATCTTTCATCATTTAGAACAAGAGCTGAGGCAGTCCATTTTATAGCTTGCATGCTAGTTTATTCGCTTTCCTAGTTAATTTGTTAATTAATTAGGGTTTTGTAATATTTAATTAGCTAGAGTAGTTAATTATTTATTCGGTCTGTATTATTTATTCGGACCCTCCAAGCGAGGGCAATTGTGTAATAAGTGTGCGTGTGTGTGATGTATGTCTTCCAACCCCATGTCTTTCTCCCTTTTATTTACCAGCTTATGATGGTTAGATTAGGGCATGTTTCAATTAGAATACTTATGCTCGCATGTTTGCATCCATTCATCTGTCTTGTATGCACCGGGCTCGGCGCATCATACTAACTGCATCGTATTTCAATTCTAAGTTGAATACGTGTTAGCTGTAGCATTTCATATGCCATGTTTAGAATAGCCGAGCCTATCTTAGTTGCATTTTTGCATGTGTTGCATTAGGCATTTCAGCATAGTTAGGATCATGCATCGATTTCTAACATAGTTTCTGTTTTGGCTTGGAATACTCGGTAAGTGTTTATGCTTTAGCATCCTTGCATGCGCGTGAGTGACTGCCATGCTAGCATGCTTGCCATGAGGCTAACTGCTTATGTGATATAATTGCCTGAATGCCTATGGGTGAAGGCTGGATTATTTGGATTGGAACAATTCATTCACTGCGAGTTTTAAGCCCACTTGAGAGTGGCAAAATCATGTTTTCTAAGCCCACCAGAGGGTGGCAAATCCACATTTTAGCCTACTTGCGAGTAGTAAACTGTTTTTCAAAACAAACATGAGATGTTTCGTTCCAATTCAAGCGATCCAGTCTATACTTATATGCTGTGCGTATCACGTAGTAAATCTAGGCTAATAACCGGAATAAGAGCACATAATGTTTTCAAAACTCGATATCATGGTTAGTAGAGGCCGATCTTTGATCGGGCGAGCGGGGGTGCTCGTGAAATGACCTTCCCCAATCGTAACTAAGTTCCCGAGCCGAGGCAATTTTGGTGATGATGGACACGTGGCCTTAGGCAACGAGTCAGGGTTTCCTAAATTCCCCCAAAATAAAATATTTAGGTGGCGACTTTGTATCTGGCAAAGCAGTCCATGTTTGGCACTTCTTTCAAAAAATCTGTTTTCAAAAACGATCTGCCAGATTTGGACTCTTTAATGATTCATCGGTCTTGCATTGCACTCTGCGAGATTAGATACAGGACCATGACATTGAGTCCTGAATTGTTGTGAGCCCAAATGAACAAAACGGGATTTCCCTCCCGGGACGTTCAGGGACGTCTACAGTTTCTGGCGACTCTGCTGGGGAGTTAGAGAACTTGAGTCGAACTCATGATATCTTGTTTTGACTACACTTATGTGTTTCTTTGCATTGCATTTGCATTGGTGCGCCTAGGACATCGTGTTTGCCGTATGCTATTCTTGAACGGTTTGCCGAAGGCTTGCTTCGAGAAGCGTGCCTTAAGGCTGATCGGTTGCGGGCTCTGCCACGACGGGAACACAAACCCCGATTTTTACCGGGGCACCCTTTTTGACCAATCGACCTAGTGCATATTCGGAATCTAGAGTGACCATTCCAAGCTAGGGCAGGTTGCTTACCCGGTTATAGGTTGTTTGAAACCGCTGCATGTATAGTGAAACCCTAGCTCCTAACAAAATAGGACAAGGAAACCTTACCCCTCCATAGGGGCGTTTTGGCTCTTACTTGCTTGCTATGTGCTTTTAGAGTGTGCCTCTACAGGGAATGCATGTATCAGTTTGCAAGTCTAGGTCTCCAGCCTTAGGGCATCAGTATTTGGGGAATCAATTTTACCTGAGGGTATCTGTAACATGTCCGCGGGAGACCTCGCTACAGTTCGGACTCGATTTTGTTTGCGGTTCTAAATTTGAACCAAAGAGTCCAAATCTGGCAAATCGTTTGAGAAAACAGATTTTTGAAAAAGAAGTGCCAAACATGGACTGCTTTGCCAGATACAGAGTCGCCACCTAAATATTTTTTAATGGGAAAATTTAGGAAACCCTGACTCGGTGCCAAAGGCCACGTGTCCGTCATCACCAAAGTTGCCTCGGCTCGGGAGCTTGGGTACGATTCGGGAAGGTCAGCTATGAGCACCCCCTCTTGCCCGGTCTGAAGACCGGCCTCTACTAACCGTGATATCTTGTTTTGAAAACGTTATGCGTTCGTATTCTGGTTATTAGCCTAGAATTACTATGTTATGCGCGCAGCAAACAAGTATAGACCAAATCGCCTAAATTGGAACAAAACATTTCATATTTGTTTTGAAAATGGTTTGCTACTCGCAAGTAGGCTGAAAATGCAGATTTTTGCCACCCTCGAATGGGCTTTAGAAAAGATGGTTTTGCCACTGTCTAGTGGGCTTAAAACTCCTAGTTTTAATGCATTATTCCAACTTAGGTAATTTAACCTCCATCCACAAGCATTCAAGCAGTTATATTACATAAGCAGCTAGTCTCATGGTAATCATGCTATTATGGCAACATTCACACGCATGCGATATGCTAAAGCATAAAAGCTTACCTAGTACTCCGAGCCAAAACAGAAGCTAGTTAGTAATCATATGCATGATCGTAGTTCATGTTAAGATGGCTAATGCAACACATGCAAAATGCAACTAAGATAGGCTCGGCTAATCTACAATGACATGTGAAATGCTACAACTAACACGTATTCAATTTGGAATTGAAATACAAATGCAGTTAGAATGATGCGCCGAGCCCGGTGCATGCAAGACAAGTGTATGAATGCACACATGCATAACATAAGGTATGCTAATTTAAATATGCCCTAGTCTACCATCATAAGCAGGTAAATAAAAGGGAAGAAAGACGTGGGGTCGAAAGACATGCACACACACACCCACATTTATTACAGATTTGCTCTCGCTCGAAGGGACCAAAAGAATAATACAATCCGAATAATGAATTACCTATCCTAGCTCATTAATTATTACAAAACTTCTAATTTAACAAATTAAATGCAGAAAGAATGTGGCCGCAGCCCTGCCTCGGGATGCGCGAATGATGCATGCTTGATCCGGCTCGCCCGGAAACTTGCTGCCATAGCACTACTACCTCTGTTTTCACTGCCTTGTTTCTCTGAAGACTGCCAAAGTCCCAGGGTATCTTCTATGAACACTGCAGAACACCATCGGCTAAGGGAAACGACCACTGGCCATGGTAAAATGCCCTCGGCTGCAAATGAAGTTATCGGCCATTCACCAATGGCCGGTCGGCAAAAACTTCCTGCAGAAAATAGTTTTGACAGCAACAGAGGACAAGCAGTGTATGGCATGCATTTCCAAAGCAATGTTTACACAACCACCCTCCTTATCATATTCATGACTCAAAGGAGGATGGTTCTTGGCTCTCAGGCCACTAATCACGCATTTCCATGCATGATGGCCAAAGAGTCAAGATGTGCAATGTCAATATGAAATGAAATGTACAAAACAAATAATGGGCCCCAACCTCTATCATAATCAATTCAAGAGGCAAGAGATGCATGCTATGATATGCAACCTAAACATGCAAGCTAAGCATGCAAGATGAGCATGTGAACATGCAATATGCAAACATGTGTCAACATGTGAGGATAGGCAAGCATGTAACAACATGTAACCTAACTAGCATGCAACAATATGCAAAGATAGACTTAAACTAACATGGGTAGCTCTCAAGCATGCCAAAATCAGTGGCCAAGTGCCATGGAAATGAAGGCCAAAACACATACAAACATGCATGCACACATGGTCCAACACTTAGGCACAATGAAGCAACTTTTAAGCACACTTAAAAGAGGAACAACATGGGCATATGGCATGCATTATAAGCTCTAAAATCATGTCATAAATGGTGCCAAACCAAGTAAACAAAACAAGCAAAGCATGCATAGAAGCTTGGAATTAGCCCAAGGACTTAAACCATGATCATATGACACATGAAGCAAATGATCAAAGTGAATCAAAACAGTCCCAAATCATGTCAAAGTAAGCCCCAAACACCACTTAGATGGCATCTAAATGACCTACACATGGAAGCACACACAAATGTCTAAACATGGAGCATAAGGCACAACCTTTTGAAGCATCAAAGGAGCATCAAATGCAAACATTTAAGCATACCATGAGGATTGAAATGACATTATAAGTGGCTCCAAATAACTGAAATAGTGCAAATAAAGCATGCTAGAGGGGTCAACACTCAAGGCTCATGAAGGGGATTACATGGTAGCTATACAAAGCAAGTCATGGATGACTCAAATGACCAAAAATAGTCCCTTAGAATACTAAAATAAGCATAAAAGCTTCACAAAGCTAAGCCAAAATATGCAAGCATGGTGGTCCAAAGGCAAGATGCATTTCTAGGCAAAATAGAGGAATACAAAACAAGTGTATGATGCATGCCAAGGGTTGACAAACCAACATGGGACAGAGATAAAACATGCTAAATAAACACTAAATACCCACCGAAATAGAGCCAACACATGTTAGAATGAGGTGCTCCTTTGGAAGGCCATGCAAGGGGTTGTTATACACATGCAAGAGGGACACTCAACATGATCAAAACAACTCCAGAAATGGCTTATGGGGGTCCTAAAACCCACTGGAAAATGCCTGAACCAAGCTCAAGAAGTGTGCAAATAAGGGCTCCTTTGAAGGGCCAAACATGCTAGTAAACAAGACAACAAAGGAGAGGATCACCCCTCTCCTTCTTGGGACCTCAAAACACCATCCTTACCACTGAAATCCCTCAAGATTTCAGTGGTGAGGAGGCCCAAGAACCAAAGTCTCGGAGCTCACCAAAGATGGCACAAAATAAGGCCTCTCAAGGCTTAGGAGGGGTCTAACACCTCCAAACCACAAAACACTCTAAATAAACTATTAAGAGGGCTTAAAAACAAAACTTTTTTTGTATTATACACTAAGCTTGAAAACAGTTCTAAGATAGGCAAAAGTAGTGTGGAAAAATGGGGTAAAAAGGGGTTAGTGTCTTACCCTTGTAGATCTCTTCACAAAAGATGATTTTGTTACCTCCTTGAGCTCAAATCCAGCCAATAACAGTAAGAACAAGCCTCAGGTTCCTCAAGAACCAAGAAAAGGTGAAAGACTAGGTGTTTATGTGCAATAGTATGGACAAAAACACCTAGAACATAAAAGAGAGAAAAAGAGAGATAGAATAGTTACAACTTTCTAACCCTAGAACCAGAGCTCTCCTCTGTGTTTCCCTCACAAAATTTCTCTAACCCTAATGCCAAGAGAAGACCCCTTCTCTTATAGGCAACCCATCTTGCAAAGCTTATTCAATAAGCTAACAAGGAGGCCATCCCTCCATACACGTGTATGGAGGGGAACCAAATGCCACACAGCTGTCCTAAAATATCTGCAAAAGCAGATGAATAGTAGTTGACTCCTCAAAATTACCATTTTGACAAAATTGATGGCCGGTCGGCCAACAAGAGTGCCGGTCGGCCAAATATATGGCCGATGGACACAAACAACAGCCGGTGGCCTCAAGCCACGGCCGGTGGAGTGTGGGGAGACCTCACAAGGCATCCCCTGCCCCTCCAAGGCAATACACAAGTGTTTGGTGCAAAACCAGACACTAAACGGTCGAGTTCGGAGATCCTGAGGCAAGGCGCGTAGTCGAGACCTCCGGGAACTCCAAACGAACACAAACATGGATAATCACCGGGTGTTCAAACGGTGACGTCCAAGTCTTGAAGACGGTCAAAAATGGGGTGTCTACAGTTGCCCCTCTTTGACAGAACTCGAAAGTCATAACAATGACGGGAGTGAATGTCAAAGCCCAGAGACGACCCATTTTTGACAAGGCCGAAGACTTAGACAAACATGCAAGACAAACAAGATATGCGCCCGAAGGCAGGGGCAAAATGCAAGACAATGCACGAAGTCGAGCATAACTTATGATCATGCAAAAAAAGCTGTAACGAAGCATACATGCGACAGTTTTAAGCTAGCATACACCAAACTACACTGCAATGCAGAAAGGATGTAAGAGAATTATGCAATTCTCGAGACGTCTCACGCGGAGGATACAATACCTGTCCGGTTCGTCTGGTTCCACCAGTGGTAAATGAACCGTACATACAATATCGTGCCTGCAAAGAAAACAACTTAACAGGTATGATATTGTTAGCAACATGCATGACAATGAATGCAAAATGATATGCAATATATACAAAATAATGTATGAATAATGCAAATGAAAATAGAAACTATATGCAAAGCAATTGAATCATGATCCAATCATAAGCAGTTTGAAACCACACAAATGTCAAATAGATTGATGGGGGTAACAAGTCTGTCTACCATAGAACGGTCTACTGAACTATGAGTAATGTAGACGGACACAAGAACGAGTATTGGGGGGATGACATAAGTGGGGTAACGACCCGTTGAAGAAAGAACAATGATCTTAATGGCGGATGCAAAATTACACTACAATGTAATAGATATAATGGATATGGCATGCAGCCAAACCAAATCTTGCCTAGGAAAGGCATGTACGCAAACAAGCCGCGGCTAACATAGAACGGTCTACTAAACTATGCTTTGACACGAGAAGTATGGGCACATACCAGACCAAGCTCAACATGGAAAGGCGCAAGCCATAGATGGATGATGATGCGATGAATGCATGCAATCTAAAATGCAATGGAATGGATACAATGGATATGGCACGCGGGCCAAACCAAATCTTGCCTAGGAAGGGCATGTACGCAAACAAGCCGCGGCTAACATAGAACGGTCTACTGAACTATGCTTCGACGTGAAAGTATGGGCACATACCAGACCAAGCTCAACATGGAAAGGCGCAAGCCATAGGCGGAAGGTGATGCAATGAATGCATGCAAACTACAATGCAATGGATACTATGGATATGGCACGCGGGCTAAACCAAATCCTGCCTAGGAAGGGCATGTACGCATACGAGCCGCGGCTAACATAGAACGGTCTACTGAACTATGCTTCAACGTGAAAAGTATGGGCACATACCAGACCAAGCTCAACATGGAAAGGCGCAAGCCATAGATGGAAGATGATGCAATGGATGCATGCAACTACAATGCAATAGATACTAATATGTAATGGAATGGATATGGATATGGCACGCGGGCCAAACCAAATCTTGCCTAGGAAGGGCATGTACGCATATGAGCCGCGGCTAACATAGAACGGTCTACTGAACTATGTTTCGACGTGAAAAGTATGGGCACATACCAGACCAAGCTCAACATGGAAAGGTGCAAGCCATAGATAGAGGAGGTGATGCAGTGAATGCATGCAATCTACAATGCAAATGCATGATAATGCATGTTTATTTTCTACAATGCATGACAATGCAATATTTACCATGTATGCATGACAATGCACTACTTACAATGGATGCATGACAATGCACTATGATGCAACGGCTATGATTGCAGCTTTCCCTATCTTACCAACAGGGCGATACACTAGGTTGGTTCAGTATCCAGAATTGAGGCGCAGACATGCCGCCTCAACCTATAGGGCTTCCATACAGATTTCAAGTCGAGGATACACCCCTAGGTATTTAAACCAGACTTTAGTCTCGGAACTCCCGAACCTTTACGTTCTAGGCATAAGCCGTTCGAACTCTAGTTTCCACCGTCCCAGTTGGTCTTCTAGGAACTCATCGCATGCACTGGTAGGTGGCTTTACCAGACCACCGAAAGTCGTTCGGGCACGACAAACACCAAAGGAATTGCACCTTTAGAGGATTTAAGGTCTCCTAGACCGGTATGCAAAATGTATGCATGACAATGCATGTTTTTTTTTTTTTTTTTGTTTGGAATGCAAATGATGCATGATGTTGACGTGCGCGACAACGCAAGTTTACTTGAAATGCATGACAATGCATGAAAATTTGATGCGTGGTGACGCGCGGCTTTAGATGCATGATAATGCAACCGAACGGGTTTTTGGTCCTGCCGGACCGCGCGTGTTTTTGGTCCCGCCGGACCGTGGCATGTTTTCTGTCCCGCCGGACCCACTTTAGGGCAATGCATGAACTAGAGATGCGATGCATAAGACAGTCCGATACGCAAGATCGCGCAATGGAATGCATGCCAAATGCAATGAGATGCGCAAAACAACGCGGTGCATTTAGACAACGCGAGTGAAGGCCTTGCGCCTCCCAAGGGTTTCAGGTCTTCTAGACCGCGTGTTTAAGGTCTTGCCAGACCGTATAAACAAGACAATGCGAGTGAAATGCAATGCACAAAACAATGCGATTGAAATGCGATGCACAAGACAATGCGATTGAAATGCGATGCACATGGGGGCAACTTTTGAGTCCTGTAAAAGCCAAAAGGATACGAGAAGGATACACCTTGCACGAATTCGGGTGCCACGCACAGGAGACACGATCTGAGGCCAAAACGGAAGCTGATTGAGCGTCGGAGAGGCACTGTTTTGCACTGTTTTAAGAAATGAAGGCTCTGGACCACTCATATAACCCAAGGAAAGGTGTAGGAGGCTCAAAAACCACTGTGGGAGACCACCGGCTGTCCACCGGCCATCAGAATGCATCACCGGCCGTCCATCGGCCATCAAACAGTTCCATCGACACAATATATTGCCGACCAGCAAAGAATGTGGCCGACTGGCAAAGTGTTCCTGTATCGGGGCAGTTTTGACATTTTGCCACGGGTCTTTTAAAATAGGGTTTCTAACCCTATTTTCTCACTTATTCCTTGCTCGAAAATCCTTCCTCCCTCTCCCTAGGGTGTTTTCGTCCTTCGATCCTCTCATTTTCTCGCGTTCTAGCTTTGATTTCGTCGTTCGATTCATGTTCACCCTTACGTTTCGGACGTTTTGAACCGATTGAAATTTCATTTCGGTGTTTCTTTCTTGATTTTTGCCACTCGGGGCTTGTTTCCCTCGAGTTTCTCTCGGTATCTGTGCCTTTTCCGCACTTCAGCTTTTCCGGCCATTTCCGGCCCTCTCGGGGTTGACTTTTTGTTGACTCTTCGTATTCTCTCCTATTTTTCCCTCTTCCGGCCATTTTCACATTCTCTTCGAGATGGCGGACAATCTTCCAGAGGGTGGGGCTCCTCCAGAGCTTGAGATGGGCCCCGAGGCCGAGCCTTTGCCACTCCGCATCCGGCCGTTCAATCCGGAGACCTACAGGCCTCCGGTTCACGTGATGCTCCCCGATGGGCTACGCCAGTTTCGGAGCTTCGAGAGGGGCGTGGCACGCGAGCTACTACTTCGTGAGCCAGAGTCACACTTGTCCTTCGGCGCTTCCGAGGTACATTCTTCCCCCGGTTTCAATTTTTCGTAATGTAGAATACTTAGACTGCCATTGTTGATTCTGCTCTTTAATTGCTTAGTTCAAATGCATTGGTGCACTGTACACTGTAGTTGATTGTGAATACACTTGCAACTGATAGCTGCTTGAACCTGACATGCGCACACACACTGCACTAGCCTTGAATTGCTCAAACACACTGACACAACACGTACTATAGTTCACTGCTAGTACACCGGCACCCGATGTCTGCTTGATTTCTGAAAAACGTGCACACATGCTGTATTTACCCTAAACCACTCAAACATGCTGACATATCACACGTCGTAATTCCCTGCTAGCACACTGACACCCAATGCCGGCTTGAATCTAAAAGACGTGCACACACGCTACATCTGTACTAAACCTTTCAACACACTGTCATAACATATGCTGTAGTTCCCTGCTAGCACACTGACACCCAATGCCGGCTTTACATTTGAAACGCACACACACTATATCTGTATGCTTCTCAAAACTGCATCTTGAATATTGCTTCGCAATTGCTGTTTTTGATTATAGGGGGATTCCCATACCATCCGCGGGTATGGGAATGTCGTTGCCCGAGACTGGTATGCAGAGTTGCCAGATGCGGTTCTCCAGATCGTCGACGAGGCGGGTTTCGGCATCTTCTGCAGGGGGCTCTCCCAGCTTACTACCTGCAGGCCCTTACTCGCGGCTTTAGTGGAAAGGTGGTGGGATACCACCAACTCCTTCCACTTCTCCGTCGCAGGGGACATGACGATGACCCCTTACGACTTCTCGATGCTTACTGGCATCAGGGTAGGGAGAGATCCGATTCCCTTCGACACGGATATGGATGAGTGGGCCGCCGCCCAGCTGTACCTGCTCGGCGCTCAGCCTCCCCTTGCTCGAGCAGGGTTTGTTAGATACTCGTGGTTCGAGACTCAGTTCCGGACTCAGTGAGCCTTGGAGGAGGAGGCGCAGATGACCCCCGAGGAGGTAGATCAGTATGCGCGGGGTTTCATCATGTTTCTGCTTGGGACGACCCTATTCGCCGACCGGGCGAACACCGTGCCTCTATGTCTATTGAGCGCACTGGTGGATGTCAGGCGGATCCGCGACTATGACTGGAGTGGCATAGGCTTGGCCACTTTATATGGTTACATGAGTTCTTCTTCCTGCCTCAGCGGACAGCTCCTTGGCGGATACTGGCGAGCTTGGGAGGTACATTTTCTTCCCCTTTTTACATTTCTATTTTCTGCTTTACCTTTTCTGTATTCTGTTTTATCTTTTTCTGTATTCTGTACACTGCATGGTCTATCTCTCACTGACTATATACTGCACACGCGGCACACACATATACTCTGCTTTACACTGATTGCACACTGTACACTCTGCACAATACACTGCACAACACACGGCTCTGGCATTTTTGCTTTATTCTGTATTCTGCTTTATCTGATAGTCATACTAATATCTGTTCTGCAGTTGTGGATCTATGCCTACTTTCCCAGGCTTGCCCCAGTACCCGATGTGGAGATCCCACTTGACGTCCCCTTTTCTCATCGCTTTGACGTGCGGTGTGTGCGGAGGCCTCGGGAGTCTTTTATCTTTTTCTGCCGCTACTTCGACACCATCACCGCCACGGAGGTATGTTCAACTGTAGAGTTTGCTTAAGCTTCGCTTTAGCACTGTATTTTTCGATAAAAGATAGATAACAAACTACATTTGTACCCGCAGATCACCTAGCAGCCTTGGGCCCCGTTGCCGGCCGTGGTGAGGGACCATTATGAGAGCGCTGAGGAGATTGCCCGCCTCCGGATTCTGTTGGAGGGCCCGGTCTATCGGGCTTGGTACCTGGGGGAGCGCTTCTTGCGTCAGACCCTGGGTTTACTGGAGCAGATAGTTCCGGGTCTGCCTCCTGCACACATGACGCATACAGAGAGGTTTTCCCTCGCGTACCTGAGAGAGTATACCGCTGGCTGGGGTGCGGAGCGTCATAGAGGCGAGGGCGACTACGCTGAGTATGTCCAGACCTACATTATGTGACCCTTGAGCAGTGGTCAGCGAGCTGAGGGGGCGAGGCCAGCAATGCCGGCAGCTGGAGCGGGAGCGTCGATGAGAGCTCGAGTCCGTGGTAGAGGCGGAGTTCAGAGAGGGCGGGGGACCGGCTGGCCTGCTCTGCCCACTTCACTGACTTTCAGAGGGCAGGGTAGGGCGACCTACCAGATCCCCTTTACTCCTGCTCCGGCTGATCACGAGTTGGTTGATGTCCCTGACTTGCCTCCGGTATGTATTACTTCATTTCGCGTCTTGTACTGTTATTTCATTTCAGTTTATTTTGATATTCCGCAGAATATTGATGTATCTGATATTTTTACAGGTTTCCTCTGAGTACACCCGGCACTCATTGGAGATGAATGCCTCCATGATGGGGATGCTACAGCGGACCTTCGACCTCCTGGCTCTTTACAGTATTCCAGTATGTTCTTCCTGACCACAGTCTCAAACCATACACAAATTGCTTCACATAATCTGATACACAACATAACACCTGATAAACTGCTCACAGCATTCATACACTATATTCACATACTGTACTTATACCTTGCGCATTACGTAGTGATAAAGCGCTCGCGGCACTCTGCGTACTCGCCTGCATGTGATACGCAGCGATTCACTACTCACGGCACTCACATACTGTACTCATACACTGTATTCTGCACTGATAAATTGCTCACGGCACTCACAGATTGTACTCATACACTGTATTCTGCACTGATAAACTACTCACGGCACTCACAAATTGTACTCATACACTGTATTCTGCACTGATAAACTACTCACAGTATTCTGATGCATTTGCCTTTTATGCTTTTCAGCCTCCTTTCCAGATCCCTCCGGTGGGTGGTGTTCCAGCTGGGCCCTCTGTCCCTGCTCGAGGAGGGCGTGGAGACACTGCGCGTCCCCGTACCAGGGAACGGCGTACTCATGTTGGAAGTAGCTCTCGGGCACCCGTCCCTGATGATGAGGATGATGAGTCCGAGTCCGAGTCTGAGTCCGAGGCAGAGGCAGAGGCGGAGGCGGGGTCATCTGAGGAGGAGACCGGAGACGGTTCAGGCTCAGACTCAGATGACAGTGCTGCTCCTGATGATGCTCCTGGACCTTCGTCCAGGAAGAGGGCGAGGACGGACTTTCGGACTTGAGATCTCTTGATGTTGATACAGACTTTTGCTATTTTCTTCCTTTCTGCACTTTCCCCTTTTGTTAGTAGTTAGGGTACTTTGTACTGCCGCAGGCAGATTTTGTTTTCCTCAAAACTTTGTACTTGAAAAAGATTATATAAAATGAAACAAACTTTTTGTCTGAAAGTTGTTATATTTGTGTATCTCATGCATTGCATCGCGTTACATCATATCATATTACATCTCAATGTAAATGAAATTGGTCTGTTGTCTGAAAATTGAGCACTTGTACTGTAATAATCAGATGACCATCCAGCAAATAGCAAAACAACCCAAGCAAACCACTGCTTAACCTAAATACGCAGCCCATACTCTATTGGGGAGTAATCTGCATACAACCCGTATCACAGTATTTGATTCATTCTACACACAGCAAACCCTGAACAAACAGCCCCAATCTGACAAGACGGACTACGAAGGCTGAAACGGTTGCAGTTGAAACACACTCAGATGCCCCAAATTTTCCTTTTTCTTCTTTTGTCTCGCAAACAATGTAGAGAATGGCACAGCACTCTGAGCATAAACGATTTCAACTTTTGAAGAGGGGTTTTGCAACCGGGGTATTGTGCCTACAACTGAACACAGCAAAGACGACCCAACAACGGAAAATAAAGGTAAATAACCTAAACACGTCGAGACATGCTCGGAATGACTTAAAACAAGAATCGAGAAAAAAGAAAACAGAAGACACGGCACACAGACATGTTACAAAGACGAGAGACGTCTCAGTGCACGAGGAGCCATTTTCTCTGGGTATTACTTCCCACCCTTTCTCATTTGTGTTTCTCACATCACTCGGCCCTCAAGCTCTGTTTTTCTGAAAAAGCCCTTTCCTCACTTTTTCTCTCATCGCACATCTCTCTATTCTTCAATCTCTCATTTTTTTATCCCTCCCCTGGGTGATTGATGGATAAGCAGAAAGTTGCGGGTTCGTGGCCAACACTGTTAGCTCACGGCTATTTCTCCCGATGGATAGAGTGCCCTTCTGACAAGTATGTTGACGGCGGGAAAAAGACAGAAGACCTGACTCACTTGCGCCCCTAGTTCATCACTTTGACCATTTTTTGTTTTCTAAAACGGTTTTGACCAAAAATGAGAGTCGGATTAACATACTTGTTTGATTTGAAAATCATGCAAGTCAGGCTGCGAGCACTGAAAATTTTCCTTTTTTGGGTCCAAGAAGATGGTCCGGTTTTGGAAAATGAAATAGTTTCGAGAAAATAGTCAACTTTAGTAAAAATTTTCAAAAACTATTTTTTTGCAAACAGTCAATGCTCAACGAGCACGGAACTTACCCTCGAGATGCACAACCTCAGATAGGAGGCAATGGAAAATTGCCCCTTGCTTGAAGGGGGTGCATGGCAACGGAAAGTTGCCCCTGGTTTGGATGATAACTTGCGGCAACGGAAAGTTGCCCCTTGTCTGGATGGTGCCGCAGCATGCTTTAAACTGCTTTTATCAATGACGACTGAACTCCGAGGATGATGGTCTGAACCAATATATGGACACAGTCACTCTAAGAGCAATGGTGGCTGGACTTCAGGATGAAGTTGCCTACGTATCCCAAACATGGGAATCAAGCCTTACGTAGTTCCGGTTGTTACAACCGAATTGTCGGATGCTGAGGAAGCAAGGATGATCAAAACCATTACATGGACTGGGGTGCTGTGAAAGCGTCGGGGGCTGGACTTCAAGATGAAGTTGCCTACGTATCCCAAACATGGGAATCAAGCCTTACGTAGTTCCGATTGAGGTACACTCGGGTATTTTAACCTTCACTTTTTAGGCTCTAATTTTTGCCAAGGCGCCTGTTGCAGGTTTTCGACTTTGCGAGCTTTGTTCTTTCTTTTCTTTTTCAATTCTTTCTTCTTTTTTTTTTATTTCTTCTTTTCAATTTTTTTTTATTTTTGTATTTTTTTCTTTTTCATTTCTTTTTGCATTTTCTTCTTTTTTGCTCTCTTGTTCTTTTCTTGCTCTAACTTTTGCCTGGGTCGCCCTTCCGGGTTTTCGGTCCAACGAGCCTCTCAAAGGGTAAAAGTGTAGCATAGTCCATGCCAGATGGTTTTGAGATCCTGAAGTCATCTAAGCCCAGGAGAATGATTGTTGTACTGATTTGTGGAATGATCCATCACGGTCGCTTCACGAGCCTCTGCTGGTGAGATCTGATCTTCTTGGTCTGAATTTGATACCTCTTGCTTGAGGGTTGCTTCAAATTGGGCCTCGCAGGCCTTTCATGGCAATTGGCTGTTGAACGTTTTGAACGTATTCCAGGTTCGCAACAAATAGGTTGAATCTCGAGGTTGAGAGCGATCCTGGGCTGCACAATCTCAAGAGCAATTCCACACAAGTCTTCAAAGGACCACGTAAAACAGTTTATTTTTGAAAGTTTTTAAGAAAGCGACAAATCGCTCGCGTAGAAGATAGTGTGAAACCGGTCTGGATCAAGCCAAGGTCCTTCTCAGTACTCACGCTGACAGGCATGATTTCATTCATTAAAAGTTTAGCATATCTATCTTTCTCTCAAAATGATCAAAATTTACAAAACCCGAGAAATTCCTTCCTCTTCGTTTTTATCACCGCAGTGTGTTTTTTTTTAAAAAAAAAAAAAACTTAGGTCATTACAACGATGTTCAAGGTACAAGAGAGTAGGTAGAATGTACTGCCATTCCATTCGCCTCCTCTAGCACAACTAACTCACACTGAAAGCAAGCATG
The DNA here is from genome assembly GCA_025200525.1 of Camellia lanceoleosa. Lineage (NCBI taxonomy): Eukaryota > Viridiplantae > Streptophyta > Magnoliopsida > Ericales > Theaceae > Camellia > Camellia lanceoleosa. The sequence continues at coordinate 38,352,446 of CM045768.1, read as the reverse complement.
AAAATGAGATAGCCACAGCTGTTTCATTCAGATTTGTTGGTATAACTGGCCCCTCGGTAGAGACAGACTCAAAAACCAAAACGGGTAATTACAAGACAAAACGGTGTTCGAGGCAACAACCCCAGACTCACCCGGTATTCTATACAAAGGGGACTGACTCGCTACATCAAGATAGACCCTTAAGCAAAAAGACTGACTCAAGACAAAGAGACAGACTCAAAACAAAAGACTGACTCGATACCCAAGCCAGAATTTACAAAAACTAGTGTTCGCAGATGCTCAAAAATGCGTGCCAGACGCCACATCAAAACATACAAAGTGTCGCCCGCAGGTGGCTTATTCTCTGATTACATACTTGCAGTATCAGTGTCCTCAAAGTCCAACAGCTGAGTAGTAACGGACTTGGCTGAGGTGGGCAGGAGGATAACCTCGTTGTCAATCAAATCTTGCACCTCATGACGGAGGCGGAAACAATTGTCGGTAGGATGGCCTGTCTGCTGGTGATACGCACAGTACTGAGTAGGGTCATGAGTAGCAGGGAGGTTTTTCGGGAGAGGCCGAGGCTCCAAGGGTTTAAGGTGTCCCCTCTCGGCAAGGATCTGGAGTGCCTTGGACAATGGCATGTAGAGAGCATGGCAGACTCTGCGCCCTCGGGGCAAGTACTTTAAAGTCTGAGCATTTTTGCTAGACGCACTAGCGAACGGGTCGGCAGGCACTGCCTTAACTTTCTGGTCTTTCCCGGGTGCAAGGTTGGGAGCAGAAGAAACTGTTTTGGCATGACGGGGCTTGTCCCGATTCTCTGATTGGCTTGAACTACCCGCAGGTGGAGTGGGAAAAGCATCCTCCACAGCCTTTGTTGCAACTGCAGATATCTGTTGCTTGTTCATCCCGCCAGCTTTCAAAGCCTCGACTGCCCACAGCAGTTGTTCGATAGGACCGGCATCTTCCTTCATTTTGTCTTTACTTCTAGCCTCGGCCTGATCAAGGGTTTGGGTCGACGTTGACACGTCATTGTTATAGTTGGAAGCCATCTCTGGTTGGCTGAGTTCAATCATGATGCGTCCCAACAGCGGGGGCTCCTGGGGTACAAAGCTTCCGACATATGGTGCGGCCGGTGGCGAAGCAGACATTCCATAGGCGAGATCCGCCATAGACCTCTGGAGATCACCTATCATCCCCATCAATTCAAATGTAGTAGGCTCGCGAGCCTGATATAGCTGAGGGGTCCAAAACGGATGTGCGGCAGGCGACCTGGGTGGATGCGGCATATCAATATTGGTCTCACTTTGTGCGGTGATTCCTTGACCCAACGCGGCTGTCATAACCACGATCTCTTCTGAATTCAGCGTTATCATAGGTCTTGCCTCGGCAAGGGGGAAACACTGACTATTCTGGAACTTTCTGAACTGACAGAAAAAAACAAGCAGTATTTCAGCCCAAAACAGATCAAACACAGGTGCAGCCGAACAACTGTATTCTACTACTGATCGCTGTTCCCCAGAAATCACCGTCTCACAAAACACTGAATCGGATATCCACAGACATAACTGATTCTCGCAAACTGATACTGGTGCCCTCAGGCCTGGTACTCAAATTCGCAAACTGATATGTACGTTCCCTATAGAGATACACTCTAAAAGCACATAGCAAATAAATGAGAGCCAATACACCCCTATGTTAGGGTAGGGTTTCCCTGTCCTATTTTGTCAGGAGCTAGGGTTGTACTATGCACGCAGCGGTTTCGAACAACCTAACATCGGGTAAGCAACCTATCCTAGTTTGGAATGGTCACTATGGATTCCGAATATGCACTAGGTCGAATGGTCGAAAAGGGTGCCCCGAAAAAATCGGGGTTTGTGTTCCCATACTGGCAGAGCCCGCAACCGGTTAGCCTTATGGCATGCTTTGACAAAGTCAAGCCTCCGGCAAACCGCTCAGGAATAGCATGGCCAACATGGTGTCCTAGGCGCACCAATGCACATGCAATGCAAAGAAACACATAAATGAAATCAAAACAGGATATCACGAGTTTCGAGTCAAGCTCTCTAAATATCCCCAGCAGAGTCGCAGGAAACTGTAGACGCGCCCTTGGGCTTCACTCTACAGTTCGGACTCCCTTTTGTTGTCGGTTCTTAATCTTGAACCAAAGAGTCCAAATTCGGCAAATCGTTTTGAGAAAAACAGATTTTGAAAGAAGTGCCAAACATGGACTGCTTTGCCAGATACAGAGTCGCCACCTAAATATTTTTTAATGGGGAAATTTAGGAAACCCTAACTCGGTGCCAAAGGCCACGTGTCCGTCATCACCAAAGTTGCCTCGGCTCAGGAGCTTGGGTACGATTGGGGAAGGTCAGCTATGAGCACCCCCTCTCGCCCGATCTGAAGACCGGCCTCTACTAATCGTGATATCCGTTTTTGAAAACGTTATGTGTTCTTATTCCAATTATTAGCCTAGAATTACTATGTTATGCGCACAGCAAACAAGTATAGACTATATTGCCTAATTTGGAAATAAGCATTGCATATCCGTTTGTTTGGAAAACGCTTTGGAATTTGTTACTCGCAAGTAGGCTAAAATACGGATTTCAACGAGTTGTTCCAACTCAGGCAATCCAGCCTTCACCCACAGGCATTCAGGCAGTTTATCTCACATAAGCATCTAGCCACATAGTAAGCATGCTATCATGATAGCACTCACACACATGCGGTATGCTAAAGCATGAAAATACTTACATCGTACTCCGTGCCAATAACAATAAACTAGTTAGTAATTATGCATGATCCTAGTTCATGTCAAATTGACTAATGCAACACATACAAGATGCAATTAGGGTAGGCTCGGCTAACCTAAACATGTCATGTGAAATGCAATCAATTGATGCATGTATTCAAGTTAGATTTGAAATACTAATGTAGTTAGCATGATGCGCCGAGCCCGGTGCATGCGAGACAAGTGTATGGATGCACACATGCATAGCATAAGGTATGCTGATTTAAACATGCCCTAATCTACCATCATAAGCGGGTAAATAAAAGGGAAGAAAGAAGTGGGGATTGGAAGACATGCACACACACATACCCACACTTATTATAGATTTGCCCTCGCGCAGAGGGACCAAAAGAATAATACAAATTAACTAACTACGAGCTAATTAAATATTACAGATTAACAAACTAACTAAGCTAGGAAAGACAGTAAACTGCCTCGAGAGGAGAGTCTGGTACAATGCATGCTCGGGTCCTGCTCGGAAGCGTACTGCCATGCATAGACTGCCTCTGTTTTCCCTGCTCTGCCCTTCTGAAGGCTGCCAAAATCCTGGGACATGTTTCTTGCACACTGTAGAATACCGTCAGTTGGAGGAAATGCCCACCGACAATAGGGTGTGGTCATCGGCACAAGATACATCCATCGGCCACCAATGGATGGCCGGTCGGCCAAAAATGCCTGCAGAACCTACAACTTACAGCAGCAGAGGACAGAACTTGCATGGCAATGCAAGTCAAACCATGTATGCCCTAACCATACCTCTTATCATGTGTAGAACTCAAAGGGACATGGTCCTTGGTTTTCGAACCACCAATCAAGCATTTCGATGCATGATGGCCCAAAAACCAAGTGTGCACATTTCAATTTCAAATAAATGCAATGCACATAATCACATAAAAGGGCCAACCTCTATCACACTCACTTCAAGAGGCCAAGCATGCGCATTTATGCAATGCAATAGGCACATTGACTAGTATGCAACCATGGCCATGCAAATAAGCATACAAGCTAACAAGCATACAAGGCATGAAACATCAATGTTAACCAACAAGCATGCAAGATGTAATGTGGATGTTCAAGCATGCAAACAAGCATGTGACTTCATTCAATCATGCAAATTCCAACATGCAACAACTTACCAATATGCTACAACACACAAGGAGCATATGCAACCAATGAAGGGATGGACTTAAACATGAATTAGGCAACTCTAATTAGGCCCAAAACAGTGGCCAAAATGCTCAAGTATGAGGGCTGAACACACATACACACATGCACATGTTAAGACACAAATCTAAGCATTAAGCAAGTAACTCTCAAGCACACTTGAAAGGAGTATAACATGGACACTAGGCATGCAACATAAGCTCTAAAAATCATGCTATAAGAGGTGCCAAACCAACTCAAACAAGACAAACATTAGCATGCAAATAGTCCAAGTACTTGAAGCAAGTCAAAGAGGCTTAAACCATAGCTAAGCCAACCAAGCCCCGTAAGGCCAAGAAGGCTTAAAATAGGTTCAAGGCAGTCCTTGATCGTGCAAATGGGACCCTTAGATGGCATCTAAGTGGCTCAAATTCAAAAGCATGCGCAATGGCCAAAACATGGAGCATACAACACAAGCCTTCAAAGCATTAAAGAGGTGCCTAAGGAAAGCATACAAGCATATCTTAGGGACTGAAATGATGTTAGAAATGGTGCCAAACCACTTAAACCGAAGCAAATAATGCAAGCTACACACTTGCACACTTAAGGCCAACAAACTAAAAATGCAAAGGGGCCACACAAAGCATGCCAAGATCGACCCAAACAACTATGAGCAGACCTTAAACATGGTGAAATAAGCACAAGAGCTTCACAAGACCAAGCCTAAAACATGCTAGAATAAGGGTTTACAACCTAAGACATGTTAAGGCCTCAAAGTGGCATTACATGGCATGTATGTTAAACTAACATGATGCACCAAAACCAACACACAACAATGTTATATCATGGCATAATAAGCATAAAAAACAGCTATGGCATGATCAACAAACACTTAAACATGATGCTCCCTCAAGAGGCCAAAAAGTGCCCTTTTCAAGGACAACAAGGAGAGGGGGTGGCCCTCTCCTTCTTAGGACTTTAAGGCACCATCCTTACCACTGAAATCCCTCAAGATTTCAGTGGTGAGGAGGCCCAAGCACCAAAGTCTCGGAGCTCACCAAAGATGGCACAAAATGAGGCCTCTCAAGGCTTAGGAGGGGTCTAACACCTCCAAACCACAAAACACTCTAAATAAACTATTAAGAGGGCTTAAAAATAGAACTTTTTTGTATTATACACTAAGCTTGAAAACAGTTCTAAGATAGGAAAAAGTAGTGTGCAAAAATAGGGTAAAAAGGGGTTAGTGTCTTACCCTTGTAGACCTCATCACAAAAGATGATTTTGTTGCCTCCTTGAGCTCAAATCCAGCCAATAACAGCAAAAACAAGCCTCAGGTTCCTCAAGAACCAAGAAAAGGTGAAAGACTAGGTGTTTATGTGCAATAGTATGGACAAAAGCACCTAGAACATAAAAGAGAGAAAAAGAGAGATAGAATAGTTACAACTTTCTAACCCTAGAACCAGAGCTCTACTCTGTGTTTTCCTCACAAAATTTCTCTAACCCTAATGCCAAGAGAAGACCCCTTCTCTTATAGGCAACCCATCTTGCAAAGCTTATTCAATAAGCTAACAAGGAGGCCATCCCTCCATACACGTGTATGGAGGGGAACCAAATGCCACACAGCTGTCCTAAAATATCTGCAAAAGCAGATGAACAGTAGTCGGCTGCTCAAAATTGCCATTTTGACAAAATTGATGGCCGGTCGGCCAACAAGAGTGCCGGTCGGCCAAATATATGGCCGATGGACACAAACAACAGCCGGTGGCCTCAAGCCACGGCCGGTGGAGTGTGGGGAGACCTCACAAGGCATCCCCTACCCCTCCAAGGCAAAACACAAGTGTTTGGTGCAAAACCAGACACTAAACAGTCGAGTTCGGAGATCCTGAGGCAAGGCACGTAGCCGAGACCTCCGGGAACTCCAAACGAACACAAACATGGATAATCACCGGGTGTTCAAACGGTGACGTCCAAGTCTTGAGGACGGTCAAAAATGGGGTGTCTACATTATCGCTTTACAGGTAGAATTTGGGGCAGAATTCAGTAAAGAGTGCAGTCATTCAGCTATGCTCAAGTCCATTCTAGTGAAATCAGGCTGAGATGCTCTCTATTTTCTCTTTTGCTAGGTAGTCTTGGAACTGTAGCTTCAGAAGGCTTCAATATCCCCCAGATTCATTGGACTTGTGTTGATAGACTTTGTCAGGTCAGAGATTTGGTTCAAGGGTAACCAGTTTTCCTTTGCTAGTGGTAAGGCAAAGAAGGGCCAGACAGGGTTCATTGGTTCATCTAATCTGACAATCACAGTCACATCATCAGTAGACCCGTGATGGCACAGCGTTCAGATAGAATTAGTGGCAGTGATAATAGCGTTAAATCAGGGAACTGTCGTGCAGGATGAGACTAATGCTAAAACGCAACACCCATCTGGGGCATCTGCCTCACATCTAGCTTCGGGGCCCCAGCCGAACTTTGACCCACTTCCGCCAGCTGAAAATTTGCAGGGTCCGGATCCCCAGGAAGGGTTAGCTCAAGCCCGAGTTGTCAGACCCCTGGTGCAGCCTAATGAGAGGCTTTATCCCTTTGATGGTAATGACCTCGATCCGACCATAGTGAAAATTGCGAACCTGGAGAAGTAATTCCAGAAGGCACAGGGCCTTAACTCCATTCCCGATATTGAGGATGGGCACACCGAGTCTGCCGTACGGCTCCCAGACAGATTCAAAATGCCATATATTGACCGTTTCGACGGGTCTGGAGATCCAATGGTACATATCCGACTTTTCTTGGATGTCCTGAAGCCGATGGGTCTGACTAAGCCATAGAAACTCTCTCTGTATAGAAGAACCATGTCGGGTGTAGCAGCCACTTGGTACGCTAAGTTGGAGGACAAAGTGAAGCAAGACTGGGAAGAATTGGCTGAGGCCTTTGTCAATCAGTATTCCTACAATACCCAAGTTGAAATGACCATGCAAGAGCTTGAAATGACCATGCAAGAGCTTGAAACAACCCGCCAAAACCCAACAGAGCCTTTTGTGGAATTTGTTGCAAGGTGGAGAGCAAAGGCAGCACAGATGACAGATCGTCGCCCTTCTGAGAGGGATCAAGTGCAGATGATGGTACGAAACCTCGAGCATGATATGTTGCAAAAGTTGATAGTCGCTCCGCTATTCACTTTCAAAAGTTTGCATGAACTGGGGGTTCAGGTCGAAAATGCGTTCAACAGTGGGATCATTCCCAAAACAAGTAAATCGACAATGAGGGTGATTTCCGGGAGTACCAATGCTGGTAGTAGCATTATTTCCAAACCCGTAGAAATTAATACAGTCACCACGGCCAACCCTTTTGCTAATCCAAGCCTACAAACCGCCGGCCCAGCTCGAGCTCAAGGCAGAACTTTCACCCCCCTCTATATGAGCCTGGCTAGCGCACTAAAAGTCTTGATGGAAAGAGGGTATCTCAAACCCCTCAATCCTCAACCTCTACCTGACCCTCTCCCAGCCAGACATAACCCTTCCAAATACTGTGTGTACCATCAGCAGTACGGTCATGGCACCGATCGTTGCTACCGCCTTCGTCATGAGGTCCAAAATCTCATCGACAACCGGACGATAGCTCCACCTTCAGACCCCAATGACCAAAAATCTCCTGCTCACCTTAATCTCATCCATATACTACCATCCACCTTCGACCCTAGCATATACATCATCCCGGTCCATCTACCCAAGCCTAAGGTGTTCATTCCAGAAAGCATGGACTTATGCATGATGGATGCACCTGGACCCCAATCATCTTAAACCCGTGAGCCCCTACTTCTGAGTTGATGAGAATGATTGAAGATCTTCAAAGAACTGTGACAGATCTGGCCTCGGGGACATTGACTCCCTCATCGACCATATCACATACCGGGAATTTTATGACAAAAGGCTCCCCAATCTTGGGACTGGCTGCATTTGAAGAAAGCCAAACCCTTGGCAAAGGGGAAGCAGGTGGTAAGAACAAGGTAAGGGCAAGCATTGGTCCCCATGAACATCTTCAACGGGCTGTTGAGGCTTTGAAGGCCGAAGGACTAAACAAACAGCAAGTGCTTGCAATGGTTGCAAAAACTGTGGATGATACTTTTGCCACTCAAGTTGGGGGTAGTGTGAATCAAGGGGCAAGCCGAGACGAGATGTTGTACCAGAAACACCCCTTTTAGCTCCAATCCTACACTCGGAAGAGATCATCAAAAGTTAGCACCTACCGCCCCTTTCGGCGGTACATCCAACACAACCCGTTCACAACCTGCCAAATACCCACCTTGGGGCCAGAGGGTGTTCACCCCACTGGACATGTCTCTGTCAACGACCCTGAGGGTCCTGATCGAAAAGGGGTATTTGAAGCCCCTGGAGCTGTGGCCATTACTGAATAAACTTCCTCTCTCCCACAACCCGACGAAGTACTGTGTCTTTCATCAACAAGCTGGCCATGACACTGACATGTGTCTTCGTCTTCACCATGAAATACAAGATCTGATTGATAAAAAGGTCATCTTCGCGCCAGGTCCTGCAAAGTCTATCGGCACTGGATCGGTGAACTTGGGGGATAATGTGACCATGTGATCGGGGGGATAAGCCAGCTGCGGGTGGCGCTCGATTTACTCCAGATGTGGGAATGGCACGCACTGTTTTGAGCACTTGCGAATGTTAGTTTTGTAGTTTCTGACTTGGGTGTTGAGTCAGTTCTGTGGTTTTGTTTTCAATCTGTCTCTTTGTTTTGAGTCAGTCTTTTTGTTTCGGGTCTGTCTTGTTGTATCGAGTCAGTCATGTTTTGTTAGAGTCAGGTGATTCCGGGGGTGTTACCTCGGGCATCACTATTTTGTTTTGTGTTTGTCTTTTTGTTTCCTTTTGAGTCTGTTTCTACCAGGGAGCCAGTTATGCTGACAGTTATGAATGAACATCAGTGATTTTCACATTCTTGTGTTCGCTTCTGCTTTGTGCCAGTTGTGCCAGAAGTTCTGAATGAAATGGCAGTGCATTTCACCTGCTCTTTTGTGCCTTGAATTCATTACATCGACCTAAGTTTTTTTAAAAACTCTTTTTGAACACTGCGGTGAAAACAAAGAGGAAGGAATTCCTCGGGATTTGCAAAATGTTGATCAATTGAGAGAAAGAGAGGCATGCTAAGCCCTTAATAAATGAAATCATGTTTGTTAATGTGAGTACCGAGAAGGATCCTAGCTTGATCTAGATTGGTTCTACATTGTCTTCCGCGCGAGCGATTAGTCGCTTTCTTCAAAGATTTCAAAAAAATGTTTTGCGCAATCCTGTGAAGACCTGTGTGGAATCGCTCTTGAGATTGTGCAGCTTAGGATTGCTCTTAGCCTCAAGACTCAAACCCCCTTTGCTTTCCAACCTTGAACCTTAACTCAGAATGTTCAACGGTCAACCGCAATATGAGACTTGTGTAGCCAAATTCGAAGCAGCCCTCGACCTAAGGGCAGAAAAATGTCAGATGTGCTCGAAGAGCCGAAGATGGATCATCTTGCAAATCAATGAAGACTGGCAAGAATGCCAAATCCCAGAAGGGAGGAAAGAAGAAAGTATTGCTGAAGGACAACTGAGTCCCTATCCGCAACACTGGGGGCAATTCAGACCCCATTGGATGGACTCCTGCATCGTCAGTGAATAGCAGCCATTCTCCTGGATTCAGATGACTTCAGGATCTCAAAACCATTTGACATGGACAAAGCTACACTTTTACCCTTGAGAGGCTCGCTGGGTTGAAAACCTGGAAGGGTGACCTAGGCAAAAGTTAGAGCAAGAAAAAGAACCAAAAAAAAAAAAAAGAAAAGAAAAGAATGCAAAGAAGAAAAATGAAGAAAATGAAAAGAAAAGTTGAAAAAGAAAAAAAATGAAAAAAAATGAAAAGAAAAAAGCTCGCAAGGCCGAAAACCCAGAAGGGCGGCCTTGGCAAAAGTTAGAGCACAAAAAGAGAGTGAAAATACTCGAGTGAACCCAAACCTCGAACTACGTAAGGCTTGATTCAAATCTTTAGGATACGTAGGCAACTTCATTCTGAAGTCCAGCCGTAAAACACTTCAAATTCGATTGTGTCCATGTGATGGTTTTGGTCATCTTTGCCTTCTCTATAGTCGAGAGTTCGGTTGTGATCATCACTCTGAAGACTGATTACAATGCGCTGCGGTGCCATTCAAACAAGGGGAAACTTTCCATTGCCATACAATGTGCTGCTGTGCTATTCAGACTAGGGGCAATTTTCCATTTGTTTTGGATCTGAGGTTGTGCATCTCAAGAGTAAATTCTGCGTCGTCGAGCAGTGGCCATTTGCAAAAATAGTTTTTGAGAATTTTTAATGAGGTTGACTAATTGTCTCAAAAATTATTCCACTTTTCCAAAACTGGACCATTTCTTGGACCCAAAAAAGGAAAATTTTCAGTGCTTATAATCTAACTCGCATGATTTCAAATCATAAAATCGAACAAGCATGTTAATCTAACTCTCATATTGATCAAAATTGTTTTAGAAAGCCAAAAACAAAAAATGGTCAAACTAATGAACTAGGGGCACAGTTGAGTCAGGCTTCCTGTCTTTCCCCCGTTGTCAATGCATTTGCTAGAAAGGGCACCATACTTGCCAAAAAGGGCACCCTATTCACCAAGAAGGGCACAATGGAAGCTAAGAGAAAAGGGCTGAAAGCTCTCATATCCTCCAAGTAATGAGGTATCAAGCCAAGTGCAAAGCACGAACTGGAATGGGGCTGGATATTCCATTCCCTCATCTGGACAGATCTAATCACGTCCAAACTCCCCAGTAAAGCATCGTCAACCAATGTCAATTGCTGATTTGCAGCACATCCAGCCGCATCATAACCCCTCTGTGGGAGGAACTCACTAGCTATGCGCAGAAGAAAGAGAATCTAGCAGAATGCTAGGGGCAAGAACCAGCAACTTCTTGTTTATCCATCAACCACCCAGGGGAGGGATAAAAAATGAGAGATTAAAGAATAGAGAGATGTACGGTGAGAGAAAAAGTGAGGAAAAGAGTTTTGTGAGAAAAGCTGAGCCTGCGGGCCGAGTGATGTGAGAATCACAAATAAGAAAGGGTGGGAAACAATACCCGGAGAAACTGGCTCCTCATGCACCAAGAGGTATCTTGCCTTTGTAACACAGCTGAGTGTTGTGTCTGTGTGTTTTGTTTGTCTCGATTCTTGTTTTGAGTCATTTGAGTGTCAATAGATGTGTTTAGGTGGTTTTACCTTGTTTTTCCTTTGTTGAGTTGTGTTTAGGTTGTTCTACCTTTGTTTTCTGTTGTTGAGTCGTTTTGGCTGTGGTCAGTTGTAGGCTCAATACCCGGTTAAGAACCCTTTTCTCATTTTAATTTCAAAAAGGAATCGTTTTGTGCTCAGAATGCTGTGCCATTTTCCATATTTGTGCAAAACATTATTTGTTCTTTCATAAAGCCGCAGGGTTCAACCCAAGTCGTGTCAGAATAGTAAAACAAGGACCTATTTGAAGCTATTTAGGTTCCGGACTGCAAAGCAAAAGAAAAGAGGGAAAATTTGGAGCATCTTAGCATGTTTCAACTTTAGCAAAATCTGAGAATGCATTCCAGCTGCACCTTCTCCGGCCTCGCCATTTCTCTGGAGTATGAGTGTATCTCAACCCCAAGTGTAAGCTTGCTTCAAGTCAGAATGGCAGTCCAAGCAGCACATGTGGTTTTCACATGCAGATGTTATCTCTTGCCAATATAAACAGGGTGTACCCTTTTCGAGCAGAGTGTGTTGCAAAGCCCTCCGAGAGATAAATCGGAGGCACCCGAGTACATGTTTGATGCCCCTCTATTCCATAGAATGTGCACTTTCATATACGCTTCTGTTTCATGTGTGCCACGCATCGTTATGATTCATGCATAGAATGTGCTTGCTTTCGATTCCGCATAAAATATGCTTTTCTTTCAATCATGCATAGAATATGCTTTCAATGTTGCATAGATATTGCCTGTCTTATACATAGAATATGTTTTCAATATTGCATAGAATATGCTTTCCCTGTTGCATAGAAAATGCCCTCATACTTGCATAGAACATGCATTTCATCGCACTTTTTTGTGCACCTTACTTGCACAGAAGACGCATTTTATCGCACTTCTTTTGTGCACAATTGTAACAAGCCCGCGAGGGACCTCGCTACAATTCGGACTCCTCTTTTGTTTGTTGCGGTTCGTAATCTGAACCAAAGAGTCCAACTCTGGCAACTCGTTTTTGAGAAAACAGATTTTTTGAAAAGAAGTGCCAAACATGGACTGCTTTGCCAAATACAAAGTCGCCACTTAAATGTTTTATTTTGGGAAATTTAGGAAACCCTGACTCGGTGCCAAAGGCCACGTGTCCGTCATCACCAAAGTTGTCTCGGCTCGGGAGCTTGGGTACGATCGGGGAAGGTCAGCTATGAGCACCCCCTTTCGCCCGGTCCGAAGACCGGCCTCTACTAACCATGATATCCGATTGTGAAAACATTATGTGTTCTTGTTCCGGTTATTAGCCTAGTATTTACTATGTTATGCGCACAGCAAACAAGTATAGACTAGATTGCTTAATTTGGAAACAAGCATTGCATATCCGTTTGTTTTCAAAATGCTTTGGAATTTGGTACTCGTAAGTAGGCTAAAACACGGATTTCAACGAGTTTTTCCAACTCAAACAACCCAACCTTCACCCACAGGCAATCAGGCAGTTTATTTCATATAAGCATTTAGCCACATGGTAAGCATACTGTCACGTTAACATTCACACACATGCGAGATGCTAAAGCATAAACACTTACATTGTACTCCATGCCAAAACAATAAACTAATTAGCAAACATGCATATCTTAGTTCATGTTAAGTGGCTAATGCAACACATACAGGATGTGATTAGGATGGGCTCAGCAAACCCTAAAGTGGCATATGAAATGCTACAACTATCACGTATTCAATTTGGAATTGAAAATACAATGCAGTTTGTATGATGTACCGAGCCCGGTGCATGCAAGACAAATGCATGGATGCACGCATGCATTGCACGAGGTATGCTAATTTAAATGTGCCTTAATACTAACCATCAAAGCAGGTAAGTAAAAGGGAGAAAGAAGTGGGGGTTGGAAGACATGCACGCACACGCACCCACACTTATTACAGATTCGCCCTCGCCCGGAGGGACCAAAACAATAATACAAATTAATCAACTACGCAAGCTAATTAATAATTGCAAATTGCCTAATTAGTTGATCAACTAACTAAACTAGGAAAAACAGTAAACCGCCTCGGGAGGAGAGCCTGATGCAACGCATGCTCGGGTCCTGCTCGGAAGTGGACTACCATGCATAGACTGCCTCTGTTTTCCCTGCTCTGCCCCTCTGTAGACTGCCAAAATCTCAGAGATGCTTCTTCAGATACTGCGGACCACCACCGGCTGAGTAGAATAGCCACCAGCTGCAGCACGTGATCATCAGCTGGAAATGAGGCTATCGGCCACCCATACATTGTCGGTCGGCACTAAATATTGCCGGTCGGCAAAAAGTTCCTGCAGAACCTGCAACTCACAGCAGCAGAGAGAAAAACTTGCATGGCAATACAATTCAAGCAATGTATGCACCAATCATGCCCCTTATCATGTTTGTGACTCAAAGGGGCATGTGCCTCGATTCTCGGACCATCAATCACGCATTTCCATGCATGATGGCCCAAAGAATCAAGCATGCCTTTTCAAATGAAATGCAAACCAAACAAACAAACCAAGACCCAATTCCTATCACCAAGTCAAGGAACAAGGCATGCATGCAAAATGCAATGCAACCTTAGGCATGCAAGCTAAGGATGCAACATGGCATGGCAAGACACTTATGCAAGCATACAAGCAAACATGAGGCAATGCAAACTAATGAAAAGATGGACTTAAACATGATTTAGGCAACTCTAAATAGGCCTAAAACAGTGGCCAAAGTGCCCAAAAATGAAGGCTAAACACACATGCACACATGCACATGTTGTGGTCCAAACCTTAAGCATTAAACAAGCGACTTTCAAGCACACTTAAAAGAGGCTATCATGGACAATTAGCATACAACATGAACTCTGAAAATCATGTCAAAATATGGTGCCAAACCAACTCAAACAAGACAAACATAAGCATGCAAAATGGCCCAAGTACTAAGGCAAGCTAATGAAGCTTCGAAACACACTTAGCATAACAACCACGGCATGCATTAAACAACTAAAAATAGACTTTTAGCATGTTAAAACAAGGCCAAAGGACTACGGGGGTGTTTGTTTCAGCTTTTCAGAGCCAACTTATGGCTTTAAGCTTTGAAAAAATTATTTTGGACTGTTTGGTTAAACTTATTTCAAACAGCTTCTGATTCTAACAGCTTATTTTAACTCAAAAAAGTTGATTCTGAGAAGCTGCTCACCCCTTGCTTCTGATTATCAGCTTCTGCTGTGGACATGTTAATTTATGATTATACTCTTAAATTTTTTTATTTTTTATTTTTTTAAAAATAGAAAAAGACTCAAATGGACTATAGATTATTATTATTATTATTTATGAAAAATGTAGACAAATAAAAAATAAAAATTAATTGAAAAAGCTATTTCACAGCTTATTTAACAAACACTGCTTAGCAACTTAAATCTATAATCCAACAGCTACACCAAACAGATTAACAACTTCTGATTAAAGTCATAATCTATAATCTGTTAAGCTATAATCTATAAGCTATTTTAACAGTTACACCAAACGAGGCCTACTTAGATAGCATCTAGGTGGCTCAAATATGAAGGCATGCACAAATGCACTTTCAAAGAGTATATAACACATGCTCAAGAGGCAACAAAGAGACAACCTAGGCAAGCATACGAGCATGCTAAAGAGACTGAAATGATGTCACAAATGGTGCCAAACCACTAAATTAATGCAAGCAATGCATGCTACACATTCACCTACTTGAAGCATACAAGCCATAATACAAAGGAGCTATATAATGCATGCCAAGATCGACTCAAACAAACATGGACAGACCTAAAACATGGCAAAATAAGCGCAAAACCTTCACAAGGCTAAACCTAAAACATGCTAGAACAAAGTCTAACAACCTAAGGCATATTAAGGCAATAACAAGGCATTACATGGTAGGTATGCTAAGCATGTATGGTGTACCAAAACCAACTTAATACAAAGTTAAATCATGACAATATAAGCATAAAATACAGCCATGGCATGATCAACAAACCTTTAAACATAGTGCTCCCTCAAGAGGCCAAAATTGGTCCTTTTCAAGGACAACAAGGGGAGGGGGTGGCCCTCCCCTTTTTGAGACTTTAAAGCACCATCTTCACCACTGAAATCCCTCAAGATTTCAGTTGTGAAGAGGTCCAAACACCAAAGTCCCGAAACTCACCAAAAATAGCACAAAAAGGAGCCTTACAAGGCTTAAGAGGGGTCAAACAAACCCAAACCACAAAACACCCTTAACAAACAATCAAGAGGGCTTAAAAAAAGAACTTTTTTGTATTATACACTAAGAACAAAAACAATTCTAAGATAGGTAGAAAAGCAATGCAAAAAAGGGGGATAAAAGGGAAGTTTCTTACCCTTGAAGACCACCTTCACAAGCAATGCTCCAACAGCCTTCCTTGGCTTTAATCCAGCTCCAAAACACTAAAACAACCCTCCAAAGGTCTCAAGTCCAAGAGATGGTGTGTTGGTGTGTGTTTGTGAGCAAAAGTAGGACAAAACACACACTTATAGAGATAGAATATATATCTAACCCTAACCCTAGAACTCAAGCTTTACAAAAGCTGTCTAAAATGTCTAACAAAGGTCTAACCCTTGGCCAAAGAGAAGAAGCTCTCCTATATAGGCAATTCCCTCTTGTAAGGCTTACAAAACAAGCCATTCAAGAGGGAAATCCCCACATACACGTGTATGGAGGGGAATGGGATGGGTGCCAGCTATCAGAGCTGGCACAAAATATCTGCTAAAAGCAGATGAATAGTAGTCGGCTGGCCAAAATTGTCATTTTGACAAAATTGATTGCCGGTCGGCCAAAAAGAGTGCCGATCGGCAATATACATTGCCAGTGGACACAAACAATAGCCGGTGGCCTCTAGCCATGGCCGGTGATGTGTGGGGATGCCTCACAAGGCATTCCCTGCCCTTCCAAGGCAAAACACACAAGTGTTTGGTGCAAAACCAGACACAAAACGGTCGAGTTCGGAGAGCCTGAGGCAAGGCGCGTAGCCGAGACCTCCGGGAACTCCAAACGAACACAAACATGGATAATCCCCGAGTGTTCCAACGGTGACGTCCAAGTCTTGAGGACGGTCAAAAATGGGGTGTCTACAGTTGCCCCTCTTTAACAGAACTCGAAAGTCATAACAATGACGAGAGTGAATGTCAAAGCCCAGAGACGACCCATTTTTGACATGGCCGAAGACTTGGACAATCATGCAAGACAAACAAGGTATGCGCCCGAAGGCAGGGGCAAAATGCCACTGGAAATGCAAGAAGCCGAGCATAACTTGTGATCATGCAAAGAAAGCTGTAACGAAGCATGCATGCGACAGTTTTAAGCTAGCATACACCAAGCTACACTACAATGTAGAAAGGATGTAAGAGAATTATGCAATTCTCAATACGTCTCACGCGGAGGATACAATACCTGTCCGGTTCGTTCGGTTGCACCGGCCTCAAATGAACCATATATACAATATCGTGCCTGCAAAGAAAACAAACTTAACAGGTACAATGTCGTTAGCAACATGCATGACAATGCAAGAATGAATGCAAAATGATATGCAATATATACAAAACAACGTATAAACAATGCAAATGATATGCAATTCAATTAAAACCATGCAAACTACATGCAAAGAAATTGAATCATGATTCAATCATGAGCGGTTCGAAACCACACATATGTCAAATAGATTGATGGAGGTAACAAGTTTGTTTACCATAGAAAAGGTGCTGCAACCCTCAAACCAACAGACCAGCGTGGAATAGACGCGTACACATGCAGAACTATGAGTAATGTAGACAGACACAAGAACGAGTATTGGGTGGAATGACATAAGTGGGGTGACGACCCGCTGGGGAAAGAACAATGATCCTAATGCCGGATGCAAAACTTACACTACAATGTGATATCTACAATGGATATGGCGTGCAGCCAAAACCGTATCTTGCCTAGGAAAGGCATGTACGCATACAAGCCATGTCTAACACAGAAAAGGTGCCGCAACCCTCAAACCAACATACCAACGTGGAATAGGCGCGTACACATGCAGAACTGTGTTTTGACATGAAAAGTAAGAACACATACCAGACCAAGCTCAACAAGGAAATGTGCAAGCCGTAGATGGAGGTGAATGCAGTGAATGCATGCAACTAAAATGCAATGGAGATGGATACAATGGATATGGCACGCGGGCCAAACCAAATCTTGCCTAGGAAAGGCATGTACACGTACAGGCCATGTCTAACACAGAAAAGGTGCCTCAACCCTCAAACCAACATACCAACGTGGAATAGGCGTGGACACATGCAGAACTGTGTTTTGAGGTGAAGAGTAAGAACACATACCAGACCAAGCTCAACAAGGAAAGGTGCAAGCCATAAATGGAAGTGATGCAATGGATGCATGCAACTACAATGCAATATCTACAAACATGCAATGGAATGTAAATGCAATATTTACAGTGGAAATGCATGACAATGCACTATATTACGAAGAAATGCATGGCGTATGCATGTGTTTTTTTTGTTTGTTTTGAAATGCATGACATATGCAATATTTACGATGATGCATGTTGTTTTTGTTGTTTTTTGAAATGCATGACATATGCAGTATTTACAATGCGATGCATGACATATGCAGTATTTACAATGCGATGCATGACATATGCAGTATTTATAGTGAAATGCATGGCATATGCAGTATTTACAATGAAATGCATGGCAATGCGGGTACTGTGCACACCAATGCACCGAAGGTCTTGCACCTTCCAAGGATTTAAGGTTTCCTAGACCGTGCGTGTTTAAGGTCTCACCAGACCCAAGGGGCAATGCATGAATTGAGATGTGGTGCACAAGACAGTGCGATGCGCAAGATCGCATGATGGAATGCATGCCAAATGCAATGAGATGCGCAAAACAGCGCGGTGCGTTCAGATAACGCGAATGAAGGTCTTGCACCTCCCAAGGATTTTAGGTCTCCTGGACCGTGATGAAGTGATGCACAATGCAAGTGAGACACGCATGCCAATGGGAATGTGACATGCATGCCAATGGAAATGAGGTGCAAATGAGACACACATGTCTCGAAGAAATGTAAAATGATGCAAATGCGACACGCATGCCGCGAAGGAATGTAAAATGATGCAAATGAGACATGCGTGCCTCAAAGATAATGTACAATGATATGCAAATGAGACACGCGTACCTCAAAGGAATTGAGGCACGCATACCTCAAAGGAATGTGAAATGCAAATGATAATGTGAATGAATTCGAATGTGTGACAACGCATGTTTTCCTTTTGAAATGCATGACAATGCAAACGAATCTAAGTGCGTGACAATGGATGTGACGTGCTAGAATGCGTGACAATGCAAATGGACTTAAATGCGTAACAACGCACGTGTTTTGGAAAGCATGACAATGCAATGGTAAGGGAATGCACGACAACGCGAACGATGCGCGAGGCGACGTATGTATTGAAATGCATGATAATGCTTGTAATAAAAATACAATGACAATTCATGAGAGATGTGCATGACAATGCAAGGGGTGCGTGTTACAACATATGTGGTACGTGCATAACAATGCAATTGTGAGGCTCACGACGGCGTGATGCAATGCACCGAAATAGTGCGATGAATGCGTGCGACGCACACGAGGGCAACTTTTTGAATCTTGCAAAAGGCAAAAGGATACAAAAGGATACACCTTGCACGAATTCGAGTGCCACGCACAGCAGACGCGATCTGAGGTCAAAACGGAGGCCGGTTGAGCGTCGGAGATACACTTTCTTGCACTTTGTTGAGCTATGAAGACCAAAAACCACTCATATGGCCTAAACAAGGCTCTGGGAACACCACCGGCCGGAAGGGAAAGCCACCGGCTGTCCACTGGCTGCAAAATATTTTCATCGGCACAATATTCTGCCAGCCGGCACAAAATGTTGCCGACCGGCAAAAAGTCCCTGAGTCGAGGCAGATTCGACATTTCACCAAGGGTCTTTTAAAATAGGGTTTCTAAACCCTATTTCTCACTTCCTCCTTAGCCGAAAAACACTCCTCTCTCTCTCTCTAGAGCCCTTTTCCTTCCTCATTTCCTCGCTTTCTTCGTGTTCTACGCCTGTTTTGTCGTTGGATTCGCGATTTCCTTCGCGTTTCGGACATTTTCAACCGAAAAAATCTTTGTTTTAGTACCTCCTTTGCCATTTCCACCTTTTTGGGGTTTGTTCCCCTCACTTTCCTCTTGGTTTCCGTACCCTTTCCACATCCCGGCTTTTCCAGCCATTTTCCACCCTCCCGGGGGTTGACTTTTCGGTTGACTTTCCATATTCCAGCCCGGTTTTCCTCCCTCCGGCTATTTTCTCATCATTCTTGACATGGCCGACAATATTCCACGCGGTGGGACTCCCTCGGATCACGAGATGGATCCCGGGGTTGAGCTCCTACCTTTGAGCGAGCGCCCGTTCGACCCGGTGACCTACCGGTCGGCGATTCACGTTCCCCCCCCCCCCGACGGACTGCGCCAGTTCAGGAGTTTCGACATGGCGTTGGATCCCGAGCTTCTGCTACGTGAGCCTGCCTCTCACCTATCCTTCGGCGCTTCCGAGGTAACATTTTTTTCCTATTTTACTTTCTGCAATGTAGAATGTTTTAATTGTCAACTGCCATAGCTGTTTACATTCTTTAACTGCTTAGCTCAGATACAGTGATACACTGTATATTGTAGCTGATTGCAAACGCACTTGCAACTGATATCTGTTTAGGATTGACACACGCACACACACTGCACTAGCCTTGAACCACTCAACACACGGCACATACCGTATTTCACTACAAACATCGGCACCCGATACCTGTTTGAATCTGAAAATACGCACGCATGCCACATTTGCATTGAACCACTCAAACACGCTGACGCATCATACGTTGTAGTTCACTATAAGCACATCAGCACCTGGTATCTGTTTGAATCTGAAAAACTTGCACGCATGCCACATTTGCACTGATTTTGACTGTTTCTTCAAAACTGTACATTTTATATTGCTTTGCAACTACTTATTTGAAAACAGGGAGATTCCCATACCATCCGCGGGTATGGGAACACTGTCGCTCGTGAGTGGTACGCCGAGCTTCCCGACGCAGTTCGCCATATCGTGGACCAGGCCGGCTTTGGCGCATTCTGCAGAGGACTCTCCAGGCTCACTACATGCAGACCTCTCCTTGCCGCTCTAGTGGAGAGGTGGTGGGACACCACCGATTCATTCCATTTCTCTGCGACAGGGGATATGACGATGACACCTTATGACTTCTCGATGCTCACAGGCATCGGGGTAGGGGGTGATCCGATCCCCTTCGATACTGATATGGATGAGTGGGAGGCCGCTTAGATCTACTTGCTCGGCGAGCTGCCGCCTCTGGCGCGTCCCGGCTTCGTCCGATATTCTTGGTTTGAGGTGCAGTTCAGGGTCCAGCCCACCCTTGTTGATGCAGCCCCGATGACTTAGGAGGCCGTGGAGAGATACGCACGCGGCTTTCTCATGTTCCTGTTTGGGACGACCATTTTCGCCGACCGGGCGAACACCGTGCCTCTTTGCCTGCTCAACGCACTGGTGGACGTCAGGGACATCTTACATTATGACTGGGGTGGCGCCGCTCTGGCCACTCTCTACGGATATATGAGCTCATTTACAGTTTCGGGGGCTACTGGTGTGTTTGGGAGGTACATTTCTTTTTCTGCCTTTCATTTCTGTTCTATACTTTCAGACCTTGTAGTCTGCTTTATACTTCTTTATATCTTGTACACGGCACACACATACTCTGCTTTACACTTGTTGTATACTGTACACACGGCACACACATACTCTGCTTTATACTTGCCGTACACTGCCCACACTGTACACTCTGCACAATACACTACCCAACACATGGCTCTGCTATTTCTGCCTTTACTCTATATTCTGCTTTATCTGATAAATGCACTGGTATTTACCTTGTAGTTGTGGGTTTATGCCTACTTTCCTAGGCTTGCTCCTGTACCCGATGCAGAGACCCCTCTCGTCGTCCCGTTCTCGCGCCGCTTCGACAGGAGGTGCGTGCGGAGGCCTCGAGAGACATTCAGCTTCTTCTGCCGCTACTTTGACACCATCACCCCCGCAGAGGTATGTTTTACTAGCAGTTCATTTAAGCTTCGTCTTTCCATTGCATGTTTCAATAACAGTAGATAACAAACTGTATTTCATTTTTAGATCACCTGGCAGCCTTGGGCTCCTTTGCCAGCCATGATGCGGGATCGGTTTGCCGGTGCCGATGAGACCTCGCATTTCCGGATTCTGCTGGAGGGCCCGGTCTGTCGGGCTTGGTACCTGGGTGAGCGTTTCTTGCGTCAGGCCCTAGGTTTACCGGAGCAGATAGTCCCGGTGCACCCTCTTGAGCATATGAGGGATACCAAGAGATTCACCGCCAAGCAGATGGCGGACTACACCATTGGCTGGGAGGCAGACGACTTCAGAGGCGAGGGTGATTACTCGGAGTACGTTTGGACCTTCATCATACAACCTCTAAGTGGCGGCCGCCGAGCGGAGAGAGAGAGACCTGCGGCGCCAGTGGCTGGAGCGGGAGCAGGGGCTAGAGGGGGAGTGTCGAGGAGAGCCCGAGTCCGTGGTAGGGGTGGAGTTCAGCGGGGGCGGGGGACCGGTTGGCCTGCTCTGCCCGCTTCACTGACTTTCAGAGGGCAAGGTGGGGTGACCTATCAGATCCCCTTTGCTCCTCCGCCGGCTGATCACGAGTTTGTCGGTGTCCCCGACTTACCTCCGGTATGTATTACTGCATTTCGTATCTTATACTGTTATTTCATTTCAGTTTATTTAATATTCCGCAGAATACTGATGTATCTGATACTCTCGCAGGCGTCTTCCGAGTACACTCGACAGTCATTGGAGATGAATGCCTCCATGATGGGGATGCTACAGTGGACCTTCGACCTCCTGGCCCTTTATAGCATTCCGGTATGTTCTTTCTGACCACAGCCTCAAACCATACACAAACTGCTTTACATAATCTGATGCACAACACAACATCTAATAAACTGCTCACGGCATCTGATACACGATACTCACACATTGCACCCTGCACTGATTCACTATTCACAAAGATACATACACCAGACTTTCGCATGGATAAACTGCTCACGGCATCCACACACTGTACTCATACACTGCATTCTGCACGGATAAACTGCTCACGGCATCCACACACTGTACTCATACACTGCATTCTGTACTGATTCACTGCTCACAGTATTCTGATGCATTCGCCTTTCATGCTTTTTCCGCCTCCCTTCCAGATTCCTCCGGTGGGTGGCGTTCCGGCTAGACCTCCCATTTCTACCCGGGATGGCAGAGTATATCCCCGCACCGGAGGGGGGCGCACTCATGTCGGGAGCAGCTTACGGGCTCTAGTTCCAAATGACGAGTCTGAGGTAAAGACAGAGGCGGAGGAGACCGGTGATGGCTCGAACTCGGACTCAGACAGTGATGCTCCTGGTGGTGCTCCTGGTGATGACGCTTCTGGACCTTCGTCCAGGAAGAGGACCAGGACAGACTGACAGCCCCAGAGTCATTTTTGGACATTTGATACAGATTTTGCTGTTTTTCTTCTTTTCTGCATTTTCCTCTTTTGTTAGTAGTTAGGGTACTTTGTACTGCCGCAGGCAGGTTTTGTTTCCAAAACTTATGTACTTGAAAAGATTATGAAATGAAACAAACTTTTTGTCTGAAAAAGTGTTTACATTTGCGCATTTCATACCTTGCACTGTATTGCATCATATTACACCTCAAATGTAAATGATATTGATCTGTTGTCTGAAAATTGAGCACTTGCACTATGATAATCAGGTAACTGACCAACTAACAGCAAACAACTCATACAAACCACTACTCAAACTGAATAATACAGCCCATACTCTACTGGGGATTGATCTGCATACAGCCCATAATACAATACTCGGTTCATTCTGCACACAGCAAACCCTGAACAAATAGCCCAATCTGACAAGACGGATCACAAAATTGAAACAGTTGGAGTTGAAACATACTTGGGAGTCCCAAATTTCCCTTTCTTCTCTTGCTTCGCATGAATGTAAAGAATGGCACAGCATTCTGAGCACAAACGATTTGTTTGAAATAAAGAAGGGTTTTCAATCGGGGTATCGAGCTTGCCACAGAACACAGCGGGACAGACTCAAACAAAGAAACAAAAGGCACACGACCTAACATAACGAGACATGCTCGGAAAAGACTCAAAGCTAAAATCGAAACCGACAAATCAAAAGACACGACACATGGACGTGTTTACACATGGAGAGACCTCAAATCTCGGGGAGCCAGTTCCTCCGAGTATACTTCCCACCCTTTCTGATTTGTGATACTCACATCACTCGGCCCTCAGGCTTGGTTTTTCTCTCAAAACCCTCTTGCTCACTTCTCTCTCTGCTTACACCTCTCTATTCTTTATTCTCTCATTTTTTTATCCCTCCCCAGGGTGATTGATCGATGAATAGGAAGTCACAGGTTCACGCCCAACACTGTTAGCTCACGGCTATTTCCTTCCGATAGATAGAGTGCCCTTCTGGCAAGTATGTTGACGGCGAGGAAAAGACAGAAGACCTGACTTGAATGCGCCCCTAGTTCGTCATTTCGACCATTTTTTTGTTTTGTAAAACAGTTTTGATAAAAAATGAGAGTCGGATTGACACACTTATTCAATTTTTGATTTGAAAATCATGCAAGTCAGGCTGTGAGCACTGAAAATTTTCCTTTTTGGGTCCAAACATGGTCCAATTTTGGAAAATGAAATAGTTTTCGAGAAAATAAGTCAACCTCAGTAAAAATTTTCAAAAACCATTTTTGCAAACAGTCAATGCTCAACGAGCACGGAACTTACCCTTGGGATGCACAACCTCGGATCAGGGACAATGGAAAATTGCCCCTGGCTTAAAGGAGGATAAGGCAACTGAAAGTTGCCCCTGGTTTGGATGGCATCTCAGGGCAACTTATGGCACTATATGGCAACAGAAAGTTGCCCCTTCTTTGGATGATGTCGCGACATGCTGTAAGCCAGTCCTTGTTGATGACGATCGGACCCTCGGATGCGGAGGAGACGAAGACGGTTTGAATCAATATATGGACACAATCACCTAGAAGGTGTTGGTGGTTGCATTTCAAGAGGAAGTTGATCACGTAGTTCTAGGTTGCTGCAATCGAGACATCAGATTCGGAGGAGGCACAAGTGATCAAAACCATAACATGGACTGAGATGCTATGGAAGCGTTGGGGGCTGGACTTCAGGATGAAGTTGCCTACGTATCCCAAACATGGGAATCAAGCCTTACGTAGTTCCGGTTGTTACAACCGGATTGTTGGATGCATAGGAAGTAAGGATGACCAAAACCATTACATGAACTTGGGCGCTGTGAAAGTGTTGGGGGCTGGACTTCAAGATCAAGTTGCCTACTGTAACAGCGCCCGTGGGGCCTCTATGCTACAGTTCGGACTCCCTTTTTGTTTGTTGCGGTTCTTAATCTGAACCAAAGAGTCCAACTCTGGCAAATCGTTTGAGAAAACAGATTTTGTTTTGAAAAGTGGTGCCAAACATGGACTGCTTTGCCAGATACAGAGTCGCCACCTAAATATTTTAAAATGGGAAATTTAGGAAACCCTGACTCGGTGCCGAAGGCCACGTGTCCATCATTACCAAAGTTGTCTTGGCTTGGGAGCTTGGGTACGATCGGGGAAGGTCAGCTATGAGCACCCCCTTTCGCCCGGTCCGAAGACCGGCCTCTACTAACCGTGATATCCGTTTTTGAAAACATTACATGCTCTTGTTCCGGTTATTAGCCTAGAATTGCTATGTTATGCGCACAGCAAACAAGTATAGACTAGATTGCCTAATTTGGAAACAAGCATTGCATATCCGTTCGTTTTGAAAATGCTTCGGAATTTGCTACTCGCAAGTAAGCTAAAACACGGATTTCAATGAGTTTTCCAACTCAAGCAATCCAACCTCCATCTACAGGCATTCAAACAGTTTATCTCACATAAGCACCTAGCCGCATGGTAAGCATACTGTCATGTTAACATCCACATGCATGCGATATGCTAAAGCATAAATATTTACATCGTACTTCGTGCCAAAACAAGAAACTAGTTTAGCAAATATGCATGACCTAGTTCATGTTAAATGGCTAATGCAACACAGGTGAAGATGCAATTTAGAGTAGGCTCGGCTAACCCTAAAGATGGCATGTGAAATGCACTTTATTCGATGCACGTATTCAATTTGGAATTGAAAATACAATGCAGTTTGTATGATGTACCGAGCCCGGTGCATGTTTAGACAAATGCATGGATGCACGCATGCATAGTACAAGGTATGCTAAAATAAACGTGCCCTAATACTAACCATTAAAAGCAGGTAAGTAAAAGGGAAAAAAGAAGTGGGGGTTGGAAGACATGCACACCACTCACCCACACTTATTACAGATTTGCCCTCGCTCGGAGGGACCAAAAGAATAATACAAATTAATTAACTACGCAAGCTAATTAAATATTACAAATTAATTAAATTAACGAAATAATTAATCTAAGAAAAACAGAAAACTGCCTCGGGGCGAGGGCCCAATGCATGCACACTCGGATTCCACTCGGAATTGCACTGCCATGCCTAGCCTGCCTCTGTTTTCCCTGCTTTGTTCCTCTGAAATCTGCCAAAGTCTCAAGGATGCCTCTCTGGACACTGGAGAATCCCACCGTCTGGAGGAAATGACCACCGGCACTAGGATGTAGCCATCGGCACAAAATATATCCACCGGCCATTGATTGATCCGTGGCACTAAATCTTGCCGGCCGCAATGAATTCTCAGAACACGCAACTCACAAAGAAGAGAGGGAAAAACTTGCATGGCAGCCCAATTCAAGCAATGTATGCACCAAACACATTCCTTATCATGTTTGTGACTCAAAGGAGGATGTGCCTCGATTCTCGGGCCACCAATCGCGCATTTCCATGCATGATGGCCAAAGAGTCAAGTGTGCATTTTAATATCAAATGTAATGCACACCAAACATACAAGGGACCCAACCTCAATCATGGTTGATCAAGAGGCAAGGCAATGCACAACAATGCACATGCAACCTAAGCATGCAAGCTAACATACAAACATGCAATGCAACTACATGGCATACACAACGCTAACAACATAACATGCACAACGCATTGAAACATGGCATACACAATGCAACATGGACTTATACCAACACAAGTGGGCCTCTGCCACACTCACATAGGAGGCCATCGGATAAAAGTGAAGTGCCTCAAAATGCGTGCACACGGGCACGCAAACCGAGGCAGTGGCATACGGAATGCAATGATGCTAAAATGACATAAAAAATACAATATGGGCTTACACTAACATGAGAGAGCCTCAGCCACACTCACATAAGAGGCCGAGAGATGAAAAATGAGATGCTTCGAAATGCGTGCACACGGGCACGCAAACCGAGGCAATGGCATACGTGATGAAATGGCATGGAAATATGATATGCAAACATGCAAATGAATTTCAGCACTAAAATGTGGGGCAAAACAGTCCCGAAACATGGCCAAAGTGTACCCGACGCATGGAATGATCCCGAAACATGAATTTTGGCACCCGAAATGGCCTACAGCTACACCAAACATGCATAATTGATACATGACATGAAAAGGCAGAAGCAAGGCAGCCCTATAAATCACTTTTTTACAGTACAAAACATGGGCAAACAGCAATCACAAATGGGGCTAACATGGCATACAACAATGGCTCCACAAGGGAGGCTATGAAGTAAGTAATACATGAAAAGCCCGAATGGAAAAATTCCATTCTACAACACTGAATAGGGACCAAAAATATGCACATTTACAGTAGATGAAAACCCTCAAATCAGTAGGCAAACATGCTAAAAATGCCATGCAAGAAATAGGCCACAAGAGGGGTATGATGGTAGGTACAACATGGAGGCCCCCAACAGGGGTGGTCCCTTCTACAATGTTGTAGAGGGACTCAAAATAATCCTACTCACAGTTCATGACACACTCCAAAACAATTTTCATATAGGCCAAACAAATCATGCAAATTTACGGTAAATAGGAGGGATTATGAAGTAAGTGCAAGATAAGGGTCCCAAACAGGGTTGAGCCCTTCTTAAATGTTGAAGAAGGGCTCAAAATGAGCCTACTCACAGTTTACATTATGCTCAAAAACAGATCACACATAGGCTACAAATTTCATGCAAAAAGTGTGGCATACCAAGGAGTATTGAAGCAAGTGCACTATGGAGGGCTCAAACAGGGTTGAGCCCTTAAACAAACATGAAGAATGGCTCAAAAGAGGCCTAGTTTCAGTTAGGGTCGGAGCCCAAAACAGTAAAAAAATAGGCCTAAGAGATGAGGCAAGAAAATGCTACAAAAGAGGGAAAATGATCTTACCCTTGAAGACTACCCTTTTTGTTGCTTCTTGGCTTGAGTTGCAGCACCTTTGGCCTCTAAAAAACTGCTCCAGGCTGCTGTGATGGAGTAGTGGTGGTGGTGCTATGGATTGGTGAAGAAATGGCCCAAGAACTATGGAGTTTTGCAGGCAAAGGAGTGAGATCTAGAGAGAGAGGTTTTTTTTTTAGAGTGTGAAGCTCCCAAAACTTGATTTTTTGTTCTAACCCTAAGCCATATGAGATATAAGGCCCTATATATGTCAAAATAAGAGCTTTTGGTCGAAATATCCCAATTGAAAATATCGGCCACAGTGTTTTGATAAATATCTGTCAAAAATCTGGGTTCTGGGCACTTTTGGCCGGCCGGCAATCTTTTGTGCCGGTCGGATAAATAGAGTGCCGATGGGTGGCTAATGAGGTCAAAAAGTGCCGGTGGAAGTCCAGACTGAATCCCCGGAATTTAGCTTTCCAATGGCGCAAACCTTGCATTAAAATTCCTTCTGTAGAAAAAGTTATGCCAATTTCCGTAAAGCCGCGCAGATTCGGTTCAACTGGACTTCAACCAACCATATCTCCTCCCCCCGGATTTGGACTTAGGAGATTCTTGAGTGAAAAATGAAGCCCCGAAAGTAAGGTTTCCAATGGTGGTGGCCCCATATTTTAATTCCTCTTGTACAAAGAGTTACGCCCATTTCGGGGAAGCCGCGCAGACTTTTCTCCTTCCCGGATTCATGCTGAACCACTCCCAAACTAGTTTTCTCCCCTCTTCTCCTCTTTTCTTCAACTTCAAACCCCTAAGTAAGGTGTTTTGAAAGATTTTTCAAAGATTTCATCTCTCTTTCATTCATCTCCCCTTTGTCCTTGCTCGGTTTACCGAAAAGCGCAACATTTACCGAAATGCGAGCGTCGGAACATCGTGGGAATTTTATTTCAAAAATGTTTTGAAAGAGAGGGTTTTAAGGTATAAAAACCATCAAAAATAATTTTGGTCCACAATGGGGTATGAAGTTGAGATTTGCCTCTCTCTTTGCCGAAGAAACTGAACCTGTGCACTGCACACCTTTCTCCAACAAGTAAACCATCAGTAGTGCCTAAGTCTTAAGGGCGGTCCAAAATGGGGTGTCTACACCTACACCTACATATCCCAAATATGGGAATCAAGCCTTACGTAGTTCCGGTTGAGGTACACTCAGGTATTTTAACCTTCACTGTTTAGGCTCTAACTTTTGCCAGGGCGCTTGTTGCAGGTTTTCGACCTTGCGAGCTATGTTTTTCTTTTTCTTTTTCTTTTTCATTCTTTTCTTTTGCATTTTCATTTCTTTTCTTTCTTTTCTTTTGTTATTTTTTGTTCTTTTCCTCTTTTTTGCTTCTTTTTTTTTGTCTTTTTTTTTATTTCTTTTTTCTTTGCTCTAACTTTTGCCTGGGTCGCCCTTCCGGGTTTTCGGCCCAGCGAGCCTCTCAAAGGGTAAAAGTGTAGCAAGCCCATGTCAAATGGTTTTGAGATTAAGGCCTCTCTGTGTCCATGAGAATGACTGTTGTGTTGATTTGCAGAAAAGTCCATCACGGTTGCTTCACGAGCCTTGCCTGGTGGGATCTGATCTTCATGATCTGACTTTGGTGCCTCTTGCTCGAGGGCTGCTTCAAATCTAGCCACACGGGTCTTTCATGGCACTGAACGTTTTGAACGGATTCCAGGTTTGAAATAGATAGGTTGAATCTTGAGGCTGAGAGTGATCCTAGGCTGCACAATCTCAAGAGCGATTCCACACAGGTCTTCACAAGACCGCGCAAAACATTTTGTTTTTGAAAGTTTTTAAGAAAGCGACAAATCGCTCACGTGGAAGATAGTGTGGAACCAGTCTGGATCGAACTAGGGTCGTTCTCAGTACTCACGCCGACAAGCATGATTTCATTCACTAAAAGCTTAGCATGCCTCTCTTTCTCTCCAAAATGATCAAAATTTTACAAAACCTGAGGAATTCCTTCCTCTTCATTTTTATCACCGCAGTGTTCGAGAAGGGTTTTTATGAAAAGCTTAGGTCATTACAACGATGTTTAAGGCACAAGAGAGTAGGTGGTATGTATTGTCGTTCCATTCACATCCTCTGGCATGGCTGACTCAAATAGAAACAAGTACGGAACGTGATAGCCACAGCTGTTTCATTCAGATTCCCTAATTGTGACTGGCTCCTCAACCGAGACAGACTCAAAAAGAAAAACAAAAGGATAATACAAAACGGCATTCGAGGCAACAACCCTAGAATCACCCGGTATTCTATACAAAGGGGACTGACTCGCTACAACAAGACAGACATGTAAGCAAAAGGACTGACTCAAGACAATGAGATAGACTCAAAACAAAACAAAACAAAAGACTAACTCGACACCCAAGCCAGAATTTACAAAATTAACATTGACAGATGCTTAAAAATGTTTGGCAAACGCCACATCCAAAAATGCACCAGGCACTGCCCGCAGGCGGTTCACCTTCTGATTACATACTCGCAGTATCTGTGTCCTCAAAATCCAACAACTGGGTGGTGACGGATTTTGCTGAGGTGGGGGGGAGGATAACCTCGTTGTCAATCAAATCATGTACCTCATGATGGAAGCGGAAGCAATTATCGGTAGCATGACCAGTCTGCTGGTGGTACGCACAGTACAAAGCAGCGTCATGTGTAGCAGGGAGATTCTTCGGGAGAGGCCGAGGCTCCAGGGGTTTAAGGTGTCCCCTCTCGGCAAGGATCTGAAGTGCCTTGGATAATGGCATGTAGAGAGCATGGAAGATCCTACACCCTCGGGGCAGGTACTTTGGAGCCTGAGCACTCTTGCTAGATGTACTAGCAAACGGATCGGCGGGTGTGGCCTTGGATTTCTGATCCTTTCCGGATGCAGGGTTGGGAGCGGGAAGAACTGTTTTGGCATGACGGGGCCTATCCCGATTCTCTAATTGGCTCGAACTACCCACAGGTGGAGTGGGAAAAGCATCATCCACAGCTTTTGTCACAACTGCAGATATCTGTTGCTTGTTCATCCCCCCGGCTTTCAAAGCCTCTACTGCCCACAGCAGTTGTTCAATAGGATCGGTATCTGCCTTTGTTTTGCCTTTGTCTCTGGCCTCAGCTTGATCTAGAATTTGGGTTGATACGTTGTTGCCATAGCTGGAGGCCATCTCCAAGTGGCTGAGTTCAATTACTATCCGCCCCAATAGCGGGGGCTCCTAGGGTACAAAGCCTCCGGCATATGGCGCGGCTGGTGGCGAAGCAGACATTCCATAGGCGAGATCTGCCACGGATCTTTGAAGATCACCAATCATCCCCATTAGTTCAAATGTAGTAGGCTCACGAGCCTGATATAGCTGAGGGGCCCAGACTGGGTGTGCAGCGGACGACCTGGGCTGATGTGGCATATCAACAGTAGTCTCACTGTGTGGGGTGATTCCTTGACCCAACACGGCTGTCATGACCACGATCTCTTCTGAATTCTGCGTCATGCTAAGTCCTGCCTCAGCAAGGAGAAGACACTAGCTATTCTGGATCAACTCTCTGAATCTCTGAACTGAAACAGAAAACAAGCAAAATTTCAGCCCCAAACAGATCAAACACGGGTGTAGCCGAACAACTGCACTCTACTACTAATCATTGTTCCCCAGAATCACTGTTCAAAACTGAACTGATACCCGCGGACATAACTGATTCTCAACAACACTGATACCGGTGCCCTCGGGCCTGATGCTCAAACTTTGCAAACTGATATATGCATTCCTACAGAGATACACTCTAAAAGTACATAGCAGGTAAGGGAGAGCCAAAACACCCCTATGTTGGGGTAGGGTTTCCCTGTCCTATTTTGTCAGGAGCTAGGGTTTCACTACGCACACAGCGGTTTCAAACAACCTAACATCGGGTAAGCGACCTGTCCTAGTTTGGAATGGTCACTATGAATTCCGAATATGCACTAGGTCGAATGGTCAAAAACGGTGCCCTAGTGAAACTGGGGTTTGTGTTCCCATGCTGTCAGAGCCCATAACCGATCAGCCTTATGGTCATGCCTTGATAAGACAAGCCTCCGGCAAACCGTTCAGGAATGGAAGATGGCAAACACGGTGTCCTAGGCGCACCAATGCACATGCAATGCAAAGACACACATAAATGAAATCAAAATAGGATATCATGAGTTCGAGTCAAGCTCTCTAAAATCCCTAGCAGAGTCGCCAGAAACTGTAACAAGCCCGTGAGAGACCTCGCTACAGTTCGGACTCCCCTTTTGTTTGTTGCGGTTCGTAATCTGAACTAAAGAGTCCAACTCTGGCAAATCATTTTTGAGAAAACAGATTTTTTGAAAAGAAGTGCCAAACATGGACTGCTTTGCCAGATACAGAGTCGCCACCTAAATGTTTTATTTTGGAAAATTTAGGAAACCCTGACACGATGCCAAAGGCCACGTGTCCGTCATCACCAAAGTTGCCTCGGCTCGGGAGCTTGGGTACGATCGGGGAAGGTCAGCTATGAGCACCCCCTTTTGCCCGGACCGAAGACCGGCCTCTACTAACCATGGTATCCGATTTTGAAAACATTATGTGTTCTTGTTCCGGTTATTAGCCTAGTATTTACTATGTTATGCGCACAGCAAACAAGTATAGACTAGATTGCTTAATTTGGAAACAAGCATTGCATATCCGTTTGTTTTGAAAATGCTTTGGAATTTGCTACTCGCAAGTAGGCTAAAACACGGATTTCAATGAGTTTTTCCAACTCAAACAATCCAACCTTCACCCACAAGCAATCAGGCAATTTATTTCATATAAGCATTTAGCCACATGGTAAGCATACTGTCATGTTAACATTCATACGCATACGAGATGCTAAAGCATAAACACTTACATTGTACTCCATACCAAAACAATAAACTAATTAGCAAACATGCATGTCCTAGTTCATGTTAAGTGGCTAATGCAACACATACATGATGTGATTAGGATGGGCTCGGCAAACCCTAAAGTGGCATGTGAAATGCTACAACTATCACGTATTCAATTTGGAATTGAAAATACAATGCAGTTTGTATGATGTACCGAGCCTTTAACGCATGCATTTCCATAAGGTATGCTAATTTAAATGTGCCCTAATACTAACCATCAAAGCAGGTAAGTAAAAGGGAGAAAGAAGTGGGGGTTGGAAGACATGCACGCACACGCACCCATACTTATTACAGATTCGCCCTCGCCCGGAGGGACCAAAAGAATAATACAAATTAATCAACTACGCAAGCTAATTAATAATTACAAATTGCCTAATTAGTTAATCAACTAACTAAACTAGGAAAAACAGTAAACTGCCTCGAGAGGAGAGCCTGATGCAACGCATGCTCGGGTCCTGCTCGGAAGTGCACTACCATGCATAGACTGCCTCTGTTTTCCCTGCTCTGCCTCTCTGCAGACTGCCAAAATCTCAGAGATGCTTCTTCAGATACTGGGGATCACCACCGGCTGAGTAGAATAGCCACCGGCTGTAACATGTGATCATCAGCCGGAAATGAGGCTATCGGCCACCCATACATTGCCGGTCGGCACTAAATATTGCCGGTCGGCAAAAAGTTCTTGCAGAACCTGCAACTCACAGCAGCAGAGAGCAGAACTTGCATGGCAATACAATTCAAGCAATGTATGCACCAATCATGCCCCTTATCATGTTTGTGACTCAAAGGGGCATGTGCCTCGATTCTCGGACCATCAATCACGCATTTCCATGCATGATGGCCCAAAGAATCAAGCATGCACTTTCATGTCAAATGAAATGCAAACCAAACAAACAAACCAAGACCCAATTCCTATCACCAAGTCAAGGAACAAGGCATGCATGCAAGATGCAATGCAACCTAGGCATGCAAGCTAAGGATGCAACATGGCATGGCAAGACACTTCTGCAAGCATACAAGCAAACATGAGGCAATGCAAACTAATGAAAAGATGGACTTAAACATGATTTAGGCAACTCTAAATAGGCCTAAAACAGTGGCCAAAGTGCCCAAAAATGAAGGCTAAACACACATGCACACATGCACATGTTGTGGTCCAAACCTTAAGCATTAAACAAGCGACTTTCAAGCACACTTAAAAGAGGCTATCATGGACAATTAGCATACAACATGAACTCTGAAAATCATGTCAAAACATGGTGCCAAACCAACTCAAACAAGACAAACATAAGCATGCAAAATGGCCCAAGTACTAAGGCAAGCTAATGAAGCTTCGAAACACACTTAGCATAACAACCATGGCATGCATTAAACAACTAAAAACAGACTTTTAGCATGTTAAAACAAGGCCAAAGGACTACTTAGATGGCATCTAGGTGGCTCAAATATGAAGGCATGCACAAATGCACTTTCAAAGAGTATATAACACATGCTCAAGAGGCAACAAAGAGACAACCTAGGCAAGCATACGAGCATGCTAAAGAGACTGAAATGATGTCACAAATGGTGCCAAACCACTAAATTAATGCAAGCAATGCATGCTACACATTCACCTACTTGAAGCATACAAGCCATAATACAAAGGAGCTATATAATGCATGCCAAGATCGACTCAAACAAACATGGACAGACCTAAAACATGGCAAAATAAGCACAAAACCTTCACAAGGCTAAACCTAAAACATGCTAGAACAAAGGCTAACAACCTAAGGCATATTAAGGCAATAACAGGGCATTACATGGTAGGTATGCTAAGCATGCATGGTGTACCAAAACCAACTTAATACAAAGTTAAATCATGACAATATAAGCATAAAATACAACCATGGCATGATCAACAAACCTTTAAACATAGTGCTCCCTCAAGAGGCCAAAATTGGTCCTTTTCAAGGACAACAAGGGGAGGTGGTGGCCCTCCCCTTTTTGAGACTTTAAAGCACCATCTTCACCACTAAAATCTCTCAAGATTTCAGTGGTGAAGAGGCCCAAACACCAAAGTCCCGAAACTCACCGAAAATAGCACAAAAAGGAGCCTTACAAGGCTTAAGAGGGGTCAAACAAACCCAAACCACAAAACACCCTTAACAAACAATCAAGAGGGCTTAAAAAAAGAACTTTTTTGTATATACACTAAGCACAACAATGGTTCTAAGATGGGTGGAAAAGCAATGCAAAAAAGGGGAATAAAAGGGAAGTTTCTTACCCTTGAAGACCACCTTCACAAGCAATGCTCCAGCAGCCTTCCTTGGCTTTAATCCAGCTCCAAAACACTAAAACAACCCTCCAAAGGTCTCAAGTCCAAGAGATGGTGTGTTGGTGTGTGTTTGTGAGCAAAAGTAGGACAAAACACACAGACTTATAGAGATAGAACATATATCTAACCCTAACCCTAGAACTCAAGCTTTACAAAAGTTGTCTAAAATGTCTAACAAAGGTCTAACCCTTGGCCAAAGAGAAAAAGCTCTCCTATATAGGCAATTCCCTCTTGTAAGGCTTATAAAACAAGCCATTCAAGAAGGAAATCCCCCCATACACGTGTATGGAGGGGAATGGGTTGGGTGCCAGTTATCACAGCTGGCACAAAATATCTGCTAAAAGCAGATGAACAGTAGTCGGCTGGCCAAAATTGTCATTTTGACAAAATTGATGGCCGGTCGGCCAAAAAGAGTGTCGGCCGGCAATATACATTGCCGGTGGACACAAACAACAGCCGGTGGCCTCTAGCCATGGCTAGTGATGTGTGGGGATGCCTCACAAGGCATTCCCTACCCTTCCAAGGCAAAACACAAGTGTTTGGTGCAAAACCAGACACAAAACGGTCGAGTTCGGAGATCCTGAGGGAAGGCGCATAGCCGAGACCTCCGAGAACTCCAAACGAACACAAACATAGATAATCACCGAGTGTTCCAACGATGACGTCCAAGTCTTGAGGACGGTCAAAAATTGGGTGTCTACAACCATCCTCGCCCTTTCTTGTGCATTGTATCTCTCTCGCACTGTCTTGTGCACCTTGTGGTTGGGTTTCACTCGCGCTGTTTAGCGCATCGTATTATTTATTGCATTTCAAATCACTCGTGCTGTTTGGTGCATCACACTATTAGTGCATTTCAAATCACTCGCGCTCCCTTGCGCATCACACTGTTTTGTGCAGTTCATCATTCGCGCTATTTTACACATCGCACTATTTTGTGCAGTTTATCATTCGCGCTATGTTGCGTACCTCAATCACACTGTTTTGTGCAATTTATCATTCACGCTATTTTGCGCATCGCACTGTTTTGTGCAGTTTATCATTCGCACTATTTTGCGCACCTCAATCACACTGTTTTGTGCAGTTTACATTCGCGCTATTTTGCGAACCTCAATCGCAATGTTTTGTGCAGTTTACATTCGCGCTATTTTGCGCATCGCACTGTTTTGTGCAGTTTATCATTCGCGCTATTTTGCGCACCTCAATCACACTGTTTTGTGCAGTTTACATTCGCGCCATTTTGTGCATCGCACTGTTTTGTGCAGTTTATCATTCGCGCTATTTTGCGCATCGCACTGTCTTGTGCATTGCATTCATCGCGCTATTTGCGCACCTTAATCACACTGTCTTGTTCTTTGCATATCACATCGCACTATGTTGCGCATCTTACCTGCACTTGTTAGTGCATTGCACCGCGCTATCTTGCGCACCTTACCTGCACTTGTTAGTGCATTGTATCGTGCTATCTTGCGCACCTTATCTGTATCGCACTGATTTTGTGCATTCACCCTGCTCGTACTGTTTTGTACACCTTTAGCATCGCACTATTTTGTGTATCTGTTTAGCACTGTTTTGTGCATTCGCTTTGCATCGCACTGTCTTGTGCACATTGTATTTTTGTGTCAGCCGCACTATCTTGTGCACTCCTTGGTCCAGGAGACCTTAAATCCTCTGGTCTAGGAGACCTTAAATCCTGCATCTTTATTCGCACTATCTTGTGCACCCTCTGGTCTAGGAGACCTTAAATCCTCTAAAGGTGCAATTCCTTTGGTGTTTGTCGTACCTAAACGACTTCCGGCGGTCTGGTGTAGCCACCTGCCTGTGTTTTCAGTGAGTTCCTAGGAGACCAACTGAGACGGTAGAAACTAGAGTTCGAATGGCTCATGCCTAAAAGGCAAAGGTTCGGGATTTCCGAGACTAAAGTCTGGTTTAAATACCCAGGGGTATATCCTCGGCTTGAAATCTGTATGGCAATCCCATAGATTGAGATAGCATGTGTATGCACCTCAATTCTGGATACTGAACCAACCTAGTCTGTCACCCTGTTGGAGAATAGGGAAAGCTGCGACCATAGTCAGGGAGAAAAGTAGTACCTACAGTTCAACCAAGAAGAAGCGAAAGATTCCCAGCAGCATGAGGTAAGTCATTTGCCAATTGCCCCTGTAAGGTACCTTCACTTCCTAGTTATTACGTTGTATTTTAGCTACTACATTACGTTGCATATAGCATCTATCGCATGCATCTACTGCATATCCATTGTATCGCCTATGCCTTTCCATGTTAAGCTTAGTTTGGCATGTGCCCATACTTTTCGCGTCAAAACATGGTTATGTGATTATGTGTACGCACCTATTCCACTAAGGGGATTGTGGTTTGAGGGTGACGGCACCATTTCTGTGTTAGACACGGTTTGTTTGTGTCCATGCCTTTCCCAGGAAAAATATGGTTTGGCCGCTCGCCTTATCCACTCCATCCATTGCATATAGAATATATTGCATTGTAGTTTGTTGCATTCAGCCGCATTGCCCATCTGTCGCTTGCGCTTTTCCATGTTAAGCTTGGTCTGGCATGTGCCCATACTTTTCACGTCAAAGCATGGATATGTGATTATGTGTATGCGCCTATTCCACTAAGGGAATTATGGTTTGAGGGTGACAGCACCATTTTCATGTTAGACGTGGTTTGTTTGTGTCCATGCCTTTCCTAGGCAAAATATGATTTGGCCACGTGCCTTATTCAATTCATCCATCGCATCCATTGCATTGTATTTTAGTTTGTTGCATCCAACATTTAGGATCACGATCTTTCCTAAGCGGATCATTCCTCACTTATATCATGCCACCCATTATTTTTATCTTGTGTTCCATCAACACACACATAGTTCTGCATGTGTATGTGTAGACACCCCATTTTTGACCGTCCTCAAGACTTGGACGTCACCGCTTAAACACTCGGTGATCACCCATGTTCGTGTTTGTTTTGAGTTCCCGAAGGTCTTGATTACGCTCCTTGCCTCAGGATCTCTTAACTCAACTATTTTGTGTTTGATTTTGCACCAAACACTTGTGTTTTTGCTTCTGAGGGTAGAGAGTAGGTTGTTAGCTACCCTTAACACCCACCGGCCCTGGCTTGAGGTCACCGGCCATGTTTTCTTGCTACCGGCCATTGGTGAGATATACTATTGGCCGGTCGGCATCTTGTGTGGTCGGCCGGCCATCTGTTTGGCCGATGGCCTCCTTTTCTGGCTGATACCACCTTTTTGCCTTTTTTAGGCATAATGCATGCCAGCTGTGCCAGTTGGAATGCACGGACCCTGCCCCCCATGCATGGGTGTGGCTGTTTTGAACCTTTGTCCCTTTTGATCCAACTTCTTGCACCCTTTGCTCAAGCTTCTTGAGGAAGCTTGACCCTTTGTCTTAGCTTCCTCAAGAAGCTTACACCCTTAGCTTAGCTTCCCTTAGAAGACTTGACCCCTTTAGGATAGTTTCTCTTGGAAGCTTAGCCTTTTCCATTGTCCATATAAGAGTCCCCTCCTCCTCCTTTGTGTTGGTTCAGCAAAATCAGACCTAAAACATATATATTCTGATATATACATCGTCTCTCTCTATATCTCCCTCTCTCTCTTCATTTGTATGTGTTTGAGGGCCTAAAAGTGTATTTAGTCCTTAGTTTTGCACTAAGACACACACCATTACACCATACTTTGACTTGGGAGGTCTTGAGGGTTTGTTCTTGAAGCTTTGGGTCGGTTTTGATCAGAAAAAGAGGGCTGAGCTTGCTGTTCTTG
Source organism: Camellia lanceoleosa (assembly GCA_025200525.1). Classification (NCBI taxonomy): domain Eukaryota; kingdom Viridiplantae; phylum Streptophyta; class Magnoliopsida; order Ericales; family Theaceae; genus Camellia; species Camellia lanceoleosa. The sequence goes on along the minus strand of CM045768.1, from coordinate 38,313,726 downwards.
AAGTGTTCTTCAAGTGTAACACTATTTACTTTATATTCCCCAATCTTGCACTAGTCTTTAACCTATCTTGTATACTAATTTAAGCTTTGTGTATAATTGAAAAAAGTCTTGTATTTGCATGCTTAAGATCTTTCTTTAAGGTCATTTTAGTGTTGGGGGTCGACCTCCCCCTCTTAGGCCTTGTTTGGCCCTTTTTGTGCTCTTTTTTTATAAGCTTTGGGGACTTTTGTGTATTGGCCTTCTCACCACTAAAATCCAGGGGATTTTCAGTGGTGAAGAAAGGGTTTTGAAGTCTTGCATAGGGGAGGGACACCCCTCTCCCTTGGTCTCTCTTTTGTTTGCATCTTTGGCCCATAAGGGTAGCATGTATGATTAGTTGTTCTGGGCTTCATTTCAGAGGTTTTTGGGTGTTATTGGGTCATATTATGCCTCTTTTTTTTGTCAGATTAGTAACCCCCTCCATGCTTAATATACTTGATTTGTATTCCTCTCTTTTGCCTAGAAGTGCATCATGTATTTAGTCTACCATGCTTTCATGTTTTGGCCTAACTTTGTGAAGTTCTTAGCCATGTCTTACCATGCTTGAGGTATGTTGGGAATTGTTTTGGTCATATTTTCCGTGTTTAGGGTAGCCCCTTGTATTTTGGCTTGTGAACCTTGAGGGTGTGAGTCATGAGCATGATTTAGTCGGGTTATTTCAGTGATTTGGAATCACTTCTCATGCTATTTCAGTCCCTAATCCATGCTTGTATGCTTGCATTCATCATCCCTTTCACGCCTTGAAGGATTGTTCTTTTATGCCTAGGAATGAGTCATTGTGTATGATACCATGTTTAGGCATTTGAGGCTACCATATCAGTGGGTTTTGGGGTGTATTTTGATGCATAGAAATTCTGTTTTTGGTTGCTTAGTTCACGCCATGAGTGCTTGGGGTAGGTGTTGAGCAATGCTCTCTTTTGTGGCCTTGAATCCCTTCCATTTTTGCATCCATTCCTTAGCATGTTTTGGCATCATTCTTGGCATACTTTTCAGAGTTTAACATGAGTGTTTAATGTCCATGTATATCACCTTTGAGTGTTCTTGTGAGTAGCCTTCCATGCCTGGGTGATGGGCCTTGGTGTGTGCACATTTGCATGCATAATTTGTCCCCTTTTGCATCATCTTTTGGCCACTGTTTTGGGGTGAGGCTGAGGCCTTCCATTTCGGTTTAAGTCCCTCCTTGTGTATAGTTGCATGTTTGACATGTTGCCTCTAATTACATGCTTACATTATACCATGCTTGCATCACATGTTAAGTTGCATCGCATTGTAGCATTGCATACTTGGCACATTACATTCTTGCATGATAGGTTACCTTCCATTTGGCATGCCTTGTAACTTAGCCTCATATTGCATATTTGAGCCACGTTGCATTTTTTAGCCACGTCTGTATACATGCATTGCATGGTTTGGTTTGGGGTGTCAAACCGAGCATGAGGGGTGAGGTGTGTTCGTACTCAAAGTGAGGAAACACGCCTCAACCCTTGGTCGCCAATGCTCTTGACCCCAACATGATAGGGCATAAGGCATTCATCTCTTTTATGCAAGCATTTACATTAAGTTGCAAACTTGGTGCCTTAGGCCATCATGCATCGAAATGCGTGATTAGTGGCCCGAGTATCGAGGGTCACACTCCCATGAGTCCATAGCATGATTGGGAGAGTGGCCATGCATACATTGCTTTGAATTTTCTTGCCATGCACTGTCTGCCCTCTGCTACTGTCAAAAACAGGTTTCTACAGGTAAAAATGGCCAGCCGGCCACATACAGTGCCGACCAACCATCAATTACCAGCCGGTGGTGTAATGTTTGGCCGATAAGCCTATCCCCATGGCCGGTGAACTTGAATTGTGGCTGGTGACACCCTAGAGCACTCAGAGGGTGATTCAAAATGGGTCTGGGGACTTTCAGAATTTTCAGAGAAGCAAGGCAGTGTAAACAGAGGCAACAGTGGCATGGCACGGGTTTCCGAGCGAGGCGGGTCAAGCATGCATCATCCTAGCATTCCGAAGCGGGGCTACGACCATCCTCTTTCTGCATTTAATTTGTTAATTAAATAGAAGATATGTAATATTTAATTAGTTAGAAGAGTTAATTATTTATTTTTTTTTTGTAATATTTATTTGGACCCTCCGAGCGAGGGCAATTGTGTAATAAGCGTGCGTGAGTGTGTGTATGTCTTCCAACCCCACGTCTTTCTTCCCTTTTATTTACTAGCTTTCGATAGTTAGTTTAGGGTATGTTTCAATTAGCATACTTATGATAACATGTTTGCATACATTCATTCGTTTTGCATGCACCGGGCTCGACGCATCATACTAACTGCATTTGTATTTCAATCCCAAATTGAATACGTGATAGTTGTAGCATCATCATATACCATATTAGGATAGCCGAGCCTATTGTAGTTGCATCTCACATGCGTTGCATTAGCCATCTTAACATGAACTAGGATCATGCATATGATTACTAACTAGTTTCTGTTTTGGCTTGGAGTGCTCGGTAAGCATTTTTGTTTTAGCATCCTTACACGTGTGTGAGTGTTACCATGTCAGCATGCTTTACCATGAGGCTATGTGCTTAAATGATATAACTAGCTGAATGCCTGTGGGTGAAGGTTGGATTGTTTGAGTTGGGACAACTCATTGAAATCCGTGTTTTAGTCTACTTACGGGTAGCAAATTTCAAACCATCTTTCAAATGAGCGGATATGCAATGCTTTGTTCCAAATTAGATCATCTAGTCTATACTTTTGTGTTGTGCGCATCACATAGTAAATCTAGGCTAATAATCGGAATAAGAGCGCGTAACGTTTTCAAAACAAGATATCATGATTAGTAGAGGCCGATCTTCGGATCGGGCGAGAGGGGGTGCTCATAGCTAACCTTCTCCAATCGTACCCAAGTTCCCGAGCCAAGGCAACTTTGGTGATGACGGACATGTGGCCTTTGGCAAACGAGTCAAGGTTTCCTAAATTCTCCAAAATAAAATATTTAGGTGGCGACTCGGTATCTGGCAAAGCAGTCCATGTTTGGCACTTCTTTACAAAAATCTGTTTTCCAAAACAATTTGCCAGATTTGGACTCTTTGATTCAAATTAAGAACCGTGACAATTTGAGTCCGAACTGTAGTGAGCCCAATGAACAAAATGGGATTTCCCTCCCAGGACGTTCGGGGACGTCTACAGTACGCGCCAATTCCACTGAGGGGATTGTGGTCTGAGGGTGTCGACACATTTTTTGTAGTAGACATAGTTCGATTTTGCATCTCCATCCTCTTTATGATATTGGTGTGGTTTTGTACGGCTTGTGGTTTGATCATCTCCATCCATTGCATATCATTTGCATTGTTTCATTACATTGCATTGCATAAATTCTCAATTTTCAAACCGGCTTCACGAAAGCGTGTAAGTCCAATTATCAAACCAATTTCGCGTAGCGTATAAGTCCAATTTTCAAACCGGCTTTGCGTAGCGTATAAGTCCAATTATCAAAATCTTCCTGCATAACATTTTGCATCCTACCCCTGAACTACGCTGGTTTGATTCCTTGCAAACGGATACGTAGGCAGCCTGCGGGTTCAACCAACTACATCCGTATTTTGTTTATTTGTCCAAGTCTTCGGCCTTGTCAAAAATGGGTCGTCTCTAGGCTTTGACATTCACTCCCATCACTTCTTGACTTCCGAGTTCTGTCAAAGAGGGGCAACTGTAGACACCCCATTTTTTACCATCCTTAAGACTTGGGCACTACTAATGGTTTACTCAGTGATGAAGGTGCGCAGGGCAAATGTTCAGTTTCTTCGGTAAGGAGAGAGTCAAATCTCAACTTCATACCCCTTTTAGACAAAAACAATCTTGATCAAAAGATTTTAGACCTTGAAACCCTCTCTTTCAAAACATTTTGAAAATAAAGTTCCTACGATGTTCCGACGCTCGCATTTCGTTAAATGTTGCGCTTTTCGGTAAACCGAGCAAGGACAAAGTAGAAATGAATGAAAGAGAGATGAAATCTTTGAAAAATATTTCAAAATACTTTGTTTAGGGGTTTGGAGTTGAAGAAAAGAGGAAAGAAGAAAAGAAAACTAGTTTGGGAGAAATTTGGCATGAATTTGGGTAGGACCAAAACTGCGCGGCTTCACCAAAATAGGCATAACTTTTTGGACAGTTAGAATTTTGATGCAAAACTGGTTCCATTGGAAATCTAACTTCCGGGGCTTCAATTTGGGCACAAGAATAACCTGAAAAGGAGTTCAGATGAAGGAGTTATGGCCATTTGAAGTTGGACCTGAAAAGCAGAATTTTCCTACCGACCAAGAAAACTAGCTGGCCGACCAGAAAAGGTGGCTGGCCGACCACTTCCTCCTGAAAAAGTGGTCGGCCAACCAAAAAAAGTGGTCGACCGACCAGAAAAGTGGTCTACAGGTCCCAAACTTAGATATTTAACTTCCAGCTGTCTTTTACAACCTCCAACTGTCCCATAGACAGATATTTTCGAGCCAACTCTCATTTTTGCTATCTATGAGGCTATATCTCTCATTTTCAAGGGACAATCTTCTTCGAGAAGCTTGGGAGCTTCTCACTCTAAAAATTCTCTCTCTCTCTCTCTCTCTCTCTCTCTCTCTCTCTCTACAACTTCTAGGGCTGAATCTCTGCCCCTCTCTCTATATACTCCACTCCCTTGCCCATTTTGTGCATAGAAGTGCTTGAAAGTGAAGAAATGCTTCTAGTTTGCCTAGGCATCCTTCATCAAAGTTAACCACCATTGGGCTGAGGTTCTTTGAGGATCATTTTGAGCTTCAAAAGCTGGTCTTGGCTCAAATTTTGGGCTGGTTTTGCAGTGCTTCAAGGGTAACACACTTTTTCCCTCTTTCAAGCTTTATTTTGATCCATCTCTTAGCCTAGTTTGCAAGCATATTTAGGCTTTGTCATAAACTAAAAAAAGTATTTTTTTGAGCTTCTAAACATGTTTGTTTAGACTATTTTTCTATTGGGGGTCATCTACCCCCTTGCATGCTTCATTTCCTCTTGTTTTGAGCTATGCATTAGAGCATTTGTGTTGGCCTCGGTTTGGCCTTTTGGCCACTAAAATCTAGTGGATTTTCAGCGGCTAAAATGTGTCTTTGAGCTTCAAAATCAGAGAGGGTTGACCCTCTCACCCCTTGTTCTCTTTACTAGCTTTGTTGGCCTTCCAAAGGAGCTTCATTTTGCATGTTTTGAAGTCATGTTTTAGGCCCTATTTGGTGAGTTTTAAGGTCTACATAAGCTCTGTCCAGAGCCCTTTTGGCCATTTTGAATGTCTATTATGCATGTGTAGAACAATCCTATTCAAGGCCTTTCAAAGGGGCTTTCACTTGCATGCTTCCTAGACTAATTTCAGGGCCTTTTTGGTGGCTTTTAGGACTGTCATAACCTCTTTCCAAAGGTGGTTTTGCCATTTTGTATGTCCATCATATATGTGTAGAATAACCTCTTGCATGGCCTTTCAAAGGAGCACTTCATTCTTGCATGTATTGACTGAGTTTTAGTGGTTATTTGGGCATATTTTGGCATGGCATCCTTCTATTTTTGGTTGGTTTGGTGAGCCCTCATGTGCTTCATGTACGTGTAGTGTAAATCATGGTTCACTAGCTTACTTCGCATGCTTTGTTGACCCTTCATGTTAGCACTTTTTGGCCATGTCTTAAACTGATATTGTGTGTCTTTTGGACTGCCCTAGCTCTGTTTTTAGGTCTCATGATTGAATGATGTTTGTTTTTCATGCTTGTAGTTCAATACCCATGCTTAACTTTGAGTTTTGAGGTTCATTCCATGCATATACTGAGGTGTGTTCATGTTTTGGGCCCATTATACATCATATTTCAAAGCTTGTATGAATTCCATATTGCCATGTTTTCTACTCCTTAAGTGTGCTTCAGAGTTGTCCATGAATGCCTTGTTTTCGGACCATTGAGTGAGCTCCATTTCTTTGCATGTTGAGCCACCATTACTGTTTCAAACCTGTCTACTGTATGTTTGGGGTTGGTTTTTCCATTTGTGCATTGCTTTGGGTACCTCTAGTGTAACGCACTTCACTAGTTTCGGTACCCGAGCCATCTGGCTTGCATTGTGTGACATACTTGCATGATCCAGCACCATATTTTATGCCATTTCAGAGCTGTATCATGTGCCATCCTATACCATATTTCGTTCCTTGCCATGCCTTGTTAGAGTTGCATGTTGAGCCTTAGGATCGGTCCTTTGCATTCGTGCATGTTTTCTTGTATTTCGGTTGTCTCATTTTCATCATATGGCCACTGATGTGAGTGTGGCTGAGGTCCACTCATATTGGTGTAAGTCAATCTTGCATTGTGCATGCCATTTTAGCCCATAGCATTGCGTATGCTAGGTTGCATGTTAGTGCATTGTGCATGTCATGTTGTGTCACGCACATTGTGTATGCCATTTTAGTCCATAGCATTGCGTATGCTAAGTTGCATGTTAGTCGCATTGTGTATGCTATCTCATTGCATTGTGTTTGTGATAGCTAGGAGTTAGCCCAAACGCGGGAAACGAGGGACGTTTTGTACTCCAAGTAACGAAACGTGTCTCAATTCCCAATCGCTGACACTCCGGATTACCCATGATGGAGTCTAGGCCTTATTGTGTTTATATGTACATTCGTTTCACATCGAGTCATGCAATTCGACTCCTCAGCCATCATGCATCGAGATGCGTGATCGGTGGCAAGAGGATCGAGGTGTGCATACATATGTGAAAATACTTTGCCATGCCCCTTTCTTGCTCTCTGTTGCAGCAAAGTAGAAATCAGCAGCCTTCTAGAGCTTTGCACAGCATTCCAGGATTAATTGCAAACAGAGGCAAATCGGGGCATCGCGAGGAATTTTTCAACGAAGCGACCCGAGCACGCATGCATCTTTCATCATTCAGAACAAGAGCTGAGGCAGTCCATTTTATAGCTTGCATGCTAATTTATTCGCTTTCCTAGTTAATTTGTTAATTAATTAGGGTTTTGTAATATTTAATTAGCTGGAGTAGTTAATTATTTATTCAGCCTGTATTATTTATTCGGACCCTCCAAGCGAGGGCAATTGTGTAATAAGTGTGCGTGTGTGTGATGTATGTCTTCCAACCCCATGTCTTTCTCCCTTTTATTTACCAGCTTATGATGGTTAGATTAGGGCATGTTTCAATTAGCATACTTATGCTCGCATGTTTGCATCCATTCATCTGTCTTGCATGCACCGGGCTCGGCGCATCATACTAACTGCATCGTATTTCAATTCCAAGTTGAATATGTGTTAGCTGTAGCATTTCATATGCCATGTTTAGAATAGCCGAGCCTATCTCAGTTGCATTTTTGCATGTGTTGCGTTAGGCATTTCAGCATAGTTAGGATCATGCATCGATTTCTAACATAGTTTCTGTTTTGGCTTGGAATACTCGGTAAGTGTTTATGCTTTAGCATCCTTGCATGCGTGTGAGTGACTGCCATGCTAGCATGCTTGCCATGAGGCTAACTGCTTATGTGATATAATTGTCTGAATGCCTATGGGTGAAGGCTGGGTTATTTGGATTGGAACAATTCATCTACTGCGAGTTTTAAGCCCACTTGAGAGTGGCAAAATCATGTTTTCTAAGCCCACAAGAGGGTGGCAAATCCACATTTTAGCCTACTTGCGAGTAGCAAACTGTTTTTCAAAACAAACATGAGATGTTTCGTTCCAATTCAGGCGATCCAGTCTATACTTGTATGCTGTGCGTATCACGTAGTAAATTTAGGCTAATAACCGGAATAAGAGCACATAATGTTTTCAAAACTCGATATCATGGTTAGTAGAGGCCGATCTTTGATCGGGCGAGCGGGGGTGCTGATGAAATGACCTTCCCCAATCGTACCTAAGTTCCCGAGCCGAGGCAACTTTGGTGATGATGGACACGTGGCCTTAGGCAACGAGTCAGGGTTTCCTAAATTCCCCCAAAATAAAATATTTAGGTGGCGACTCTGTATCTGGCAAAGCAGTCTATGTTTGGCACTTCTTTCAAAAAAATCTGTTTTCAAAAACGATCTGCCGGATTTGGACTCTTTGATGATTCATCGGTCTTGCATTGCACTCTGCGAGATTAGATACAGGACAGTGACATTGAGTCCTGAACTGTAATGAGCCCAAATGAACAAAACGGGATTTCCCTCCCGGGACGTTCGGGGACGTCTACAGTGATTGTATAATCCAGTTTCGATTGCACGACTTCATACGACCTCACGAGGTATGTCATTCACTTTCTCTCCCAATCAATCAATTTCTCTTTGTCTCTCGATCATTTTTTTCCCAAAAACTTCGAATTAATCATTTGATATGAAGTCTATTCTCGAAGACGACAACGAAAATTCCAATGTCAAGGCCATCGATCGAGCCATTCAGCCTCTATGTGCATTGAAGGACTTGATGTCCAAGAAATCAGTGTCTTTGAAACTGCGCAAAAACTTGGCTTGTCTTGAGGAGTTTCGTTGCCCTCTTTGCAAGGAGCTCATGAGAGATCCTGTTATTGTCGCCCTTGGTCTGGTTAGTTCTCTTCCAATTAGGATTTTTTTTTTTAATGAATTTTTATATTTATGTATATAATGATGTATGCATTTTCATGTGTTGCTTTTGAGGTCATTTTTATGGTGAATTTGGTTATCGTTGTTGATGTATACGAAATTTGTGAACTTTGAAGTGGTAATTCTTTGATTTGGTGAAGATTTTGTTATTTCTTTTGCTCTATTCTTGGTAATTTATTTATTTTTCTCATTCGTTTTGAAAAGTCTTATTTTGTTCTGATTTTGTGACAGAAGCTCTCCACATTTAAGCTGTTTGACATTGATAATCCACTGAATCACCGTAACTGAGGTGTTGGACCTATTTCACTTCATTTTGCAGTTATTTTACTTGTAGCAAAACAATGCCTGGCTCACTTGGTCATGAAGAACAAGATGCCAAAACCTTTGCTTCGTGGGTATGATTTTAGGAATTATGTTTATGATGCCAAAACCTTTGCTTCGTGAGTATGATCAAGTAACGAATTAACACACGTTTCTTCATAGGGTATTGATTATTTGAAGTATGATAACTGTAACACTGATGGTTCAAGGCCAACTATTCGGTACGAAAATTGTTACTGCCGTTACAGTTCAACATCATCAATTTATTATGTGAATTTCTATTTAAATTACCAAATATCACATTACAATTTCTCTTCCTCATGTAGATACCCTGTAATGACCTGAGCTTTAATGAAGGCAGGCCATCCTATCTTCTTCTGGCTATGTGAATGGTGATTCTGGTTTTTCTTTGACTACGTTTTTTACTGCTCTTTGATAAATTCAGTTTTAAACTCATTTTGACATAATTTTCCTTATACATTGTATGTGTTTATTAGGGGAGACCTGCACCCAGCTTTATGGGGTGCTGAGGTTGGAAATAGTTAGAGAACTACTAATGATATTTCTGATACATGGGAAAGGTAGCTTTCATGCTATTTTTTTTTTTTTTTTTGCCTTTTTTCTTTCTTTTATTTTATAAATCATATTTTTATTTGAGGCTCGGCGTATAACTTTTCTTTAAGTTTTTTGGTTTAACAGTATGGTCTCTAGGGCTGACATGAATGAAGTTTATGATGACCTTGCAAGGCCCAGTTAGCATTCTCTCATAATCATAGTAGTTTACCAATAATGATATGATTTGGAAAAATAAAAAATACATGTATAAGATGTTCACAATTGTCTGTGATTTGATTTTGAATAGATCCTGGCATGAATTTGCTTGGGAACTTCCAGATCAATATTTTTCTTCTTTATTGTCATTTTGCTTTTACCTTTTGAGTAATTAATATAATGGTTCACAATATGAATTGTATATAAGGTGGAATTAATATGATATGCAGATATCTCTTTGCACTCTTGATATTTAAGATTCACTTTGTTTACATTTTTTTTTTTTTTTTTGATCAGCAAAGAAAAATTTCATTAATAGCATGAAATTAAGAGTACAGGAAGGTGAAGTGCATCGAGAGAGATTCGAAAAGTACAAACTACCCCTACTACTGCTACTCGCACCCAAACAACCAACCCCTCAGCCTCACAAAAAAATTTCTTTTTTTTTTTAAAGAAAAAAACAAAAGACAACAAACTAAAAACATGATTGCTTATGTACTTATGATTCATACTTCAATAACTTAGGCTCGCTTTTTTGTAATCTCATCAATACCCCCATCAAACTTAATAGTAATTTGAATTTGGGCATATCATGCTTTCTTTAATAAACACAAAATAATAATAATAATAAATAAATAAATAAATAGTTACATTGCTCATCTTCTAGCTTTCAGCCACTTCCGTGCATTCATAGTGGCAGCAAAGTTTTTTATTTTATTTTATCTTATTTATTATTATAAAACTAAGGTGCTTATAACTCTATTTATAATTAATCATATAAATTATGACATTCTTCTTTTATATATGTAGGCAAAGAGTAAAAGATTTCGGACAATAAGGAAAAAGCAAACCCTCTCACACACCATAAGTCGTAAAGGTTATGCACGAGGAAGGAAAATCCAGAATTATACATTTCAGAACATTGTCACAATTTCTCCTACTTCTTTCTTAAAGGTTAGTCCCAATTTCTCCTACTTCTTTCTTTCTCTCACTTTTTTGGATTTTCGACATGATGACACTATTGCTGGAACATGGCCTGCCTTTTAGCATTTTTCTTTTTTTAAAAGTTGTTTTTGAAAGTTGTCCCTTTTATGTGATGCGTTTTCTTCATTACAGCTTTGTGGTTGATAACCAATTGAAATGCTTGATCATGCTAAATTGTACTATTGGTTTTGCCAATTACTTATATTAATTTCTGCAAAAACTCACCTTTGCACTCTGTTTGGATCATGAGGTGAGAAAATAAAAAAATGAAATGAAATGATTATGGTTTCTTGTCATTTTCTGTTTGGATGGAAAAAGAAAAGAAAAGAAAAGAAAGTGTTTTATTTCATTTTATCCAAATAATTTGTTATATTAATAAGCTATTTTTCTAGATTCTGCCAACATAGAGTAATTTTGGTATTTTTGAAAAGATTCATTAAACCCGTTTCTTTTCTCACCAAATCTCATTAGCAAAAACAAAATATGGCATTTCTCACCTGCTTAAACATCCAAACAAGTGAAGGTTTTTTATTCTCATCATTTCTTTTCTTTTCTCACAAAACCCCTCCATCCAAACGGAGTGTTAAAGGTGTAAACTAATCATTATCAAACCTTATGAATTCTAGGTCTAATGTTTGTTTTTGAGTATTGGTGAGAGTTTCCTTAATTTTGGACTTGCAATTCTAGGATTTGTCATATTAGTGACTATCATGTGGGGCTAGCTCCTCTTTGCTAGTTTTTTAGTTAAAGTTAGAAATTTAGCCCTCAACTGTTTCATTTAGCAGTCTCACATACAATGATGCAGCATAGTTTGAGTGGTGACGTGTGTAGACACCCCATTTTTGACTGCCCTTAAGACTTGGGCGCGACTGATGGTTTGCTCTGTGTTGGAAGGTGTGCAGGGCGCAAGTTCAATTTCTTCGGCAAGGAGAGAGGTGAATCTCAACTTCACACCCCATTTTGAACCAAAATTATTTTGGATGATTTTGAGACCTTAAAACCCTCTCTTTCAAAACATTTTTGAAATAAAATTCCCACGATGTTCCGACGCTCGCATTTCGGTAAATGGTGCGCTTTTCGGTAAACTGAGCAAGGACAAAGTGGAGATGAATGAAAGCGAGATGAAATCTTTGAAAAATCTTTCAAAACACCTTACTTCGGGGTTTGAAGTTGAAGAGAAGAGGAGAAGAGGGGAGAAAACAAGTTGGAAAAGAAGTTCAGGATGAATCCGGGTGGGAGAAAGACGAGCAGTCATCGCTAAATCAAGCTTATCTACCTATACACTTGGCGTTAAGCTATGAGGCCATAACCATTGGAAATAAGACTTCCGGGGCTTCATTTTTCACTCAAGAATCTCTCAAAGCCAAGTCCGGGTGGGGGAGATATGATCAGTTGAACTTGGGCATCCTCCTGGTTGGATCGAATCTGCGCGGCTTCACCAAAAAGGGCATAACTTTTTCCACAGAAGGAATTTTAATGCAAGGTTTGTGCCATTGGAAAGATAACTTCTGGGGCTTCAATATGGACATCCATCGGCACTTTTGGGCCTCATTGGACACCCATCGGCACTCTATTTAGCCGACTAGCCAGTACAAAGTGCAGGTCGGCAGTTTATTGTGCCGACCGGCACTTTATTGTGCCGATGACCCTTTTTCTTGGCCGATTTGACCCTTTTTGACTCTCCCAAGCTTGGTGCATGCCAGCTGTGCCAGCTGGGATGCACAGACTCGGCTCCCCGTGCATATGTGTACCTATTTTGGAACCTTTACCCCCTTTTGGTGCACCCTTTGCTCAAGGCTTCTTGAGGAAGCCTTGACCCCTTGTCTTGGCTTCCTCAAGAAGCCTACCAGCTGTCCAAGCTTCTTGAATAAGCCTTGGTCCCTTTGACCCTTTTGGATAGCTTCTTGGAGAAGCTTTATGCCATTTCCTTGCCCTATAAAAGGAGCTCTCCCCCTCCATTGCAAAAGGTTGGAGTTTTTGAGAAAAAAAACCAGAGAGTAGACATATATATCTAACATATATATCTACAACCCTCTATATCTATCTTATCCAAGCTTCCAAACACCTTGGTTCTTGCATCATTTGCTCTACAACACCTAGCACAACACCTCCATCTTCCATTCCAGCATTTGGGAGGTCATTTGCAGACCTTAGGAGCACCTAAACTTGGTCCAAGAGGTGCTAGTTTTCTGGTCTTCAAGGGTAACCATCCATTTCCCGTAAACTTGCATTTTTTAGCTTCATTGTTTAGCCTTATTTACAAATATTTTTGAGCTTCGATGTAAACTGTAAAGAGGCTTATTTTGAGCCCTTCTTCAACATTGAAGAAGGGCTCAACACTGTTGGGGACCTCCATGGATGACTTGCTTCATTACCCCTCTTTGGTCCCCATTTTTGCATGACTTGTTAGCACATTGAGCTTCCATTTTTTGACCCTGATCAGACCTGAAAAGGGTCTTATTTTGACCCCCTCTCCATGTCCCATGAAGGGTCTTTGCTTGTTTAATGAATGTTTGGTGTACCTCATGTTATAGCTTTTTGTTATCCTAGTTCTTGCATGGCATTTTTATCATGTTTGCATAATGATTTGGGGGCTGTCTTCTACTGTGAGTAGTCATATTTTTAGTCCCTCTTCAGTGTTGTAGAAGGGTCTTTTTATGTTTGAGCTTTGTATCTACCACTTGTCTCATTACCCCTCTTACGGAGCCATTTTTGCATGTTGTTTTTGCCCTATCTATGCTCACTGTTTGGCCATGCTTTGAACTGAAAACATGCTTTTTTTAGGGCTGTATAGCTTCTGTCTTCATGCTTCATGTCCATATTGTGCATGTTTGATATAGCTATAGGCCATTTCATGCACCAAAATTCATGTTTCGGGACCATTCCATGCATTGAGTGTCATTTCGCCATGATTCGGGGCTGTTTTGCATCATTTATCACCTCTGAAATTTGTGTTCTTGTATGCCATTTTGCATCCCTTGCCATGCTTTGGTAGAGTTGCATTTTTGTGCTTTAAGTTTGGTTAATGCATTGTGCATGCATTCCATGTATTATGTTGCCTCACTTGCCTCATTATGGCCGCTGATTTTGGCATGCTTGCGAGTTACCCATGTTAGTTTAAGTCCATCATTGCATGTTGTTGCATACCATGTTTGTTTACATGTTTGGGTTGCGCGCCTAACATACATTGTTCATTTGCATGCCCATGTTGCATACTAGATCACATGCCTAGGTTGCATTGCATTGGCATGCATGCCTTGCCTCTTGATCAAGTGATAGAGGTTGGGCTTTATGTGTTTGTTTGGTTTGCATGACATTTGAAATCAAAGTGCATACCTGGTTTCTTGGGCCATCATGCATCGAAATGCGCAATTGGTGGTCCGAGGGTCAAGGGTCGTGCTCCCTTGAGTCCATTACATGATAGGGAGTGTGTCCATGCATACATTTGCCTAGAAATTCTATGCCATGCACTATCTGTCCTCTATTACTGTCAAAACTGTCTCCTGCAGGAATTTTCTGCCGATCGGCAGTATAGAGTGCCGACCGGCACTATATAGGTGGCCGATAACATCATTAACAGTCGGTGACTATTGTACACGGCCGGTGGGCATTCTATTCAGCCGATGATGATCTATAGTGTGCAAGGAGCATGTCCCAGGACTTTGGCAGTCTTCGGAGAGGCAGGGCAGTGAAAACAGAGGCAACAGTGGCATGGTGCGGATTCGAGCATGCATCATTCACGCATCCCGAGGCGGGGCTGTGGCCTTTTCTATTCTGCATTTAAATTATTAATTAAATTAGAATTTTTGTAATAATTTATTTTGTATTTGGACTGTATTATTTGGGACTGTATATTCTTTTGATCCCTCCGTGTAAGGGCATATTTGTAATAAGTGTGGGTGAGTGTGTGTATGTCTTCCAACCCCCATTTCTTTCTTCCCTTTTATTTACCTGCTTATGATGGTAGATTAGGGTATATTTATTTTAGCATACCTTATGCTATGCATGCGTGCATCCATGCATTTGTTGACATGCATCAGGCTTGACACATCATACAAACTGCATCATACTTTCAATTCTAAATTGAATACGTGTTAGTTGTAGCATTTCACATGCCATGTTTAGGATAGCCGAGCCTATCTAGATTACATCTTTGCATGTGTTGCATTAGCTACTTAACATGAACTAGGGTCATGCATATGATTACTAACTAGTTTCTGTTTTGGCTTGGAGTACTAGGTGAGCTTTTATGTTTTAGCATATCGCATGCGTGTGTATGTTGCCATAATAGCATGACTACCATAAGGCTAAGTGCTTATGTGATATAACTGCTTGAATGCCTGTGGATGGAGGTCAAATTGCCTAAATTGGGATAATGCATTAAAAGTGTGAGTTTTAAAGCCCACTAGATAGTGGCAAAACTGTCTTTTCTAAAAGCCCACTTGAGGGTGGCAAAACCTGCATTTTAGCCTACTTGCGAGTAGCAAACCATTTTTCAAAACAAATATGCAATATCTTGTTCCAATTTAGGCGATTTGGTCTATACTTGTTTGCTGCGCGCATAACATAGTAATTCTAGGCTAATAACCGGAATAAGAACACATAACGTTTTCAAAAACGGATATCACGGTTAGTAGAGGCCGGTCTTCGGACCGGGCGAAAGGGGTGCTCATAGCTGACCTTCCCCGATCGTACCCAAGCTCCCGAGCCAAGACCACTTTGGTGATGACGGACACGTGGCCTTCGGCACCGAGTCAGGGTTTCCTAAATTTCCCATTTTAAAATATTTAGGTGGCGACTCTGTATCTAGCAAAGCAGTCCATGTTTGGCACTTCTTTCAAAATCTGTTTTTCTCAAAACGATTTGCCGGATTTGGACTCTTTGGTTCAAGATTAAGAACCGTGACAATTTGAGTCCGAACTGTAGTAAACCCAAATGAACAGAACGGGAGTCATCCTCCCGGGGCGTTCGGGGGACGTCTACAACGTGAAGGACCTTATAGGCATGCACAAGATAGGAGCCAATCCCATTTATTTATCTCATTTGAGTGTTTTGCTCTAAATACAGGCACAAATTGATTACAAGGTCATAAACATGGACCAATGGATGGGTTTCTATCGGTTTTGGAATGAGGTAATCCAACGGTTAGTTGCTAATCGTTATTTTAGAATTTATCTACATAAAATTAAGGGAGCAATAAACAAGTAAAACAAAATGGAGTCTTTAACCTAGAACTAGAGGGGGAATAGTGAACGATGACATTTGCATGCCTTTGATTCAAAATTCAGGCAAAGACTTATTTTTTTAAAATTGAAATTGAGGCAAGATATGTCAGAATAGAAGCAATTCTCAAGATTGATACTGAAAAACCTTTGTAATTAAATTTGCATTGTATGTCTCTTAGGTATAATGACACATTAATTTCAATACTTTATCTTAAATTATTTTGATCTATTTCTGTTTTAAGAAATAAAGCTTTTTTTTCCATCTATATTTATTCACCTACGATTTTTTTACAGAAGTTACTATCTTTGCTACTTCTTTTGTGTTTGTGGTCAATAATTGCCTCTGCCTAGTTGTTTCTTGCCTGTATTTTTGAATAATGATAGGTAGCATGTCCAGTGTATGTGTAAAACATGTTGTCTATCATTGTTTCTGTTAACTGTTTTTGTCTTGATGATGGCCAAGTATATGTGTAAAATATTTTTAACTGTTTTTGTCTATCATTGTGATTGGAAGTAGATGTGGAGGCGTATTATGGTAGTGACAGTCACTATCATTGTCATTACTCTCTTGACTTTGTGTACAATCAAAAAATTTTTTCTGTGAACTTAATTGTTGTTCTTTCTTGTAAGTAAAAATACGTTCAAAGAAAACAACATTCCTTGACTTTATAATACTTTTCACATGTATATTAGGTATTTTTTATTTATAAGTCAGAAACTGATATGCACTACTATTATGTGTATAACCAATAAACACACAGCTCATTGTTTTTGGTCATATCTTAGTCTTTTTTAGAACAGGAATTTCTACCTTTGCCAAACACCTCCATACTTTTAAGTATTTGTAAGAAGGTGGTTGACCTTTCCACAATTCATAAGGAGTGTTATTCGTTTTCTTGTAGGATATTCTATTAAGAACTTAATTAGTAGACAATATTCATTCCCCCCACAAGTTCTGAGGTAAGTCTGAACTTAGTAACATGGCATTCATTATTTCTTTAAGGATTCTATTCTTCCTTTCAGCAATTCCATTTTGCTGTAGAGAATAAGGTGTTATAGTTTGGTGAATAATGCTATGTTGTGCACAAAATTCATTTAAAGGTGTATCATATTCACAACCCCTATCACTTCTAACCATTTTAATGGTTTTACCAAGTTGATTTTCAACTTCAGTTTTGTAGAGTTTAAACATTTCAAATGCTTCATCTTTATTTATAAGTAAATATACATAACAATATCTTGTGCAATCATCGATAAATGCTATGAAATATTTTTTGCCTCCTCTAGTTTGAACAAATTTAATATCACACACATTAGTATGAATTAATTCTAGAGGTTCGATTTTTCTTTCAACCGATTTAAATAGAGCCTTAGTTAGTTTTGCTTCTAAAGATATCTCACATTTGTGATTAGGAACAATTTCAAACTTTGGTATATAATCTAAACAAATGAGTCTACGCAAAGCATCAAAATTCACATGTCCTAATCTACCATGCCATAAATTTGACTCAAGAATATAAGCAAAAGATGTGTTATTCTTATTAATAGTAGGTTTTGGTACAATAATCATTACATTCAACTTAAAGAGATCATCACTCATTTATCCTTTATCTACATACATATCACTCTTTCATAATACAAATTTATCAGACTCAAATACAAGCCTAAAACCATTTTTACTTAATAAAGAACCAGAAACTAATTTTTTTCGGATGTCTAGTACATGCAACACGTTGTTGCAGGTCAGTTCCTTCCCCGATGTCACCTTCAAGATTACTTTCCCTTGTCCAGCCACAGCAAAAGTAGATAAATTTACCATGAATAGTTGCTCACCATTTGCAGCCTTATTATAAGTAGTGAATATCTTTTTGTCCACGCAAATGTGTCAAGTTGCCCTAGTGTCAACTCACCATTCCTTGGGATTTCCAACCAAATTAGCTTCAGACACCACAACAGAGAGATTGATGTCATTTACCCCATCAAAGATGTAATCTAATTATGTCACATTGGGTCGATTAGTGATCTTTTTGTTTGTACTTCTGCAATCCTTCATAGGGTAACGGCAATCAAAAACACGACGTCCAGTCTTGCCAAAGTTATAGCATTTTCCTTTGAACTTTTTATTGCTATTGTTGCCGCCTTATTAAGGACCATCTCCAGCAAACTTCTTCTTTTTGTTATATGGTTTGGGCACTTGTTCCACTACATTAGCCTTTGACTCAATGGGATTTTTATCATTCCTCTTTTCATCCTTACGGTTATCTTCCTCAATTCTTAGTCTTACAATAAGTTCATTCATGATTATCTCTTTGCATTTATGTTTTAAATAATTTTTGAAATCTTTCCAAGTCGCTGGTAATTTTTCTACTAACGCAGCGACTTGAAAAGACTTGCTAAGAGACATACCTTCAGCATGAATATTATGCAAAATTAATTAAAAACTTTGAACTTGAGAAATTACCGTTTGAGAGTTTACCATAACAAAGTCTAGAAATTTATCGACAAAAAATTTATTTGTGCCGGCATCCTCTATCTTGTATTTTTTTCTTCAAAGAATCTCACAATTCTTTTGTTGTTTTCAAAGGATTGTAAACATTATACAACATGTTGTCTAGGCCATTGAAGATATAGTTTCTACATAGAAAATTTAAATGTTTTCAAGCATTTACAGTGGTAAGAACTTATTGATCACTTTAATCATCTTTAAGCACTAGAGTCTCTTCACGAGGAAATCGGGCAAGATTAAGAGTTGTAAGATAGAATAGCATTTTTTGCTGTCATCTCTTAAACTCAGTGCTATTAAATTTTTTTGATTTTTCTTCATGATTTATTAGAACTTAAATATGGTTCTGGATAGGGACCAGAGTCGTTGTAACAATCGGAATTAAAGTACCACTTTCAGTTGCAATAGCCATAATATTTGATTACAAAAATTAGAAAAACCAAAACCAAAACACAAATTAATTTTCTAGTTACTAAAACCAGAAAATAAATTAGAATACAAAATAATTTTATTTTTTCCTTGTTATAAAAACCAAAAAAATAAAACACAACACAATAATTTTCTTGTTACAAAAACTAGAATATTATTTTATTGGATTCGAATAAAATAATTTTATAAAACAAATTTTATTAATACAAAAAAAAAACGCTCTGTCTTAAGATTGTTGTCCAATCTTCATTATATTAAGAATAAATTTTGTTTGTGTACTCAACAACAAACAAAATACACAAAAAATAAATTAAAAGAACGAGTTTCCAAAATCTATTTAATTACATAAACTAAACAGAAAATGGAATTAGAGAAGGAGAGAAGAAAATTAAAATAAGAATAGAAAATACTTACAGAAAAATATATTCTTGCAGTGATCAAGTCTAGTGTTTAACATTGTCTCCTTAAGACAGATTCGTCCTCTCTCGGGTGCTCACAGAATATGGATGTCTATCTCCTAGGATGAAATGATCTTCAACGAATAGTAGCAGCACTACAAACTATTCACACAACGAACACACTTTGTGTTTATATACTTTCTCACAAAAAATTAAATGCAGGAAAATGCAGAGAGTAATGATAGAAAATAAAAACAAAAATTCAATGTAAAATCCAAGTGAGGGACTTGTCTATTTTTAGGTGCAATGGTGGTTTTTCATATTTGAATCCAACATGTAACAAACCTGTTCGATTTGAATTAAACAGACAGGAACCCGTTAGGTTTGAACTAAACAGATATGAATCTGTTCAGACCGGTATGGAATCTGTATTAAAGAGGTGCAAAAAAATTGAATTTTTCCAACCGAATTTTGAATTAAAAAAAGGCCAGAATTTATTTTCCAAAATTAAAAAAATAAATTCAAATGTTTTTGGTCTAAAAAGAAGGACTTACGTGTAAGTCTTAATAAATGGACTTAATGTCCAATAGGTCATATGATAATTAATGACATTTTTCATTAAATACTATTAAAAATGTCAATAATTGTTAATTTTCAACGACAGTATGAAAATTTTGTCACCAAAAATGTCACTAATTATAAGTTTTAGTGATAGTTTAAAAAAAATGGTCACATAAAAGTGTCACTAATTCACAACTTTTAGCGACAGTTTGAAAAATTTGTCACAGAAAAACATTACTAATTGTAAGTTTTAGCAACAATTTATAAAAATCATGACCAAAAAAAGTCACTAATTGTCAATTTTTAGCGACATGTAAAAAATCATCATAGAAAAATTATGTTTAACGATGATTTTACCAAAATTTATTTTCAATAGGACTTGATAGGAATTAAGTCCAACTATTAGAATCTATTGGTAATTTACTCCAAAAAGCTTAGTATTGGGCCGGACAAGCCAGCCCAACCCAACCAATCAGACTGACAGGCGGCGAGCGTGTTTGTTTTGTTTTGGGTTCAATTTGTCTACCCCACTTTACCCATAACCTCCCCTCTACAAAACTTGAGTGCCGATTGGGATCTACTCTAAGTTCCAAACCCAAGTATTATAAACCCATACAAAGTTTGCCCACCAAAGCAAATTGGGACAAACCTTAACCCATTCTTTATGGAAACTTCACCAACATACCATTTATATGGAGTTCGCTTTGGTTTTAATTTTTCATTCACCCGATAATGGTTTTGAGCAACCAAATATACAACGTAAATCGTTATGAGGCAAAGAACACGTTGCCATATGGACCCACCAACTTTGGCTCATGAGTCCCACCTAAAAATTAGATCAAAGTTTGGAAAAAAATCTATTTTTTCCCAAATTATTTTTCAAACCATTTCTTACATTATATCCCCTACAACAAAAATGGAGGTGGAGAAGATTCTCCATCTCCAAATTTGAATTTATACATAAAATATATGAACCTAATTTGAGACAAATTATTGAATTCTGCTTGGATTGTTAGAGTTCAGTGATTTAGATTTGAGAGTGGAAGTCTGTAAGTGAAATGGCTATAATATTTGAGTAAGGGGATGTCAAAATAATAAATAAAGCGAGGAATTTTATATTGAAAGTAGACTTCAAATAAACCAAAATTGGATAAATCACTTGGAAATTCCTATAGTTTTCTTCTTTTATTTTCCTCCTAATCTGGACTTGAAAATTAAAGTTAAACAGGATCAATTTCTTTCTCTCGTGATCGGTTTGGTGCAGTTGTTAATCTGTTTGGTACAATTAATCTGTTAATCTGTTTGGTATAGTTGTGGGGATTATGGATTTAAGCAGCAGAATAATGTTTGGTTAATAAGCTGTAAAATAGTTTTTTATTGTATAATTGTCCTTTTTGCCCTTATATGATACTTGCTCACCATTGCTGTATGGCAGCAATGGTGAGCGAGTAGTAGAGGATGTGGCTGAGGTGAAAGGAGAGTTGCAATTTGCAGTGGCAGGTCTTGGTGAGCAGACCGTCCAGAAGAGGAATGTCATGGCAGCTTTGCAGAGGGATGTTGGGGCGCATGGTATACAAGGGTCAGGTGAGTGGGAGGTGGACGATTCATCTCAATCGATAGTGGGAGAAACAATCATCCCAAGTATGGGGAATTTAAAAGTGGCAGAAGCATGCAATAGTGGAAAAGATACTGTTATTGCAACAGTAAACAAGAAGAGGAGTAATGAGAGGGAGGGAGAGGATAGGAAATTGTGACTCCTGGGTTTATGAAAAGTATAAGTGGATCTGGGCTTGAGAGGCCTGGGATTCAAATTCAAGTACTGTTAGAGGAGGCCCAAAACAATAAGGTGGTGTCCAGGCCCAACCCAGAAGTTCTGAGTGTGGGCTTGATGGATATAGGCCAGAATGTGGGCCAGGTTAATAGTCAAAGGCTTTCTCCATCATCACAGGGCAAGTTACCATCGGTGGGTGTGGAATCTGGTGTGGATCGGAGAGTGGTGAAATCTCAACATTGCAAGCTAATGGGGAAGGAAAAAGCTCTTGCGCTCAGGTTGAAGGGAGAGAGTGGTAAGATAGCTCGGAAAAAGGGAAAGAGAGGTCGAATTGGTGGACCATCTACTATAGGAGTGTGGCATAAAGGACCTGCATTCAGAGTTGCTGCGGCTGTTTTATCTCGGTCAAGTTCGGCTTGTGTAGCAGATAAGGGTGATGACCAAGTCCTTCTGGAAGCACGAAAGACAGTGGATGTGGGTAAATCTTTGGGCATCAGTTTTAAAGGGAAGGAAAAGGAAGTAGTTCACAGAATTATGGAGCTGGAAAAAAATGATGCAGAGAGGGCAGCTCAAAGGGATGAAACTGTCTTAGTTTAGACAGTTTTCATGGGTGATTTAGGTGTTTCCTTTGAGGTTTCCAATGAAGTTGCTGCCGTGGAATATTATGGGGTTTGGAAGGCCGAAAAAAAGAAGAAGAATCAGGTCTCTACTTAAAGAGAGAAAAATTGATTTAGCCTTTTTTCAAGAGAATAAGAAAGAAGGTATGTCAGATGATTTGGTTCGGTCGATTTGGCATGTTGATGAATTGGAATATATGTTTGTAGATGCGGATGGTTCTTTGGTGGGTCAGTGCATGTGGAAGCTTTCAGTGTTTTCATTATCTCAGTGTTGTGGTTCAAGAAGGTTTCTCTTACTGTCAGGTACATTACTTCCAGATTTTAGGTGTGTTTTGGTTAATGTCTATGCGCCAAATGATGCAATGAGTAGTAGGCAAGTGTGGAAAGTTATTTCTAGTCTCAATCTAGGATTTGCAGAACCTTGGTGTGTGGAAGGGGATTTTAATGAAATTAGAAATGTAGGGGACAGAAAAGGGTGTTTAAGAAGGGATGGTAGAGTTTAACGAGTTTATTGAAGGGCTAGCCTTGTATGATGTCCCAATGCATGGCAGGCAATTCTCTTAGAGTAATTCAGAAGATGGGGGTAGCTGGAGTAGAATTGACAGAGTTCTTGTAGCACCTGAGTGGTTGAGTAGGTTTAATGTTAAGCTATGGGGCCTCCCAAGGGGTGTGTCTGACCATTGTCCCTTGGTATTGATGGAGGATGAAAGGGATTGGGGGCCAAAGCCATTTAGGTTCTTAAATGCTTGGTTGTTACACCCTAAATTTATAGATGTGGTCAAGCAGGTGTGGGAGGCTTCAAATGTCTCTAGGTGGGCTGGGTTTGTCATTGCAACAAAACTTAGATATCTCAAGATGGAATTGAAAAAGTGGAATGATGAAGTGTTTGGCAATGTTTCCTACTCCCTCAAAAAAGCAGAAGTGGAGCTTCATGAGCTTGATCTGGTGGCTGAGGCTAGAGACTTGTCAGAGGCTGAGATTGCCAGGCGAAGGGAGCTCAAAAAGGAGGTGTGGTCTCTTAGGAAGAGGGACGAGTGGCTTTGGCTTCAGAAGTCTAGACTAGATTGGAGCTTGAAGGGGGACAAGAATACAAGGTATTTTCATATCATTGCATCCTCTAGATAGAATCGGAATTTGTTGAATTCAATTACAGTGGAAGGGGTACTCTTTGAGGATCCCATTTTGGTGAAGCAGGAGGTGTTAAAGCATTTTAAAGGCATGTTCTCTGAAAATTGGAGGAATAGGCCAAAGTTGATGGGTCAATTTAAATCTGTTGGTCAGGATCAAGTGGTTGGAATTCTGGAAGCAGATTTTTCTGAAGATGAGGTGTGGAGTGCTATTAGGAGTTGTGGTGGGAATAAGGCTCTCGGTCCTGATGGGTTTAATCTGATGTTCTTTTAGAAGTGTTGGGATTGTTTGAAGTCTGATGTTCTTCAATTTTTCAAAGAATTTTATGAAAATGCGAAATTGGGAGCTGGTGTGAATAATTCTTTTATCATTTTGATCCCAAAAATTGAATGCCCTACTAGTTTATCAGATTTTAGACCAATTAGTCTTATTGGGTCCTTGTACAAGATTGTAGCTAAGGTTTTGTCTAATAAAATCAAGAAGGTGATACCTAAGGTGGTTGGAGAGGTTCAATCAGCATTTTTGAGAGGTAGAAACATTTTCAATGGCGTACTCATTGTGAATGAGATTGTTGATTGGTGGAAGGGGAGTCAGAGAAAAGGGTTGATTCTCAAGCTTGATTTTTAGAAGGCATATGACTCTGTCAGTTGGGAGTGTCTTTTATCTATGATGGAAAATTTTGGGTTCGGGGCTAGGTGGAGAGGGTGGATCAAGGAGTGTTTAGCATCGGCCGGAGTGTCTGTGTTAGTGAATGGATCCCCTACGGCTGAGTTCATTCCTGAAAAAGGCCGTAGCCAAGGTGACCCGTTGTCTCCATTCCTTTTCAATTTGGTAGCTGAAGGTCTGAATATGCTAATGGATCGAGCCAGATCTTTGGGGTTGGTTAAGGGAGCTGTAGTGGGCAAAGATGAAGTGGTGGTTTCACATCTCCAATTTGCAGATGATACAATAATTTTCTGTGAAGCCAATATGGAAGAGGTCATGGTAATTAAACGAATTCTAAGGTGTTTTGAACTGGTTTCAGGGTTGAAGATTAATTTTCATAAGAGTTCCCTTTGTGGAATTGGTGTGTCTGATGAAGAGGTGAAGGAGTTTGCCTTTAGACTTAACTGTGCAAGCCAGAAGCTTCCGATGATGTATCTTGGTCTGCCTTTGGGGGCTAGTCCCAAGTTAAAAAAAACATGGCAACCAGTCATTGAAAAATGCAGAGTTAGATTAGCTTCTTGGAAGAGGCGATTCCTATCTTTTGGTGGGAGGTTGGTACTTATAAAATCTGTGTTATCTAGTCTGCCTATCTATTATTTATCTATTTTCAAGATCCCTGTATCTGTGGCTAAGGTTATAGAAAGGATTCAAGCAAATTTTCTCTGGGGAGGGTCTGATTTGAAGAGAAAAGTTCACCTAGTCGATTAGTGGAAGCAACCAAAAGTAAAGAGAATGGGGTTTGGGTATTAGACGAGTCAAGATGGTTAATGAGTGCTTCTTGACTAAATGGTGGTGGAGGTTTGAAATTTGAATCTAACACTTTGTGGAAAAGAGTTTTGTGTAGCGGTATGGGTCAATGGGTGGAAATTGGTTGCCTAGTACTTCTTTTTTCGCTCTTATTCAAAAATCGAATGGTATTTTTAATATAGGTCAATCTAATCCTGACTTTTGAGTGTTTTCCTAGAAAATAGTCGTGGTGGTGGGAAATGGGAATAGAATTCAGCTTTGGACCGATTCTTTGGATGGGGGCTTGCTGTGTTAAGAATGAGTTTCCTAGGTTGTATAGTCTTTCAACTGAAAAGGAGGTGTCTCTGAGAGTGGTGTTACAGAGGAATGAAGCCTCACCTAGGTGGATTTTCAAGTTTAGAAGAAGGTTATTGGGTTGGGAGGATGATGAGCTTAGAAGGTTGAGTACCTTTTCGAATCAGAATGTGGTTGGCCTCTCAGATAGAGGGGATAGGCTTGGGTGGTTGGCATCTCCATCTGCAGAGTTTTCTGTCTCATCTCTGTATTCTTTGGTTGTGCCTTCATCTCGACTAGTGGTAACAAAGTTAATATGGAATAATTTTTCTCCCCCAAAGGTTCAATTTCTAGTTTGGCTAGCATTGAAGGGGAGACTAAAAACAACTGGTTTTCTACAGAGGATTAGTGTGTTGGAGCCAGAAGCCTCTACTGTGTGTGTGTTCTGTAATAAAGGGCTTGAATCTGTATTTCATCTCCTTATATGGTGCCCGTTTGCTTGGAGAATTTGGTGTGATCTGATGCAGGGGTGGGGATTGACTTGGGTAATTCCACAAACAGTGGAAGGGATTCTTAATTGGTGGAGGGGCTTCAAGTGGAGAAATAATCTGAATATGATCTGGCGAATTATACCATTTGCGGTTTTGTGGTCGTTATGTGTAGACACCTCATTTTTGACCGACCTTAAGACTCAGACGTCACCAACTGAGTGCTCGGTGATCTTGGATATTGTGCTCATTCTGAAGTTGCGGAATCTCGGCCGCGAGCCTTGCCTCTGGACTTCCGAACTCTTTTGTGCTTTGTCTCGGTTTGCGAACCAGGTCCTGTTTTCTCCGTTTTCTCTTCCCGAAGGGAGGGAGAGGTCTTGTAGACCATCTCTCAGTGGTCGTAGGCTACATTTCGTGGTCGTAGGCCATTTTTCTCGTTTGGAGCCCGGTTCTCGGTTTTCGGAGCCGTCGGCCATGTGCCTCGGTTCGGGACTGCTTAACCACCTCCGTTTGCGCTGATTTTTGGCATACACCTTGTTTCCTCCATTTTGAGGAACACTGTGGCTCAAGAGACCAACTTCGTGGTCAAACGCCACCTCCGGTGCTTAATAGTCAGTTTTAAGGTCCCCGGGCCGCGCGTTTTGGCCCTCGAACCTTCGTTTTGCATCGGTTTGGGTTCATTTTTGGCGGAGACCTTATTTTCATTGTTAGGAGGGTTGTAGAAGGGTGGGAGGCCAGAAATGTTTTCTGAAAAACCAGCTTTATTCCTTCATCGCTCTTCATCGCCCGTTTTCTTCACTAGAAAGTTGATTTTCCCATTCCCGGGCCACTTTTTCTGACTTTCCACCACACCATTATGTTGTACACACCTGGGAGGCCACCAATATGGGTAGGGCGGCCAGCAATTGTCCTTGACCCTTTTGAACCCCTCTAAAAAGTTGTTTTTTCTCTCTCCTAGGTTACATTTTCTGATTTTTCTCCACATAGCTGTGTTGCCCTCACCTGAGAGGCCACCTTTCTGGGGTGGCCGGCCAGCAATTCTTGTTGACCCCTTTGACCCCTGGTCGGCCGGCCAGGGGAGGTGGCCGGCCGGCCACCTAGACCTTTTGAACCTGGCCGGCCATTTTTGTCCCTCCTGGTGCATTCCAACTGTGCCAGCTGTTTTGCACCAGACCCCCTGCCCGAGGGTCTGCCCTTTTGAGGGGAGATTTGAATTGTTTTTCCCCCCTTTTCTTTCACTCCTCTCCCTCTATATAACTAACCCCCCACCTGCATTTACAAGGGTTAGAAAATCAGCTGAGGCATCATTGTACATACACCCCCTATATCTATACTTCAAGCCTCCAAACACCCTTTTTCTTGCATATTTACCCTACACCTCATAGCCTACCACCTCCATCACTCATTCCAGCACCTTGGAGGCCATTTGAACAGGTTGAAAGCTCAGAATTTTGGACCAAAAGCTCCTAATTTGCTGCTCTTCAAGGGTAAGTACCCATTTCCCTTAAACTTGCATTTTTTTACTTCATCTATAAGCTATACTTGCAAGCATTTTTGGGCTTCAACCCGAACTGAAAATAGTCTTATTTTGAGCTCATCTTCATGTTTGATCCAGGACTTTTCTCTGTTTGAGGTCTTCTACTCACCCTTTGTGCTTTATCTCTCTTTTAGGACTTATTTTGCATGGTAGATTAGCCTTGTTTGTGAGCATTTCTGGGCTTTGAGCCAAACTGTAAAATATCTTATTTTGAGCCCCTATTCAACTTTGTTGAAGGGATCTTTACTATTTGATGCCATCTACTTCCCCTTACCCTTTATCTCTCTTTTAGGGCCATTTTTGCATCATATTGTAACCTTACTTGTGAGCATATTCGAGATTTTCCATAAACTATAAAGTATCTTTTTTTGAGCCCCTATTCAACCTTGTTGAAGGGCACTTGGCTGTTTGAGGCTTTTTACTACCCTGTTTGTCCAATCTCTCTTTTAGGGCTGTTTTTGCATGATACATTAGCCTTATTTGTGAGCCTTTTTGGACCTTGACCTAAACTTAAAAAAGTTTTTTTTTTTTGACATAATATTCATGTTTGATTAAGGTCTATCCTCTGTTTGGGGTCATCTTCCCCCTATGCATGCTTCATCTCTTCATGATTAGGGCTATGCATTAGAACACTTTCATTGGCCATGGTTTGGCCTCCTAGCCACTGAAATCCAGTGGATTTTAAGTGGCTTAGGTGTATTCTTGAAGGCCAAAATCAGAGGGGGGTGACCCCCTCTCTCTTTGTCATGTTTGGTGGCCTTTTGGGCCTTCCAAAGGACCCCCTATTTGCAAGCTTCCAAGATTTGTTTTTATCACTTTTTAGTGGGTTTTAAGACCCCCATAACTTATTTCCAGAGTTAGTTCAGCTATGCTAAGTGACCTTGATGTATGTGCTTAATAACCGCTTCTATGCCCTTCCAAAGGAGCCCCTCATTTTTGCATGCATTGGCTGCATTTCAGTGGTTATTTGGGTATATTTTGGCATGTTTTGTTCACTGATTTTGGCTAGTTTAGTGAGATTTCATATTCTTCACATACATGCCATACAACTCATGCTTACTAGCCAATTTTGCATGTTGCCTTAGCTCTTCATGTGAACACTTTTTGGCCATGCTTTGAACTAGAAATGTTCATGTTTTGGGATCACCTTGGCTCTGTCTTTGTGCTTCATGGTCAAATAATGCATGCTTTGTATAGCTATAAGTCAATACATGTGCCTAGTTTTGAGTTTCGGGGCTCATCTCATGCATCGGGTGCCATATTTCCATGTTTTGGGATCATTTTGCATCATGATTCAGTGCTGGAATTTGCATGTTTGAATGCCATGTTTCATGCCTTGCCATGCCTTGTTAGAGTTGCATACTATTCCTTAGGTTTGGTCCTCGGTATGCGTGCATGTGTGCACGCATTTCGGTTGTCTCTTTTTCATCTTATGGCCGCTGATGTGAGTGGGGCTGAGGTCCACTCATATTGATGTAAGTCCATCGTGCATTGTGTATGTCATTTCAATTCATAGCATTGTATATGCTAGGTTGTATGTTAGAGCATTGTGTATGCCTTGCTACATCGTGCATTGTGTATGCCATCTTATAGCATTGCATATGCAAGGTTTCATGTTAGGATTGCATTCATGCATGTCATGCATATTGCATTGTGTTTGGGATAGGAGTTAGCCCAAGCACGGGAAATGAGGTCCACTCATATTGATGTAAGTCCATCGTGCATTGTGTATGTCATTTCAATTCATAGCATTGTGTATGCTAGGTTGTATGTTAGAGCATTGTGTATTCCTTGCTACATCGTGCATTGTGTATGCCATCTTATAGCATTGCATATGCTAGGTTGCATGTTAGGATTGCATTTATGCACGTCATGCATATTGCATTGTGTTTGAGATAGGAGTTAGCCCAAGCACGGGAAATGAGGGACATTTCGTACTATGAGGGACGTTTCGTACTTTGAGTGACGGAACGTGTCTCAATTCCCGATCACCGACACTCCAGATTATCCATGATGGAGTCTCGGTCTTGTGGTGTTTTCATGTGCATTCATTTCATATTAAGTCGTGCAATTCGACTTCTCGACCATCATGCATCGAGATGCGTGATTGGTGACACGAGGATCGAGGACTACACTCCCTGAAGAGTAGTTAAGCATACATATGTGAAAATACATTACCATGCCCCTTTCTTGCTCTCTGTTGCAGCAAATCAGAAATCGGCAGTCTTTTGGAGCTTCGTGCAATATTCCGAGCTTAATTGTAAACAGAGGCTAATTGGGGCATCGCAATAGTTTTCCGCACAAGGAAACTCAAGCATGCATCATTCATCATTCGGAAGAGAGCCGAGGCGGTCCATGGGCTTGCATGCCAATTTACTGTTTCCTAGTTCATTTGTTAATTAATTAAGGTTTTGTACTTATTTGGATTGTAATTATTTATTTGGGACTGTATTATTTATTTGGACCATCTGAGTAAGGGCACAATTGTAATAAGTGTGCGTACGTGTGATGTATGTCTTCCAACCCCACGTTTTTCTCCCTTTTATTTACCAGCTTATGATGGTTAGAATAGGGCATGTTTCAATTAGCATACAGTATGATAGCATGTTTGCATTCATTCATCTGTTTTGCATACACCGGGCTCGGCGCATCATAACTCACTGCATTGTATTTCAATTCCAAGTTGAATACTTGTTAGCTATAGCATTTCATATGCCATGTTTAGAATAGCCGGGCCTATCTTAGTTGCATTTCGCATGTGTTGCAATAGGCATTTCTGTATAGTTAGGATCATGCATGGATTTCTAACATAGTTTCTGTTTTGGCTTAGAGTACTCGGTGAGTTTTTACACTTTAGCATCCTTGCATGTGTGTGAGTGACTGCCATGATAGCATGCTTACCATGAGGCTATTTGCTTATGTGATATAACTGCCTGAATGCCTGTGGGTGAAGATTGGGTTATTTGGATTGGAACAATGCATTGACTGTGAGTTTTAAGCCCACTAGATAGTGGCAAAACCATATTTTCTAAGCCCACCTGAGGGTGGCAAAATCTGCATTTTAAGCCTACTTGCGAGTAGCAAACCATCTTTCAAAAACAAACATGAAATGTTTTGTTCCAATTCAGGCGACCCAGTCTATACTTGTATGCTGTGCGCATCACATAGTAAATCTAGGCTAATAACCGGAATAAGAATGCATAATGTTTTCAAAACTAGATATCATAGTTAGTAGAGGCCAATCTTTGATCAGGCGAGCGGGGGTGCTCACGAAGTGACCTTCCCCAATCGTACCCAAGTTCCCGAGCCGAGGCAACTTTGGTGATGACGGACACGTGGCCTTAGGCACGAGTCAGGGTTTCCTAAATTTTTCAAAAATAAAATATTTAGGTGGCGACTCTGTATCTGGCAAAGCATTCCATATTTGGCACTTGTTTCAAGAATCTGTTTTCTCAAAACGATTTGCCGGATTTGGACTCTTTGGTTCAGATTAAGAATCATGACAATTTGAGTCCGAACTGTAGTGAGCCCAAAATGAACAGAACGGGACTCATCCTCCCAGGGCGTTCGGGGACGTCTATAGTTTCTGGCGACTCTGTTGGGGATTTAGAGAGCTTGACTCGAACTCATGATATCTTGTTTTGATTAAACTTATGTGTTTCTTTGCATTGCATGTGCATTGGTGCACCTAGGGCACCGTGTTTGCCATCTACTATTCTTGAGCGGTTTGCCAGAGGTTGCGTGCCATAAGGCTTACCGGTTACGGGCTCTGCCAGTATGGGAACACAAACCCCAGTTTTACCAGGGCACCCTTTTGACCATTCGACTTAGCGCATATTCGGAATCCATAGTGACCATTCCAAGCTAGGACAGGTTGCTCACTCGATATAGGTTGTTTGAAACCGCTGCATGCGTAGTGAAACCCTAGCTCCTGACAAAATAGGACAGGGAAACCCTACCCCAACATAGGGGTGTTTTGGCTCTCACTTATCTGTTATGTGCTTTTAGAGTGCGTCTCTACAAGGAATGCATGTATCAATTTACGAGTTTGGGCATCAGGCCTGCGGGCATCAGTCAGTGTTTGAGAATCAGTTATCTGCGGGTATCAGATTCAGTTTTAGGGGACAGTGATTCAGGGATAGTGATTAGTGTTTGAGGACAGTGTGTATTCAGCTTATCGACTGTGTGTTGTTATGCCCAGCTATGTGTTGTGTATTTATTTTAAGCTGTTATACTGTTCATTTATCTAGTTATTTAATTCCTTATTGCTTTATTTATCTTTTTGCTAGGGCAGTTTTAGCACAATTGCTTCAAACCAAGCAGATATTCCCCAAGCACTCTGGACAAGAGGTCGTTGGCTCAATCGATCTGAGGATCTGGTTGACGGACAACCAGTGTTTCATTCTCTACCGGAGGCCGAGAAAGCGCAGTGTGTCTGAGCAGTGGTCTACCCTAGCAGTGAACAGTCGAGCTGAGGTCTCAGTTTCTGCCATAGAAATACACATACCAGTCAGTCAGCAAGATCAGCAGAACATGGCCGGAACGGAAGAAATGATGCGCCAACTCCAAGAGAGTATGAAGCAAATGTAGGAGGATGCTGTCCGCCAAGCAGAGTTCTCTAAACAGCAGGCCACAATCATGGCCCAACAGGCAGAGCTAATTACCCGGCTACAGCAGCAAGCCGAAGTATCAGCCTCACATCCAGTTCCTCTCCCACCAGGAGCCCCGCTACCCGAGCAAACACCAACCACCCAGAATGTCTTGCCAAATGCCCAGAACATTTTGCCAAATGTCCATGTCGTTCAGGAGGACACAAATATCCCAACAGGGCTGGCTCCGCCCCCGCTTCCATCTCAATTAGCCAAGGTACATACACCCATCAACCACCCGGACTCCCCCTTCGAGTTCAAAGTGGACCCTGCAGCACTGAAATTGAGTAAGCTCGAGAAGCTATTCAAAAAATCCCAGGGGCTAAAGGCTATCCCGGATATTGAGGACGGATACACCGATGTGGCTGTAACGTTGCCAGATAGATTCAAAATGCCGCAGATCGATCGCTTCGACGGATCTGGGGATCCCATGGTCCACCTCCGACTATTCTCAGATATACTACGGCCAATGGGCCTAACCAAACCCCAGAAGCTTTCACTATTCAGCCGAACCCTGTCGGGTGTGGCTACTATCTGGTATGCGAAATTGGAAGATGATGTCAAGCGAAGTTCGGATGAAATGGCCGAGGCCTTTGTTGCGCAATAATCATACAACACCCAAATCAAGATTACAACCTGTGATCTCGAAACAACAAGGCAAGAGCCCAAAGAGGGCTTCTTGGATTTTGTGACCTGGTGGAGGGCGAAGGCCTCGATGATGACTCTAAGGTCCACCGATAAGTACCAGATCAGGATAATTGTGCACAATCTCCAGCCAAAACTGATGCAAAAAATGATTGTGCTCCCCTTCTCCACCTTTTCAGATCTGCACGAGATGGGGGTACAAATTGAAGATGCAATGAAACAAGGTCTGATTGACCAAGACAGAGAGCAACCTCGAAGAACCTTTAACCGCAACAACAATGCAGGCCCAAGTGGCGCTGCAACTGCAAGAACTTCGGAGGTAAGCATGGTCACCACCATCCCCTCTCCCCCTCCAAGGCCCATGGCAGCCACACCCTTCTCCGGCGCTTCCGGAAGCAATACACAAACCACCAAATACCAACCCAGAGGCCAAAGAACCTTCACCCCATTGTACATGCCCCTGTCCAAGGCTCTAAGGGTCTTAATCAGAAAAGGGCATCTAAAACCCCTGGAGCCGAGGCCATTGCCAAATCCACTTCCCCCCACTCACAACCCAGCCAAATACTGCGCATATCACCAGCAACACGGTCATGACACCGACCAATGTTTCAGATTGCCTCAAGAGATTCAGGATCTCGTTGACAAACAGGTGATTTTGCCACCAGAAAGACCCAATGTCACAACCAACCCACTCCCTACACACAACCAAGCTCCACCTCCCAAAAGAATCAACTTTATCCAGATTGGGATCGTGTCTTACGATCCTAGCATCTATATCACTCATTCCCATTTACCTAAGCCGGAGGTGCTCCTTCCTGACTACTCTGACTTTTTGTGCATGCTGGACATCTCCACAACCCAACCTGAGCCAATGGTGGTGGCTGTTGAAGATGGTGCATGGGAGATTGCAGAAGATGATGGAATGGTTGAGTCAGGATTTACGCAGTCTGGGAATTTTGCTGGGGGAGCCTACAATCCGAGTGATTACATTTTGTCAGCAGGCCAATTTGAGCCAAGTGTAGAATTGCCAGAGAGAGCTGAACTGTGTGTGATCCAGGGGGATAGATTTGAGCAGGGAACAGATGATTTAACGGCCGTAGAAGAGGGTTTTGCCAACCTCCAGTTTTTCAATGACCAAGAATCAGGGGACGCAGCAGTCAACTGCTTTGATTATGATCAATCGGCAGAGGCTACCGGATGGCTGGATGATCAACCGGATGTTGTAGAGTTCCAACCAAAACAAGGCCTGGCAGGGGCGAGGGTATGAGTTGTGGCCGGAAGGGCCAGAAGTCAGAGTACATTACCGGAGAGCGTCGGTATGAAGAATTTCGCTCAGGACAGGAGCATTGTGAATACGGGGAAAACTGAACAACAAACTGCGCCGACGCAGGTGAAACAAAAAAAGTCTTGGGATTCTGAGAGAACTAGGAAAGCCAAAGCCCATGAGGGGATTGAAAATGCTGTGGGCACAAGGACAGAAGATGCTGTGAGCATGTGGGCTGAAAGTACTGCGAGTACAATCATGCTGGAGCCAGACAGATGTCTGTTGGCTACTCACGTAATGTGATAGAAGGACGATGATTTATGTCTTGCCCACACAGACGAACATTGGGGGAGCAATCAACCAGACGACACCTGGTATCTTGATGAGGTTGATCACATGACAAGAAGTGAGCGGTATTTCAAGCCCCCGCACCTAAACCAGCCAGAGGCATCTAGGAAGGATAAGGAAGCTGAGAGACAAAAAGAGAAACAACTTGAAGAGGAGGCTGTGCTCAAACAGTTAAAAAAGATACAAGCAGACATCTCCATCTGGGGACTGCTTATGGCATCACGAGTACACAGACAAGCTGTCCTATCTGCCATGGACAAGGCTAAACTCTCGATAGAAATCACACCGGAGCAACTGGTAGGAGTAGTCTTTCCGGGAGGAGTTACCCCGATGCTGACTTTTTCTGACAAAGAACTGCCACCTAAGGGTGCGAATCACAATAAGCCACTCTACATCTCCGTGGAGTGTAGAAATAAATGGATACTAGTGGTTCTTGTTGATACCGGATCCGCCATGAACGTGTGCCCGGCAAGGACAGTGTATGCAATCGGTTTGAAGACCGCGGACTTTATACCGACAGCCCAGGTAATTCGGGCATATGACAACACGAGCCGGGAAGTAATGAGGACGGTAAAAATCCAGACCAAGGTTGGGCCAGGACAACATGAGATAGACTTCTACGTCTTAGAAGTTCTGGCAACCTTCAATCTGCTTTTGGGGCGGCCGTGGTTGCACCAGGTGAAGGCTGTCTCGTCCACTCTACATCAGATGGTGAAATACCCCTATGGAAAGGGAGTAGCCATTGTTTTCGGGAATTCATCAATCCATCCACCTCCGGAGGTATCTACACCAGTCCTAGAAATTGAGCACGGCATGGAGGACGTGTTTATGTCAGGTTTTACTTTAGCTGAGGCTTGGGTTGTGCAAAACATCATGGCTGTTAATGAGGGAGTGTATGTCAGTGCTCAATCTGTATACCTCATGAACAAGCTACAACACATCCCCGGGATGGGATTAGGAAGGAGCAGCCGGAAGGGCGTCGCAGCATTGGCCAAAGTGCCACATAACCCTCATACCTTTGGCTTGGGTTATCTACCCACCAAAGAGGATTGGATAAGAAAGGGAAAAGAAATGGCTGGGAGAGCCAGAGCGAAGAAGGCGGGGAAGCCTTTTGACTTAATGCACCGGTCCATTCAGGGTACCCTAAACGGACGCTTCATCCGAGAGGAGGAGGACTTTCCGTTTTGTGGCTTCCCGGAAAAGAAGCGCATGCTAGGTTTCGAGATCTTCTTCAACCTGCAATTATCTGGGGATGACGTTGCCAAAGAGCAGACAGACCCATCAACTGAAGTTGAGCAGTGTAAGGAAGTGGATTTTGAGGGCGATGAAATTGAAATGGGGGTAGCATTGGCTTGTCTACTTTCAGATCCTCTGATCGACCAGAAGTGCTTGGGGGATAACTTCTCGGTTTCCATGATTGGGAATGAAACGGCTGTGGACCTACCAGCAACTATTTTGGATGCATCTATCGCACCCTCTCTCACTTGGCAATACGAAGAGGGGTTTTTGTCCAGCAGCACTAGGTCAGGTAGTGAGCCGGAATCTGATTCCACCGAGTCTTGTGAGTCGGAATCAGGTTCCAGCTCGACTGAGTCTGAGGCCTCGTTTGGCAAGAGGCTAAAATAGCCAATTAGCCAAAAAGTTACCTTTTTAGCCAAAAAGCCAACAACCCATACCAAAAAGTCAAAGATTCCCTTTTCTCTCTACTTTTTGCACGTCGTTTCGTAATTAGCCAAAAAGTTGGCCCAAACATACAGGTTTTTCTTACCAACCTTTTTAGCCAATTAGCCAAAAAGTTACTAAATTAGCCTGTTCCCAAACGAGGCCTGAGTCTGGTAATCCTGGGGATGATAACCCGGATGCCACAATTTTATCCAGGTCGTCTTTTTCTTTCTCTTTTGAGTCTGTTGTAACCGAGGAATCGGACGATTTGGGTGTGCTTAATGAGAATCAAGTAACTGTGGTTTCTGAGTACTTTTCTGTGCCTTTGATTTATTGCATTAACTTAGACTTTCAAATTTTTGATGAAAACGACGAGGACGAAATTCCTCCGATTTTGCAACGCTTAATTGAACAAGAGCAGGAAAGATTTGTTAAACCTTTAATGGATGAAATCACTACTGTGAATATTGGTACTGAGGAGGGCCTACGGCTGGTCCAGATCAGGTCCACGTTGTCTTCGGAGGAACGCGAGCACTTAGTCGCTTTATTAAAAGATTTCAAAGATATTTTCGCGTGGTCCTACGAAGACATACCTGGGATCGATCCCGAGATTGTACAGCACCGGATCCCCCTTGACCCCGAGGCCCGACCTGTCAAGCAGAAACTTAGGAGGATCCGCCCGGACTGGGCCCTCAAGATTAAGAAAGAGGTCACTAAACAAATCGATGCAGGCTTCCTGCTGGTATCCGAATACCCGACTTGGTTGGCCAACATTGTTCCGGTACTGAAGAAGGATGGCAGGATCCGAGTATGCGTGGATTTCAGGGATTTTAATAGAGACAGTCCGAAGGACGACTTTCCCTTGCCCGCATATTGATGAGTTAGTGGACTTTATAGCGGGGCACGCTTTGCTTTCATTCATGGATGGCTTCTCAGGGTACAATCAGATAGTGATGGCACTGGAAGACCAGGAAAAGACTGCATTCACCACTTCGTGGGGGACATACTGCTACAGAGTAATGCCGTTTAGGTTGAAGAATGCTGGAGCTACTTATCAACGGGCCGCAACCACAATATTGCATGACATGATCCACAAAGAGGTTCAGGTGTACGTGGACGACATGATTGTCAAGTCCAAAGATAGAGACGGCCACTACACCGCCTTGCAAAAGTTCTTTCAAAGGATCAGAGAATTTGGTTCTTGGTGAATCCTCGAAGTGCGTTGATTATTCTGGCGGGGAAAAATACTAGGGTTTCTGATTACACAGAGAGGTATCGAAGTCGACCCTTCCAAAATCAAGGCCATCTTAGAAATGCCACCACCAAGGACTGAAAAGGAGGTGCGAGGCTTTCTAGGTAAAGTGCAATTCATAAGACGGTTTATCTCAAAATTAACCTTGACTTGTGAACCACTTTTTGGTCTCCTGAAGAAAGGAAAGAAATTCCAATGGGACGGCCGATGCCAAGCTGCTTTTGAACAAATCAAGGAATACTTACAGAACCCGCTCGTGTTGTCACTGCCAGAGCCGGGGAAACCGTTGATATTGTACCTTTCAGTGATTGAGACTACCATGGGTTGTATGCTCGCGCAAGAATCAAAGGACAAAGTGGAGAGAGCCATCTACTATCTGAGCAAGAAGATGCTAGAGTATGAGACTCGCTACACATCGTTGGAGAAGGCTTGCTTAGCTTTGGTATGGGCTACCAGGAAGCTGCAGCATTACCTATTAGCTCACTCCGTAATGTTGGTTTCACGACTCGATCCCATCAAATATCTTTTCGAGAAACCAGCACTTACGGGTAGGCTAGCTCGTTGGTTGCTGTTGCTCTCCGAATTTGATCTGAAATATGTGACACGCAAGTCAGTCAAGGGAAGAGCAGTAGCAGAATTCTTAGCCAACCATCCAGTGGAAGGGGGTGAAGCAGTCGAGTACTTATTTCCAGATGAAGCCATTTTGCACATCGACGATGAAACTTGGACGATGTACTTTGACAGTGCGTCAAATCAGTACGGGTATGGGATAGGGGTGTTGCTGATAGCACCTGATAATTCCCGTATCCCTCTAGCCTTCAAACTCCGGTTCAAAGTCTCGAACAACAACGCAGAATATGAGGCATGCATTGCCAGTCTAGAAGCAGCCCTGGAACTAGGGGCAAGACGGTTGGACGTCATCGGGGACTCGAACCTTGTTGTGTCTCAAGCAAAAGGAGACTGAAAGGTCAAAGAAGAGAAGATGATGATGTATCACCAGACCTTGGATTTGTTAATTCCTCGGTTTGAGAAGCTAAACTTTGCACATCTACTAAGAGAGAACAATAGGTTCGCAGATTCTTTAGCAACTCTATCTTCCATGATAGACATCTCATTCGGAGTTCGGATGCGTCCAGTCATCATTGACCAGAAATTTGTGCCAACCTACGAGTCAATTGCTGCTATAGATGAGGCTCAGGACAAAAACCCCTGGTATTACGACATTTGGAATTTCTTGGAGAAGGAAGCATACCTACCAGGGGTAAATGCCA
The DNA here is from genome assembly GCA_025200525.1 of Camellia lanceoleosa. Classification (NCBI taxonomy): domain Eukaryota; kingdom Viridiplantae; phylum Streptophyta; class Magnoliopsida; order Ericales; family Theaceae; genus Camellia; species Camellia lanceoleosa. The sequence goes on along the minus strand of CM045768.1, from coordinate 38,275,538 downwards.
AGGATAAAAGGGCAATCAAAAAAATGGCCGTTTAGTTCATCATCTGTGGGGGTAAGCTGTATAAGAGAGGTCATCTGGGAATGCATAAGCTGTGTGTCGATGCCGAAGAATCGAAGCGCCTAATGGAGGCCATCCATAGAGGGGAATGCGGTGCGCATATGAATGGAGTAATGCTAGCACGGAAGATCCTCAGACAGGGTTACTACTAGTCCACCATGGAGAAGGATTGTATCGGTTTTGTTCGGCGATGCCACAAATGTCAAATTCATGCAAATCGCATGAACATTCCGCCGTCAAAGCTGTACAATATGACTTCGCCATGGCCATTTTCAGTCTGGGGAATTGATGTGATCGGGGCTGTCACTCCGAAGGGGTCGAATGGGCATGAGTTCATCCTGGTCGCGATAGATTATTTCACGAAGTGAGTCGAGACCCAATCTTATGCGGTGTTGAAGGCTTCACATGTTGCGAAGTTTATCAGAAACAACATCATCTGTCGCTACGGAGTCCTAAACGAGATAATTTTAGATAACGGTTCCCACTTCAAGAAGGAAGTGATTGACTTGTTGGAAAAATACAAAGTGGCTTTTCATAAGTCATCTACCTATCGGCCGCAAACCAATGGAGCGGTTGAGGCCGCCAATAAGAATATCAAACACATATTGCAGAAGATGGTGGAAACCTACCGGGACTGGCCAGATAAGCTGCCGTTTCATTAGTTTACCGGACTTCAATCAGAACTTCTACTGGGGCGACTTCGTATTCATTAGTTTATGCAATGGAGGCCGTTCTACCTATCGAAATTGAGGTTCCGTCTTTGTGAGTATTGGCTGAGTGTCAAATAGCCGAAGCAGATTGGCAACAAAGCAGGTTTGAGGAACTCATGCTCTTTGATGAGAGAAGACTGAAAGCACTGTACCATGTTCAAGGTTATCAGCGCAGAATTGCTCGGGCTTTCAACAAGAAAGTTAAGTCCAGGAATCTAAAGGAAGGAGATCTGGTGCTCAAGAACAACCGAGCTCCCATCCACGACCCAAGGGGCAAGTTCAGACCCAATTGGACTGGTCCCTACATCATTAAGTCTATCTGGTCAGGTGGAGCTGTGGTTCTGATGGATCTAGATGGCTTAGAGTTCTCACAATCGATCAATATGGACAAGTTGAAGAAATATTACCCTTGAAAGGCTCGCTACGCCGAAAACCCGAAAGGGTGACCTAGGCAAAACTCAGAGCACAAAAAATTTGAAATTATAAAACTAAGCTCGCAAGGTTGAAAACCCGCAAAGGGTGGCCTTGGCAAAAGTTAGAGCGTAAAAGGAGAGTGATAATACCCGAGTGAACCCGAGCCTGAACTATGTAAGGCTTGATTCTCATCTTTGGGATACGTAGGCAACTTCATCCTGAAGTTCAGCCATAAACTTTTCCCCGATCAACTTTGTCCATTTGATCATCTCAGTCATCTTTGTCTATCAGCATTCATCGTGATCTCCGGTGCGGTGCTTTTCAGACTAGGGGCAACTTTCCATTGCTGTGCAGTGCTACGGTACTAGTCAGACTAGGGGCAACTTTCCAGTTGCTAGGATTAGGGATTGTGCATCTCAGTGACAGATCTCAGGCGTGTCCAGTTCTGAACCATATCGAAAATGGTTTTGAAAAGTTTTAATAAAAGTTGACTTTGTTCAAAATTAATCTTTTTACAACTTAGACCATTTTTGGACCAAAGTGGAAACTTTTCAGCACCCAAAACCTTCAATTTCATTGATTTCAAAACAGAGTTCTCCTGCTCTTGCATACAAATTGAAGTTGCTTTTTATTACATCCATAAAGAAAACTTGAAAGTACTGGTAAAGCAATAAATCCAGGGCATAGATAAGTCAGGTGTCCCTGCGCCCCCTCCTAGAGCTGGTCGAAGCCTCTGATGCCAAGCTGGGCCCAATCTGTGCCTCTTCATTGAGCCAATCCAGGCACTCGTCAGACAAAGTGCAACTGAAAGTGGGAGCGGGGGCCAGGAGCTCTCTAGTCCTCCATCTTTGTGGCATCTGCAGACAGGCTGTCGCCTCGGATGAAATCTGAGGATACTCTATCCCTTCTGGCGAGCAAGTTTGATCATGACCAAACTGGCACTGGAACCGGAACGGAAAGTAGAACACACAGTGAGTCAGACCAATCAACTGGATCCTGGTTTTCCGGGACATGCTATAGCTCATTGCTGGGAGATTGAGCCAAGGACAGCGCCGAGCAATGCGATTGCTGACAAATTGTACATCCAGTCGAACTACCATCCCTCATCAAGGGCATCGACTAGGCGTTGTCGAAAAAAGTAGCCGCGAGCTGAGTAGGCTGGGCAAGAGTCCACAATCTGCAATTTATCCATCAACCATACCTGGGGAGGGATGAAAAATGAGAGAATAAAGAATAGAGAGATGTACGATGAGAGAAAAGTGAGGAAAGGGTTTTGTGAGAAAAAAACCGAGCCCGAGGGCCGAGTGACGTGAGCAATATATATGTGAGATTGGGTGGGAAACATTACCTGCAGCAGTAGTGGACTCCCTGCAAATCTGGTCGTCTCCTGGTGATAGAAAGCATTTAAGCCCATCAGTGTCTCGGCCAATGTCATGGCGATGCAGCTCTTTCCTTCCTTCTAGCCTTGAGCAAATTCAATCAGACGAATGCTAGATCCACTAAAGCCTAGGGCAAACAAAAAGTGAGATAGCATGCACAAGCAAAGGGCGTGTTGCCGAAAACCTTGCCAATAATGGTTGCCACGATCACTGGCATCAGACAAGCAATGAATCAAGCCAAGGATGTCCAGTTCCCTGCTGCAGATCAGAGACCGAGCGTCATGCATGGTGAGCCCACACATTCGCTCTAAAGTTTGGGCGTGGCCGAAGCGAAACTGAGGCAAAATTTCTTCATAGCGTTCAGATTCCATCAAAACTTGAAAATCTTCGAAAGTTGGACATATCTCTTGCCCACCGAAGCTAAACACATGCGTTACCAGGTTCCAAAACCTCACCGCGGCATGAAGGAAGGGAAGGTGTAGCGGAGTACGGCTCAGCGTGAGTAGTGCATTCAAGCCGAAGCCCCAGAAGTTCAACTTTTCTGAGCCATCTAGAGAGGCGATCCAAGCTGTGAGATTTTCGACGAGAAACGCCTCCATTTTGGTGCAAAACTGAGATAAAATGAATCAACCACGGAGCTAGGACTTTTAAAGAGGATAAGGCACTGTTCGGGAGGACACGTGTCGAAAAATTGGTGGCTGCCAAGCTAGGTGGCCGGCCGGCCACCTTTTTTGGTAGGCCGGCCACCCCTCTACTCTCCAATGCAAAAAGCTGGTCGGCCAACTCCCAAAGGTGGTCGGCCATGCTGCAAAGTGTGTCTTTGGCCCTGTTCTACCCTCTAGAAGGAAGTTCCCAGCATTTGCATGCATCGGGACTGTCGAAGGCCTCCATTTCCCTCAGTTTCGGATGCGTTCTGTCACCTAGATCGTTCGAGATGAACTTTGTTTATAGAGTTGTTGTTAAGTCTTGCTTATCGAGTTGTCGTTTTGTTTGCTGAGATGTCTTGTTTATCGAGTTGTTAAGTTTCATCGAGCTGTCGAGTTTCGTGCATTGAGTTGTTACTTTTTGTTTAATCAATTTTGTTGTGCCTTACTTATCGAGTTATCAACTTTGTTGTGTTTTGCTTATCGAGTTGTAAACTTGCTATGGTTTTGTTATTTCTTAGTAAGTTAGGTTGTTTAGTTTGTTGCGTCGGTTCACTACCTGACTTGGCAAATACACAATGCACATTTCTATTCAATCTCATTTTGGTGCAAAATGATGCGATGCGATGCTAAGAACATAAAATACAAAACTTTTTCAAAAGCTGTTTCATTCCATCATGCTTCATTTGTTACAACATTTTTTACAACAAGGGTACAAGTTTTACAAAAAATAAAACTGCCTAACAATGTACAATGTTCTACAACTATTAGTAAAAAGGTAAATAAAGCAGGGAACAACTGCATCAATGCTCTCAAGAGCAAGAATGAGAGGCCCTCTTCGTCCTCTTCTGCGGAACAGCCTCTGCACCATCATCACCATCATCTGAGTCGGGGCTACCATCCTTGGAACCCTCCTCAGCCTCATCTCCACTACCAGAACCGGGATTAGAGCCACCTTCTCTGTCAGCAGATGTCTCTGACTGGGGATCTGCAGCCTTCTCCTCCTCACTGGACTCCTCCTCTATGATGTGCGCCCTGCGTCTGCCTCGTCCGCGAGACGACTCCCCTCTCCCAGCTTCTCGAGAAGGCCTAGATGGCCCAGCTCCTCGGGAAGGCCCAGGTGGCTCGGCCTGTGGCCCGGTATATATCGGAAGCATCTGAAAAGAAAGACTGTAATTTGGACACATCAGCTCAAATATGTATATCAGATGCAGATACAAGAAAGCTACATGAAATGGGTACATACAGGTACAGTACATAAATGTGGTGTGTGTCAGATGTGCTCAACACAGGCAGCCTATCAATGCAATAAAATGTTCAAGATCAGCATGTCATCAGGAGTATGATAAATGCAAGAAAACTAACGAATACCTGGACACCCATGATGGACAACTGCGCCTCTCTCCGCAGGACCATGCCCTCAAGTGATGCTACCATCCCGAGCACCTCGTCCATGTACTCCCTGGGTGGCTGCAGATACAAGCTCAAGTCATCAATGAATAAACAAATACCAAGGTATTTGTGTGATAAACGGAAAACAGTGGAACATACCAGTGGTGAGCCAGGGTCACTGACATATCGGTGGTCAGGCATAAGAGGCTCTATCGGAATCGGGTAAGAAGTCCCATATCGCCATCCCATCAACTCAATCGGCATATCTGGCCATCCAGGATGATGATGAGTCAGAGGAATCAGGGGAACCAATCCACCCCCGCCTCTAGATATACCAGCCCTGCTGGTGGAAAGAACATCTGCAGTCCGAGCCCGGCTCGATGAGGGCATACCAGCAGACCTCCTCGTCGGGGTACGGACTCCCGTTAGTGGAGGCATCAAGTATGTGTGACGTTAGGTCACATACTCCCCCTGCTACGAATGTAAGGATGCATCGGTACCTTGCATAGCACTAACGACACCCTGGGGAGAGAGCCTATCAGCGGTCCACATGTCGTCTGGAGGCGCTGAAGGAATGTCCTGAGCAGGGTAGCCCCATACCTGACGCAAGAAGCAATCCCCCAAAAACCAGGCCCTACCAACTGGCCCCTCGAACAGGATCCTATACCGAGAGGCACCCCATGCTCCGGCAAACTGAGGTCTCTACCTAAAGGCGCCCAAGGCTGCCATGTGATCTGCGGATAACCGATGTATAAGCTAATCAGAAATTGTGAATGTGCAAGATAAATCAAAGATTAGAAACATAAAGAAATGAGAGTTCTGAAATACCTCTGACGGCCGCACTGTATCAAAGTACTGCCGTAGGTAGAGGAAAGACTCCCGAGGTCTCGGCCGGTACTGGCCCTCGAATACAAGTGAGTAAGGGGTCGTGAGGGGCACCTCTACCTCAAGCTCTGGGGCTAGCGTCGGGAAGTACGCGTTGACCCATAGCTGTGGAAAACAAAGCAGCAGCCATCAGAATACAGCATGCTGAGTGCTGAATGTAAATACAAAATACTTAGAGCAACGTGCAAGGTACAGAATGTAAAGTGCGCCATAAGTGCAATGTACAAATAATAAAAAACAAAAATGTAAATCAAGAGGACAGAAAGTACCTCCCAGGCCCTCCGATAGCCGCCAACCATGTTCCCCCGTCCACGGGAGGTCGCACTCATATAGCAATAAAGAGTAGCCAGGCTGGCGCCACCCCAATCATATCGGCTGACCTGTGATAGGTCCACTAGAGCACTCAACAGATAGAGCCCGACAGTGTTCCCCCTATCGGCGAACAGAGTGGTCCCGAAAAGGAACATCAGAAATCCGCGGGTGTACTATGCTACCTCCTCAGGAGTCTCAGGCTCCATCTCTACCCACCTGAAATGGGAAGAAAACCAAGTATATCAGACTCTACCCGAAGATCTGTCAACTGGTGGGCGAGCTCCCAATAAGTAGATCCAAGCGGCCTCCCACTGGCCTATGTCCTCGTCATATGGGATGGCCCATCCTCTCACATCAAGGCCTGTCAATACGGCGAAGTCAAACGGAGTCATAGTCATATCTCCGGTAGCAGAGAAATGGAAGGAGTTGGTGGTGTCCCACCATCTCTCTACCAAGGCACCCATCAGCGTCTTACTAGCAGGACAGCAAGATATCCCAGTGCAAAAGGGCCCAAACCCTGCCACGTCAACCAAATCCCGGACAGCCTCCGGGAGCTCTGCGTACCACTGTCTCGCCACAATAGAGCCATATCCTCACACAGCACAAGAAGTCACCTGCATTCAGGGTGAGCACAGGCATTCGGTTTCATAATGAAATGAATAAACTGCGTGCGAATGAAATGAATAAGCTGCGTGCAAATGAAATGTATGAGCTGTGTGCAAAATCAAATCAGATACAGAATCTGGGCTGTGTGTTCAGAAAATTCAAGGTACGAGCTGTGTGTTCAACATCAAGTGTTTGGGCTACGTGTTCAACTCAAAATCAGTGTGGGCTGTGTGTTCATCTCAAAGTTCGAACTGTGTGTTCAACATCTAGTATTTGAGCCATGTGTTTAGATTTCAATACAAGCTGTGTGTTCGACATCAAGTGTTTGGACTGCGTGTTTAACTCTCAATCAGTGTATGCTGTGTGTTCACCTCAACAACGAGCTATGTGTTCAACATCAAGTGTTTGGACTACGTGTTCAACTCTCAATCAATGCGAGCTGTGTGTTCAACCTCAAAGTTTAGGCTGCGTGTTCAACTCTCAATCAGTGTATGCTGTGTGTTCACCTCAACAACGAGCTGTGTGTTCGACATCAAGTGTTTGGGCTGCGTGCTCGACTCTCAATCAATGTGGGTTGTGTGTTCATCTCAAAGTTTGAGCTGTGTGTTCAACATCAAGTATTTGAGCTGTGTGTTCAGATTTCAAAATCAGTGGGCTATGTGTTCATCTCAAAGTTTGGGCTGTGTGTTCAATTCTCAAACAAGTGTGTGTTGTGTACTCACAATCAGAAAAATGGGCTGTGTGTTCATCATCAAAGTTCGAGCTACGTGTTCAACGTCAACGTCAAGTATTTGAGTTGTGTGTTCAAATTTCAAAATCAGTGGGCTGTGTGTTCATCTCAAAGTTTGGGCTGTGTGTTCAATTCTCAACAAGTGTGTGCTGTGTGTTCACAATCAATATACGGGCCGCGTGTTCAGAAAGTTAGAGTGTTTGAACTGTGTGTTCAAGATGCAAACAGAATACGGTGTTATAGACTAAACATTCAAAACAAGCTGTGTGCTTGAATGAATAGATAAACATAGCGAAAGCACGAGATGCACAGAAAATGCAGAATACATTGCAGAAAATGTAAAAGTGAAGTAAATACCTCTCGTGCCTGATGAGAGAGGTGGGACTTCGGCTCTCGCAAAAGCAGATCCCCAGGCGCTCGATCATTGAAATCAGTAAAATGATAAAAAACTGCCTGCGGGAGGATATGCGCCGGAGGGTCATACCTCTCGGGGATGAATGGCCAAACCCTTAGGGGTAAAGACATAATATCTGGCTCACCTCCGGCACCTGGAGAACCTCCACCTTGGGGAAAATGACCCGCCATCTTGAAAAATCTGCAAAAAGAAGCAAAAACGAGCAAAATGAGCCAAAAATGAAAAAAGTCAACAAAAGTCAACTCTCGGGAAATGAAAAAGTCAACAAAAGTCAACCCCCGAGAAAATCTTCCAAATGTTGAGACAAACTTACCTCAAGTGGTGAAAATGAGAAAAGAAGCACCGAAATCAAAATTTAATCGGTTCAAAGTGAAGAGAACTGAAAGTTTTCGAGAAACAACTTGGCGTGGGGCGTTGGAAAACGTGTATGGAGCACAGATCTGAGAGGGAAAATTCTCTAGGAAGGTTGAGAGGCTGATTTTGGAGTTAGAGTTGTGAGGAAAAGGTGTTTGGCCAAGTGGATTTAAAGAAATGAGAGCAAAAAGACCAAACTGCCCACTGTTTTGGCAAGATGGCCGGTCGGCCACCTTTTCTGGTAGGCCGGCCACCCCTCTCCCTCACCCCTGGCCAGTGGCCTCCCCCTTGGACCAAACCTGGCTGGCAACATTCCCAAGGTGGTCTCCAAGGTCTCTGCAAATTTTGGTGATGATTGGAGTCCCCGGCACCCGAGAAAGTACAAGGAAAGTGCACTTTGCGTCGCAAAATCCCCCTGCGGGAACTTCAAGTCCAACTTTCGATGCGTGTCTCATCGTTACTCGTCAAAAGCAAAGTGTATCCTTTTTGAATATGTTGTGACCCCTCCGGGAGGTAAACCGGAGGTCGCGATTGAGCCACCTTCGTCGAAACTTGCATTGCTTTGCTCGTTGTTTCGTTTCAAAATGTGCATTCGAGTTTACACTTATCCTGCATCGTTATGCATGTCACTTGCATTCTCATGCACACCACTTGCACTGTTCTGCACGTTTCGCGAGTATTGTCATACCCTTGTGCTTAACTTGCGTTGTCACGCGCGTCGCTTCTCGCATTGCGATGCACTCACCCATCAACACCGCATTTGCCTGCATCCGATATCACACTGAACATATGTTGCTAACTATGTTGTGCTTGTTGAGTTTCTTCCTTTTGTAGGCACGATATTGTATGTACGGTTCATTTGAGGCTGGTGCAACCAGACGTGCCGCACAGGTGTTGTATCTTCTCTGTGTGAGAATTCAATGATTCTCCGCATTCTTCAACTGCATGAAATGTAGTATTGCTTTACATTCTTGCTTAAAACTGTTGCATCTATTGTGAATATTTGCTTCATTACAGCTTGCTGCTTCGCATAATCATTGAGTTGCATCCAGCTTTGTGCACATCGCTTTGCATTTTGCCCCCTGCCTGCGGGCATGCCTGCAGGCACATCCTTTTGCTTATCTCGCCTGTTTGTCTGAGTTTTCAGCCTTGTCAAAACTGGGTCGTCTCTGGGCTTTGACATTCACTCCCGTCACTTATGACTTTCGAGTTCTGTCAAAGAGGGGCAACTGTAAACACCCCATTTTTGACCGATCTTAAGACTCAGACGTCACCAACTGAGCGCTCGGTGATGTTGCATATTGTGCTCGTTCTGAAGTTGCGGAATCTCGGCCGTGAGCCTTGTCTCCGGACTTCTGGACTCTTTTGTGCTTTGCCTCAGTTTACGAACCAGGTCCCGTTTTCTCCGTTTTCTCTTCCCAAAGGGAGGGAGAGGTCTTGTAGACCATCTCTCAGTAACCGTAGGCTACGTTTCGTGGTCGTAGGCCATTTTTCCCATTTGGAGCCCGATTCCCGGTTTTCGGAGCCGTCGACCGTGTGCTTCGGTTCAGGACCACTTAACCACCTCCGTTTGCTCCGATTTTTGGCATACACCTTGTTTCCTCCCTTTTGAGGGACACTGTGGCTCGAGAGACCAACTTCGTGGTCAAGCGCCACCTCCGATGCTTAATAGTCAGTTTTCGGGCCTCCAAGCCGCGCGTTTTGGCCCCCAAACCTTCGTTTTGCATTGGTTTGGGTTCATTTTTGGCGGAGACCTTATTTTCATTGTTAGGAAGGTTGTAGAAGAGTGGGAGGCCAGCAATTTTTCTGAAAAACCAACTTTATTCCTTCATCGCTCTTCATTGCCCGTTTTCTTCATTAGAAAGTTGATTTTTCCCATTCCCAGGCCACTTTTTCTGACTTTCCACCACACTATTGTGCTGTACACACCTGGGAGGCCACCAATATGGGTAGGCCGGCCAGCAATTGTCCTTGACCCTTTTGAACCCCTCTAAAAAGTTGTTTTTTCTCTCTCCTGGGTTATATTTTCTGGTTTTTCTCCACATAGCTGTGTCGCCCTCACCTGGAAGGCCACCTTTCTGGGGTGGCCGGCCAGCAATTCTTGTTGACCCCTTTGACCCCTAGTCGGCCGGCCAAGGGAGGTGGCCGGCCGGCCACCTGGACCTTTTGAACCTGGCTGGCCATTTTTGTCCCTCCTAGTGCATTCCAACTGTGCCAGCTGTTTTGCACCAGACCCCCTGCCCGAGGGTCTGCCCTTTTGAGGGGAGATTTGAATTGTTTTTCCCCCATTTTCTTTCACTCCTCTCTCTGTATATAACTAACCCCCCACCTCCATTTACAAGGGTTAGAAAATCAACTGAGGCATCATTATACATACACCCCCTATATCTATACTTCAAGCCTCCAAACACCCCTTTTCTTGCATATTTACCCTACACCTCATAGCCTACCACCTCCATCACTCATTCCAGCACCTTGGAGGCCATTTGAAGAGGTTGAAAGCTCAGAATTTTGGACCAAAAGCTCCTGATTTGCTGCTCTTCAAAGGTAAGTACCCATTTCCCTTAAACTTGTATTTTTTTGCTTCATCTATAAGCTATACTTGTAAGAATTTTTGGGCTTCAACCCGAACTGAAAATAGTCTTATTTTGAGTTCATCTTCATGTTTGATCAGGACTTTTCTCTGTTTGAGGCCTTCTACTTACCCTTTTGTGCTTTATCTCTCTTTTAGGGCTTATTTTGCATGGTAGATTAGCCTTGTTTGTGAGCATTTTTGGGCTCCGAGCTAAACTGTAATATATCTTATTTTGAGGCCCTCTTAAACTTTTTTGAAGGGATCTTTACTTTTTGAGGCCATCTACTTCCCCTTACCCTTTATCTCTCTTTTAGGGCCATTTTTCATCATATTTTAGTCTTACTTGTGAGCATATTCGAGATTTTCCATAAACTGTAAAGTATCTTTTTTTGAGCCCCTCTTCAACTTTGTTGAAGGGAACTTGGCTGTTTGAGGCCTTTTACTGCCTTGTTTGTCCAATCTCTCTTTTAGGGCTGTTTTTGCATGATACATTAGCCTTATTTGTGAGCCTTTTTGGACCTCGACCTAAACTAAAAAAAGTCTTTTTTTAACATAATATTCATGTTTGATTAAGGTCTATCCTCCGTTTGGGGTCATCTTCCCCCTATGCATGCTTCATCTCTTCATGATTAGGGCTATGCATTAGAACACTTGCATTGGCCATGGTTTGGCCTCTTAGCCACTGAAATCCAGTAGATTTTAAGTGGCTTAGGTGTATTCTTGAAGGCCAAAATCAAAGGGGGGTGACCCTCTCTCTCCTTGTCTTGTTTGGTGGCCTTTTTGGCCTTCCAAAGGACCCCCTATTTGCAAGCTTCCAAGCTTTGTTTCTATCACGTTTTAGTGGGTTTTAAGACCCCCATAACTCATTTCCAGAGTTATTTCGGCTATGCTAAGTGTCCTTGATGTATGTGCTTAATAACCGCTTGTATGCCCTTCCAAAGGAGCCCCTCATTTTTGCATGCATTGGCTGCATTTCAGTGGTTGTTTGGGCATATTTTGGCATGTTTTGTTCACTAATTTTGGCTGGTTTAGTGAGATTTCATATGCTTCACATACAAGCCATGCAACTCATGCCTACTAGCCAATTTTGCATGTTGCCTTAGCTCTTCATGTGAACACTTTTTGGCCATGCTTTGAACTAGAAATGTTCATTTTTTGGGATCGCCTTGGCTCTGTCTTTGTGCTTCATAGTCAAATAATGCATGCTTTGTATAGCTATAAGTCAATACATGTGACTAGTTTTGAGTTTCGAGGCTCATCTCATGCATCGGGTGCCATATTTCCATGTTTCAAGATCATTTTGCATCATGATTCAGTGCTGGAATTTTCATGTTTGAATGCCATGTTTCATGCCTTGCCATGCCTTGTTAGAGTTGTATACTATTCCTTAGGTTCGGTCCTCGGTATGCGTGCATGTGTGCACGCATTTCGGTTGTCTCTTTTTCATCTTATGGCCGCTGATGTGAGTGGGGCTGAGGTCCGCTCATATTGGTGTAAGTCCATCGTGCATTGTGTATGTCATTTCAATTCATAGCATTGTATATGCTAGGTTGTATGTTAGAGCATTGTGTATGCCTTGCCACATCGTGCATTGTGTATGCCATCTTATAGCATTGCATATGCTAGGTTGCATGTTAGGATTGCATTCATGCACGTCATGCATATTGCATTGTATTTGGGATAGGAGTTAGCCCAAGCACGGGAAACGAGGGACGTTTCGTACTTCGAGTGACGGAACGTGTCTCAATTCCCGGTCACCGACACTCTGGATTATCCATGATGGAGTCTCGGTCTTGTGGTGTTTTCATGTGCATTCATTTCATATTAAGTCGTGCAATTCGACTTCTCGGCCATCATGCATCGAGATGCGTAATTGGTGGCACGAAGATCAAAGACTACACTCCCTGAAGAGTAGTTAAGCATACATATGTGAAAATACATTGCCATGCCCCTTTCTTGCTCTATGTTGCAGCAAATCAGAAACCGGTAGTCTTTTGGAGCTTCGTGCAATATTCCAGGCTTAATTGTAAACAGAGGCTAATTGGGGCATCGCAATAGTTTTCCGCACAAGGCAACTCAAGCATGCATCATTCATTATTCGGAACAGAGCTGAGGCAGTCCATGGGCTTGCATGCCAATTTACTATTTTCCTAGTTCATTTGTTAATTAATTAGGGTTTTGTACTTATTCGGACTGTAATTATTCATTTGGGACTGTATTATTTATTTGGACCCTTCGAGTGAGGGCACAATTCTAATAAGTGTGCGTGCGTGTGATGTATGTCTTCTAACCCCACGTTTTTCTCCCTTTTATTTACCAGCTTATGATGGTTAGAATAGGGCATGTTTCAATTAGCATACAGTATGATAGCATGTTTGCATTCATTTATCTGTTTTGTATGCACTGGGCTCGGCGCATCATAACTCACTGCATTGTATTTCAATTCCAAGTTGAATACTTGTTAGCTGTAGCATTCCATATGCCATGTTTAGAATAGCCGGGCCTATCTTAGTTGCATTTCGCATGTGTTGCATTAGGCATTTCTGTATAGTTAGGATCACGCATGAATTTCTAACATAGTTTCTGTTTTGGCTTGGAGTACTCGGTGAGTTTTTACGCTTTAGCATCCTTGCATGTGTGTAAGTGACTGCCATGATAGCATGCTTACCATGAGGCTATTTGCTTATGTGATATAACTGCCTGAATGCCTGTGGGTGAAGGTTAGGTTATTTGGATTGGAACAATGCATTGACTGTGAGTTTTAAGCCCACTAGATAGTGGCAAAACCATCTTTTCTAAGCCCACCTGAGGGTGGGAAAATCTGCATTTTAAGCCTACTTGCGAGTAGCAAACCATCTTTCAAAAACAAACATGAAATGTTTTGTTCCAATTCAGGCGACCCAGTCTATACTTGTATGCTATGCGCATCACATAGTAAATCTAGGCTAATAACCGGAATAAGAATGCATAATGTTTTCAAAACTAGATATCATGGTTAGTAGAGGCCGATCTTTGATCGGGCGAGTAGGGGTGCTCACGAAGTGACCTTCTCCAATCGTACCCAAGTTCCCAAGCCGAGGCAACTTTGGTGATGACAGACACGTGGCCTTAGGCACGAGTCAGGGTTTCCTAAATTTCTCAAAAATAAAATATTTACATGGCGACTCTGTACCTGGCAAAGCAGTCCATATTTGGCACTTCTTTCAAAAATCTGTTTTCTCAAAACGATTTGCCGGATTTGGACTCTTTGGTTCAGATTAAGAACCGTGACAATTTGAGTCCGAATTGTAGTGAGCCCAAAATGAACAGAATGGGACTCATCCTCCTGGGGCGTTCGGGGACGTCTACATTATGGAAATTTAGGAATGAGAAATTTTTTTGTGAAAGTCAAATGCACTTGGAGGAGCTGTGTGAATTAATCAAGACAAGGATTGCATTGTGGGCCAAATTTTACATTCAGGATTGTTGTTACTCAGTACAGCAGATTATCTGAAACATTCAGGAGATTCGGCTCGAAAATGGTTAGTATATGGTGTTGGCAAAAGCTGGAGTTGTGTGAAATGTGCTCTACTAGTGGTCACTAATCTGGATCGAATCTGCTAGTTGGTATCAAGTCACAAGGCTGTTGATCTTTTCCTCAACTGTGATTTGGGTGGCTATTTGGGTTAGATGAGACGGTGCCTTATAGCATTGTTAAGAGAGCCTTATCAGTCTTGTTAGCAAGTGTGTATAGCAGCTTGAGGTTCAATTTGCTTCAGTCATGGAGGTGGTCAAGTCTGGATCAAATTTGCTGGCCTGCATCAAAGGTTTAATGCTTGAGGATCAATTGAGGACAATTTAGGTGCAGTTTGGGGCCTGGTGTGTGTCTTTGCTTTATGCATTTGTTGGTCTGTGATGGAATCGCAGATGGTCTACTCTGTATCTTTGCACCTGCTCTGTTTAGATGGTCTGCTGGCTGGTTTCACTAGCTGAGCTGGATCTGATATGTTGATTAGCTGTGTTTAGATGGTGCCCTGAAGCTAGTGTGTGTTGCAGTTGCAGTTTTGTGACTTGTTGGTGCCTTTTAGGATTGTTAAGAGAGCCTTATCTGTTTGTTCACTTTTTGACGCCTTGAAGCAAGGGTGTGTGGCAGTTGCAATTTTGCGCAATGTGCTCTAATGGTGGTCTTATTGGTGATGTATGAATACAGGAAGTCTGCTATTATGCTGTGTGTAGCCAGGTTTCAATCAAGGAAGTCTTCTTTGGTATGTTCTTTGGTATATTGCTTCTATGTTGTCTTTGGTCCGGCCGAGGCTAATTCGTGTGTGAAGTCATGAGGGTCGTTGAATGTGTATCAGGATACCCAAATTGATGAAGTGTATCAGGATCCCCTAGTGCTACTCTGTCCTTTGCTTTTTTTTTCTTTTCTATTCTCTTTGTTTCCTCTATTGATTTCTCACCAATTTAGGGTCATGTGCTTTTTGCTCTTCCCTCTTTGTTGATGTAAGTTTTGTATGTTATACTTTCTTCATCAATAAAGTTTTCTTTTGTTGATCAAAAAATGATATAAAAATGATTATTTTGTCATTTTTTTCAATTTTAATTTAAAAAAAATTATTTCATTAATAAAAGTTAATATAATTAGTATTAATTAGTATCAATTAATATAAAAATTGATACATTTGATAAAAAATGTAATGAAAGTATTATTGTTACAATTTTTTCCATTATAAATTAATTAGTATCAATTAATTGCTTAATTAGTATCAATTAATACTAAAATTATTAATTAGTATCAATTAATGGCTTAATTAGTATAAATTAATATTAATAATTAATTTTTATTAGTATCAATTAATATTAATAATCAACAATTGTTATTAATTAGTATCAATTAATAATTAATTCATTACAAAAGTATACAATGTTAATTTATTAATAATTAATACCAATTAATATTGATTTTTTAATTAATATTCAGTGTGTTTGGTTTGAGTTTTTTAAATTAAGTATTTTGAAAATTAAGTTTTTTGGTTTTCGTGTTTTTTTTTGTTTTTAGTGAATATTTTTTAAATTTTAAACATTTTTTTTACTTTTTAGATGCACCTTACTTAGATGTATCTAAAAAGTAAAAAATTTGTGAAAAAATATTTTAAAAAATTAATAAATACATATAAATGTTAAAAAAATGTACTGAATTCTCGTATTTTTTTTTATATTTTGGGTATTTAGTGAATTTTTAAAAGATTTTCTTCACAATTTTTTTATTTTTTAGATACATCTAAGTTAGGTATGTCTAAAAATTTTAAAAATTACTTAAAATATTAAAAAAAATCAGTAAAAATAAAAAAAATACGGAAAATAAGAAAGTAAAATTTTCTGAAAAGTGTTTTTTGAAAAGTGAAACCAAGCATAGTGATTATTTTTTTCTTTTTCATCAGAAATATACAATTTTTATTTTTTAATTAATATAAAAATATACAATATGAATTTATTAATAATTAATACCAATTAATATTTATTTTTTATTTAATATTGATTTTTTTCTTTTTCTTCAGAAATATACAATTTTTTATTTTTTAATTAATATAAAAATATACAATATGAATTTATTAATAACTAATAC
This sequence comes from Camellia lanceoleosa, assembly GCA_025200525.1. Taxonomy (NCBI): domain Eukaryota; kingdom Viridiplantae; phylum Streptophyta; class Magnoliopsida; order Ericales; family Theaceae; genus Camellia; species Camellia lanceoleosa. The sequence goes on along the minus strand of CM045768.1, from coordinate 38,259,460 downwards.
CAATTAATATTTTTCTAATTAATATTGATTTTTTTTCTTTTTCTTCAGAAATATAAAATTTTTTCTTTTTTAATTAATATTAATATTAATATTTGGGTATTGACGAAGGCATTGAAGTAATTTTAGCCCTCACACCAACTGCGCGTTTAAATCGAAAATTTAAACACTCCCTGATCAGCTTTTGAGATAAGCTGAGAAATAACTTAATTTAAGTTATAAGCTGGTTAACTTAAACTGCACCAAATACAATATTTTAGCTTAAATTAAGTTAAAAGCTGAAATAAGCAGCTTATAAACCCTACCAAACAGGCCTATTATGGTTGTCATAGCAGTGTAACGGAAATTGACATGTGTAACGGTCGTTTCGGTGTTACGTAACGGTCGTAACGGTACCGTAACAGCCATAACGGTTCGTTACACACCGTTACACCATTTTATAATATTCTAAATAACTTCATTTCTCCAAAAAATAAAAGATAAATAAAAGCTTACAAAAAAAAATAACAAATACTCAAGTTATCCAAACTCAAAGACAAAATCTTATATGAATTTATTTTCTTTATAATTTTTTTTTAATTTTTATTTCATTACATTAACATGTAAAATGAAAAAATATAAACAGTGCTTGTATTAATTTTTATATCATTTTGTTTAATATTTAATTATAATTATTTTTATTTTGTTACTGTAATGTGTTGTCTTAAAAATATCTTTAAAAAACTCAAAAATATTTTTTGTTTATGGCACAATTTTTATTTTTATAATCATTTCATTTCATACTTAGTTGTAAATAATTTTATTTAGTTACTTGTAAAGTGTTGTCTAAAAAAATGTTTCAAAAATAATTTTTGTTTAGGGCACACTTTTTATTTTTATAATCATTTTATTTAATAATTGTGAATATTTTTTATTCAATTAGTTCAGGTATTGGTCAAAAACAATTTGTAGACATTTAAAATCAATTATTCTTGAAGTCATTAACTATTAAAATAAAATGTAAAGAGCTCATTTTATAGTGATTTGAAAATATGAAATATATTGGATCATACTTAAAAATTAATTAAAATCTATTTTAAACCCTAATAAATGTGATTCTAGAATATATATATATATATATGCATATCGGTAATTTTTTTTTTTAAATTGTGCGAAAATAAAAAAATAAAAATCACAGTTCTGGTTACTGCTACCGTTATTCTACAGCCTTTATACCCTGCAACTGCAATCGCACCACCGCAACTGTTACGACAATCGCAACCGTTTTTTGAAACTTTGGTTGGGATTGATTTTTATTGTGAATTTTTTTTCATCTTCACTTAACATGTTTTAAAAAATAATTTAAAAACCTTACATTTGTTTTTGGGTGCAAAAAAAACCTTACATGTTGGGTTCTACTCTGGATGGACTGAAAAAAATAAACAATTTGAAAAAAGAAGTCCCCCCCCCCCCCCCCCAAAAAAAAGACTTTTTTTGAATTTTTGAATTTTTTTTTTTTTTTTTTTTTATCTTTTAGATTCGTTTACACCATACGAATCTAAAAAATAAGAAGAAAAAATTACAAAAAAAAAAATCTCTTAGTTTGACCCTTATAAAAAAATAAATCTTGAGCTTTTAATTTTATCAGTTTAAACATTATACTTTTGATTTGTTTTTAATTTAAACCATTAACTATTTTTGTTAACTAAAATTGACTGAAAAAGAGTATTTTAGTTACTAAACTCAATAAAATTTAATATTTTAGGCATTTTATATACTTACATTGAATTTAATGGTTAAAATATTATTTTTCTATCAATTTTACTTAATGAGAATAGATGAATAGTTTAAATTGAAAACAAGTCAAAAGATTGGGGTTTAAATTGAAAAAATGGAAAATTTAGAATTTATTTTTTTTTAAAAAGACTCAAATCTTGGGGTATTTTTTGAAATTGTCCCAAAAATATTTGATATAATTTAAAAAAAAGACAAATCACTAAAGACAAAAAAAAAAAAAAAAATTCAAAAATTATTATTATTATTTTTTAACTGTATGCGAAACTAACCCTAAGATTATCAATTAGCATGACAGTTTAAAAATTGAATTTGGTAACACATTAATTTGATTCCAAATAGACCTTATACATTATTAATCTTTCTCCCCACCCAGACTCCCACTCCCACTTTATTTATGTATTTGTACTGTGGGTTCAAAACTTAAATAAATCTCAATCATAAATTTTAAATTTTATGTAATTTTATATGTTTTAATTATTTGAAGGAAAATGTTAATAAGTGCCTCTGCCTCCATACCACTTGTTAATATTAAGAATGTGTGAAAAATTATATTAAAAAAGTATAAAAAAAATTACAAAATGTTTCAAAATTTATAAAAATATATATATATATTAAATTTAAAAATAAATATCTGGGGATTGATATAACTCTGGTTCTTGTCTTGTATTCTAGAGGCACTCGTTAGCCATACTTTTTTTTGAGTGTTATCCTTATCTTGTGTTCGAGAGATGCTCCTTAACCATACTTCTTTGAAGTGTTACCCTCATCTTGCATTTAGGCACATCTTAGCCATACTTTTTTTTGAGTAACATATTTACCATCAACCATTAATTACCTTTTTCATTCAATCGCTGTCGGGGTCCATCCAAGGCCTTAATTAATTAGGTTCATTAATTTCTTTCCTGCATGAAGACAGGAAACGAGTTGGTAAGGAAATACGGTACTACATGTATTAATTGATATATTAATCAGTATATTAATATAAGGGGTATTTTTTTTCAAGTCCCTGGTATTATAATTTTATAGCATAAAGGACACTAAATATTTTCATAATGTCTAAGGTCCATCAATAATATATTCATAATGTTTAAGGTCCTTCAACCTTGATCCAGAGAAATTTCAGTCCAGAGAAATTTCAGTCTAGAGAAAATTGGTCCAGAGAAATTCTGGCCCAGAGAAATTTAGTCCAGAGAAATTTCAGAGAAATTTTAAATTTCTCTGGAAAGTTTACAGAATTCTGAACTTCTCAGAATTTCTCTGGCCCAATTCTTCCTAGAATTTCTCAACATTTCTCTAATGCATTGGCTGAGTCCAGAGAAATTAAATTTCTCTGGTCCAATTCTCTTCAAATATTTTTGATTTGCAAATTTCTTTAGTTTTCTCCCAGAGAAATTTCTAGCATTTCCTTGGACTCCAAACCAGAGAAAAACAATACACACACAAAACACATTAAATAGAGAAAGAGAGAGAGGGGTTAAACAAATGTTGATACCTAGAAAAATGCAATGAAGCCTATTACAGATTCAAAAACTCTAATTTGATCATAGAAATACTCTTATAGGCCAACAACTGTAAACCCATATCCAATTCCAAGGATGATGAACTGAGGAGCTAACCAAAACACACTCATAGACAGATAACCAGAGAAATTTCCCAACCCAGAGAAATTCCTAGACAAACCTTTCTACAGTAATTCTCTCAACCCAGAGAAATTCTAGACTACACAACTCAGAGAAATTTCCAAAAAATACAAAAAAGACAGTAATTCTCTCAACCCAGAGAAATTCTGGACTCCACGGACTCTGCTACGTCGTTGGCGACAACATCGACACCAACCAAATCATCCCCGCCGAATACCTAACCCTAGTCCTCTCCAACCCCAAGGAATACAAGAAGCTTGGTTCCTACGCCCTAATTGGTCTCCCCTCCTCCTACCCGATCCGATTCATGGACCCCAACCAGTTCAAATCCAAGTACTCCATCGTCATCGCCGGCGACAACTTCGGCTGTGGATCGTCCCGCCAGCACGCTCCGGTGGCGCTGGAGGCGGTGGGAGTGGCGGAGTCCTACGCCAGGATATTCTTCAGGAACTCGGTGGCTACCGGCGAGGTGTATCCGTTGGAATCGGAGGTGAGGATTTGTGAGGAGTGTAAGACTGGGGATGTGGTGACCATTGAGCTCGGAGAGAACAAGTTGATTAATCATATGACTGGAAAGGAGTATCAGATGAAGCCAATTGGGGATGTTGGGCCGGTTATTGAGGCCGGTGGGATTTTCGCCTATGCGAGGAAAGCTGGGATGATTCCAACCGCCGACGACAGACGCCATCGCCCTCAGCCCTAACGCCGCCTTCGCCTTCGGTGTGTACCCAACCGCCGACGACAGACTTTCTGACCGGAGATCTTGCGGGAGTTTCGTAGATGCAAATTAGGAAATGCAAACTTTCATCTGCAGAGTTCCAAACTAGGTTGGAGGATGATAAAGAGGTGTAATATAAGGGTACGGGGCGAGGGACCTTAGACCACAACAAAACAGATTGTGGACCTAATCCATTACTAAAAGTTAGATAGGGATCCCAGACCAATTTTCCCTTAATATAATTTATGACATTATTATTTTAAAATTATGCTTTTAACTATTATACAAATTATAAATATTTGAAATTTTTAAAATTATGTCACATCATCTCTTAGTATATTAATTGATATACTAATTAATACATATAATATTATTCAAATTGGACGGAGTGATGGGGGTGAAGGAGATAGAAGTCTGTTTGTGGGCCTTGGTTTTTCTGAGTGTTTGTTTGCTTATGGTTGTTTGTTGGTACTTAGTTGTATGGTTTTTTTTTTTTTTTTTTTCAATATATGATGATGATTTATTTGTCCTTAAAAAAAAAATTTTAAAAAAAAAAGAAGAAAAAAAAGAAAAAGAAAAAAAAAATTAGTATGAACATCGTGTCTGTCATGCATTTGTACACTACGTCAAAATTGGGCTTTAGCGGCGATTTTTTACCGCCGTAAATAGGTTCAAATTTTTCAAAAAATAATTCTTTCTTCTTGCACTTCCCAAGTTTTGAACTCGAGACCTCTCATCCACCCACACTAATCACTCTGCTACAGCCACTCTTCATGAAATATATTCCTTAAATAAATATTTAAACATTACTTTTACTTTATTGTAGATGGTTTCGCCGGAACTCGCCGGAGTTTCGCCGGAGCACGCCGGAGTTTCGCCGGAGCTTCGCCGGCAAAGACCGCCGTCATTAACGGCGGTAATGGTTGGGCATTAGCGGCAGTTTTGTTACCTCTGTTAAAAGTGGGCATTAACGGCTATTTCGTTACCGCCGTTAAAAGTGGATTTCATTACCGTCGTTAAAAACACTTTTAGTGGCGGTTTTTTTAACGGCGGTAACGAAACCGCCGTTAATGATTAACGGCGGTATTAACGGCGGTTTTCGTTACCGCCGTTAATAGTACCTTTAACGGCGATTTTCGTTACCGCCGTTAAAAAAACTGCCGTTAATGCCCTGTTTTGCAATACACAAATGACATATTACGTCAGATTATAAATGAATTTAATCATTTATTTTTTTGGATTTGTTCGGTAAAATATTTATGCAAAAAAATAATATGATTGAATATCAGTAGTTATATATTTGAATCATAATTATTTTTAAAAACTAGACAACAAATATAATTTCAAGAATAATAATCTATTTTTCGTAATATGAATTTAATTTAAACGTATAGTTACTAATGTCTAATTATCTTGATTTTTTGTATAAAATATGAACAGTCATGTGGTGTGCTTTACAGGCTTTTCAAATTTTTCTTTTTTGATATGTGAATATGAAATAAACTTAACCCTTTAGAGATAAGATTGTTACTTAGTTGTTGTTCGGTTGCACTGAGCCCATCACAGTATTTACTTCGATGATTTGAGTCATTGTATTGTAGAGTAGAGCTTAGATGAGATATCCGCAAATAAAAATAAATAAATAATCAGATTGATTGGAGAATTCAAATAACATTTGTTAAATAAATAAATATATAAGTGAACGACAAGAATAATTTTAATAATATGTTGCACATTATTTTGAAGTCAAATATGATTTGATAGGTGTCTAATGTTGTTGAATTTATTTGGGACAATTACAAAATAAAATAAAATAAAATAAAATAAAAAAATAAAAAAAAATAAAACCTCATAGTTTGAGCTTTTTAACAAAATAAATATTTAATTTCTAATTTTATCAATTTAAATCCTAATTTTTTAATTTGTTTTCGATCTAAATCATTTATTTATTTTTATTAAGTAAAACTAATGGAAAAAAAAGAGTATTTTAGTTATTAAACTCAATGTAGATATATATAAAAAATCTAAAATATTATTTTCATTGAATTTAATGACTAAAACATAAATTTTTTTATCGATTTTATTTAACAAAAATAGATAAATAGTTTAGATTAAAAATGACTAAAAAAATTTAAGATTTAAATTAAAAAAATTAAAAACTCATAACTTATTTTTGTTATAAAGTCAAACCTAAGGTTTTTTTTATTTATTATAATTTTCCCAATTTATTTTGGTCACACCACGTGACTATATCTTTTATCAATTATAATTTATTTCAATTACTCAATATAAATTTAGGAGTTTTATTCCTTCTATCAATCACAATATTATTGAAACACCACATGATACAACAATGCTATAGACCACTAATTTGCTATTACTAACACCACCACTAATGAGGTAGAAAAGTAACAAAAAAAAAAAAAAAAACTAAGACACAACATACACTGTGGCAGTGGGTGGGACCCACTGCCACATCATTAGAGCCACTACTAATTAGTGGTCTAAGGCATTTTTGCCACACAATAATACCTCAAGACTACTTCTCATCTTTCATTCAATCCCTGTTAGAGTCCATACAGGGGGCTAATTACTTGGGTTCATTAGTTTCTTTCATGCGTGAGGACAATAATCAAGTTGGTATGGAAAAATAAATCGGAAAAATTACAAATCAAATTTAAGTAGGTTCATTAGTTTCTTTCATGCATGAAGATAATAAAATGAAAAAATGATAAATCAGATTTAATTAGGTTCATTAGTTTATTTCATGCATGAATCAAGTTGGTAAGGAAAAATAAAATGGAAAAATAACAAACCAGATACAGTTTTTAAAAATAATTATATATTCACAATACAAAAATTAAGGTTTTAAAAACCAAAATTTAGGAACGAAATTATTTTTTAGAAACCATATTTTTGTTGCTAAAAATGTCGTTATTATATTTTTGCAACAAAAATTAAACATTAGTGATGAATCATTATCTTTTGGACCAACTTTTTTGTCTAAAAAATAAATCATTTTGAGATCAAATTATTTTGTCCCTAAAAGTCTATTTATTGGTGATATTTTCAAAATTTTGTTGTTAAAAGCCTTGTTTTCACTTTTCGGAGAGACTTTTTAGCGACTGTACTCATGACGATAAAAATTGATTTCTAAATGTCTTTTGCAACAAAATTTTAACTTTTAGAGACCAAAACATTTAATTTCTAAAACTCTTATATGTTGTAGCGTCATGAAAAAATTTATAATTTTAATAATTAAAGTTTGGAAAATTTATTATGAATCTAAATATTTTTTTTCAACCAATACACTGACGGATTATTTTCCTAAATAAAATAGCCAAGAAAAGTTCAGATAGAAAGAAATATATATTATATTTATATTAAAAATATTATATTAAAACTTTATATAAACATATCTGTTAAAAATTTCATTTTATTTTATGTGGATGCACTATCTCACGATGTTATGTAAGATATCACAATTTTACTATATAAGTGGACTAACTCCTTAAAGTAGTATGAGACCTTTTAAAGCCATGAGAGGTTAGCTACAAATTTTCACCTAATTTCAAAGCGGACAATATCGTGCTAGTTAGGGAGAATTAATTGTTTTACTCTGTGATCTCTCTTCATTTTGTGATCTCTCACAGAGTAATGTGGGATAGTGCACCACATTTTCTTTTCATCATTAGTTTTCACATGTGATCATTGAATTGATGTGATGAATTTTATCTATCATGCATTGTATTACCATATATGAATGAGATATTATGTGGTATAATTAATAAATTTACAGATTCTCTCTAATAAATGGTCCATATGTTATAATATATTTGATAATGTGATTATTTATATTTGACCAATCTAATTTGTTATATACATATTCTTTTCAATTTATCATATAAAATAAATAATTCAAATCTTTGATATAAGTACATATTAATCCCTCAATGCATAATTTCACCATAAAATGAAGTGAACATGTTCAACTTTAACCAATCCAAGTTTCATATAACAGTACTCTTTTTAAAGAAGAAACACAATCTACAATACATAATCGCATAGAGCAGAAACAAAAAAAACAACAACAACAACAACATGCCTGGGTAACAACCCCCCCCCCCCCCCCCCCCCCCCAAAAAAAAAAAAATCTTTTTCTCTCTCTCTCTAGCTGATTCGTTGAAGCTACACGTCGTACTTCTTGTTCTTATCACTTTCTTTCTATGTATTATTATTATGTTTGTTTGTTTGTTATTGCAGGCAAGATAAAGATGAAGAAAACCAGAACAACATGAATGGGTACCCCTCTCTCTCTCTCTCTCTATATATATAGCTGATTCAGTGGAAGCTACACGTCTTACTTTTCTAATGGTTATTCTGATTAGTGAGTGACTTTGTTCTTATCACTTTCTTTCTGTGTATTATTATTATGTTTGTTTGTTTGTTATTGCAGGCAAGATGAAAAACAACAAACAAAGAAAATAAAAGAAATTTTGAAGAGTGGACTGGAGGACCTGGTTAACGTGAATTCATTGTTGAGCATAGCGGTATTCGTAGGACTAACGTACGCGACGCCAGGCCAACGCAGCCTGGAGAACCGACCAGAGTGCGACGCCGAGCTCCGCCACGCCAAGAACCTCGTGGTACTAGAAGTCGTAGCGTTCAGTTTCTTCCTCTTCTCAAGCCTCGTTGCAAAGTCATTGAAAGTTAATGTCCAACTTGACGACAAAAACTTTGAGTTCTATACACCAAGAAAAGCACGTCTGACGTGGTGGAAATGGGTGTTCCTGAGTTTGTCGGTGTTGGCGTCGTTCTTGGGTTGTTTTTTCTTAATGCTTTCGATGTTTTATCTGATTCAGATAAGGTTGGGAAGGCTGTCTTGCAAGAGCCCATACACACAAGGAGCAACTCTATTGATGACTGCTATTGTTTGTGTTGGTATGCTCATCTATCTACCTCTAGTTGTCGCTGCTCTACATAAGACTTTGCATTTGGATTTGCCTTCTCCTCCTACTACTACTGCTGCTGCTGCTGCTGCTCCTGCTCCTGCTCCTGCTCCTGCTGCTGCTACTACTACTATTACTACTATTACCACTACTACTACTACTACACCACCTTCAGGAGAATGGCAACAACAATGCTAGGCTGGCTGGGTGGGCTACTAGTAGTACCCAAATTGTTAGACCTTCTTGTCTATGTTGCTGGAAAGAGTACTGTACTGTTTGTGTCTGTGTTTTGTTTGTGTATAAAAATAAGAAAGAGTGTATGGTATGCATTTTAATTTAGTGTAATATGGAGGAGCACTAGTATGCACTAAAAATAAATCTAATTAATGTATTTTAATTTTCGAAATAAATTTTTTTTTTCATTGCGTACTGCCTAATATGTTCCCCTCCCGTTCCTTTGGTTGCATCGCATGCACGGGTGTGAATGTGAATGAACACCATTTGCTCGAGACAGCCTGGGGAGATTCTCAAGTTTGGATGTGCACTGCAGTTTGGGGAGATTCTCAATATTTTTATCCTACGGGACTATTAACATATCATTTTTTATTTAATTTTAATAGAAATTAATTTTAAGAGTAAAATGGAAAAAAATTTAAAATATGAAAAGTCAAAGGAAGAAAAATAAATTTTAAGAGTCAAAATGAAAAAGTAACCAAATATAAAAGGAAAAAAAGTGTAATTTACCCTGTTAATTAATGAAAAAGTGTGTTTTGTGGACACATTTTATCCCATGTAAACAAAATAGTTATAGTAGAAAATTATTGAGTGCTTTCCAAGACTTGTAAAGTAACAAAATTAAATACAAAATAAAAAAAAAATCACTAATTTTTATTTTATTTTAGACTATTTGAACAATTTTCAAATGGAATAGATCCTTGTTAAAAAAAGTTATTAAAAAGAACAAAATATTTTTGCCTTTCTAAAAGGAGTGTTTTGTTGTTGTTGTTGTTGTTATTGTTGTTGTTCTGTGTTTGTTACGGGTTGGCCATGGAGGAGTTCAGATTCTCTCTAGTCATTCTCTCTCGTATTTCTTCTGAGGGATGGCTTACATTGGACCATATCACCCCACTGAAAAACCTACGGCTCAGATTGCTTCAGCTCCAAAAAAAAAAAAAAAAAAAAAAAATCAAATTTGTTTCAGCAAAACAGAATCTTTCAATTTTCTCCCAAAACGTTAAAAAGGGAGAGACATCAAATGAAAAAGAGAGAAGGAGAGGGAGAGGAGACACATCAATGAACCATCACAGTCACCATCGTCGTTCTTCACTGGCGATCACCGTCTACCATTCTTCATTGGCGACCCCCCATCCATCGAGCATTGTTGTCCACTAGAGTGAAGAAATCTTTTGAGAATATTGTCAATCTTCATCCATTGTTGTTTGTTGGAGCTCTTTCACGCCGTAGATTGAATTGTTATTTTTGGAGAGTATTTATATTGTTGTTGGTGGTGTATTATTGATAAATACAGTGACTCATCCTTATTATTAATCTATTTAATTTGATTTTCTCTATGTGAAGTTCAACTAATATAGCATTCAAAAACTCATTTAACCATGCTTATATGCAAGATTAATTCAAGACTATTTTCTAAGTGTCTACATTGATAATATACCTAATAGAGTGATTATAAATGTACAAATTATTGACTTCAAGATCGAGAAGAGCAATATATATATTCTCCATTACATGGGTATAAATGTTGCAAAATTCATAAAGAAAAGAAAAAAATGGGAATATTTATTCTTGATAAGAGAATGAAAGTGGGTAGGCAACAGCACTATCCTTTTCTCTTAATCCATTTTTTGTGATCATTTTCCAATTTCTAATTATCTATTTTACATTTTTAATTTTTTCACTCATTGTTCAATAAGAATTTTTTAAAAATCCACTTTACGAGAGTGGATTTCAGAAGGGGAGGCCGCCGGTGATATTCACCGCTAGGATAAAGTCGTGGTTGGTGAAGAACTTTTTTTTTTTTTTTTTTAATGGTTATAGGAAAATCTTCCCATTCGTCCGCTGGTTCAATGCAGCACTCCTTGTAGAGATCATCAAGGTGTCTTGTTGTCTACTCTAAGATAGGAGCCTATTGTCCGTTCTAAGATAGGAGACTATAACAGAAGAATTTGTCTCGATCTTCTAAAACAAGTTTCGCTTATGTCAAAAATCGCATAGTAAAAAAATATTAAATTCATACTAAGTGCGATAAAATTATTTGAGACTAACTTCCTAACTAATTATATTACACCTAAAAGATTGGCCCAAAAAAATTTCGATTCCCCGCATCGCCAATTGGTTGGTGGTCAAGTGGCGATTGGAGCTTGACTTGGTAGGAAGGACCACGGTTCGATTCCCCGCATCGCCAATTGGGAGGGGATTTGAGTCTAACCATCCAAAACTACTCCCCGAATCCGGATTAGTCGGCCTAAGGGTCGGATACCGGGTAGTGAAGCAAAAAAAAAAAAAATTTCGAACCTGGGGGTTTTATCCCTATACTTTGACAAGTTGCCAACCACCCTGCGTTAGCTGGTGAAGAACTCAATAGGAAAGAAGTAGTGACGTCAAAGCTTATACATTAACTTTACAGGTGATGATGTCATCAGTGACCGTATGGATTTTGTCTTATATGAATTTTTTATTAATATTTTGAATCAGAGATATAAGACGTAATATTTGTAAATGGTCATGATTAAATTCAAATTAGTGTGTTTGATTTTAATTTTTTGAATTTAATTTTTTAAAAATTAAATTTTTTATTTTTTATATTTTTTTAGTAAATATTTTTAAAATTTTAAATAATTTTTTATTTTTTTAGATGTATCTTATTTAGATATATTTAAATAATAAAATATTTTAAAAAATTAATAAATATACAAAAATATAAAAGATACTACAACAGAAACACATTTTAGTGGCACCATACTAGTAGCATGTTCTTAAAAAATATCACAAAAAGAATATTTTGTAGCATTTTTTAGAAAAATTTCATAGAGTTACAAACATACAAGGCTCTAGTAGTGTTTCAATTAAAAAAGTGTTACTTCACTACAACAAAAATGTCACTACAACAAATTTACATTTTAGTGACACTACACTAGTGGCATGTTTTTAGAAAATGCCACAAAAATAAAAATTGACATTAAATGTTTTAGAAAAATGCCACAGAGCCACAAACATATAAGGCTCTAGTGGCATTTCAATAAATAAATGTCACATCAATTTTATGGCATTTTATAAAATAATGACATAAAAAATTATGTTCGTGACATTTATCAATAGATGCCACTAAACTTTAGTAGCATTGGCATTTTTTAAAAAATGTCAAAACACTAGGTAGGTGCAAATTACTTTTTATGACAGTTAGGTAAGAAAATGTCATAAACAAATATTTTATAGCATTTTGAGAAATGCCACTGAGTCAAAAACTTTCCAAGCTTATAATAGTATTTTTTAAAAAATAAAAAATGCCAATATGTTTTCTAAATTTTAAAATGCAGTAAATGATTAAAAATAAATAAATTAAACTCAATATACACTATAGAAAAAAGCACATTCGGCGACTAAATTTCCTGACAAAAAAAAAACTTGGTCGCTGAAAGTATAGCTTTTAGCGACCAAAACAGTATTAATAGCCAAAACTAAAACTTTTTAGCGACTAAACAATTTTAGTAGTCAAAAATTTACAATTGGCGACTAAAATTAAAGTTTTAGCGACTAAAAAATTTTTAGTAGCCCAAAGTAAAACTTTTTGGCGACTAGAACAATTTAGTAGCCAAAAGTCTACAATTGGCGACTAAAAATAAGTTTGGTTGTTGATTATATGGGTTTCACTAACTAAAAAAATTTTAGTAGCAAAAAGTAAAGCTTTTTGGTAATTAAAAAAATTTTAGTAGTCAAAAGTCTACAATTGGCGACTAAAAAATAAGTTTAGTCGCCAAAAATGGTCATTTTTAGCGCAGGAGAACTAAAATCCTAAGGCGGGAATTAAATTTTTTAGCGACCAAAATTTTGGTAGCTGAAAGTGCATCTTCGGCGACCAAATCCGATTTTGGTCGGTAAAAGTTAAGTTTTTTAGCAACTAAAAAATAATTAGTAGACAAAAATATAGAATTGACGATTAAAAAATATTTTTAGTCGTCAAAAGTGGTCTTTTTTTTTAATTTTGTTAGTAAATAGTTTATTTTACATAAATTATGTTCAATAAAATAATTATGTTTATACATATACTTTTATATTAATATGGATGTATTTACTATATAAATAATATATGTTGTATATATAATCATGTGGTGCTATAGAGGTGTAGTGGGAAGAGTATGGTGTATAAGGTTTATGGTGCGGGAGGTTGGTGGTTCGAGTCTCCGCAAGAGCGGATCAAATTGTTCTACAACAAATTATCGTTACGAAAGACACTTGATAGCGTCACGAATAGTGTCTACCATGACATTAAAGTGTCACTGAAAGGTTTTAGTCTTGATGGTGTAATGACACTTATAAGTGTCACTAACTTTTTTTTAATGGCGCTTGATAGTGCCACAAATAATATCTACCATGACATCAAAATGTCACTGAAAGTTTTTAGCCATGATGGTATAGTGGCACTTGCAAGTATTTACCGTGGCACGGATACAAATGACACTTGTTCAAAATGCCACAAGACTAAAAAATGTCATTAAACCAATAGTTTTATGGCATTTTCAAATGTCACTAAACTAAGAAAATGTTGAAGTGAAATATATTTAATTTTGATTTTTTTTTTGGTATTATTTGTGTTTAGTAAATTTTTTAAAGATTTTTTCACAAATATTATATTTTTTAAGTGTATTTATGGTAGGTGTGTCTAAAAATTTTTAAAAAAATTACTTAACATATTTAAAAAATCATTAAAAACAAAAATAAAAAATAATTTTTTAAAAAGTATTTTTTTGAAAACCAAAATCAAACCAGTTGAATTCATTTTCAACGGGCATTTAATAGGCTTAATAATCACATGCAAATGTTACTCGGACATAAAAACATATATATAAATAAAAATAATGTATAATTCAAAATTTTAACTTCTATATAATAGGTTTATATTTAAAATAAGAGCAATGATTCATCCCCTTTTCCCCCCACTCCCTTTGACCCCCTCTCTCTTTCATTGATTACATTTTCTTTTTCTTTTTCTTTTTTTTCCTGCTCCTCCAATCACCACTCACCACGTGACAAAGGGGGTGAGGGGATGACCCCCCAAAAAGGGATCTCAAGCATTATTCTTAAAATAAATTTGAATCATTAATTATTTTTGTTAGTATCTTTGGAGTGTTTTGAGAATATAGTTAAAAGTTAATTTTTAGCTTTTAATCAAGTTTTTTGGCTTTTTTTGAAAGTCATTTGGAAAAGTTATTTTTTGATTTTTTTACTTAATATTTGTTTATGCTGTCACATGATAATCAAATGATCAAAATATCCCTACCTATTTTAGAAAATACTCTCTTCCACCCAAGTGACTCATTTAAACAACAGAGAAGGTATAATTATAATTTCACATGTAACTTTTCACTACCTTCCCAAATAATTTGATGACAAAAAATTTATTTTGACTTTTTTTGACCCAAGCCGTAAAACGCATCTTTTTTTTCTTTTGTTTCAAAGCACCCCTTTGTGTCTAAATTCCTGTCACTATTATTAAAAATGTATATTAAAAACACAATCAATTACAAAAAATTTATTGACAGATTGAAATTTTTATTTCAATTTTTCTAGAAAAACAAAAGCTTATCATAATTTAGGAGCTTGGCTAAAAATCAAAAGCTAGATTTTAACATATTTTAAAACACATCACCTCTATATTATTTTATACGTTTTTTTAAAAAATTAAAAAAATTAACTTTTAACTAACTTTTCAAAATAACCCATATAATTGCTATGGGAGCATGATGTGAGAGGGTTGTACGATGTTGTTAGTTTTTATATTTATAGGCTTTTATAATTTATTTTCGGAAATGTTTCGTAGTTCGACACCAAGGCTCGAAAATTGGCTCGAGAAACAGAAGGGAGGGAGAGAAGAGAAGGGAGGGAGGAGATCCACCGCGCCTCGCTCGACCTCGTCGCTGCTCGCCTGCCGTCGCCCGCCGTCCTCGCCACCGCCGTCGCCTCGCCCAGCCCGTCTCCGCCCCCTCCTCCTCCATTTTTTAGGCCCCCTCCAGTCCTTCCTCCCCCTCCCCGTCCTCTTCTTCTCCCTTCTTCCCTCTCCCGATCTACAACAAAAACTAGGAAAAAAGAAAGAAAAAAAAAAAAACAAAAATCGACACCAAAACGACGTTGTTTTGGTGTCGAGCCACGTTTCGAGCCGCGTGTTTCGAGTTACGTAGCATGGTCGATTTATTTTAAGAGTTGGTTTGAAAAGCAATTTTTTAAGCATTTTTTGACTTTTCAATTAAAATATAAAGTGAAAAAAATTGAAGTCTTTATAAATGAATTTTTAACTTCTTTAAAAAATAAATGACTTTTTGAATTTTTTAATAATTTTTTTTAAAAAAAATTTTTTTTGACTAAGGCCAAGTTTGAGAAGTTGCTAAAAAGTTAAAAAGTCAAAAAATTACTCAAAAAATTAAAAAGTTATCACTATTTATCAAAAGTCAAAAATTACGGTTACATAACTCTCAATCTTAATTTTCCCCTACACACTAATTTATACAATTTTTAATATACATTTTTTCATAAAAAGTCAAAAAGTTAACCCAAACAATCATTTTTTTTTTTTAACTTTTTAATTCAAAAAGATAAAAAATACACTTATTTAAGACACCTCAAACAACCCCTAAAATTCAATCTTCCACACAACTTAAACGTGAACTCCACAGTGTAATACTCAATCCTTCATATTTTTTGTGAACTAGTAATACATTCTGTGTTGCCGTTTTGCAATTAGCTTTTTTAGTTAATTTTTTTTTATTATTATTTTAGTTTGGGACTAAAAATTTATTTGGCTTAGTTTTTTTTGATTTTTGTGACAGAAAATAAAATGATTATGATTTAAATGTGATATTTTATCTTATTGACTTATTTAACTTATTTCTTTTTTTTTTTTTCTTTTTTTTTGTATTTTTTAACCAAAAAGTCAATGCAGAACAAAACCTGTGTCTAGAAGTGTTATATGCCAGCAATTTTTTAGCAGTTTTATATCACAAACATGTTGCATATAACAGTTATCTTTGGATCTTTCATTCCATCTATACAATGAAAAATTTTCATTGCATATTTGCTGAGTACGAAATAAGAATATAAATTAAAAAGATTATTACAATCACCATTAGATGATGTAATGAAACTCTCAATTACAAATATATAGGCCTTGTTTAAAAAGTTGACTATTTTAGTTAGTTATTTAACTTTTTGACTATTTTAGTCTGGCTAAAATAGTTACATTTGGAAAATTGATTTGCTTTTTTTTTTTTAATAGTTAATTTGATAATTGTGAGAAAAAAAAGTAAAATGATTATAGATTAGGTGTAACATTTTATCTTATTAATTATCTTTTAGTACACTATTTTTTTTATTTTTTTATTTTTTTTGATCCAGCAAAAAAGGGCTCTGTGGTGTCATCACAGCCCCTACGGGCCCTGACCCTGGAGTAGCCGGTTGCCAGACAGGAATTAACCCCCACCAAGTGGGGGATCCACCACTGAGGCACCAGTGGAGCTCCTGAACCTCCCCAGCCTACGGACAAGTCTCGACCGGAATACAGCACGAGATTTCAAAGAGAGCCCCTGGCAAAGCCAGGAATTTTCGAGCCCCCCTAAGAGTTGAACTTGACTCGGGCAGGTGGAGGCAGAGGCATTCTCCACTGGCCACCACCCCCTGTGGTTTTTAGTACACTATTTTAACCCAACTCTTTTTTCAAATAAGGGCATAATAGAGTACATATCTAGTATTGCCCTTAAATACCTGAGATATGCATCTTATACAACTTGACAACCAAGAACAAACGAAGTGCTAAACCAACCGATCAATCATATGGCTAGGTAAACCTTAATTTCTCTGCAATATTTATCAATTGTCTAACTTATTAAATCACTTTTGATTTGCTTTGATTTATTTTTTTGTCTCGAATATTTCAGCACACCTGAAATTTCGCCAGAGGATAGCAAGAAAACAGAGAATAGGTAAACCTTAATTTCTCCGCAACATTTATCAATTGTCTAACTTATTAAATCACTTTTGATTTGGTTTGATTTATTTTTTTGGCTCGAATATTTCAGGAAATCAGAAACTTATTCGATAGAGGATTGCAAGGATGATCTAAAAAAGGTGAACAAACGTGTGGATGATCTAATAAAGGTAAACAAACTTAAAATTTCGGAAGAGGATGATATTTCGGCAGAGGATTACAACAAAGCAGTGGATGATCTAGTAAACGTGAACAAACTGTTCACCATAGCAGTGTTCCTGGGATTAGCCGTGGCTACGGGTAGGCAGCACAGCCTGGAGAATCGGGCTGAGTGCGATGCAGGAACAATAGTCGCGAAGAGGCTAATTGTGTTCGAGGTCGTGTCCTTCACTTGCTTCCTTTCATCCACCTTTGTCGCCATGGCAGTCAAGCTTCATCTCCACGTTTTCGGTGGTGGTAGGAAATTCAAACAGAAGATTAGGGAAACAATGATTTTTGTAGCAGGGTTGGCCACGTTTTTTGCTTATCTTTTCTTGATGCTTTCGATGGTTGATATCATCCAGATTCGATTGGGGAAACTGTCGTGCAGGGGTTCTAAGTCTCTCAGCGCAGCCGTGTCGGTGATTTCTATTGTTTCTTCTGCTCTGGCCGTCTTTATGTTTCTCATGTTGCCTCCTTTATACAAATCCATCTCCCATGTAAAAGCTGGAAGCTGATTAATATAGCTACAACTAGAGTAGAACCCAAAATATATATATATATATTTAATAAGTCGCCAAAGTAAATATTAAAAAACGTTTGGATTCATCCTAGCTAGCTATGTTTGGATCCATTCGAGACATGTTCCAAGTTGTTTGAAATATTGTGTTCCAGTACAAGCGTGCATTGTGCATATATGTTATTGGAATGGAAAATAATATACAAATCTATTTTCTAAACTCAGTGATGTGTAACTAATATGATTAGTTGACGGTTTAGAAGATATGAGAGAGAGTGTTATGTTAGATATCCTGATTGATTGTTATATTATTAGCATTAAAAATTGTGTCTAATTTTTGGACTTACAAAGCTATGACCGTTTGTAATTGTGTATATACGCGTGGTTCTCTTCAGTTGGGAGTACCAGCTGGATCCCGTATCGATAATTCAAATCATTCACTGTATACAGTTCGTCAAGTATTTCATCTTTATAAAATATCACATTGATTGAATATCGATAATCACTTAATCAGATCACATTTATGTTAATAATTTATTTTAAAAATCATATTTACTGTTGACATAAAAGTGATTCGACCAAGTGGTTACGAATATCTGATCAACGTGAGTTTTTACAGGGATGAAATACTCAATAAGTTCTACACATTAAATATTTTGAATTATCGATATAGGTTCGCAGTGAACCCATGAAGGCCAAACAATACCCTCCCCTATATCTTATATATTGAAGTTGGGTTGATTTGCCACAGAAAATTTTACGACTTTTTGAGTCTTGTAAATATGTATATATAGTAATAGGAATGATGTACAAATAAAAAAGGAAAATGCTATGCATATTCTGTACACCTTAACACAAAATATATAATTTTATTATAAAATTTTATAATTTCAACACAAAATGCTTAACCACGCTATAAATTGGCATAATAAAAAATATTGTAATTAAATCATAAATTTTTATAATATTAATCACAAAATTTTGAATATTTTATTACGTTAATCTATGATGAGATTATATATTTTGTGATTAATATTATGAAATTTACATGAATACTAACTATAAAAACATTTTGAAAAAACTCAAAATATGAGACGAAATGTTCACATATTGATAGTATAGATATATAGATATATGCACATGGGTCCAATTCAAATGAGAATAAAAGTTGGGCAGTACCACAATCATACGTGAGAGTAAACTTCATCTGCCTGGCCCGAGCCCATAGACCTTCGGCTCAGGCCTAGGCCTCAGAATGGCCCGGCCCAGTCCTAAAAATGTGAATTGGTCGTAGGTAGAAGGATAGGACACTTGGGCCGGAATGGACTTTTCAAGGCATGGCCCATATTAATTAAGCTGACATATCTTAAATAATATAATGTTTTTTTTTTTTTTTTTTGGTACACACACATATATATATATATATAGAAGAAAAATAAGACTAAAATAAAAAACTGAGTAGAACACCAACTTTTTTTTTCTTCAAAAGATTAATATGCATAAAATTTAGTAACATAATCATAGTTAATGTAGTTATGTATTTCAATAAATAAATTTAATTTTTTTTATGATTCAATATCCAATTCTAATTATGCAATAAATTTGGGTTTATTTTATTATAATTTATTAGTTTTTTTCTAATTTATTTTATATATTAATATCCAAATAAGGTCCAATCCGAAGGCTATAAACTATATTTTTCAGCCCATGATGAGAGTCTAGACTTTGGAAATATGGCATGAATTGGCCCACGTCCACCGTGTTAATTGATCAATGTCAATGACTTTCAATGACCGTAAAAGAATTTTGGGGCTCAAAATTTTATCCTTAAAAATAAAAAAGGAGAAATTACCCACAGGTCCCATGTGAAATATGTGGACACCATTTAATCCTGTAACTTTTTTAGTAGACCCAAAAGTCCTTCTTTCCTCTCTCTCTCTCTCTCTCTCTCTCTCTCTCTCTGCTTTTTGCCTCCCTCTTTACGTTTTCCTATCTCTCTTTTTTTCTACATTTTTCTCTCATCGTCTTTGTCATGGACGACGACCGGTGATCATGTCTTTCTCTATTGATCGGGGTTCACCGATAACCACCAACCATCGAAATTAACTCGTGACTTTACTCTCACCGACGGCGAAGATGATATATTTCCGACGAAGAAGATGAGTGGATCTACTTAGATTTGATGTAGATCTACTCATATCTACATCAGATCTGAGTAGATCTACATCAGATTTGGCTCGATCTAAACAAAAAATAGTTGCCGGAGTACAATCCTCTCTCTTCATCCGCCTTTCTCCTTCGATCTCTCTCTTTTTTTTTTCTCTGCCATACACTTCTGTTTTTCTGTTCTAATGGAGAAAATTTTCAAATTCTGAACAAGTAGTTTTCGAGTTTTAGTTACAGGCGGTGAAAACTGTAAAATTTTGTAGTTTCAAATTTTTTTTTGGTGTTGGAATGAATCATGATTTAAAACTATAAAATTTTGCAATTTCAAATTTTTTTGGTGCTAGAATGAATCATGGTACAAAACTGTAAAATTTTACAGTTTCATAACATGTTTTTCAGTTTGATTAATAAGGATAAATACGTAATAGATTTTTGTTTTGAAACTGTAACATTTTACAGTTTCAAAACTTACTTTTCAGTTTGATCACTATTTAGAGATTATTTGCTTGAACCTTATAAAAATTGAAAAATAACATATGTTTTTCCCATTGTTGATGTTTTTTGTCGTTTCATTTTTTTTCCTTTTAGTTTATCAATATTTAGCACATTTTGTTATTTTTTTTGCTATAATTTATTCATTTATTCTTTTTTTTTTTCCAGCAATATTCTAGACATTCCATTGAGTCTCTAGTAATATTCTTAACGTCCAGTGAACGTTCTGAACATTTCGGCGACTTCCATTAACGTTTTTAACACTCCGGTGAACTTCCGGTGAAACTCCGGCGACTTCCCGGTGATACTTCGGCGACTTCCCGGCGATGTTGAACATTCTGACGAGTCTCCGGCGACCGTTTGACGGAAGTCCGACGGTAGTAAGATGTGAACAGTGTCTGTAATTTTTTTTTTTTTTTAAAAAAAAGGATTTTTTGGTAATAATTAAAAATATATTGGACTAATTGGTTCAAGTGTTTTGTTTGAGGATTAGCTGGGTCTTGAACTTGGTACATGGGACTTATCAGTAAGTTCCCCAATAAAAAATTTGTAATAAAAAATATTAAAAAGCTAATTTATGCCTCACTAAAGTAGGGGTGAGCATGGTCCGGATTGGAGTAAAATCAGGATCAATTTGTTTTCTACGGTTCCTAAAAAATTAGAACCAATCCAATCTGTTTAAATCATGAAATCAATCTAAACTAATCCATTTAAACATAAATTAGATCGATTTAGGACCATGGATTCACATAATTAAATAACCAAAAAAAAAAAGAACATTTTAATTTTATAAAAATATAAACACAACATCATATTAGTTCCACAATAGCAATATGTTTTTCGATAATAGTGACATACTGTTTTAGAATTTAAACAACCATAAGAAAACTGTCTCTATCATAAGTATTTAGACAATTACAAATTAAAACTTAAAACTAACAAGCGCAAGCAATAAAAGAAGATACTATGAGGGTTTAGATTTTATATAGAATAAGAGAAGATACTATGCGGGAGGGTGTATAATATAAATATAAGCTATTTGTAAACGGCCTTGATCAGTTCCAATTCAGAACTATGGGGTTCAATCCGAAATCGGTCCGTGGACTACGAATTTTTAATTTTTCAATACGGAACCGAACCACGGATTCAAAATACCAATCCAAACCTACTGGATCGGATTGAACCGAATTGGATCGTATTACGGATTTCACGGATTCTTTACTTAGTCCTACACTAAAGGGTCATGCCAAAATGTCGAAAAAGACTTTTAGTGGCAAAATTATTAAAATATGGCTAATAAAACAATGGCAAAAATATAAAATAATTTATAGACTAAAATATTGGTCCAAAAGAATAGTAATTTATCACTAAAAGTAATGGTATACAAACAAAAATTTGATACACAATTTTTTTCATTATGTTATGATTCAGTGTAGAACATTTATTTTAAAACAACCACAAAGATATTATTTATTTACCAAAATTACATTGTGTAGACACCCTATTTTTGACCGTCCTTAAGACTTGGACGCGACTGATGGTTTACATGGTGAAAAAAGGTGTGCAGGGGAAAAGCTCAGTTTCTTCGGCAAGGAGAGAGTCAAAGCTCAACTTCATATCCCTTTTTGGACCAAAACAATCTTGATCAAAAGATTTTAGACCTTAAAACCCTCTCTTTCAAAACGTTTTTGAAATAAAATTTCTACGATGTTCCAACGCTCACATTTTGTTAAATGTTGCGCTTTTCGGTAAACCGAGCAAGGACAAAGCAGAAATGAATGAAAGAGAGATGGAATCTTTGAAAAATCTTTCAAAACACCTTACTTAGGAGTTTGAAGTTGAAGAAAAGAAGAGAAGAGGGAAGAAACCCAGTTGAGGGAGAAAATGGGCATGAACTGTTAAGAAAGAGTCGAGCAACCCTCGCTGAATCGGGCCTATTCATTTGCATACTTGGAATCAAGCTATGAGGCCACCACCGTTGGAAAGAAGAATTCTGGGGCTTCATTTTGCACTCAAGAATCTCCTAAAGCCAATTCCGGACGAGGGAGATATGGTTGATTGAAGTAGGGCATCACTCCGGTTGGACTAAATTTGCGCGGCTTCACCAAAACAGGCATAACTTTTTGCACAGGAGGAATTTTAATGCAAGGTTTGCACCATTGGAAAGCTAACTTCTGGAGCTTCAATTTGGAAACCTGTTCGGCCACCTTTGGGCTTTCCAATCACTGGCCGGCCACCTTTTTTTCTGGCAGTCCCTTTTTTGTCCTGAAAAACCAGGAAAAGTAGCAGGTCGACCAAAAAAGGTGGTCGGCCGGCTATAGACACCCCATTTTTGACCGACCTTAAGACTCAGACATCACCGATTGAGTGCTTGGTGATGTTGTATACTGTGCTCGTTCTGAGGTTGCGGAGTCTCGGCCGTGAGCCTTGCCTCCGAATTTCTAGACTTTTCTATGCCTTGCCTCGGTTTGCGAACCAAGCTCAGTTTTCCCTATTTTCTCTTCCTGAGGGGAGGGAGAGGTCTCGTAGATCATCTCTCAGTGGCCATAGGCTACGTTTTGTGGTCCCAGGCCATTTTTCCCATTTCGGAGCCCGGTTCCCGTTTTTCGGAGCCGTCAGGCTGTGTGCCTCGGTTCGGGACCGCCTAACTACCTCCATTTGCTCCGATTTTTGATATGCATCTTATTTACTCCCTTTTGAGGGACACTGGGGTCTGAGAGACCAACTTCGTGGTCGAACACCACTCCCGGTGCCCAATCGATTTCGGTCTCGAATCAGCGTTTGACCCGAACCTTCATTTCGCATCGGTTTGGGCTCATTTTTGGTGGAGGCCTTATTTTCATTATTAGGAAGCTTGTAGGAGGGTGGGAGGCCAGCAATTATTCTGACAACCAACTTTTTGTTTGGTCAAAAGTGGTTCAGCATGAATCCAGGAAGGAGAAAGTCTGCACGGCTTCACCGAAACGGGCGTAACTCTTTGCACAAGAGGAATTAAGATATGAGGCCACCACCATTGGAAAGCATACTTCCGGGGCTTCATTTTTCACTCAAGAATCTCCTAAGTCCAAATCCGGGGGGAGGAGATATGGTTGGTTGAAGTCCGGTTGGACCGAATCACGGCTACTTCTGAACCGCATAACTTTTTCTACAGAAGGAATTTTAATGCAAGGTTTGTGGCATTGGAAAGCTAACTTCTGGGGCTTCAACCTAGGGTGTGGCCGGCCACTTTTCCCCCTTTGGCCTGGCCGGCCGGCCACTTTTTTTGGTGAATGATTTTTTTTGCCACTTTAAACTGCCGGCCATTTTTGCCCTTAGGAGTGTGTTCTAGCCATGTATTTTGTTTTACACTTCACCCATGTTCGAGGGTTTCGCCATTTTGGGGGAAAACTTGGCTTGTTTTCCCTCAATTTTTCCCCCCATTTTCCCACCCATTTTGCCTATATAACAGCAGCCCCAGGTCTGGTTTTGAGGGTTAGAAAAAATGCTTTGAGCCTCTTGTATTGTATCTCTCTCCTTCTACACTTCAACTCTCAAAAACCCTTAAGTTCCTACACCCTTTTCCCTACAAGCCCTAACACCACTCCACCTCATTCCATTCCAGCAGCTTGAAGCTGTTTTTCAGAGACAAGTAGCATCCAAACTTGGTCCAAGAGGTTGCTAAGGGTTGGTCTTCAAGGGTGAGTCCCACTTTCCCCTTTTCTTGCATTTTTTTGGTCTATTTCTTAGTCCCTCTTTCTTGCTGTTTTGAGCTCTGGCCAAAACTAAAATTGTCATTTTTTTTGAGCTCATTTTTCTGTTTGATTAAGGGTTCTTACCTGTTTGGGACTTCCCACTACCACTTGCTTCATTATCCTCTTGGATGCCATTTTTTTTGCATGATATTTTTGGCCTATATATAATCTGTTTTGGAGCATGAGGTAAACTGTAGATAGGCTTATTTTGAGCCCTTCTTCAATATTGAAGAAGGGCTCACCACTGTTTGGGACCTCCATGTATCACTTTCCATTGTACCCCTCTTTGGTCCCCATTTTTGCATGATTTATTAGCTTATTGAGCTTCTGTTTTTGGACCTTGGTCCGAACTTAAAATGGCTCTAAAATGACTCCCTCTTCATGTTTCATTAAGGGTCTATGGCTGTTTGAAGCATCCTTGGTATACTTCATGTTATAGCCCTCTTGGTGGCCTCATCTTGCATCATACTTTGAGCATGCTTGTGTTCTGTTTTGGGTCTGATCATAAGCTGTAAACAGCCATATTTTGGGCCCCTCTTCAACATTTTTGAAGGGTCCTAACCTGTTTGGGGCCAGCGTGCACCACTTGCTTCTTTGCCCCTTTGTTGGCCCATTTCTTGCATGTTAATTTGGCCATACTTGTATCTGTTTTTGGGGGTTGTCATAAACTGTAAAACATCATATTTTTGGCCTCTCTTCAACATTGTAGAATGGGCCTTCTATGTTTGAGATCATCAGCTATGACTTGCTTCATTACCTCTCTTGGCCCCCCATTTTTGCATGCTAATTTTTCCCTATTTGTACCCACTGTTTGGCCATGCTTCGAACTGTAAAAATGCTTTTTTTGGTTCTGCCTAGCTTCTGTCTTCACAATTCATGTATGAATCATGCATGCGTTGCATAGCTATAGGCCATTTCATGTGCTTAATTCCATGTTTCGGGACTTGTTCCTTGCATCGGGTTTCATTTCGCCATGTTTCGGGGCTGTTTTGCATGTCATTTTGCCTCTAAAATTTGCATGTTTGCATATCATATTCCATGTCTTGCCATGTCTCATTAGAGTGGCATTCCGTGCCGTAGGTTCGGTCCTCGGTTTGCGTGCACGCGTGCACATATTTCGAGTTGTCTCATTTTCATCTAATGGCCTCTTATGTGAGTGTGACTGAGGCTCTCTCATGTTGGTGTAAGCCCATATTGCATTGCGTATTCCATTTCATCCATAGCATTGTGTATGCTCGGTCGTGTATCACCTCGTGTAGCATGTATACCATTCCATAACATTGTGTATGTTAGGATTGTATCTTAGTTGCATTTCACACATATCATGCATATTGCATCATGTTCGGGATAGGAGTTAGCCCGGGCACGGGAAACGAGGTACGTTTCGTACTTCGAGTGACGGAACGTGTCTCAATTCCCAAGTCACCGACACTCTGGATTATCCATGATGGAGTTAGGTTTTGTTGTAGTGTTCATATGCATTCATTCTATATTGAGTTGTGCAATTCGGCTCCTCGGCCATCATGCATCGAGATGCGTGATTGGTGGTACGAGGATCGAGACATGCATACATTTGTGAAAATACATTGCTATGCCCCTTTCTTGCTCTCTGTTGCAGCATATCAAGAATCAGCGGTCTTCCGAGGCTTGGCGCGCTTTTCAAGAATCATTGCAAAACAGAGGCTAATTGGGGCATTCAAAGGATTTCAGCATAGCGACCCAAACATGCATCATTCCATCATCCGGAGCAGAATCAAGGCAGTCCCTGGCTTACATGCCAGTTTTATTATTTTCTTAGTTAATTTGTAAGTTAATTAGGAATTTGTACATTATATGGACTGTATTATTTGGACTATACTATTCTTTCATTCGGGACTGCATATTTATTTGGACCCTCTGCGCGAGGGCATAATTGTAATAAGTGTGGGTGAGTGTGATGTATGTCTTCCAACCCCACATCTTTCTTCCCTTTTATTTACCTGCTTATGATGGTTAGATTAGGGCATATTTCAATTAGCATACAGTATGATAGCATGTTTGCATCATTCATCTGTTTTGCACGCACCGGGCTCGGCGCATCATACAAACTGCATTTGTATTTCAATTCCAAATTGAATACGTGTTAGTTGTAGCATTCCATATGCCATGTTTAGAATAGCCGAGCCTGCTATAGTTGCATCTTTACATGTGTTGCATTAGGCATTTCTGTATATTTAGGATCATGCATGATTTCTAATGAGCTTCTGTTTTGGCTTGGAGTACTCGGTGAGTTTTATGCTTTAACGTCCTTGCATGCGTGTGAGTGACTGCCATGAATAGCATGCTTACCATGAGGCTATGTACTTATGTGATATAACTGCCTTGAATGCCTGTGGGTGGAGGTTGGGTTACTTGGAGTGGGACAATTCATCAAATGTTTGTTTTAAGCCCACTAGATAGTGGCAAAATCATGTTTTCTAAGCCCACCCGAGGGTGGCAAATCCACGTCTTAGCCTACCTGCGGATAGCACCATCAAACCATTTTCAAACAAACAAACATGAAATGTTTTGTTCCAATTCAGGCGACTCAGTCTATACTTGTATGCTGTGTGCATCACATAGTAAATCTAGGCTAATAACTGGAATAAGAACACACAATGTTTTCAAAAATAGATATCATGGTTAGTAGTGGCCGGTCTTTGACGCGAAGCGAGAATGCTCACGGCGACCTTCTAATCGTACCCAAGTTCCCGAGTCGAGGCAACTTTGGTGATGACGGACACGTGGCCTTTGGCACCGAGTCAGGGTTTCCTAAATTTCCCAAAAATAAAATATTTAGGTGGCGACTCTATATCTGGCAAAGCAGTCCATGTTTGGCACTTCTTTCAAAAAATCTATTTTCAAAATGATTTGCCGGATTTGGATTCTTTGGTTCAAGATTAAGAACCGTGACATTTGAGTCCTTCGAACTGTAGTAGACCCGCAAGCGAACCAGAACAGTGGGGAGTCGCACCCTCCCCGGGATGCGTTCGGGGACGTCTACAGTTTCTGGCGACTCCCCTGGGGATTTAGAGAACTTGACTCAAACTCATGATATCTGGTTTTGATTACACTTGTGTGTTTCTTTGCATTGCATTTGCATTGGTGCGCCTAGGACACCGTGTTTGCCATATGCCATTCCCGAACGATTTGCCGGAGGCTTGTCTTGTCAAGGCATGACCATAAGGCTGATCGGCTCTGGGCTCTGACAGCATGGGAACACAAACCCCGATTTTATCGGGGCACCCTTTTTGACCATTCGACCTAGTGCATATCGAAATCCATAGTGACCATTCCAAACTAGGATAGGTTGCTTACCCGATATAGGTTGTTTGAAATTGCTGCGTGCGTAGTGAAACCCTAGCTCCTGACAAAATAGGACAGGGAAACCCTACCCCAACATAGGGGTGTTTGGCTCTCACTTATCTGTTATGTGCTTTTGGAGTGCGTCTCTACAGGAATGCATGTATCAGTTTGCAAGTTTGGGCATCGGGCCTGCGTGCACCAGTATCGGTATTTTAGGAATCAGTTATCTGCGGGTATCAGATTCAGTTTTGAGGCAGAATTTGGGGCAGAATTCAGTAGAGGGCACAGTCATCCTGCTAGGCCCGTATCTGTTTTGGTAAACATCAGGCTGAGATGCTGCATGTTTTCTCTTTTGCTAGGTAGTCTTGGAACCATAGCTTCAGAAGGCTCCAATATCCCCCGAGGATCATTAGACTTGTGCTGATAGACTTTGTCGGGTCAGAGATTCAGTTCGAGGGCAATCAGTGTTCCTTCACCAAAGGCAGGGTAAAAAGGCGGTCGAGGCAGTTATACCAGTTGTTCAGTTAGACCAGGGCAATATGGCAGGGATGGAGGAAATGATGCGTCAACTCCAAGAAAGTATGAAACTCATGCAGCAGGACGCTGCCCGTCAAGCGGAATTTGCCAAAAGCCAGGTCGAGATTATAGCCCAACAGGCAGAGACAATTGCCAGGCTAGAGCAGCAAACTGGGGTATCTACTTCACACCAGGCTCCTTCCCCACCTAGAGTTCTAACGCTCGGGGAGACAGCTAATGTCCAAGAAGATACGGACATTTCGACAAGGCCACCTCTGCCCCCGGTTCTACCCCAGCTATCCAAAGTACCGATCAACCTGCCAAGTTCACCCTTTGAGTTCGAGACGGACCCCACAGCATTGAAAGTGAGCAAGCTTGAGAAGTTGTTCAAAAAGTCTCAGGGGGCCCATTCTATTCCTGATATAGAGGATGGTTATACCGACTCAGTGGTGACATTACCGGATCGGTTCAAGATGCCGCATATCGATCGATTTGATGGCTCTGAAGACCCAATGGTGCACCTTCAACTGTTTTATGATATCCTGAGACCAATGGGTTTGACCACAGCCTAGAAACTATCACTATTCGGCCGAACCCTGTCCGGGATAGCCGCAATCTGGTATGCAAAATTGGAGAACTCTGTGAAACAGAACTGGAAAGAGCTGGCTGAGGCCTTTATTGATCAATACTCCTATAACACACAGATCGAGGTCACAACTCATGATCTCGAAGTCACTTGCCAAGAACCAAAGGAGGGTTTCTCAGAGTTCGTGACGAGATGGAGGGCAAATGCCTCAATGATGACTACAAGGCCTTCCGACAAAGATCAGATCAGGATGATTGTTCGGAATCTGCATGGCGAGTTGCTGAAAAAGATGGTCGTTCTACCTCTGTTTACTTTTCCAGCCCTTCATGAAATGGGGGTTCAAATTGAGGATGCCATCAGACAAGGGATCTTTGCAGAAGATAATGGGCCTTTGAAGAGGAATGTTGCTCGCAGTTCCAATGCTACTACTGATGGTAGCACAGTTGCGAAATGCTCAGAAGTAGACACTATCACCACTTCCCTCAATGACCAAAAACCAACCACTTCAACTCGACCCCAAGCCCGAAAATTCCATCCTCTTTACATGAGTCTCTCCCAAGCTTTGAAAAAGCTGCAAGAAGAGGGGCACCTAGAACTCCTAGAACCCCAACCCCTTCCAAACCCTCTTCCAACAAGATACAACCCATTTAAATCAGGTTTACCATCGCTAGACGGTCATGATATTTAACCGTTGCATCCGCCTCCGTCATAAGATTCAGGATCTTATTGACAAAGAGACCCTAGCTCCACCCAAAGGACCTCAGGTTAGTACTGACTTGTCACCTCCCCACCTCAACCTCATCCATACACTACCAACCACCTTCAACCCCAGCATATACATCACCCCAGCCCATCTACCCAAGCCTAAGGTGTTCATTCCAGAAAGCATGGACTTATGCATGATGGATGCACCTAAACCCCAATCATCTCAAACCCGTGAGCCCACTACTTCTGAGCTAAAGAGAATGATCGAAGATCTTCAAAGAACTGTAACAGATCTAGCCTCTAGGACATTGGCTCCATCATCGACCACAGCACATGCTAGGAGTTTCACGACAAAAGGTTCCCCAATCTTGGAACGGGCTGTATTTGAGGAATGCCAATCCCTTGGCAAAGTGGAGACGAGTGGAAAGAACAAGATAGGGGTAGACATGGATCCCCATGAGCATCTTCTGTTGGCTGTTGAGGCTTTGAAAGCCGAGGGACTGAACAAAGAGCAAGTGCTCAGCTTGTTGCAAAAAGCGTGATGGCATTTTCGCCACTCATGTCAGGGGCAGTTTGAATCAAGGGGCAAGCCGGGAGAAGGGTCGTTGTATCAGAAACGTTCCTTTCAGCTATAATCCTCCACTTAGAAGAGATCAGCAAACCAAGCCAGCACCTGCCAATCCCTTTGCTGGTGCGCCCAGCAGAAATCCACAAACCCAAAAGTACCAACCCCGAGGTCAGAGGGTCTTCCATCCCTCCACATGCCTTTATCCAAAGCTTTCCAAATCCTTGTTGGACAAGGCCATCTCAAACCCCTTGAGCCTCGGCCTCTCCCGAACCTTCTTCCGGCTACACATGATGCTACCCAATACTGCGCATACCATCAGCAAACTGGCCATACTATCGACAACTGCTTCCGTCTTTGCCATGAAGTACAGGATCTGTTTGACAATGGGGTTGTCCTCCCGCCAAGCTCTGCAAAGTCTATCGGCACTTGATTAGTGAACTTGTGGGTGATAATGTGATGTGATCGAGGGATGAACCACCTGTAGGCAGCGCTCAGTTTACTCCAAATATGGTGGATGGCACGCACTGTTCAGAGCAATGTGCAAATACCAGTTT
Source organism: Camellia lanceoleosa (assembly GCA_025200525.1). NCBI lineage: Eukaryota > Viridiplantae > Streptophyta > Magnoliopsida > Ericales > Theaceae > Camellia > Camellia lanceoleosa. The sequence goes on along the minus strand of CM045768.1, from coordinate 38,228,808 downwards.
TTGTGTTTTCTGACTTGGGTATTGGGTTAATTTTGTTGTTTTGTTTTGAGTCTGTCTTTTTGTTTTGAGTCAGTCTCTTTTGTTTTGGGTCTGTCTTGTTGTATCGAGTCAGTCCTGTTGTATAGGAGTCGGGTGATTCCGAGGTGTTACCTCAGGCGTCACCATTTTGTTTTGCATTTGCATTTGTCTTTTTGTTTTGTTTTGAGTCTGTTTCTGCCAGGGAGCCAGTTGTGCCAACAGATTTTGAATGAAACAGCAGTGATTTCCACGCTCTCGCATTTGCTTCTGTTGTGTGCTAGTTGTGCCGGGATTTGAATGAAATGGCAGTGCATTCCACCTGCTCTCTTGTGCCTTGAAGTCATTGTAATAACCTAAGTTTTTCAAAACCTTTTGAACACTGTGGTGAAAAACGAAGAGGAAGGAATTCCTCAGGATTTGCAAAACTTTAATCAATTGAGAGAAAGAGAGGCGTGCTAAGCCATTAATGAATGAAATCATGCTTGTTAGCGTGAGTACTGAGAAGGACCCTGGCTTGATCCAGACTGGTTTCACACTATCTCTAGCGCGAGTGATTTGTCGCTTTCTTAAAAATTTTCAAAAACAAAATGTTTTGCGCGGTCCTGCGAAGACCTATGTGGAATCGCTCTTGAGATTGTGCAGCTTAGGATCGCTCTCAGCCTCGAGACTTGAGCCCTTACTTTCAAACCTTGAACTTGAATTTAGAATGCTCAACGGTCAACTACAATGTGAGGCCTGTGTGGCCAGATTAGAAGCAGCCCTCGAACAAGAGGCCAGGAAAGTCAGATCAAGAAGATCAGAAGATCAGAAAAAGCTTGCGAAGCTAGAACAGAAGTACCCTTCGAACTAGGGGCAAAGATATCAGATGTGCTCGAAGAGCCGAAGATGAGTCCTTTTGCAAATCAACAGCCACTCTCCTGGATACGGATGGCTTCAAAACCTTACAACCATTTGGCATGGACCAAGCTACACTTTTACCCTTTGAGAGGCTCGCTGGGCCGAAAACCCGAAAGGGCGATCCAGGCAAAAGTTAGTGCAAAAAATATATATATATACAAAAAATGCAACAAAAAAAAAAAGAAGAGAAAAATACAAAAAAAAAAAAAGAGAAAAAGAGAAAAAAAGAAAAAAAAAAAAAGAAGAAGAAAAGAAATGAAAATGAAAAGAAAAGAATGAAAAGAAAAGAAAAACAAAGCTCGCAAGGTTGACAACCTGCAACAGGCGCCTTGGCAAAAGTTAGAGCATAAAAAGGAGAGGTTAAATACCCGAGTGTACCTTAACCCCGAACTACGTAAGGCTTGATTCCCATGTTTGGGATACGTAGGCAACTTCATTCTAAAGTCCAGCCGTAAAACACTTCAATTTGATTGTGTCCATGCGATGGTTCTGGTCATCTTTGTCTTCTCTGTATCTGAGGATTTGGTTGTGTTCGTCACTCTGAGGATTGACTACAATGTGCCGCGGTGCTATCCAAACAAGGGGCAACTTTCCGTTGCCATTCAGTGTGCTGCGGCGCCATCCAAACAAAGGGCAACTCTTCGTTGCCATTTAGCGTGCCACGGCGCCATTCAAACAAGAGGCAACTTTCCGTTGCCATTCAATGCGCCGCGGTGCCGTTCAAACAAGGGGCAACTTTCCGTTGCCATGCAACTCTCTTCAAGCAAGGGGCAATTTTCCTTCGGATCTGAGGTTGTGCATCTCGGGAGTGGGTTCTATGCTCGTTGAGCAGTGGCCGATTGCAAAAACAGCTTTTGAGAATTTTTACTGAGGTTGACTATTTTCTCGAAAATCATTCTATCTTTTCCAAAACTGGACCCTTTTCATGGACCCAAAAAAGGAAAATTTTCAGTGCTCATAGCCTAACTTGCATGATTTTAAATAAAAAATCGAACAAGCATGTTGATCTAACTCTCATTTTGGTCAAAACTATTTTAGTGGAACGCAAAAACAAAAAATGGTCTAAATAATGAACTAGGGGTACAGTTGAGTCAGGTGTTCTGTCTTTTTCCTATTGTCAACATACTCGCCAGAAAGGGCACCCTACTCGCCAAGAAGGGCACTCTACTTGCCAAGAAGGGCGCAATTGAAGTTAACGACAAAGGACTGAAAGCTCTCGTATCCTCCAAGCAACGAGGTGTTGAGCCAAGTGCGAAGCACGAATTGGAATAAGGCAAGATATTCCACTCTATCATCTGGACAGATCTTATCACGTCCAAACTCCCCAGCAAAGCATCATCAACCGATGCTAGCTGCAGATTTGCTACACACCCAGTTGTAGCGCAACCCCTTTGTGGGAGGAATTCACTAGCTGTGAGCGGAAGAAAGAAGAATCTAGCTGAGTGCTAGGGGCGAGAGCCTTCAACTTGCTATTTATCCATCAACCACGCAGGGGAGGGATTGAAAAATGAGAGATTGAAGAATAGAGAGATGTGTGATGAGAGAAAAAGTGAGAAAAGGGCTTTTTCAGAAAAACAGAGCTTGAGGGCCGAGTGATGTGAGACCCACAAATGAGAAAGGGTGGGAAACACTATCCGGTGAAACAGGCTCCCTGTGCACGTCTGAGTGTCGTGTCTTTTTTATCTCGATTCTTGTTTTGAGTCGTTTCAAGTGTTACTCGATGTGACTAGGTTGTGTGCCTTTTATTTCCGTGTTGAGTCATTTTGTCAGGTCCAAATAGAGGCTCAATACCTGATCGAAAACTCATCTCTCAATTTCAAAAATAAAATCGTTTTGTGCTCCGAGTGCCGTGCCGTTCTCCACATTTGTGCAAAACAGAATTTGTTCTTTCATAAAACCGCAGGGTTCAACCCAGGTCATGTGAGAACAGTAAAACCAGGACCTATCTGAAGCTGTGAAAGTCCCAGGCTGCAAAACAAAAGAAAAGAGGGAAAATGTTGGGCATCTGAGATTGTTTCAACTTCTGCAAGTTCCGTCATTGCATCCTGTATGTTCAAAATGAGCTGTGCACCCGAAACGAGTTGTGTGCCCGGAAATATACTATGTGCCCAAAATAAGCTGCGCGCCCGAAGTGAGCTGTGTGCCCAAAAGAGCTGTGTGCCCAGATTGAACAGAATTTTGTGTTGCGAGTTGTGCGCCTAACGAACAGAGTGTTGTGTTGTGAGCTGTGTGCCAAATGAACGGAATGCTATGTCGTAAGCTGTGTGCCAAGTCTTGCATTGTTATGCACATCTATCTAGCATTGTTATGCTCATTCGTTGCATTGTTATGCACAACTGTCTAGCATTGTTATGCTCATTACTTGCATTATTATGCACACTTCACCTATATTGTTATGCACCTTTTCACTTTCAATTATCGTATTTTCTCCTCTCGCATGCGGCGCGTTAGGACATCTTCGGTTTTGAACATTTGGACGAGTTCTAGTCTTCATTCACCTTTCTTCTCTTGCGTGTGATACGCTGAAAAATTTACCTTTCCTCTCTCGCATGTGATATGCTACCCGGTTAAAACCTTCCCTCTCTCCATATGAAATACGTTGAGATACGCCTGTTGGTTACACCATTGTTTCCCCGGTCGCATGTGATATGCTACCCGGTTAAAACCTTCCCTCTCTCCGTATGAAATACGTTGAGATACGGCTGTTGGTTACACCATTGTTTCCCCGGTTAAAACCTTCCCTCTCTCCATATGAAATACGTTGAGATACGCCTGTTTGTTACACCATTGTTTCCCCCGGTTAAAACCTTCCCTCTCTCCGTATGAAATACGTTGAGATACGCCTGTTGGTTGCACCATTGTTTCCCCGATTAAAACCTTCCCTCTCTCCGTATGAAATACGTTGAGATATGCCTATTGGTTACACCATTGTTATTCTCCCCGGTTAAAACCTTCTCCGATCGCATTGTAGACACGCTGGGCGGGCTGTTTTTGGACCTCTTTACACGATTTCAGCGTGGTTAGAGTGTTCTTTTCCTCACACGATTTCAGCGTGTTTGGAATTTATCTTAGCTTGCATGGAACGCGTTCCTGATTGATTTTCTTTGTTCTTCCTCCACTCACAAGTCCAGCGCGGTTGGTGTATGTCGCCTTTTTGCATCTATTGTACTCTCAGTTGCATCACATCTATTATCCATTGCATCACATTTATTACATCCATTGCATCATATCTATTTAGTGCATGGTCTAAGAGACCTTAAATCCTCTAAAGGTGCAATTCCTTTGGTGTTTGTCGTGCCCGAACGACTTCCAGTGGTCTGGTATAGCCACCTGCCTGTGTTAGCGGTGAGTTCCTAGGAGACCAACTGAGACGGTGGAAACTAGAGTTTGAATGGCTTATGCCTAGAACGCAAAGGTTCGGGATTTCCAAGACTAAAGTCTGGTTTAAATACCCAGGGGTATATCCTCGGCTTGAAATCTGTATGGCAGCCCCATGGATTGAGATAGCATGTGTATGCGCCTTAATTCTAGATACTGAATCAACCTAGTCTGTCACCCTGTTGGAGAATAGGGAAAGCTGCGACCATAGTCAGGGAGAAAAGTAGTACCTGTGGTTCAACCAAGAAGAAGCGGAAGATTCTCACATCAGCATAAGGTAGGACATTGCCGAGGTAAGTCATTGCCAATTGCCCCTGTAAGGTACCTCTCTTTTCCTAGCTATCACATTGCATTTTAGCCACTACATTACAGTGCATTGCATGAATCCCCAATCTTCAAACCGGCTTTGCGTAGCGTATAAGTCCAATTTTCAAACTGGCTTCGCGTAGCGTATAAGTCCAATTTTCAAACCGGCTTCGCGCAGCGTATAAGTCCAATTATCAAACCGGCCAACAGCGCATAAGTCCAATTTTCAAACTGCCACAGAGCGTAAGTCCAATCTTCAAACCGCCACAGAGCGTAAGTCCAATCTTCAAACCAAGCCGTGGCGTGTAAGTCCAATCTTCAAACCGGCCACAGCGTGTAAGTCCAATCTTCAAACCGGCCACAGCGTGTAAGTCCAATCTTCAAACCGGCCAGAAGGAGTAAGTCCAATTTTCAAATCGCCACAGAGCGTATAAGTCCAATTTTTGAACCGGCTTCGCGTAGCGTATAAGTCCAATTATCAAACCGGCTTCGCGTAGCGTATAAGTCCAATTATCAAAATCTTCCCGCATATCATTTGCATTTTGCCCCTGCCTGCGGGCATGCTTGCGGGCACATCTTTGTCTATCTTGTCTGCTTTGTCTAAGTCTTCGGTCTTGTAAAAAATGGGTCGTCTCTGGGCTTTGACATTCACTCCCGTCATTCTTATGACTTTCGAGTTCTGTCAAAGAGGGGCAACTGTAGACACCCCATTTTTGACCGACCTTAAGACTCAGACGTCACCGATTGAGCGCTTGGTGATGTTGTATATCAGGCTCGTTTCGAGGTTGCGAGTCTCTACCGTGAGCCTTGCCTCCGAACTTCTTTTCAGGCCTTGCCTCGGTTTGCGAACCAAGCTCGCTTTTCTGCTTTCTTCCCGAGGGAGGGAGAGGTCTCGTAGATCATCTCTCAGTGGCCATAGGCTACGTTTCGTGGTCGCAGGCCATTTTTCCCATTTCGGAGCCCAGTTCCCGTTTTTCGGAGCCGTCAGGCCGTGTGCCTCGGTTCGAGACCACCTACCTACCTCCGTTTGCTCTGGTTTTTGGAATGCATCTTATTTACTCCCTTTTGAGGGACACTAGGGTCCGAGAGACCAACTTCGTGGTCGAACACCCCGGCCCAACAATCGATTTCAGGTCCCGAATCAAGGTTTGCCCCGAACCTTCATTTCGCATCGGTTTGGGTTCATTTTTGGTGGAGGCCTTATTTTCATTATTGGGAAGCTTGTAGGAGGGTGGGAGGCCAGCAATTGTTCTGACAACCAACTTTTTGTTTGGTCAAAAGTGGTTCAGCATGAATCCGGGAAGGAGAAAGTCTGCACGGCTTCACCGAAACGGGCGTAACTCTTTGCACAAGAGGAATTAAGATATGAGGCCACCACCATTGGAAAGATTACTTCCGGGGCTTCATTTTTCACTCAAGAATCTCCTAAGTCCAAATCCGGGGGGAGGAGATATGGTTGGTTGAAGTCCGATTGGACCGAATTTGCGCGGGTTTACGGAAACTGGCATAACTTTTTCTACAGAAGGAATTTCAATGCAAGGTTTGCGGCATTGGAAAGCTAACTTCTGGGGCTTCAACCTACGGTGTGGCTGGCCACTTTTCCCCTTTTGGCCTGGCTGGCCGGCCACTTTTTCTGGCCGGCTGGCCACTTTTTTTGGTGAATGATTTTTTTTTGCCATTATAAACCGCCGGCTATTTTTGCCCCTGGGAGTGTGTTCCAGCCATGTATTTTGTTTTACACTTCACCCATGTTCGAGGGTTTGGCCATTTTGGGGGAAAACTTGGCTTGTTTTCCCTCCATTTTTCCACCCATTTTGCCTATATAACAGCAGCCCCAGGTCTGGTTTTGAGGGTTAGAAAAAATGCTTTGAGCCTCTTGTATTGTATCTCTCTCCTTCTATACTTCAACTCTCAAAAACCCTTAAGTTCCTACACCCTTTTCCCTACAAGCCCTAACACCACTCCACCTCATTCCATTCCAGCAGCTTGAAGCTGTTTTTCAGAGGCAAGGAGCATCCAAACTTGGTCCAAGAGGTTGCTAAGGGTTGGTCTTCAAGGGTGAGTCCCACTTTCCCCTTTTCTTGCATTTTTTTGGGTCTATTTCTTAGTCCCTCTTTCTTGCTGTTTTGAGCTCCGGCCAAAACTGAAATTGTCATTTTTTTGAGCTTATTTTTCTGTTTGATTAAGGGTTCTTACCTGTTTGGGACTTCCCACTACCACTTGCTTCATTATCCTCTTGGATGCCATTTTTTTTGCATGATATTTTTGGCTTATATATAATCTGTTTTGGAGCATGAGGTAAACTGTAGATAGGCTTATTTTCCATGTATCACTTTCCATTGTACCCCTCTTTGGTCCCCATTTTTGCATGATTTATTAGCTTATTGAGCTTCTGTTTTTGGACCTTAGTCTGAACTGAAAATGGCCCTAAAATGATCCCCTATTCATGTTTCATTAAGGGTCTAGGGCTTTTTGAAGAATCCTTGGTATACTTCATGTTATAGCCCTCTTGGTGGCCTCATCTTGCATCATACTTTGAGCATGCTTGTGTTCAGTTTTGGGTCTGATCATAAGCTGTAAACAGCCATATTTTGGGCCCCTCTTCAACATTTTTGAAGGGTCCTAAACTTTTTGGGGCCAGTGTGCACCACTTGCTTCTTTGCCCCTTTGTTGGCCCATTTCTTGCATGTTAATTTGGACATACTTGTATCTGTTTTTGGGGGTTGTCATAAACTGTAAAACATCATATTTTTTTCCCCTCTTAAAGATTTTAGAATGGGCCTTCTGTGTTTGAGATCATCAGCTATGACTTGCTTCATTACCTCTCTTGGCCCCCCATTTTTGCATGCTAATTTTTCCCTATTTGTACCCACTGTTTGGCCATGCTTCGAACTGTAAAAATGCTTTTTTTGGGGTTTCCTAGCTTCTTTATTCACACTTAATGTTCAAATCATGCATGCATTGCATAGCTATAGGCCATTTCATGTGCTTAATTCCATGTTTCGGGACTCCTTCCTTGCATCGGGTTTCATTTCGCCATGTTTCGGCGCTGTTTTGCATGTCATTTTGCCTCTGAAATTTGCATGTTTGCATATCATATTCCATGTCTTGCCATGTCTCATTAGAGTGGCATTCCGTACTGTAGGTTCGGTCCTCGATTTGCGTGCACGCGTGCACGTATTTCGAGTTGTCTCATTTTCATCTAATGGCCTTTTATGTGAGTGTGGCTGAGCCTCTCTCATGTTGGTGTAAGCCCATATTGCATTGCGTATGCCATTTCATCCTTAGCATTGTGTATGCTCGGTCGTGTATCACCTCGTGCAGCGTGTATGCCATTCCATAACATTGTGTATGTTAGGATTGTATCTTAGTTGCATTTCACGCATATCATGCATATTGCATCGTGTTCGGGATAGGAGTTAGCCCGGGCATGGGAAACGAGGTACGTTTCGTACTTCGAGTGACGGAACGTGTCTCAATTCCCAAGTCACCGACACTCCGAATTATCCATGATGGAGTTAGGTTTTGTTGTAGTGTTCATATGGATTCATTCTATATTGAGTTGTGCAATTCGGTTCCTCGGCCATCATGCATCGAGATGCATGATTGGTGGTACGAGGATCGAGACATGCATACATTTGTGAAAATACATTGCTATGCCCTTTTCCTGCTCTCTGTTGCAGCATATCAAGAATCAGCGGTCTTCCGAGGCTTGGCGCGCTTTTCAAGAATCATTGCAAAACAGAGGCTAATTGGGGTATTCCAGTGGATTTCCGCGCAAAGCAGCCCAAACATGCATCATTCCATCATCCGAAGTAGAATCAAGGCAGTCCCTGGCTTGCATGCCAGTTTTATTATTTTCTTAGTTAATTTGTAAATTAATTAGGAATTTGTACATTATTTGGACTGTATTATTTGGACTGTACTATTCTTTTATTCGGGATTGTATATTTATTTGGACCCTCTGCGTGAGGGCATAATTGTAATAAGTGTGGGTGAGTGTGATGTATGTCTTCTAACCCTACATCTTTCTTCCATTTTATTTACCTGCTTATGATGATTAGATTAGGGCATATTTCAATTAGCATACAGTATGACAGCATGTTTGCATCATTCATCTGTTTTGCACGCACCGGGCTCGGCGCATCATACAAATTGCATTTGTATTTCAATTCCAAATTGAATACGTTTTAGTTGTAGCATTCCATATGCCATGTTTAGAATAGCCGAGCCTGCTATAGTTGCATCTTTGCATGTGTTGCATTAGGCATTTCTGTATATTTAGGATCATGCATGATTTCTAATGAGCTTCTGTTTTGGCTTGGAGTACTCGGTGAGTTTTATGCTTTAACATCCTTGCATGCGTGTGAGTGACTGCCATGAATAGCATGCTTACCATGAGGCTATGTGCTTATGTGATATAACTGCCTTGAATGCCTGTGGGTGGAGGTTGGGTTACTTGGAGTGGGACAATTCATCAAATGTTTGTTTTAAGCCTAATAGATAGTGGCAAAATCATGTTTTCTAAGCCCACCCGAGGGTGGCAAATCCACGTCTTAGCCTACCTGCGGGTAGCACCATCAAACCATTTTCAAACAAACAAACATGAAATGTTTTGTTCCAATTCAGGCGACTCAGTCTATACTTGTATGCTGTGCGCATCACATAGTAAATCTAGGCTAATAACCGGAATAAGAACACACAATGTTTTCAAAAATAGATATCATGGTTAGTAGAGGCTGGTCTTTGACCGGGCAAGCGGGGGTGCTCATGAAGTGACCTTCCCCAATCGTACCCAAGTTCCCGAGCCGAGGCAACTTTGGTGATGACGGACACGTGGCCTTTGGCACCGAGTCAGGGTTTCCTAAATTTCCCAAAAATAAAATATTTAGGTGGCGACTCAGATTCCGCAAAGCAGTCCATGTTTGGCACTTCTTTCAAAAAATCTGTTTTCAAAACGATTTGCCGGATTTGGACTCTTTGGTTCAAGATTAAGAACCGTGACATTTGAGTCCTTCGAACTGTAGTAGACCCGCAAGCGAACTAGAACGGGGGGGAGTCGCACCCTCCCCGGGATGCGTTCGGGGACGTCTACACCGGCCACCTGAACCTTTTGAACTGGCCGGCCGACTAGGGGAGGTGGCCGGCCGGCCACCTAAACCTTTTGCACCTGGCCGGCCATTTTTGTCCCTCCTGAGCATTACGGCTATGGCAGCTGTTTTGCACCAGACCCTCTGTCTGAGGGTCTCCCTTTTTGGCTCCTTTTTTTGAATTGATTTTTCCCCCATTTTTCCTTGGCCTCTCTCCTCTATAAAACCAACACTTGAGCTTCATTTCTAGGGGTTAGAAAACCAGCTGAGGCACTATTATACATACAACCATATATCTATACTCCAAGCCTCAAAAACACCATTGTTCTTGCACCATTTACACACCAACTCATAACCCACCACCCCCATCCTCCATTCCAACACCTTGAGGCTGATTTTTAGAGGTTAGGAGCTCATCTTCTTGGACCAAAAGCTGCTGCATTGCTGTGCTACAAGAGTAAGTCATCTTTTCCCCTTTTCTAGCCCTATTTTGCTTCATCTCTTAGTCCCTTTTGATAGCATTTTTGGGCTTCAACCTGAACTAAAAATAGTTTTTTTTTGAGCTCATATTCATGTTTGATCAAGGACCTTTCTCTGTTTAAGGCCATCTGCTGTCCCTTTCCCTTTTATCTCTCTTTTAGGGCTATTCTTGCATGATATATTAGCCTTGCTTGTGAGCATTTTTGAGCTTCGAGCCAAACTGTAAAGTACCTTATTTTGAGCCCCTCTTCAACTTTGTTGAAGGGCTCTTTGCTTTTTGAGGCCACCTACTGCCTCTTGCGCTTCATCTCTCTTTTAGGGCTATTTTTGCATCATATTGTAGCCTTACTTGTGAGCATATTCGAGATTTGACATAAACTGTAAAGTGCCTTATTTTGAGCCCCTTTTCAACTTTGTTGAAGGGATCTTTGCTGTTTGAGGCCAGCTACTGCCCCTTGTCCTCTATCTCTCTATTAGGGCTATTTTTGCACCATGTTTTAGCCTCACTTGTAAAGCTTTTTGAGATTTGTTATAAACTGGAAAAAGTCTTGTGTTGAGACTCTCTTGATGATTGATTAAGGTCATTCCTTCGTTTGAGGTCATATGATTCTTTGTATGCTTGATTGCCTCTTATTTTGAGCCTTACAACTAAGCCCTTGTTGCATGCTTTGTTTGGCCTTCTAGCCACTGAAATTCAGTGGATTCTCAGTGGAAAACACACTATTTTGAGCCTCAAAAGCAGAGGGGGGTGACCCCCTCTCACCTTGTTTTACTTGATGGTCTTTTTGGCCTTCCAAAGATGCCCTATCTTGCATGCTTTGTTGACTGATTTCAAGGCCAATTTGGTGAGTTTTAGGGCTATCATATTTGATTTCCAGGGTTAATTTTTCCATGCTAAGTATCCTTGATGCATGTGTTTAATAACCCCTTGTATGCCCTTCCAAAGGAGCCCCTCATTTTTACGTGCATTGGATGCATTTCCATGTCTATTTGGGCATATTTTCATATGTTTTTTTTACTGATTTTTTCTGGTTTGGTGAGATTTCATATGCTTCATATACATGCCATGTAAACCATGTTTGCTAGTCAAAGTTGCATGCTATTTTAGTCCATCTTGCTAGCATCTTTTGGCCATGCTTTGAACTAGAAATATTCATGTTTTGGGACTACCTTGGCTCTGTCTTTGTGCTTCATAGTCAAATAATGCATGCTTTGTATAGCTACAAGTCAATATATGTGCCTAGTTTTGAGTTTCGGGACCATTCCATGCATCGGGTGCCATGTTTCCATGTTTTGGGATCATTTTGCATCACATTTCAGTGCTGGAACTTGCATGTTTGTATGCCATATTTCATTCCTTGCCATGCCTTGTTAGAGTGGCATTTGTGCCTTAGGATCGATCCTTGGCTTGTGTGCATGTGTGCACGCATCTCGAGTGTCCCATTTTCATCTTATGGCCACTGATGTGAGTGTGGCTGAGGTCCACTCATGTTGGTGTAAGTCCATTATGCATTGTGTATGCCATTTCATTTCATAGCATTGCATATGCTAGGTTGCATGTTAGAGCATTGTGTATGCCTTGTTATATCAAGCATTGTGTATGCCATTTCATAGCATTATGTATGCTAGGTTGCATGTTAGGATTGCATTTATGTATGTCATGCATATTGCATTGTGTTTGGGATAGGAGTTAGCCCAAGCACGGAAACGAGGGACGTTTCGTACTTTGAGTGACGGAACGTGTCTCAATTCCCAGTCGCCGACACTCCGGATTAACCATAATGGAGCCTCGGTCTTGTTGTGTTTTCATGTGCATTCATTTCATATTGAGTCGTGCAACTCGACTCCTCGGCCATCATGCATCGAGATGCGTGATTGGTGGCACGAGGATCGAGGACTACACTTCCTGAAGAGTAGTCATGCATACATATGTGAAAATACTTTGCCATGCCCCTTTGTTGCTCTCTGTTGCAGTAAATCAAGGATCAACATCCTTCAAGAGCTTTGCACAACATTTCGGGTTTAATTACAAACAGAGGCAAACCAGGGCATCGCAATAGATTTTCGCGTAAGGCAACTCAAGCATGCATCATTCATCAACCGGAGCAGAATTGAGGCAGTCCCTAACTTGCATGCTAATTTACTGCTTTCCTAGATTAATTTGTTATTTAATTAGGATTTTGTATTTACTCGGACTGTAATTATTTATTCGGACCCTCCGAGTGAGGGCATAATTGTAATAAGTGTGCGTGTGTGCGATGTATGTCTTCTAACCCCACGTCTTTCTCCCTTTTATTTACCAGCTTATGATGGTTAGAATAGGGCATGTTTCAATTAGCATACAGTATGATAGCATGTTTACATTCATTCATCTGTTTTGCATGCACCGGGCTCGGCGCATCATAACTCACTGCATTGTATTTCAATTCCAAGTTGAATACATGTTAGCTGTAGTATTCCATATGCCATGTTTAGAATAGCCGAGCCTATCCTAGTTGCATTCCTACATGTGTTGCATTAGGCATTTCTGTATAGTTAGGATCATGCATGGATTTCTAACATAGTTTCTGTTTTGGCTTGGAGTACTCGGTAAGTTTTTATGCTTTAGCATCCTTGCATGCGTGTGAGTGACTGCCATGATAGCATGCTTACCATGAGGCTATTTGCTTATGTGATATAACTGCCTGAATGCCTGTGGGTGAAGGTTGGGTTATTTGGATTGGAACAATGCATTGACTGTGAGTTTTAAGCCCACAAGATAGTGGCAAAACCATCTTTTCTAAGCCTACCTGAGTGTGGCAAAATCTGCATTTTAAGCCTACTTCCGAGTGGCAAACCATCTTTCAAAAAAACAAATATGAAATGTTTTGTTCCAATTCAGGTGACCCGGTCTATACTTGTATGCTGTGCGCATCACATAGTAAATCTAGGCTAATAACTGGAATAAGAACGCATAATGTTTTCAAAACTAGATATCATGGTTAGTAGAGGCCGATCTTTGATCGGGTGAGCGGAGGTGCTCATGAAGTGACCTTCCCTAATCGTACCCAAGTTCCTGAGCCGAGGCAACTTTGGTGATGACGGACACGTGGCCTTAGGCACGAGTCAGGGTTTCCTAAATTTCCCAAAAATAAAATATTTAGGTGGCGACTCTGTATCTGGCGAAGCAGTCCATGTTTGGCACTTCTTTCAAAAATCTGTTTTCTCAAAATGATTTCCCGGATTTGGACACTTTGGTTCAGATTAAGAACCGTGACAATTGGAGTCCTGAACTGTAGTGAGCCCAAAATGAACAGAACGAGACTCATCCCTCCCGGGGCGTTCGGGGACGTCTACAGTTTCTGGCGACTCTGCTGGGGATTTAGAGAACTTGACTCGAACTCATGATATCTTGTTTTGACTACACTTACCTGTTTTTTTGCATTGCATGTGCATTGGTACGCCTAGGACACAGTGTTTGCTATCTGCTATTCCTGAGCAGTTTGCCAGAGGTTGCGTGCCATAAGGCTTACCGATTACGGGCTCTGCTAGTATGGGAACACAAACCCTGGTTTGACCGGGGCACCCTTTTGACCATTCGACCTAGTGCATATTTGGAATCTGTAGTGACATTCTAAGCTAGGACAAGTTGCTTACCCGATAGGTTGTTTGAAACTGCTGCGTACGTACTGAAACCCTAGCTCCTGACAAAATAGGACAGGGAAACCCTACCTCAACATAGGGGTATTTTGGCTCTCTCTTATCTGTTATGTGCTTTTAGAGTGCGTCTCTATAGGAATGCATGTATCAGTTTACATGTTTGGGCATTAGGCCTCCGGGCACCAATTCAGTATTTTGGGATTCAGTTTACCTGAGGGTAATAGTTTACAGGCCGAATTTTGGTGCAGAATTCAGTAGAGGGCACAGTCATCCTGTTATGCTCATATTTGTTTTGGTGAAATCAGGTTGAGATGCTGCATGTTTTCTCTTTTGCTAGATAGTCCTGGAACTATAGCTTCAGAAGGCTTCGATATCCCCCAGGTACATTGGACTAGTGCTGATAGACTTTGTTAGGTCAGAAATTTGATTCAAGGGAAACCGGTGTTCTTTCACTGAGGCAAGGCAAAGAAAGGCCAATCAGGGCTCACCGGTTCATCTGATCCGTCAATCGCCAGTCACATCACCTTTGTTCAGACTCAGCAGAACTTTGACCCACATCCAGCTTTGGGACCCCAGCCGAACTTTGACCCACTTCCGCCAGCTGAAGATTTGTAGGGTCTAGATCCACGAGAAGGGTTGGTTCAAGCCCGAGTTTTCAGACCCTTGGTGCAGTCTAATGAGAGGCTTTATCCCCTTGATGTTAATGAGCTCGATCTGACCGCAGTGAAAATTGCAAACCTTGAGAAGCAATTCAAAAAGGCACATGGCCTTAACTCCATTCCCGACATTGAGGATGGGTACACCGAGGCTGCCGTACGGCTCCCAGACAGATTCAAAATGCCACATATTGACCGTTTCGACGGGTCTGGGGATCCTATGGTACATATCCGGCTTTTCTTGGATATCCTGAAGCCGATGGGTCTGACTAAGCCACAGAAACTCTATCTGTATGGAAGAACCCTGTCGAGTGTAGCAGCCACTTGGTATGCCAAGTTGGAGGATACAGTGAAGCAAAACTGGGAAGAACTGGCTGAGGCCTTTGTCGATCAGTATTCCTACAATACCCAAGTTGAAATGACCATCCAAGAGCTTGAAGCAACTCGCCAGAACCCAATAGAGCCTTTTGTGGAATTCGTTGCGAGGTGGAGAGCAAAGGCAGCACAAATGATAGATCGTCGCCCTTCTGAGATGGATCAAGTGCAGATGATGGTGCGAAACATTGAGCATGATATGTTGCAAAAGTTGATAGTCGCTCCGCTATTCATTTTCAAAAGTTTGCATGAACTGGGGGTTCAGGTCGAGAATGCGTTCAATAGTGGGATCATTCCCAGAACAAGGGAATCGACAAGGAGGGTGATTTCAAGGAGTACTGTGGACGTGCCCCGAGGGACTTATGCTACCACAGTTCGGACTCGTTTTCGTCACGGTTCTTAATCTGAACCAAAGAGTCTAAATCCGACAAATCGTTTTGAGAAAAACAGATTTTTGAAAGAAGTGTCAAACATGGACTGCTTTGCCAGATACAGAGTCGCCACCTAAATATTTTTTTTATGGGGGGATTTAGGAAACCCTGACTCGGTGCCAAAGGCCACGTGTCCGTCATCACCAAAGTTGCCTCGGCTCGGGAGCTTGGGTACGATTGGGGAAGGTCAGCGATGAGCACCCCCTCTCGCCCGATCTGAAGATCGGCCTCTACTAACCGTGATATCCAATTTTGAAAACGTTATGTGTTCTTATTCCGGTTATTAGCCTAGAATTACTATATTATGCGCACAACAAACAAGTATAGACCAAATCGCCTAAATTGGAACAAAACATTTCATGTTTGTTTATTTTGAAAATGGTTTGGAATTTGCTACTCGTAAGTAGGCTAAAATACGGATTTCAATGAGTTGTTCCAACTCAAACAATCCAACCTTCATCCACAGACATTCAGGCAGTTATAACACATAAGCAGCTAGCCTCATGGTAATCATGCTATTATGGCAACACTCACACGCATGCAGTATGCTAAAACATAAAAGCTTACCTAGTACTCCAAGCCAAAACAGAAACTAGTTAGTAATCATATGCGTGATCCTAGTTCATGTTAAGATGGCTAATGCAACACATGCAAAATGCAACTAGAATAGTCTCGGCTAATCTAAGATGGCATATGAGATGCTACAAATAACATGTATTCAACTTGGAATTGAAATACAATGCAGTTAGTATGATGCGCCGAGACCGGTGCATGCAAGACAAATGTATGGATGCAAACATGCTATCATACTGTATGCTAATTGAAACATAACCTAATACTAACCATCAAAAGCAGGTAAGTAAAAGGGAGAAAAAAGTGGGGGTTGGAAGACATACACACACTCACACACACTTATTACACAATTGCCCTCGCTTGGAGGGTCCGAATAATAATACAAACCGAATAAATAATTAACTATCCTAGCTAATTAAATATTACAAAACCTTAATTAATTAAACAAATTAACTAAGCTATGGAAAGCAGTAAAAGGGCCTCGGGAAGAGGGGTGCATGCATGCTCGGATTGGCTTTGCTCGGAAATCCCTTGCCATAGCACTGTTGCCTCTGTTTACACTGCCTAGCTCCTCTGAAGATTGCACAAGTCTTGGGTTAGGTTCTCTGCACCCTGTGGGGCACCACCGGCTAGTAAGAATGGCCACCGGCTATGAGAAATTGCCACCGGCCACTGACGAAGTTATCGGCCAAAGATGTATGGCCGGTCAGCACTGGAGATGGCCGGCCGGCCAAAACTTCCTGTAGAAAACTGGTTTTTGACAGCAATAGAGGGCAAGCAATGTGTGGCATGGAATTTCAAGCAAATGTAAGCATGGACACACTCCCTATCATGTAATGGACTCAAGGGAGCGTGGCCCTTGACCCTCGGGCCATCAATTACGCATTTCAATGCATGATGACCCGAAAGCCATGTGTGCAACTTCGATGTCAAATGAAATGCAAGCACAAAACACATCAAAGGGCCCCAACCCCTATCATGATTGATCAAGAGGCAAGGGATGCATGCTCAATGAAATGCAACCTAGGCATGGAGGCTAAGTATGCAACATGAACATGCAAATAAGTAATGTATACTAGGCACGCAACCTAAACATGTAAGCAAACATGGCATGCAACAACATGCGATGATGGACTTAAACTAACATGGATAGCTCGCAAGCATGCCAAAATCAAGGGCCATGTGATGAGAATGAGGCAACCAAGATGCATGCAAACATGCACAATGCATTGGCCCCGAGTCTAAGGCACAAAACACAACTCCACAAAGGCATTGAAATGATGAATTATGGCATACAATGGCATATGTTCCAGCACTGAAGTATGATGCTCAATGGTCCCAAAACGTGCAAATATGCCACTCAATGCATGAAACAGCCCCCGAAACTCAAAAGTAGGCACATGTATTAAACTATAACCATGCAAAGCAAGCATTATTTGACCATGAAGCACAAAGACAGAGCCAAGGCAGTCCCAAAATATGCACAATACTAGTTTAAAGCATGGTAAAAAAGTGCTAACATGATGGACTAAAATAGCATGCAAATTTGGCTAGCAAGCATGGTTTACATGGCATGTATATGAAGCATATGAGAACTCATCAAACCAAAAACAGTGAATAAAACTTGTCAAAATATGTCCAAATAACCACTGAAATGCAACCAACATGTGCAAAAATGATAAGCTCCTTTGAAAGGGCATGCAAGGGGTTACTCAACACATATATGATGGACACTTAGCATAGCAAAACCAACTCTGGAAATAAAATATGACAGCCCTAAAAATCATGAAAAAGGGCTTGAAATTGATCAATAAAGCATACAAGGAAAGGTCCTCTTGAAAGGCCTCGAGGAGGGTTGTTCCACACATGCATGAGGGACATAAAATATGGCCAAAAGGGCCTTGGACAGAGCTAAGGCAAACCTCAAAACCCTCAGAATGAGGCCTAAAACATGACTTCAAAGCATGCGAAATGGGGTCCCTTTGGAAGGCCAACAAGACCACCAAACAAGACAAGGAGAGAGGGGGTCACCCCCCTCTAATTTGGGCTCTCAAAACAGCATCTAAGCCACTGAAAATCCACTGGATTTCAGTGGCTAAGAGGCCAAACCAAGCATGCAACAAAAGCTTAGATGCACGGCTCAAAACAAAAGGCAATCAAGCATACAAGGACGCATATGACCTCAAACAGAAAAATGCCCTTAAACAAACATCAAGAGGGGCTCAACATAAGACCTTTTTCAGTTTATATAAAATCTCAAAAATGTTCACAAGTAAGGCTAAAATAGGATGCAAAAATAGCCCTAAAAGAGAGATTGAACAAACAAGGAAGTAGATGACTTCAAACAGCAAAGTGTCCTTAATCAAAGTTGAAGAGGGGCTCAAAATAAGACACTATACAGTTATACACAAAGCTTGAATCAGTATGCAAGACAGGTCAAAAGCTAGTGCAAGAATGGGGGATAAAAAGGAATAGTGCTCACCCTTGAAGAACTCTTGAAGAACAGCAACCCCAACCCTCTTCTTTTGATCAAAACTGATCCAAAGCTCCAAGAACAAACCCTCAAGACCTCCCAAGTCGAAGTATGGTGTAGTAGTAGGTGACTTAGTGCAAAACTAAGAAGAAAACACACCTTTAGGCCCTCAAACACACACAAAAGTAGAGAGAGAGAGGGAGATATAGAGAGAAAGGGTGATATATATCAGATATGTATGTATTAGGGCTAGTTTTTTGCTGAACCATCTCAAAGAAGGAGAGGGTTTGCTTATATAGGCAATGGAATGGCTTGAAGCTTCTCAAAGAAGCTAAACAAGAAAAGGGTCAAAGGGGGCAAGGGGGCCAAGGCTTCTTGAGGAAGCTGGGATAGCTGGCAAACTTCTTGAAGAAGCTAAGACAAAGGTCCAAGCTTCCTCAAGAAGCTAGACCAAAAAGGTGTAAAAGGGGCAAAACAACCACACTTATGCACAGGGGGAGAGGGTCTGTGCACTCTAGCTGGCATGCATTATGCTTGAAAAAGGCAAAGAGGTGGTATCGGCCAGAAAAGGAGGCAATCGGCCAAATATTTGGCCGGCCGACTACTTTTTTTGGCCGGCCTGCTACTTATTTGGCCGGCCGGCCAAATTGATGGCCAGTAGGTGCTGCCAAGGCCAAAAAGTGGCCGGTGGGTATCCAGAGTGAAGCCCCAGAGGTTAGCTTTCCAATGCCGCAAACCTTGCATTAAAATTCCTCCTGTGCAAAACGTTATGCCCTTTTTGGTGAAGCCGCACAGATTCGATCCAATCGGACTGATCCCCTACTTCAACGAACCATATCTCTCCCACCCGGACTTGGCTTTAGGAGATTCTTGAGTGCAAAATGAAGCCCGGAAGTAAGCTTTCCAATGGTGGTGACCTCATAGCTGAAATCCAAGTATGCAGATGAATAGGCCCGATTCAGCGAGGGTTGTTCGACTCTCTTCCACCCGGATTCATGCCGAACTTCTTCTCCAACTTGTTTTCTCCCCTCTTCTCCTCTTTTCTTCAACTTCAAACCCCTAAATAAGGTGTTTTGAAAGATTTTTCAAAGATTTCATCTCTCTTTCATTCATTTCCACTTTGTCCTTGCTCGGTTTATCGAAAAGCGCATTATTTGACAAAATGTGAGCCTCGGAACATTGTAGAAACTTTATTTTAAAAATGTTTTGAAAGAGAGGGTTTTAAGGTCTAAAAACCATTCAAAATAGCTTTGGTCCAAAATGAGGTGTGAAGTTGAGATTTGTCTCTCTCATTGCCGAAGAAATTGAACCTTTGCCCTGCACACCTTTTACCACCAAGTAAACCATAAGTAACGCCCAAGTCTTAAGGGCGGTCAAAAATGGGGTGTCTACAATTGCCCCTCTTTGACAGAACTCGGAAGTCAAGAAGTGACGTGAGTGAATGTCAAAGCCCAGAGATGACCCATTTTTGACAAGGCCGAAGACTTGGAGAAACGGGCAATATAATCAAAGAGATGTGCCCGCAGGCAGCGGCAAAATGCAACTGACAATGCAAGAAGCCGAACATAACTTATGATTATGCAAAGAAGCTGTAACGAAGCGTAACAATGCAACAGTTTTCAGCAAGCAAAAACCAAACTACATTACAATGCAGAAAGGATGTAAGAAAATTATTGCAGTTCTCACTGCGAATACGGTGTGCATGTATGATAGATACACAAAGCGAACGTGTGTGATTGATACACAACACGAGCGTGTGTGATTGATACACAAAGCGAGCATGTGTGATTGATACACAAAGTGAGCGTGTGTGATTGATATACAAAGTAGACATAGTGTGATAGATACAAAGCGAATGTGTGATAGATACATTACATGAACAAAGTGCGATTGATACACTAAATGAAAGAAGTGAGCAAAGTGTGATAGATACACAAAAGGCAAACACAAAGTGTGATAGATGCACTAAGTGAACAAGTGTGATGGATACACAATAGGTGAACACAAAGTGTGATCGATGCACTTAGTGAACAAGTGTGATGGATACACTAAAGGTGAACACAAAGTGTGATAGATGCACTTAGTGAATAAGTATGATGGATATACTAAAGGTGAACACGAAGTGTGATAGATGCACTTAGTGAACATAGTATGATGGATATACTAAAGGTGAACACGAAGTGTGATAGATGCACTCAGTGAACAAAGTATGATGGATATAATAAAGGTGAACATGAAGTGTAATAGATGCACTTAGTGAACAAGTATGATTGATATACTAAAGGTGAACACGAAGTGTGATAGATGCACTCAGTGAACAAAGTATGATGGATATACTAAAGGTGAACACGAAGTGTGATAGATGCACTTAGTGAAAAAGTATGATTGATATAATAAAGATGAACATGAAGTGTGATAGATGCACTTAGTGAACAAGTATGATTGATATACTAAAGGTGAACACGAAGTGTGATATATGCACTTAGTGAACAAGTATGATTGATATACTAAAGGTGAACACGAAGTGTGATAGATGCACTTAGTGAACAAGTATGATCGATATACTAAATGTGAACACGAAGTGTGATAGATGCACTTAGTGAACAAGTATGATGGATATACTAAAGATGAACACGAAGTGTGATAGATGCACTTAGTGAACAAGTATGATTGATATACTAAAGGTGAACACGAAGTGTGATAGATGCACTTAGTGAACAAGTATGATGGATATACTAAATGTGAACACGAAGTGTGATAGATGCACTTAGTGAACAAAGTATGATGGATATACTAAATGTGAACATGAAGTGTGATAGATGCACTTAGTGAACAAAGTATGATGGATATACTAAAGGTGAACATAAAGTGTGATAGATGCACTAAGTGAACAGGTGTGATGGATACACGAAAGATAATGACATGAATATGTGCATGATAGATACACAAAATGAGGATGTGTGTGATAGATACACAAAATAAATGAAGTGTGATTGATACACTAAGTGAAGAGAGTGTGATTGATACACTAAATGAGAATGTGTGTGATAGATACACAAAATGAGAATGTGTGTGATAGATACAAAAAATGAATGAGGTGTGATTGATACACTAAATGAATGAGAGTGTAATAGATACACTTAGTGAATGAAGTGTGATTGATACACTAAATAAATGAGAGTGTAATTGATACACTTAGTGAATGAAGTGTGATTGATACACTAAATAAATGAGTTTAAACGGAACTTCTTTGAATGAACCGTACATACAATATCATGCATGAATGAGGAAGAAACTTGATAGGTACGATGCATTACAATGCATGATGCTTAAAGAAAGCAATAAATGGACAAAGCGACGCTTAAGAAAGCACCTTATGAGGTGAGTGGCGGTGAACTGCTCTTCTCTGATGGGGACCTCCCCTTCTTGTGTTCTTTGAACACTTACCTTCAACTCACAGTACAAAGGTTATGAAATGCTGACGAGTAACAACATCTGTATGTAGGAGCTACGGCTGCCGCTTTTCTTCCTGATCATATTCACAACTTTCCCTATTCTCTAACAGGGTGACAGACTAGGTTGGTTCAGTATCCAGAATTGAGGTGCATACACTCTATCTCAACCTATGGGGCTTCCATACAGATTTCAAGCCAAGGATACATCCCTGGGTATTTAAACTAGACTTTAGTCTCAGAAATCCCGAACCTTTACGTTCTAGGCATCAACCATTCGAACTCTAGTTTCCACTGTCACAGTTGGTCTCCTATGAACTCATTGCAAACACGGCCAAGATGCCTCTGGCAGGGACCGGTACTCAAGGAGAGCACTGCTGATCACCATTCTGGGTTGAAGCAGACTTGATCTTGAGCTTGAGGTAGAGGCACACTCATACTTCGGAGCATTGACAAGGCCTGACAAGGTGCATACGGAATGCAATCTCGGAGCTTACTGAAGTTGGAACAAACTTAGATGCCCGACATTTTCCTCTTTTGCTTTTGCTTTGTAGTCCGAAACCATTATAGCTTCAGATAGGTCCTGGTTCTACTGTTCTCACATGACCTGGGTTGAACCCTGCGGTTTTATGAAAGAACAAATTCTATTTTGCACAAATGTGGAGAATGGCACAGCACTCTTAGCACAAAACGATTTTTTTTTGAAATTGAGGGTGAGAATAAGTTCTCGACTAGGTATTGAGCCTACGACTGAACACAACACACCACGACTCAACAACGGAAAACAAAAGGTGAACAACCTAAACACATCGAGTAACACTCGAAATGACTCAAAACAAGAATCAAGGTAAAACAAAAAGACACGACATTCAGACGTGCATAGAGAGCCTGTTTCCTTGGGTAGTGTTTCCCCCTCTTTCTTATTTGTGATTCTCACATCACTCGGCCCTCAAGCTCTATTTTTCTGAAAAAAGCCCTTTTCTCACTTTTTCTCTCATCGCACATCTCTCTATTCTTTAATCTCTCATTTTTCAATCCCTCTCCTGGGTGGTTGATGAATAAACAGGAAGTTATGGGCTCTTGCCCCTGGTATTCTACCAGATTCTCATCCTTGTTCACAACAGTGAGTTTCTCCTACAGAGGGGTTGCGCTACAACTGGGTGTGTAGCAAATTTGTAGCTGACATCGGTCGATGATGCTCTGCCAGGGAGTTTGGACGTGATCAAATCTGTCCAGACAAGAAAGTGGAATATCTTGATCTATTCCGGTTTGTGCTTCACACTTGGCTTGATACCTCGTTGCTTGGAGGATGAGAGAGCTTTCAGCCCATTGTTGTTAGCTTCAGTTGTGCCCTTTTCCGGTAGGTAGAGTGCCCTTCTTGGCAAGTATGGTGCCCTTTCTGGCAAATGCATTGACAACAGGGAAAAGACAGGAAGCTTGACTCAATTGTGCCCCTAGTTCATCATTTTGACCATTTTTTTGTTTTGGTTTTCTACTAAAACAATTTTGATCAGCATAAGAATTAGATTAGTATGCTTGTTCGATTTTTGATTTGGAATCATGCAAGTTAGATTATGAGCACTGAAAATTTTCCTTTTTTAGGTCCAAAAAATGGTCTAGTTTTGGAAAAAATGGAATATTTTTCGAGAAAATTAGTCAACCTCAGTAAAAATTCTCAAAATCTATTTTTGCAAAGGGCCAATGCTCAACAAGCATGGAACCTACTCTTGAGACACACAACCTCGGATCTAGAGGAAAATTGCCCCTTGCTCGAAGAGAGCTGCATGGCAACGGAAAGTCGCCCCTTGTTTGAACGGCACCGCAGTGCATTGAATGGCAACAGAAAGTTGCCCTGAATGGCACCATGACGCATTATGTCGATCCTCGGGCGATGATTACAACCGAACTCTCGGATACAGAGAAGGCAAAGATGATCAAAACCATTACATGGACACAATCGAATTTGAAGTGTTTTACGGCTGGACTTTAGAATGAAGTTGCCTACGTATCCCAAAGATGGGAATCAAGCCTTACGTAGTTCGGGGTTAAGGTACATTCGGGTATTAACCTCTCCTTTTGTGCTCCAACTTTTGCCAAGGCCGCCCTTTCTGGGTTTTCAACCTCGCGAGCTTTGTTCTTTTTTTCTTTTCAATTCTTTTCATTTCTTTTCTTTTTTTTTTCTTTTTTTTTCTTTTTTTTTTCAATTTTTTTATCTTTGCATTTTTTATCTTTTTTCTTTTTTTTTTTTCATTCTTTTCTTTGCTCTAACTTTTGCCTGGGTTGCCCTTTCGGGTTTTCGGCCCAGCGAGCCTCTCAAGGGTAAAAATGTAGCTTTGTCCATGTCAAATGATTTTGAGATCCTAAAGTCATCTGAATCCAAGAGAATGGCTTATGTTCGCTGACGATGCAGGAGTCCATCCAATGTAGGGTGAATTTGCCCCTAGTGTTGTGGATAGGAACTCGGTTGTCCTTCAGCAATGCTTTTTTTTTTCCCCTCTAGGATTTGCCAGTCTTCATTGATTTGCAGGATGATCCATCTTCGGCTCTTCAAGCACATCTGACATTTTTCCGCCCCTAGGTCGAAGGCTGCTTCGAATCTGGCTTTTCAAGCTTCCTTTGATCACATCTGATATTCGCGCCCCTAGTTCATGGGTTGCTTCGAATCTGGCCACACAGGCCTCACATTGTAGTTGACCGTTGAACATTCTGAATTAAGGTTCAAGGTTTGGAAGCAAAGGGGTTGAGTCTCGGGGCTGAGAGCAATCCTAAGCTGCACAATCTCAAGAGCGATTCCACACATGTCTTCAGAGATCACAAGAAAACATTTTTTTGAAAGTTTTTAAGAAAGCGACAAATCGCTCGTGCTGAAGACAGTGTAGAACCAATCTGGATCAAAGCCAAGGTCCTTCTTAGTACTCACACTAACAAGCATGATTTTATTCATTAAGGGCTTAGCACGCCTCTCTTTCTCTCAGTTTGATCAAAGTTTTGCAAATCCCGAGGAATTCCTCCCTTTTTGTTTTCACCGCAGTGTTCAAAAAGTTTTGAAAAACTCAGGTCATTACAATGACTTCAGGGCACAGAAAAGATAGAGTTTTTAGTCAAATACTGTCATCTCATTCATGAACTTCCGGCATAACTGGCACAAGGCAGAAGCAAACGTGAGAGCGTGAAAATCACTGATGTTTCATTCAAAATCTGTTAGCACAATGGCTCCCCGGCAGAAACAGACTCAAAACAAAATGAAAAGACAAACGCGAAACAAAATGGTGACGCCCGAGGTAACACCCCCGGAATCACCGGACCTTTATACAACAGGACTGACTCGATACAACAAGACAAACCCTTAATCAAAAAGACTGACTCAAGACAAAGAGACAGACTGAAAACAAAACTACAGAACTGACTCAACACCTAATTCAGAAATTACAAAACTAGCATTCGCAAATGCTCAAAACAGTGCGTGCCAAACGCCACATCCGGAGTAAACTGTGCGCTATCCGCAGGTGGTTCATCCCCTGATCACATAATCACATAATCCTCCGCAAGTTCACTGATCCAATGACGATAGACTTTGCTAGATTGGTGCGGCAATGACCTTGTTGTCGAACAAATCTTGTACATCATGGCGCAGACGAAAGCAGCTATCGGTCTCATGACCTGTTTGTTGATGGTACGCACAGTACTTAGTCTGGTCATGCTTTGGAGGGAGAGGATCAGGTAGAGGCCGTTGTTCCAATGGTTTCAGATGTTCTTTCCGGATTAAAACCTCTAGAGCCTTTGACAAAGGCATATAAAGTGGGGTAAAAACCCTCTTGACTCGGGGTGGGTATTTGGTTTTCTGTGAGCTACTTCCGGACGCATCGGTGAATGGGGTAGCTTTTTTTGATGTGGTGGTGGTGACCATGCCCACTTCAGAAGATCTTGCAGCTGTATCACCACTGATGGTCGCATTCGAACTGCGGGAAAACGCCTGCCTGGGCTGCTCCTTCTCCTGGTCAATAAGGCCCTGCTTCACGGCATCCTCGATCTGTACTCCCATCTCATGCAAATCTGAAAAGGTAGGGAAGGGGAGCACGATCATTTTCTGCATTAGTTTGGGCTGGAGGTTGCGCACAACCATCCGTATCTGATCCTTATCAGTAGGCCTTATGGTCATCATTGAGGCCTTGGCCCTCCAGCGAGCTATGAATTTTGAGAAGCTCTCTTTAGGCTCCTGCCTCGTCATCTCAAGATCACGGGTTATAATCTCGATTTGCATGTTATACGAGTATTGTGCAACGAAGGGCTCGGCCATCTCATCCCAATTCCTTTTGACATCATCTTCTAACTTCGCATACCAGATAGCGGCCATTCCCGACAGGGTCCGGCTGAACAATGAAAGTTTCTGCAGTCTGGTAAGGCCCATCGGCCTCAGTATGTCCGAAAATAACCGAAGATGCACCATGGGATCCTCAGATTTGTGGCATCTTGAAACGATCTGGCAGCGTCACAGCCGCGTCAGTATATCCGTCCTCAATGTCGGGGATGGACTTTACCCCTTGGGATTTCTTAAACATCTTCTCAAGTTTGCTTAATTTCAACACTGTAGGGTCGACCTCGAACTCGAAGGGAGAGTCCGGCAGATTGATAGGTGCTTTGGATAGCTGGGGTAAAATTGGGGGCAGAGCCGGCCCTACCGGAATGTCCGTATCTGCTTGGACATTTGGTGTCTCTTCGGGTGTTGGAGCTCCTGGTGGGGGAGGAGCTTGATGCAAAGCAGATGCTCCATTTTGCTGTTGCAGCCTAGTGATTAGCTCTGCCTGTTGGGCCATGATCGTAGCCTGCTATTTGGAAAACTCCGGCTATGCGCCGTCTTTGCATAGCTTTCATGCTTTCTTGGAGTTGACGCATCATTTCCTCCATTCCTGCCATGTTCTGCTGTTCTGGTTGACTGACTGGTATATCTATCCCTGTGGTGAAAATTGAGACCTCGGCCCGACAGTTCACTAGTGAGGTGGATAAGGGCCACTAATCTGTAATCGCTGAATCGGTGATCATGCTGGCTCGACCGCCCTTTACCCTACCTCTGGCAAAGGAACACTGATTGCCCTTGAACTGAATCTCTGACCTGACAAAGTCTATCAGCCCAAGTCCGATGAACCTTGGGGGAAATTGGAGCCTTCTGAAGCTATGGTTCCCAGACTACCCCTAGCAAAAGAGAAAACAAACATCACCTCAGCCTGATTTCGCCAAAACAGATATGAGCATAGTAGGATGACTGTGCCCTCTACTGAATTTTGTCCCAAAATTCTGCTTGTTAAACTGATACCCTCAGGTAAACTGAATCCCAAAATATTGAACTGGTGCCCGTAGGCTTGATGCCTAAACTTGCAAACTGATACACGCATTCATGTAGAGACCACTCTAAAGCACATAGCAAGTAAAAGAGAGCCAAAACACCCCTATGTTGGGGTAGGGTTTCCCTATCCTATTTTGTCATGAGCTAGGGTTTCATTACGCACGCAGCGATTTCAAACAACCTACAATCGGGTAAGCAACCTGTCCTAGTTTGGAATGGTCACTATGGATTCCGAATATGCACTAGGTCGAATGGTTAAAAAGGGTGCCCCAGTAAAACCGGGGTTTGTGTTCCCATACTGGCAGAGCCCGCAACCGGTCAGCCTTAGGCATGCTTTAACAAAGTTAAGCCTCCGGCAAACCGCTCAGGAATAGCAGATGGCCAACACGGTGTCTTAGGCGCACCAATGCACATGCAATGCAAAGAAAAACACATAAGTGTAGGAAAAACACATAAGTGTAGTCAAAACAAGATATCATGAGTTCGAGTCAAGCTCTCTAATTTCCCCAGCAGAGTCGCCAGAAACTGTAGATGCGCCCCGAGGGACTTATGCTACCACAGTTCGGACTCGTTTTCGTCACGGTTCTTAATCTGAACCAAAGAGTCCAAATCCGGCAAATCGTTTTGAGAAAAATAGATTTTTGAAAGAACTACCAAACATGGACTGCTTTGCCAGATACAGAGTCGCCACCTAAATATTTTTTTTATGGGGAGATTTAGGAAACCCTGACTCGGTGCCAAAGGCCACGTGTCCGTCATCACCAAAGTTGCCTCGGCTCGGGAGCTTGGGTACGATTGGGGAAGGTCAGCTATGAGCACCCCCTCTCGCCTGATCCGAAGATCGGCCTCTACTAACCGTGATATCCTATTTTGAAAACGTTATGTGTTCTTATTCCGGTTATTAGCTTAGAATTACTATATTATGCTCACAGCAAACAAGTATAAACCAAATTGCCTAAATTGGAACAAAACATCTCATGTTTGTTTATTTTGAAAATGGTTTGGAATTTGTTACTCGTAAGTAGGCTAAAATACGGATTTCAATGAGTTGTTCCAACTCAAACAATCCGACCTTCACCCACAGGTATTCAGGCAGTTATAACACATAAGCAGCTAGCCTCATGGTAATCATGCTATTATGGCAACACTCACACGCATGCGGTATGCTAAAACATAAAAGCTTACCTAGTACTCCAAGCCAAAACAGAAACTAGTTAGTAATCATATGCACAATCCTAGTTCATGTTAAGATGGCTAATGCAACACATGCAAAATGCAACTAGAATAGGCTCGGCTAATCTAAGATGGCATACGAGATACTACAAATAATATGTATTCAACTTGGAATTGAAATACAATGTAGTTAGTATGATGCGCCGAGCCCGGTGCCTGCAAGACAAATGTATGGATGCAAACATGCTATCATACTGTATGCTAATTGAAACATGACCTAATACTAACCATCAAAAGCAGGTAAGTAAAAGGGAGAAAAAAGTGGGGGTTGGAAGACATACACACACTCACACACACTTATTACACAATTGCCCTCGCTTGGAGGGTCCGAATAATAATACAAACCGAATAAATAATTAACTATCCTAGCTAATTAAATATTACAAAACCTTAATTAATTAAACAAATTAACTAAGCTATGGAAAGCAGCAAAAGGGCCTCGGGAAAAGGGGTGCATGCATGCTCGGATTGGCTTTGCTCGGAAATCCCTTGCCATAGCACTGTTGCCTCTGTTTACACTGCCTAGCTCCTCTAAAGACTGCACAAGTCTTGGGTTAGGTTCTCTGCACCCTGTGGGGCACCACCGGCTAGTAGGAATGGCCACCGGCCATGAGAAATTGCCACCGGCTACTGATGAAGTTATCGGCCAAAGATGTATGGTCGGTTGGCACTGGAGATGGCCGGCTGGCCAAAACTTCCTGCAGAAAACTGGTTTTTGACAGCAACAGAGGGCAAGCAATGTATGGCATGGAATTTCAAGTAAATGTAAGCATGGACACACTCCCTATCATGCAATGGACTCAAGGGAGCATGGCCCTTGACCCTCGGGCCATCAATTACGTATTTCAATGCATGATGACCCAAAAGGCAAGTGTGCAACTTCGATGTCAAATGAAATGCAAGCACAAAACACATCAAAGGGCCCCAACCCCTATCATGATTGATCAAGAGGCAAGGGATGCATGCTCAACGAAATGCAACCTAGGCATGGAGGCTAAGTATGCAACATGAACATGCAAATGAGCAATGTATACCAGGCACACAAGCTAAACATGTAAGCAAACATGGCATGCAAAAACATGCGATGATGGACTTAAACTAACATGGATAGATTGCAAGCATGCCAAAATCAGTGGCCATGTGATGAGAATGAGGCAACCAAGATGCATGCAAACATGCACAATGCAATGGCCCCGAGTCTAAGGCACAAAACACAACTCCACAAAGGCATTGAAAGGATGAATTATGGCATACAATGGAATATGTTCCAGCACTGAAGTATGATGCTCAATGGTCCCGAAACGTGCAAATATGCCATCCAATGCATGAAATAGCCCCCGAAACTCAAAACTAAGCACATGTATTGAACTATAACCATGCAAAGCAAGTATTTATTTGACCATGACGCACAAAGACAGAGCCAAGGCAGTCCCAAAATATGCACAATACTAGTTTAAAGCATGGTAAAAAAGTGCTAACATGATGGACTAAAATAGCATGCAAATTTGGCTAGCAAGCATGGTTTACATGGCATGTATATGAAGCGTATGAGAACTCATCAAACCAGTCAAAAACAGTGAATAAAACATGTCAAAGTATGCCCAAATAACCACTGAAATGCAACCAACATGTGCAAAAATGATAAGCTCCTTTGAAAGGGCATAGAAGGGGTTACTCAACACATATATGATGGACACTTAGCATAGCAAAACAAACTTTGGAAATAAAATACGACAGCCCTAAAACTCACCAAAAAGGGCCTAAAATTGATCAATAAAGCATACAAGGAAAGGTCCTCTTGAAAGGCCTTGAGGAGGGTTGTTCCACACATGCATGAGGGACATAAAATATGGCCAAAAGGGCCTTGGACAGAGCTACGGAAGACCTAAAAATCCTCAGAATGAGGCCTGAAACATGACTTCAAAGCATGCAAAATGGGGTCCCTTTGGAAGGCCAACAAGATCACCAAACAAGACAAGGAGAGAGGGGGTCACCCCCCTCTAATTTGGGCTCTCAAAATAGCATTTAAGCCACTAAAAATCCATTGGATTTCAGTGGCTAAGAGGCCAAACCAAGCGTGCAACAAAAGCTTAGATGCAAGGCTCAAAACAAAAGGCAATCAAGCATACAAGGACGCATATGACCTCAAACAGAAAAATGCCCTTAAACAAACATGAAGAGGGGCTCAAAATAATACCTTTTTCAGTTTATATCAAACCTAAAAAATGTTCACAAGTAAGGCTAAAATAGGATGCAAAAATAGCCCTAAAAGAGAGATTGAACAAACAAGGAAGTAGATGACTTCAAACAGCAAAGTATCCTTAATCAAACTTGAAGAGGGGCTCAAAATAAGACACTTTACAGTTATACACAAAGCTTGAATCAGTATGCAAGATAGGTCAAAAGCTAGTGCAAGAAAGGGGGATAAAAAGGAATAGTGTTCACCCTTGAAGAACTCTTGAAGAACAACAGCCCCAGCCCTCTTCTTCTAATCAAAACTAATCCAAAGCTCCAAGAACAAACCCTCAAGACCTCCCAAGTCGAAGTATGGTGTAGTAGTAGGTGACTTAGTTCAAAACTAAGAAGAAAACACAACTTTAGGTCCTCAAATACACACAAAAGTAGAGAGAGAGAGAGAGAGAGAGAGAGAGAGAGAGGGAGATATAGAGAGAAAGGGTGATATATATCAGATATGTATGTATTAGGGCTGGTTTTTTGCTGAACCATCTCAAAGAAGGAGAGGCTTTGCTTATATAGGCAATGAAATGGCTTGAAGCTTCTCAA
The DNA here is from genome assembly GCA_025200525.1 of Camellia lanceoleosa. NCBI lineage: Eukaryota > Viridiplantae > Streptophyta > Magnoliopsida > Ericales > Theaceae > Camellia > Camellia lanceoleosa. The sequence continues at coordinate 38,197,682 of CM045768.1, read as the reverse complement.
AGAAGCTAAACAAGAAAAGGGTCAAAGGGGGCAAGGAGGCCAAGGCTTCCAGAGGAAGCTGGGACAGCTGGCAAGCTTCTTGAGGAAGCTAAGACAAAGGTCCAAGCTTCCTCAAGAAGCTAGACCAAAAGGGTGCAAAAGGGGCAAAACAACCACACTTATGCACGGGGGAGAGGGTCTGTGCACTCCAGCTGGCACAGCTGGCATGCATTATGCTTGAAAAAGGAAAAGAGGCGCTATCAGCCAGAAAAGGAGGCAATCGGCCAAATATTTGGCCAGCCGGCTACTTTTTTTGGCCGGCCTGCTACTTATTTGGCCGGCCGGCCAAATTGATGGCCGGTAGGTGCTTCCAAGGCCAAAAAGTGGCCGGTGGTGTCCAGAGTAAAGCCCTAGAAGTTAGCTTTCCAATGCCGTAAACCTTGAATTAAAATTCCTTCTGTGCAAAAAGTTATGCCCTTTTTGGTGAAGCCGCGCAGATTCGATCCAATCGGACTGATCCCCTACTTCAACGAACCATATCTCCCCCACCCGGACTTGGCTTTAGGAGATTCTTGAGTGCAAAATGAAGCCTCGGAAGTAAGCTTTCCAATGGTGGTGGCCTCATAGCTGAAATCTAAGTATGCAGATGAATAGACCCGATTTAGCGAGGGCTGCTCGACTCTCTTCCACCTGGATTCATGCCGAACTTCTTCTCCAACTTGTTTACTCCCTCTTCTCCTATTTTCTTCAACTTCAAACCCCTAAGTAAGGTGTTTTGTAAGATTTTTCAAAGATTTCATCTCTCTTTCATTCATTTCCACTTTGTCCTTGCTCAGTTTATCGAAAAGCGCATTATTTGATAAAATGTGAGCCTCGAAACATTGTAGAAACTTTATTTCAAAAATGTTTTGAAAGAGAGGGTTTTAAGGTCTAAAAACCATTCAAAATAGCTTTGGTCCAAAATGGGGTGTGAAGTTGAGATTTGTCTCTCTCATTGCCGAAGAAATTGAACCTTTGCCCTACACACCTTTTACCACCAAGTAAACCATAAGTAACGCCCAAGTCTTAAGGGCGGTCAAAAATGGGGTGTCTACAAGTACCAATACCGGAAGTAGCACTATTCCCGAACCCACTGAAATCAATACAGTCACCATAGCCAACCCTTTTGCCAAACCAAGCCTACAAACAACCAGGCCAGCCCGAGCTCAGGGCAGAACTTTCACCCCTCTCTATATGAGTCTGACTAGCACACTAAAAGTCTTGATGGAAAGAGGGTATCTCAAACCCCTTGATCCTCAACCTCTGCCTGACCCACTCCTAGCTAGACATAACCCTTCCAAGTACTGTGTGTACCATCAGCCGCGCGGTCATGGCACCGACCGTTGCTACCGCCTTCGTTATGAGGTCCAAAATCTCATCGACAATCGGACGATGGCTCCACCTTCAGACCCCAATGACCAAACATCTCCTGCCTACCTCAATCTTATCCATATACTGCCATCCACCAATGACCCCAGCATATACATCACCCCAGCCCATCTACCCAAGCCTGAGGTATTTATCCCAGAAAGCATGGACTTATGCATGATGGGTGCACCTGCACCTCAATCATCTCAAACCTGTGAACCCACTACTTCTGAGCTAAAGAGAATGATCGAAGATCTTCAGAGAACTGTGACAGATTTGGCCTCCGGGACATTGGCTCCGTCATCAACCACATCACATACCAGGGAGTTCATGTCAAAAGGCTCCCCGGTCTTGGAACGGGCTGCATTTGAGGAATGCTAATCCCTTGGCAAAGTGGAGGCGAGTGGAAAGAACAAGATAGGGGCGGACATGGATCCCCATGAATATCTTATGTTGGCTATTGAGGCTTTGAAAGTCGAGGGACTGAACAAAGAGCAAGTGCTCGCAGTTGTTGCAAAAACTGTGGACGACATTTTCGCCACTCAAGTTGGGGGCAGTTTGAATTAAGGGACAAGCCGGGAGAAGGGTCGTTGTATCAGAAATGTTCCTTTCAGCTATAATCCTGCACTCGGAAGAGATCAACAAGCCAGGCCAGCACCTGCCAATCCCTTTATCAAAAGGCCCAAAGAAAATCCACAAACCTTGAAGTACCAACCCCGAGGTCAGAGGATCTTCCATGCCCTCTATATGCCTTTGTCCAAAGCTCTCCAAGTCCTTGTTGGACAAGGCCATCTCAAACCCCTTGAGCCTCGGCCTCTCCCAAATCCTCTTCTGGCTACGCATGATGCCGCCCAGTACTGTGCCTTCCATCAGCAAACTGGCCATACTATCGATAGCTGCTTCCGTTTTCGCCATGAAGTACAGGATCTATTTGACAACGGGGTCATTGTCGCGCCAAGCTCTGCAAAGTCTATCGGCACTGGATCGGTGAACTTGGGAGATAATGTGACCATGTGATCGGGGAATGAACCAGCTGCGGGTGGCACTCGATTAAACTCCAGACGTGGGAATGGCACGCACTATTCTGAGCAATACGTAAACACCAGTTTTTGTGCTTTCTAACTTGGGCATTGAGTCAGTCTTGTTGTTTTGTATAGAGTCAGTCTTTTCTTACTGAGTCAGTTGGGTTTGTCTTGTTGTAACGAGTCAGTCCTATTTTGTTGGAGTCGGGTGATTTCAGGGGTGTTACCTCGGACATTACTTGCTTGTTTTGTGTTTTCGTTTTCTTTGGAGTCTGTTTCTGCCTTGGAGCCAGTAATGCCAACAGATTTGAATGAACAGTAGTGATTTTCACATTCTTGTGTTCGCTTCTGCCTTGTGCAAGGTGTGCCAGAAGTTCTGAATGAAATGGCAGTGCTTTTCGCCTACTTTTCTATGCCTCGAACTCATTGCTCTGACCTAAGTTTTTCAAAACCTTTTGAACACTGTGATGAAAACGAAAAGGAAAGAATTCCTCGGGATTTGCAAAAATTTGATCAATTGAGAGAAAGAGAGGCATGTTAAGCCCTTAATGAATGAGATCATGTTTGTTAATGTGAGTACTGAGAAAGATCCTGGCTTGATCTAGATTGGTTTCACATCATCTTCCACACGAGCGATTAGTCGCTTTCTTAAAAGATTTCAAAAAAAAAAAAATGTTTTTGCACGATCTTGTGAATACTTGTGTGGAATCGCTCTTGAGATCGTGCAGCTTAGGATCGCTCTCAGCCTCTAGACTCGATCCCCCTTTGTTTTCGAATCTTGAACCTTAACTCAGAATGTTCAACGGTCAACCACAATATAAGGCCTGTGTGGTCGGATCAGAAGCAGCCCATGACCTAGGGGCGAAAATATCAGATGTGATCAAAGGAAGCTTGCGAAGCTAAATCAAAAGCCCCCCGCCCCCTAGAACAAGGGGCAAAAATGTCAGATGCGCTCGAAGAGTCAAAGATGAGTCACCAAGTTTCTATCCACAACACTAGGGGCAAATTCGGCCCCCTATTGGAAGGACTCCTTGTAGACGCGCCCTTGGGGCCTCGCTACAGTTCGGACTTCCCTGTTTTGTTTTGTTGCGGTTCATAATCTGAACCAAAGAGTCCAACTCTGGCAAATCATTTGAGAAAACATATTTTTGAAAAGTAGTGCCAAACATGGACTGCTTTGCCAGATACAGAGTCGCCACCTAAATATTTTAAAATGGGAAATTTAGAAAACCCTGACTTGGTGCCGAAGGCCACGTGTCCGTCATCACCAAAGTTGTCTTGGCTCGGGAGCTTGGGTACGATCGGGGAAGGTCAGCTATGAGCACCCCCTTTCGCCCGGTCTGAAGACCGGCCTCTACTAACCGTGATATTCGTTTTTGAAAACATTATGTGTTCTTATTCCAATTATTAGCCTAGAATTACTATATTATGCGCGCAGCAAACAAGTATAGACTAGATTGTCTAATTTGGAAATAATCATTGCATATCCGTTCGTTTTGAAAGTGCTTTGGAATTTGCTACTTGCAAGTAGGCTAAAACACAGATTTCAACGAGTTTTTCCAACTCAAGCAATCCAACCTCCACCCACAGGCATTCAAACAGTTTATCTCATATAAGCATTTAGCCGCATGGTAAGCCTACTATCATGTCAACATTCACACGCATGCGATATGCTAAAGCATAAATACTTACATTGTACTCCGTGCCAAAACAATAAACTAGTTAGCAAATATGCATGCCCTAGTTCATGTTAAATGGCTAATGCAACGCATACAGAGTGCAATCTAGACAGGCTCGATTATCCTAATCATGGCATGTGGAATGCGACAGATAACACGTATTCAATTTGGAATTGAAATACAATGCAGTTTGTATGATGTACCGAGCCCGATACATGTCAACAAATGCATGGATGCACGCATGCATTGCATAAGGTATGCTAATTTTAAATATGCCCTAATCTACCATCATAAGCAGGTAAATAAAAGGGAAGAAAGAAATGGGGGTTGGAAGACATACACACACTCACCCACACTTATTACAAATATACCCTCACACAGAGGGACCAAAAGAATATACAGTCCGAATAACAAATCGCTAAATTAATTATTACATAATTTCTAATCTAATCAAAATAAATGCAAAGAGAAGATGGCCGCAGCCCCCGCCTCGGGATGCGCGAATGATGCATGCTCGATCCGTCTTGCCCGGAAAATCCGCACCATACCACTGCTGCCTCTGTTTTCACTGTCCTGCCTCTCCAAAGACTGCCAAAGTCCTGGGACACGTTCCTTGCACACTGTAGAATACCATCGGCTGGAGGAAATGCCCACCGGCCATGAGGAATGTCCATCGGCTGCTGATGAAGCTATCGGCCATTCACAAATGGCCGGTCGGCACTGTATGTTGCCGGTCGGCAGAAACTTCCTGCAGAAGACAGTTTTGACAGCAACAAAGGACAGACAGTGCATGGCATGAAATTTCAAGCAAATGTGTGCACCAACACATCCCTTATCATGATTTTGACTCAAAGGGGTATGTTCCTTGGTCCTCGGACCACCAATTGCGCATTTCGATGCATGATGGCCCAAGAAACCAAATATGCGCTTTGATTTCAAATGTCATGCAAACCAAACAAACACATAAAGCCCAACCTCTATCACTTGATCAAGAGGCAAGGCATGCATGCCAATGTAATGCAACCTAGGCATGTGATCTAGTATGCAACATGGGCATGCAAATGAACAATGTATGCTAGGCGCGCAACCTAAACATGTAAACAGACATGGTATGCAACAACATGCAATGATGGACTTAAACTAACATGGATAGCTCGCAAGCATGCCAAAATCAGTGGCCATAATGAGGCAAGTGAGGCAACACAATACATGGGATGCATGCACAATGCGTTAACCAAACCTAAGGCACGAAAATGCAATTCTACCAAAGCATGGCAAGGGATGCAAGATGGCATACAAGCATGTGAATTTTAGCACTGGAACATGATGCCAAACGGTCCTAGAACATAGCAAAATGACACTAAGTGCATGAAATGGACCCAAAATGCAAGATTAGGCTCATGAAATGACCTATAGCTATATCAAACATGCATGATATGGACATGAAGCATGAAGACAAAAGAAAGGAAGCCCCAAAACAAGAATTTTTTCAGTTCAAAGCATGGCCAAACAGTGAGCATAGATAGGGCAAAAACAGCATGCAAAAAGGGGCCCTCAAGCTAGGTAATGAAGCAAGTGGTGGATGCAAAGCCCAAACTGAAAAAGACCCTTCGAAAACACTGAAGAGGGACCAAAAATGTGACTACTCACAGTTGATGAAAAGCCCTAAAACAGTATACAAATATGCTCAAAATGCAATGCAAGAAATAGGCCAACAAGAGGCTATAACATGAGGTATACAAAGCATTCACCAAATAGCCAAAGACCCTTAATGAGATATGCCAAGAAGGTCAAAATATGGCCATTTTAAGTTCTGATGATGGCCTAAAAACAGAAGCAAGACGGGCCAACAAAGCATGCAAAAATGGGGGCCAAAGAGAGGTATAATGGTAAGTGTTACATGGAGGCCCCCAAAAGTGTTGAGCCCTTCTACAATGTTGTATAGGGGCTCAAAATAGGCCAACTCACAGTTTATATCATGCTCAAAAACAGATCACACATAGGCTAGAAATATCATGCAAGATTATGGTATTTAAGAAGGTATTGAAGCAAGTACCAAATGGGGGGCTCAAACAGGGTTGAGCCCTTAAACAAACATGAAGAATGGCTCAAAAAAATGACCATTTTAGTTAGGGTCAGATCCAAAAAAAGCAAGAAAATAGGCTAGAAGAATGGTGCAAAAATGTGCTACAAAAGAGGGAAAATGGTCTTATCCTTGAAGATCACTTCTTTGCTACCTCTTGGACCAAAGAATGTTGCCTCCTAGCCTCTGGGAAGACCTCCAAGCTACTAGAAATGGAAGTGGTGGTGTGGTTCTAGGTGGTGATGAAGAAATGGCCAAGGATTTGAGAGGTTTGGAACTTGGAAGTATAGAGAGAGAGGGATCTTTTAGAGTGAGAAGCTCCCAAAACTTGCTTTTTTGTTCTAACCTATCCAATATGAGATATAAGGCTCTATATATATCAAAATAAGAGATTTTGGTCGAAATATCCCAATTGAAAATATCTGGTACAAAGGTATAGCAATTTGGATGATAAATATCTGTCAAAAATATGAGTTCTGGGCACTTTTGGCCGGCCGGCAATCTTTTGTACCGGTCGGATAAATAGAGTGCCGATGGGTGGCTAATGAGATCAAAAAGTGCTGGTGGAAGTCCAGATTGAAGCCCCGGAAGTTAGCTTTCCAATGGCGTAAACCTTGCATTAAAATTCCTCTTGTGGAAAAAGTTATGCCCTTTTTGGTGAAGCCACGCAGATTCGATCCAACCGGACTGATCCCTTATTTCAACCAACCATATCTCCCCCACCCGGACTTGGATGTGAGAGATTCTTGAGTGCAAAATGAAGCCCCGGAAGTCTTCTTTTCAATGATGGTGGCCTCATAGCTCAAATCCAAGTGTATAGACAGATAAGCTTGTTTTAGCGATGACCGCTCGTCTTTCTCCTACACGGATTCATGCTGAACTTCTCCCAAACTAGTTTTCTCCCCTCTTCTCCTCTTTTCTTCAACTTCAAACCCCTAAGTAAGGTGTTTTGAAAGATTTTTCAAAGATTTCATCTCTCTTTCATTCATCTCCCCTTTGTCCTTGCTCGGTTTACCGAAAAGCGCAACATTTACCGAAATGCGAGCGTCGGAACATCGTGGGAATTTAATTTCAAAAATGTTTTGAAGAGAGGGTTTTAAGGTCTAAAAACCATCAAAAATAATTTTGGTCCACAATGGGGTATGAAGTTGAGATTTGCCTCTCTCCTTGCCGAAGAAACTGAACCTGTGCACTGCACACCTTTTTCCAACAAGTAAACCATCAGTAGTGCCCAAGTCTTAAGGGCAGTCAAAAATGGGGTGTCTACACTCCTGCATCATCAGCGAACAGCAGCCAATCTTCTGGATTCAGATAACTTCAGGATCTCAAAACCATCTGACATGGACAAAGCTACACTTTTACCCTTGAAAGGCTCGCTGGGCCAAAAACTTGGAAGGGCGACCCAAGTAAAAGTTAGAGCAAGAAAAAGAAGAAAAAGAACAAAAAAAGAAAAAAGAAAAATGCAAAGAATGAAAAAAAAGAAAAAAAAAAGAAAAATGAAGAAAATGCAAAGAAAAGAAAAAAAAAGAATCGAAAAGAAGAAAAACAAAGCTCGCAAGGTTGAAAACCCACAACAGGCGCCTTGGCAAAAGTTAAAGCATAAAAAGGAGAGGTTAAATACCCGAGTGTACCTTAACCGCGAACTACTTGAGGCTTGATTCCCATCTTTGGGATACGTAGACAACTTCATTCTGAAGTCCAGCCGTAAAACACTTCAAAATTCGATTGTGTCCATATAATGGTTTTGATCATCTTTGCTTTCTTTGAATCCGAGAATTTGGTTGTGTTCGTCACTCTAAGGACTGACTACAATGCGCCGCGGTGCTATCCAAATAAGGGGCAACTTTCCGTTGCCATGCAATACGCTGCGCTGCCGTTCAAACAAGGGGCGACTTTCCATTGCTAGGAAGCTCTCTTCAAGCAGGGGGCAATTTTCCTTCGGATCTGAAGTTGTGCATCTCAAGAGCGGGTTCCGTGCTCGTTGAGCAGTGGCCGTTTGCAAAAATAGTCTTTGAGAATTTTTAATGAGGTTGACTAATTTTCTCTCAAAAATTATTCCATTTTTCCAAAACTGGACCATTTCTTGGACCCCAAAAAGGGAAAATTTTCAGTGCTCACAGCCTAACTTGCATGATTTTAAATCAGAAAATTGAACAAGCATGTTAATCTAACTCTCATTGTGGTCAAAATTGTCTTAGTAGAAAGCCAAAAACAAAAAAATGGTCGAAATGATGAACTAGGGGCACAGTTGAGTCAGGTGTTCTGTCTTTTCCCCATTGCCACAATACTTGCCAAGAAGGGCACTCTACCTACCAGAAAAGGGCACAACTGAAGTTAATAGCAAAAGGGCTGAAAGCTCTCTCATCCTCTAAGCAACGAGGTATTAAGCCAAGTGCGAAGCACGAACCGGAATGGGACAAGATGTTCCGCTTCCTCATCTGGACAGATCTGATCACGTCCAAACTCCCCAGTAGAACATCGTCAACTGATGTCAGCTGCAGATTTGCTACACACCCAATTGTAGCGCAGCCCCTCTGTGGAAGAAACTCACTATTGTGAACAAGAAGACGAATCTAGCGGAATGCTAGGGGCAAGAGCCCACAACTTTCTGTTTATCCATCAACCACCCAGGAGAGGGATTTAAAATGAGAGATTGAAGAACAGAGAGGTGTGCGCTGAGAGAAAAAGTGAGGAAAGGGCTTTTTCAGAAAAACAGAGCTTGAGGGCCGAGTGATGTGAGAATCACAAATGTGAAAGGGTGGGAAACAATACCCAGAGAAACTGGCTCCTCGTGCACCGAGAGGTCTCTCGCCTTTGTAACACAGCTGAGTGTTGTGTTTGTGCGTTTTGTTTGTCTTGTTTCTTGTTTTAAGTCGTTTGAGTGTCAACAAATGTGTTTAGGTCATTTTACCTTGTTTTTCCTTTGTTGAGTTGTGTTTAGGTCGTTCTACCTTTGTTTTCCATTGTTGAGTCGTTTTGGCTGTGGTCAGTTGTAGGCTTAATACCCAGTTGAGAATCCTTTTCTCATTTCAATTTCAAAAATCGTTTTGTGCTCAGAGTGCCGTGTCGTTCTCCACATTTGTGCAAAAAAAGGATTAGTTCTTTCATAAAGCCGCAGGGTTCAACCCAGGTCATGTCAGAATAGTAAAACAAGGACCTATCTGAAGCTATTTAGGTTCCAGACTGTAAAACAAAAGAAAAGAGGGAAAATTTGGAGCATCTTAGCATGTTTCAACTTTAGCAAAATCCGAGACAGCATTCCAGGTGCACCTTCTCAAGCCTCGCTGTTTCTCTGGAGTATGAGTGTATCTCAACCCCAAGTGTAAACCTGCTTCAAGTCAGAATGGCAGTCCAAGCAGCACCCGAGGGTTTCACATGCAGATGTTATCTCTCCCCAATATGAACATGGTGTGCCCTTTTTGAGCTGAGTGAGTTGCGAAGTCCTCTAAGAGGCAAATCAGAGGCACCAGAGTACATATTTGATGCTCCTCTATTGCATAGAATGTGAACTTTCATATACACTGTTGTTGCATGCGTGCCGCGCATCGTTATGATTCATGCATAGAATATGCTTGCTTTCGATTCTGCATAGAATATGCTTTGCTTGTTTCATGCATAGAATATGCTTGCTTTCGATTCCACATAGAATATGCTTTGCTTGTTTCATGCATAGAATATGCTTGCTTTCAATATTGCATAGAATGTGCTTCCATACTTGAATAGAAAATGCTCGTATCTTTTGCATGGAAAATGCCCCCATACTTGCATAGAAGATGCATTTTATCGCACTTTCTTGTGCATTTTATCTCGCTCGCACTGTCTTGTGCACTTACACTTCGTATCTCACTAGCACTGTCTTGTGCATCTTGTGGTTATATCTCACTCGCACTATCTTGTGCATTTCAAATCACTTTCATGTTGTTTAGCGTGTCGCCTTTATCTTGTGCATTTCAAATCACTCGCGCTATTTAGCGTATCGCACTGTTTTGTGCATTTCTAATCATTCGCGCTATTTTGCGCACCTCAATTGCACTGTTTTGTGCAGCTTATCATTCGCGCTATTTTGCGCACCTCCATCGCATTGTTTTGTGTAGTTTACATTCGCGCTATGTTGCGCATCGCATTGTTCTGTGCAGTTTACACTCGCACTATTTTGCGCACCACAATCGCACTGTTTTTGTGCAGTTTACATTCGCGCTATTTGGTGCATCGTACTGTTCTGTGTAGTTTATCACTCGCGCTATTTTGCACACCACAATCGCACTGTTTTGTGCAGTTTATCATTCGCGCTATTTTGCGCACCTCCATCGCACTGTCTTGTGCATTGCATTCATTACGCTATTTTGTGCTTTGCATATCACATCGCACTATCTTGTGCATTTCAAATCAATCGCGCTGTTTAGCGTATCGCACTATTTTGTGCATTGTATCATTCGCACTATCTTGTGCACCTCACCTGCACTTGTTAGTGTATTGCATCGCGCTATCTTGCACCGTGACCATTACTTGCATTGTGCATGCATTTTATCACGCTATCTTGCGCATCTCACCTTTAGCATCGCACTGTTTTGTGCATTCACCCTACTCGCACTGTTTTGTGCACCTTTAGTTCGCACTGTCTTGTGGACTCACCTAGTCCAGGAGACCTTAAATCCTCCGGTCTAAGGAGACCTTAAATCCTGCATCATCATTCGCGCTGTTTGGCGCATCACACTTGCATTTATTCGCACCATCTCGTGCACTTTCGGGTCTATGAGACCTTAAATCCTCTAAAGGTGCAATTCCTTTGGTGTTTGTCGTGCCCGAACGACTTTCGATGGTCTGGTATAGCCACCTGCCTGTGTTAGTAGTGAGTTCCTAGGAGACCAACTGAGACGGTGGAAACTAGAGTTCAAATGGCTCTTGCCTAGAACGCAAAGGTTCAGGATTTCCGAGACTAAAGTTTGGTTTAAATACCCAGGGGTATATCCTCGGCTTGAAATCTGTATGGCAGCCCCATAGATTGAGATAGCATATGTATGTGCCTCAATTCTGAATACCGAATCAACCTAGTTTGTCACCCTGTTGGAGAATAGGGAAAGCTGCGACCATAGTTAGGGAGAAAAGTAGTACCTGCAGTTCAACCAAGAAGAAGTGAAAGATCCCTAGCGGCATGAGGTAAGTCATTGCCAATTGCCCCTATAAAGTACCTTCACCTCTTAGCTATTACATTGCATTTTAGCCACTACATTACAGTGCATTGCATAAATCCTCAATATTTTAAACCGGCTTTGTGTAGCGTATAAGTCCAATCTTCAAACCGGCTTCGCGTAGCGTATAAGTCCAATCATCAAAATCTTCCCACATATCATTTTATCCTGCCCCTGAACTACGCTGGTTTGATTCCTTGCAAAGGGATACGTAGGCAGCCTGCGGGCGCAACCATTTATTTGTCTGTACTTTGTTTGTTTGTCCAAGTCTTCGGCCATGTCAAAAATGGGTCGTCTCTGGGCTTTGACATTCACTCCCGTCACTTCTTGACTTTTGAGTTCTGTCAAAGAGGGGCAACTATAGACACCCCATTTTTGACCGCCCTTAAGACTTGGACGCGACTGATGGTTTACATGGTGGAGAAAGGTGTGCAGGGGAAAGGTTCAGTTTCTTGACAGGAGAGAGTCAAAGCTCAACTTCATACCCCTTTTTTTGGACCAAAACAATCTTGATCAAAAGATTTTAGACCTTAAAACCCTCTCTTTCAAAACGTTTTTGAAATAAAGTTTCTCTGATGTTCCAACGCCGCATTTTGTTAAATGTTATGCTTTTGAAACCGAGCAAGGACAAAGCAGAAATGAATGAAAGAGAGATGAAATCTTTGAAAAATCTTTCAAAACACCTTACTTAGGGTTTTGAAGTTGAAGAAAAGAAGAGAAGAGGGAAGAAACCCAGTTGGGGGAGAAAATGGGCATGAACTGTTAAGAAAGAGTCTAGCGACCCTCGCCGAATGGGGCCTATTCATTTTCATACTTGGAATCAAGCTATGAGGCCACCACCGTTGGAAAGAAGACTTTTGGGGCTTCATTTTTCACTCAAGAATCTCCTAAAGCCAATTCCAGACGAGGTAGATATGGTTGATTGAAGTAGGGCATCACTCCGGTTGGACCGAATCTGCGCGGCTTCACCAAAACAGGCATAACATTTTGCACAGGAGGAAGTTTAATGTAAAGTTTGCGCCATTGGAAAGATAACTTCCGGGGCTTCAATTTGGACACTGGCTGGCCACCTTTGGACTTCCCAATCACTGGACGGCCACCTTTCTTTTCGCCAGCCCCTTTTTTGTCCTGAAAAACTAGGAAAAGTAGCAGGCTGACCAAAAAAGGTGGCCGGTCGGCCACCTGAACCTTTTGCACCTGGCCGGCCATTTTTGTCTCTCTTGGTGCATTACAGCTGTGCCAGCTGTTTTGCACCAGACCCTCTGTCCGAGGGTCTGCCTTTTTGGCTCCTTTTTTGAATTGATTTTTCCCCCCTTTTTCCTTGGCCTCTCTCCACTATAAAACCAACACTTGAGCTTCATTTCTAGGGGTTAGAAAACCAGCTGAGGCACTATTATACATACAACCATATATCTATACTCCAAGCCTCAAAAACACCCTTGTTCTTGCACCATTTACGCACCAACTCATAACCCACCACCCCCATCCTCCATTCCAACACCTTGAGGCTGATTTTCAAAGGTTAAGAGCTCATCTTCTTGGACCAAAAGCTGCTGCATTGCTGTGCTACAAGGGTAAGTCCTCTTTTCCCCTTTTCTAGCCCTATTTTTCTTCATCTCTTAATCCCTTTTGCTAGCATTTTTGGGCTTCAACTTGAACTTAAAATAGTCTTGTTTTGAGCTCATCTTCATGTTTGATCAAGGACCTTTCTCTGTTTAAGGCCATCTGCTGTGCCTTTCCCTTTTGTCTCTCTTTTAGGGCTATTCTTGCATGATATATTAGCCTTGCTTGTGGGTATTTCTGGGCTTCGAGCCAAACTGTAAAGTACCTTATTTTGAGCCCCTCTTAAACTTTGTTGAAGGGCTCTTTCCTTTTTGAGGCCACCTACTACCTCTTGCCCTTCATCTCTCTTTTAGGGCCATTTTTGCATCATATTGTAGCCTTACTTATGAGCATATTCGAGATTTGACATAAACTGTAAAGTGCCTTATTTTGAGCTCCTCTTCAACTTTGTTAAAGGGCTCTTTGCTGTTTGAGGCCAGCTACTGTCCCTTGTCCTCTATCTCTCTTTTAGGGCTATTTTTGCACCATGTTTTAGCCTCACTTGTAAACCTTTTTAAGATTTGTTATAAACTGGAAAAAGTCTTATGTTGAGGCCCTCTTAATGATTGATTAAGAGCATTCCTTCGTTTGAGGTCATATGCTTCTTTGTATGCTTGATTGCCTCTTATTTTGAGCCTTACAACTAAGCCCTTGTTGCATGCTTTGTTTGGCCTTCTAGCCACTGAAATCCAGTGGATTTTCAATGGCAAACACACTATTTTGAGCCTCAAAAGCAGAGGGGGGGTGACCCCCTCTCACCTTATTTTGCTTGATGGTCTTTTTGGCCTTCCAAAAAGGCCCTATCTTGCATGCTTTGTTGACTGATTTCAGGGCCAATTTGGTGAGTTTTAGGGCTATCATATTTGATTTCTAAAGTTAATTTTTCCATGCTAAGTATCCTTGATGCATATGTTTAATAACCCCTTGTATGCCCTTCCAAAGGAGCCCCTCATTTTTACATGCATTGGCTGCATTTCCATGTCTATTTGGGCATATTTTCACATGTTTTTTTCACTGATTTTTTCTGGTTTGGCGAGATTTCATATGCTTCATATACATGCCATATAAACCATGTTTGCTAGTCAAAGTTGCATGCTATTTTAGTCCATCTTGCTACCATCTTTTGGCCATGCTTTGAACTAAAAATATTCATGTTTTGGGACTGCCTTGGCTCTGTCTTTGTGCTTCATAGTTAAATAATGCATGCTTTGTATAGCTACAAGTCAATATATGTGCCTAGTTTTGAGTTTCGGGACTATTCCATGCATCGGGTGCCATGTTTCCATGTTTCGGGATCATTTTCCATCACATTTTAGTGCTGGAACTTACATGTTTGTATGCCATATTTCATGCCTTGCCATGCCTTGCTAGAGTGGCATTTGTGCCTTAGGATCGGTCCTCGATTTGCGTGCATGTGTGCACGCATCTCGAGTGTCTCATTTTCATCTTATGGCCACTGATGTGAGTGTGGCTGAGGTCCACTCATGTTGGTGTAAGTCCATTAAGCATTGTGTATGCCATTTCAATTCATAGCATTGCGTATGCTAGGTTGCATGTTAGAGCATTGTGTATGCCTTGTTACATCGAGCATTATGTATGCTAGGTTGCATGTTAGGATTGCATTTATGCATGTCATGCATATTGCATCGGGTTTGGGATAGGAGTTAGCCCAAACACGGGAAACGAGGGACGTTTCGTACTTTGAGTGACGGAACGTGTCCCAATTCCTAGTCGCCGACACTCTGGATTAACCGTGATGGAGCCTCGGTCTTGTTGTGTTTTCATGTGCATTCATTTCATATTGAGTCGTGCAATTTGACTCCTCGACCATCATGCATCGAGATGCGTGATTGGTGGCACGAGGATCGAGGACTACACTCCCTGAAGAGTAGTCATGCATACATATGTGAAAATACTTTGCCATGTCCCTTTGTTGCTCTCTGTTGCAGTAAATCAAGGATCAACATCCTTCAAGAGCTTTGCACAACATTCCGGGTTTAATTGCAAACAGAGGCAAACCGGGGCATCGCAATGGATTTCCGCGTAAGGCAACTCAAACATGCATCATTCATAATCCGGAGCAGAGTTGAGGCAGTCTCTAGCTTGCATGCTAATTTACTGCTTTCCTAGATTAATTTGTTATTTAATTAGGATTTTGTATTTACTCGGACTGTAATTTTTTATTCGGACTATATTATTTATTCGGACCCTCCGAGTGAGGGCATAATTGTAATAAGTGTGCGTGTGTGCGATGTATGTCTTCCAACCCCACGTCTTTCTCCCTTTTATTTACCAGCTTATGATGGTTAGAATAGGGCATGTTTCAATTAGCATACAGTATGATAGCATGTTTGCATTCATTCATCTGTTTTGCATGCACCGGGCTCGGCGCATCATAACTCACTGCATTGTATTTCAATTCCAAGTTGAATACATGTTAGCTATAGCATTCCATATGCCATGTTTAGAATAGCCGAGCCTATCTTAGTTGCATTCCTGCATGTGTTGCATTAGGCATTTCTGTATAGTTAGGATCATGTATGGATTTCTAACATAGTTTCTGTTTTGGATTGGAGTACTCGATAAGTTTTTATGCTTTAGCATCCTTGCGTGCGTGTGAGTGACTGCCGTGATAGCATACTTACCATGAGACTATTTGCTTATGTGATATAACTGCCTGAATGCCTGTGGGTGAAGGTTGGGTTATTTGGATTGGAACAATGCATTGACTGTGAGTTTTAAGCCCACTATATAGTGGCAAAACCATCTTTTCTAAGCCCACCTGAGGGTGGCAAAATATGCATTTTAAGCCTACTTGCGAGTGGCAAACCATCTTTCAAGAAAACAAACATGAAATGTTTTGTTCCAATTCAGGCGACCCGGTCTATACTTGTATGCTGTGCGCATCACATAGTAATTATAGGCTAATAACTGGAATAAGAACGCATAATATTTTCAAAACTAGATATCATGGTTAGTAGAGGCCGATCTTTGATCGGGCGAGCGGAGGTGCTCACGAAGTGACCTTCCCCAATCGTACCAAAGTTCCCGAGCCGGGGCAACTTTGGTGATGACGGACATGTGGCCTTAGGCACGAGTCAGGGTTTCCTAAATTTCTCGAAAATAAAATATTTAGGTGGCGACTCTGTATCTGGCGAAGCAGTCCATGTTTGGCACTTTTTTCAAAAATCTGTTTTCTCAAAACGATTTGCCGAATTTGGACTCTTTGGTTCAGATTAAGAACCATGACAATTGGAGTCCTGAACTGTAGTGAGCCCAAAATGAACAGAACGGGACTCATCCCTCCCGGGGCGTTCGGGGACGTCTACACGTTGCCACATCATTTTTTGTAATTTATTATTATTATTATTATTATTATTATTATTATTATTATGGGTATAAATAGCATTTTCCTATTACTAAATGTCAAATTTCATTATTAAGTTGAGACTTGCCTAATTTTGGATGCAAGTCGTGCTTAGTTTCATTGGAATTCACCGCATCAATGTGAGTAGTTTAGTTTTAAGGTACTGCGTTACTAGTTTGAATTCTTTTTTCTAGTATATGGGGGGGGGGGGAATTATATTAGCTTAATGTGCATGTATTGCTAACTCAAAACTCAATTGGTTTGAAATCTGCTCTCTGTATTATTAGTTGAAATGTGCAGCATGGTTGAGAGGGTCAACCTCATTGACGATAACTCAACCATGTTCAGTCAGCTACACATTCATAACGTTAAACTAATTGTTTTCATAATGGATGCTAGAATATCTACACCTCAGAGCAACAAAGTCATAGTGCTTTCCATAAACGTATAGTGGGAGAGCTAGCTTAAGTTTGCCACTCCAGGACTGTGTTAAGTTTTGATATAAGTTTCCTCAAATAGTCTAGTATTGCTATTTTACATTGATTTGGTTGAACAGATTACAGAATACGCCTGAAAGAGCTGCTAGTTATATATATATATATAAATAAGAATATAGCTTAGTCAAATTACTATCCTAAAATAATGATCATCTAGGTTTCTCTTGGAGAAATTTTTCCAGCCTGTTCCTTAAAATCTTAGGTTGCTGAACTAGTTTGAACTTTTAATCTCATTCAGAAGTTTAGCTCTCATATCAAAATTTATTGCATTCTTGTGAAGAGCTTAGTAAATATTTTGGATAATGATTGCTTAGTAGAAGGATCTTGTTTCTTGAATACACTATTCAATAGTAACAAACGTCAGCTACATTTGGTACTTGACTTAGCTATCTAACCTAGTTAACATTTGTTATGTTAACAAAAATGCTTCCGACCTCTAAAACTTTATCACTAAATTGGCACTAATGACGTGGCTGCCAACATGGAAAACTGAAGCAAACTCGCCCCTTTCTCTCGCTTTCTTGTTCATTTCAAATTTCAAATTCATTTTCACAAAAAACTTGAAGACTGTCCCTTTCTCATTTCTTCTTTCTGTTCTCTGTTATGCCTTTTTGTTGACAAGCTCCCCGACCAGCGCAACTCTCCATCAGCGGTGAGACGACGAGCGTAGCTCTACAACCCCGGTGACGATCGAGGTTGAACGTAGCTTCTACAACCCCGGCGACCCGACGAGTGCAGCTTCTCACGACGACCGAGTCTCTCTTTATCTTCACAGATCTGCCTGTAGAGGTTAGTTCTCTCTCTCTTTATATATATTTATATGAATATATCTATATCTATATGCCCTAATTTGTTGAGATTTTTGACTTTGATTTCATGCCCTGATTTATATCTATGTATATATCTATATCTATATGCCCTGATTTGTGACTTCGACTTTAAGTTCATCTGTTTAGGACGATTTTGATTTGCCCCAATTTTACATTACATTGGATTTGCCTAAAAAATCTAAAATATATATTTGGTGGAGAATATATAAAAATGGTTGATCATCCTTCAAAGCCACTGCCAAATCTTTCTTTCATAATGTTTTTTGTGAACACTGAGTTATTTTGTGGACACTGAGTGATAGTAATGAAGTTTGCATCCTATGTCATGTGTCCACTGTAGTGTAATTTGTTACAAAACCAATTTGACAAAGGTGTATATGACAAGTTGACAACAATCATAATTAATTATAGAAATAAATTTTGTGTGGTCCATAGAAATAAATTTTCTGTGCAACTTATTGAGAGAACAGTGACCCTAAGGTTTGTCAAATCCATCAACTTTAATTGAAAAAAATTCACAACACATTTCAATTGAAGTCAGTTTGTTTGGAGGAAAAAGAACAGTCTAAAGTTTGTTTCTAATGGGTTACCTCATTTTTTGGATTAATGGGTTAGAGTCATTATGTATTGTATTGAAATCTTTGGGCACTTGAGTTTATTGGAGAGACTGTAGTTCTAATGATTCTATGAAGGAGAAACTAAATATACTTTTGAATTTGTTGATATGCACATAATAAGCATCTTTCATGCAAGTTCTTTTGTGTTTTTTACATTAATTTTCTAATTTTGAAGGAGAATTAACAATTTAATATAAGTTCAAAAAAAAAAATTCAGATCAATGATAAAGTTTATTTTTTGATAATAAAGATGAAACTCTCACCTTAAATGAATTGGAAACATCTAACCACAAGGTGAAAATATATTCGAGGACGACCTTGGTTTCATCCTTTTCATTCCTTGTTTATAAGTTGTATTCTTCCTTGTTTATTAAGGTTTTCTTGGATGTTTATTAGAGGTCATTGTGTAACAGAATTATTCATACCATGATATGAAATTGAGTTGAGTTTTGATATTGAGATCAAAGAATTTTATGGTTTCTTTCATTTTCTTTTGATGTGACCTTTATTTGCTTGTACTTTTATTTTCTTTTGTTGGCTATTTGACATCATTTTCTTTTGAGCAGTGGTTGGGGCCTCGAAAACAGGGTGCCTCGAATGCCCCTAAACAGAAAACCAAGGCATGAGGGGGAAAAAAAAACAAAAAACAAAAAACAAAGAAAAATGGCCAAAACGACGTCGTTTTGGCCATTAGGGACATTAGGGGCAGATTTTTTAGGGGCAAAAAACATTTCTGTTTTCTTTTTCCTTGGTGGTACGTTCTGTTGTGGGGATTCTCCATCAGCTGCTGCCATTAATGTATCTAATTTTTAGTTCAAAGAAGTAATTCTAGAAAGAGATAGAGGCTATGGATTTTGGGTAATGAATATGTTCTCCTTTTGTTTAACGTCCAAAAAAGAAGAATCTGGTTTTCTAAAGCCACACCTGCTGGTGGCTATGCAGCATTCAAATCTATGTTTTTGTTTTTGTTTTTTTTTGTTTTGGCAATGAAGAATTAGAAATAGAAGACGATGACAAGGTTATTAACATCTTTTTATATTTATGTTAATAGAGTTAAGGTAGCACTTTAGTCCAAAACCACGTGAGGGCAAATTGGCTATTCTTAAATGTGGTGGGGCTATAAGTGCTTCGGGTCCATAGGGTAAAATGGATTTTGTCATTATTATTATTTTTTGTTGCTAAATTTTCAAGCGTTTAATGTGCCATGTTGAAGTTCTTTGTAAACTTTTGTGTTATTAGGAAGGCTGATCTATTTCTTTGATTAGCTATATTTTATTCTAATTAGTTAAATGGATATGTTCCTTGTCAACAGGCATGTATCACGACTGAAGAGATTGGCTAATTGATATGCTTGTGCTTTCAAACAACTGCACAATGGCATTATTTTTGTGGAACTTTTTACTTCTGGTTGTAAGATTATTTGATGATATCTAAATTTCAGTTGATGTTTGTCTAGTTGCCCTGATAAAGTAGCAACTACGTCTGTGTGAAATAAACATCCTTGCCTTATTAGAATTTGGTGAAATAACTACTTGTAGAACAATGAATATTAGAATGATAACATCTAAATGATACTAGAATTTGAATAAGATGTCCCATTGCAAATAACCAATCTTGCCAGCCAAGTTTTATATTCTCATTATATGTAACCAGTACTTTAAGTTATTATATGTAACCAATCTTGGTAATTCAAACTTCATTAGTCAGGCTGCTAGTTATCATGATGGTATAATATTAGATGTTTAATATTTTGCTGTTTGAACTGAGTTATTTTGCTTTTGTTGATTTTGGTATAATATCAGAAACCATTTGTTGTTCAAGTTGTGATGGTATAATACCAAAGTGTTTGTAACGCCCTCAAAATAATACAATAAACCCACCAATATTGAGATGCATTGATATACAAAAGACCAACATTCTTCTATTCATCAGAGTAGTTCTTACAACAGTATCACATGTTAATAACAAAGCAAATGCCCTATGGGCTTACAGCTTTCCAAGTCAACACTTGGTTACAAGAAAATAGAGTGCTAACTCAAATACACATTAAGCCATTGGCTTGAATTACATGTAATACATTAAAAGAAAATAGACAACAAAAAGGTCTGTCCGCCTCTAGCCTCCCAAGCTATGTCCTTGGAGGTGGCATGCTACCTGTACCTGAAATGATGCTCCCATATAGGGTGAGTCACAGCCCAGTAGAAATACACTAAACCAATTATAAACAATGACTAAAATAATAGCATTCAACAGATGGTCCACACTTATATTCCCACTTATCCCGTGTTACAGTTTCATAACAATCATGTCCAAGTTACATTTCACTTTCCGTTTCTTATCCAATTCTCAATTCATACCATAGTTCAGAACCTAGACAAACAACTTATATGAGACAATAATTCATCTTTAACATTTTTCCACTTCACAATAGATAAGCATATTAGCTATATCAATACTTCAACAGATAAGCACACAAGCTGCATCAACACTTCAAGGATAAGCATATGAGCTATATCAACACTTCAAAAGATAAGCGTATGAGCTGTATCAACACTTCAAAAGATAAGCATATGAGCTGTATCAATTTCCGGTTTAGAGGTCCAGCCCCTTTCTTCCAATAAACCATTTGGTTTAGAGGTCCAGTCATTTTCTTCCAATAAACCGTTTGGTTTAGAGGTCCAGCCCCTTTCTTCCAATAAACCGCCTGCACAAAACAACATATATATATATACACATCGGTAGTATACATAGTCAATCAATACATAAAGTTAATGTATTCTTTCAACCGTCATACTCTATGACACATCCAATTGATTAGATTTAGTTTGCCTAATCATCATGCATTGTCTACAACAACCAAAACTGCCTTCCACCGGAAGCCCAAAGCAATTATTTCTAAACAGAAAGTAAATGCATCCAACGGATATAATAGTCAACATTTCAACTTGGTGAGCGATAAATGATTCAACTACACCCTTTAATCCCATACATTCCCAATCTCGACTTTCTCATTTCAATTTCTCATTTCTCATAATAAATTATACAAATTAATTAATCAATGTAATTAGGGCATTTTCCATAATTAACATTACAACCCTAAGGTTTGATTTTCATCAATGCTTCAACATTAATTCCATTTCTCCATGCCAAACATGCATATAGGTTTTATATATTTAAAACCCTAACTTTTGTAAAATTACATAAAGGCCCAAACTTTTTCAAAATTACCCAACAACTCCCAACATATCAAAATACCAAAATTTAACGACAAAGCTCATAAAGAGGAGTAGGATATCCCTACCTCGAAGTTAGAGCTCAAATGGAGATGAAGACCAAAACCCAACGTGCTCCAAATCCCAACTTTTTTCAGATTAAAACAAAGCCCCCGACGATCAACACCACTTTCACAAAGGCCGAAAGGAAGGAAATCACTCTAACTAGATCAAACCCTAGAGAGAAGGGAGCTTCTAGAGAGAGAGGCTCTCAAAATAACTTTTTGGAAAGTAAGAGAGAGAGAGAGAGAGTGTAGAAAAATGATTCAAAAATGCACAGCTGCCCTCTGATATACGACAGGTCCGCTCGAGCAGAAAACACAACGCTTGAGCATCGAGAACAAAAAAACTGGATACGCTCGAGCTCAAGAATGTCCGCTCGAGCGCCAAGACACAAGAATAAAGTTCATCCGCTTGAACGTGAAAAACCAGTCCGCTTGAGTGCAATTTTCCCTCTCCCAGAACCTACACCAAAAATGCACTGTCCATTCGAGCGCCAACAAACCCGCTCGAGCGCCAACAAACCCGCTCGAGCGTGAATAACGCACCTGCAGAAGTTTTGCAGGGCACCAAAATACTGGGAGTGTGAAATCTCCGCTTGAGCTCTCCAAGACCCGCTCGAGCGGAAAGACCAAAAACCTAGCAACAAGATTTTAGACCAAGGCTCAACCCACCTGCTCGAAACAAGCCCAACACATCCTAAAACTCAAACGTATGGATTTAAAGGACGACAACAAGATAGATACAACCACCAACTCTACGGAATCGAGTCCGGAATACAACTGAACAGTAAAGGGACAACCAGGATCGCTATAACCTCCCCCCCTTAAAGAATTTTGTCCCCGAAATTAAGGATACGCCAAAACACAAGGCCAATAAATCACACAACACCAACATCCGAGTACTAGGAAAGAAACTACTCTCACTGCAAACCTTCAATCCACTCTTACCAAGGAAGAGACTAACCAAGGGAACACGTTCCAAGCGACGACATTCTAGACGTGACCGTCACAACAAAATCAGACCTTTCCCGAAACAATTCATCAACAACTGACTAGTGCTTCAAGCTAAGTCACTACTCAACAACACGACCAAAGAAAATCTTTAGAGTAGATAATAAGAAAACATTTTCTTGTTCAAGAGACATTTCTCAAAGATGTTTAAATTTTCAACGTTAACGTTCCGAAATAAATCTTGCATTTTCCATACGAAAACTCAAAAGCTTTGTAAACATTTTTCACAAACACGGTGTTACCCAAAACGCAGAGTCATCCACAGTTTATTTGCCCAAAAGATTAATATGGAATTCTTTAAAATCCTTGAATTAAATCAACTTTTCAACAACGCCCTTAGATGGCCCAAACATTGGGAAAATTTTGTTTTCCATTTCTTTCCAAAACAGCACTATCCACAACCATCACCCACACAGTGATATGCCACAACCGACACAGAATATAACATTTCTATAATGATAGTTAATAGAAATAACAACAGTACTAACAGCACATAAGGCATAAAAATTCATGGTTTTGCAATTTCATTCCGCCTCCCTTTACTTTAAAAAAAAAAATCATAAATACGGCTCAAGACCTGGCCAACAACCAAATGAAAGCACATCTCATCTCAACAATACCCCCTTTAATACCCAAATGATACACATTTTAGTGCTGTATCAATATCAGACCAAACATTATACATACATAATGTATAAAAAGTCAATCATTCACAATGATCAATCAATACACAGATAAGATGTATTATTCCAACCGTCAGATTCAACGACCAAAACATGTTCGATTAGTTTTAGTTTTCCCTAATCAACATACAAAGTCTACAACAAACGAGACTAAATTCAAGGTGACCAATGCCAACCCAAAACCCGATACCGACAAGCTGACTAATCAACTCAATAAACTCTACACTCAGTAATCCACACACTGATGTGCCACTCAAACCATTAACCCCAAACATGGAGTTCCCTACACAAACCACAAATTTTGGAATCTCACCGGATCTCCTAAAATTGAACCACATCAACACTGTGTCTAAGGGAATCACCATCCCCCGCCATGGCTATCTAGCAAGCCTGCTCACTTCCTTGACCGAAGACCGACATGGTCAACCTCAATCACAACAACCCAAACACAAAGGACCACTTTGACCAACGCTATACTCATTACTCTAGAACACGAATTGTTCTTCCTTCAAAGAATGCTGCCAGCATCCACTCATAACCCAAACCCAACAATTGATAACCAATCACAATACGAACACTACCCTTATACAACCGATGGGGTCACCACGGACTCACTAACTAGGAAGGCCCAAAACACGAACCAACATACAGGTACCATTCCCACTAACCCGAGATACAAATCTCACATTCCCTCGAACATTCTCACATAACCTTGCCAACACCACGCAACTCTCAAAACCAACACATCTAACACATTCAACCGTACTAGGCAAAACCTCCTTATTTTGCAAGCCATCTTACTCCCACACTGAATCCCTCAATAACCCATAGGGTCCACTCGTTACTCCACATCTTACTTGTCACTCATCCCGAGAGTACCATCAAGAGGCCCGGCCTCCATGCTAAACCACTAGTCAAAACTACTGCTAGGCAACCACCATGAACCAACCCCGACACTGTCGCATGTCGCCGACTAGGCTTTCAAAGAAGTACCATTCTAAATTTCCAGAGGAGTAAAAGTCCTCAACCTTCTCATTATCAACCCGAATCTTTCTTCGCAAAGACCTTACCACAGTGACTCGACTCACGAGTCACACCCAAACCACGGGTTACACACCCAACCGATCCCATTGTAAGCATCACCTGACCTACCCGGTATTAAGGTATAAACCTATCGCATTCGATCATAATAAAGGAGCCCGAAGATTTAGGAAACACCCATATACTACTACCGGAGATATAGCACCGACTGCTTACAACATACCACTCCCCGATGCCAACAACCACACTCTCATATAAGGGCTAACACTCTCTCAATCGAAACAACCAACCGGTACATACACCAATTCGGCAACGTTACCTACCACGAAGGTACAAGTCTAATCCTAACAAGATTATGAGCTATGCCCTCGTATAATACCATATTAATTACATATCACACCTAGTATTAATCGCACACTTCACATCCACTCGAGGAGTTCTCCCGACAAAAGACCTAAATCTCTACCATACACATAAGATCAAATGGGTAGTACCCATGGATTTCCGCACACCTGGCAAGTATAACTATTCTAGCTCCATAATAGTCCTAATTGGGATACGCATCCCTCAATAATTCCTCCAAATTTGAACACATGGTTCTTCAGCCCTCATTTTTCCCAAACCAAATCACACACATATAATGCATTACTACCAAAAATTTTATCTTCTCATAACAACCTATTACATCAATAGAACTTTTAGAGTCACTACATGCTCTAATCTGCCCACTTCAAGAAAATAGATAAGCATTGGCACACATAACCATATAAACATATATATTTAAGCAAACAACCTTGACGTTCCAACATTTCCAAAACACATTGGTTACACAACAGAACCCAATGCTTACAAAGTGATAATTCACCGATTACAAAACGGATAAGTCAAAACAAAACCACCCCATCGGTATTACCACAACTACCGTCCCTCGCTGGACCGCAAAAGTTGGTCATCTTCAGACCCTAGATATTCTATGAGCTTACTAGCCACGGGCAAGAACTACTGATGTGCCCCATCTGGCCACACCTGGAACAACTACTAATTTCCCTAACTGGGACTTGGGAACTCGACTCACCCGAGGCCCTCAAAATCTGGCCTGATTGTCCCCCAAAACGGTATTGCCCCTGCCCAATCGAATAAGGCTGGACTTGACTAGATTGTACAACCCCTAAAGAAGCCCCTGGCTGAGTACAGAAACGGCTGAAATGACCTGACTGATTACACACCCAACAAGTAAGCGGCTCCCTAGCACGAGACTGGTTCAAAGCCTGAGCTGATGGAGACCCCAACAATTGCTTCCCACAGAGCATTCGATCGGCCCAAAACTTGGCTGGTTAAGAGATTCAGGTGGTGCAACTACTGGTCGGACTGCCACTCCTGCCCTCCTCCTCTGTGGGCACATCGAAACCTTGTGGCCCAACTGACCACATTTGAAACAACTAACAGACTCCCTATTTTGAGGCTGGTCCGATGCCTGAACCTCTCTAGACCTCCCAACAAAAGAGTCTGAAACCCTAGATGAAGAAAAGGACTTAACCTGGGACTGAGCATACTTTCACCTCCACCTCTTACTGGGCCTAGAGTACCTATAAGCCATAGGAGTCTCCGCAATGGCCTCCTCCCTAACCCGGCCAACACCCATCACAGTGGGCTCTTCCCTATTTTGTCCCATAGATAGCACCGCTGCCTCAACATGAGCAGTCCAAGCACACTATAACTCCTATGCCAAGACCCAGCGATCCTTTCTCAGATGCTATCACACAATCTACTCTCAAACTCTGAACAACGTAATTCCTCCGTCTCCACCAATTCCGGGGCAAACCTTGACAGATTCGCGAACCATGCTTCAAACTGCACCAAAGGTATAGTACCCTAGCGTAACTTCCCAAACTGTTTCCGCAACTCCTCCCGTGTGGAGGGAGGGAAATCAAAACTCCCTCGTCTAGGCATCCTAGTAAAAGCAACAAAGGTATTAGCACAACAATAACGGTGCCGAAATTATTTCACTAGTGTCCTAACATGATGGACAACTGTAATTCATTCCACGTAAGCACATAAACACATAAGCACTTACGAATTTCATTTCTAGATAATGATAGTCCCGAGGCATTATTAGAGTTCTGGTTAGAAACAGCGTTGATCAAGTGCCTTTCCAACAAGACTCACAGAAGCCCAAGGATCCAATCAACATCTAGAAACTAAATCCCATACACAACTAGTCACATAAACATGTTATCACATAAGCACATAACATTACATCTAAGTCTCTAATCATGCGAGACAAACCCATTGTGATACTAATTACTTCCCACGTACCCGAAGTATTCGAACCCGGTACGCTCTGATACCAAGTTGTAACACCCTCAAAATAATACAATAAACCCACCAATATTGAGATGCATTGATATACAAAAGACCAACATTCTTCTATTAATCAGAGTAGTTCTTACAATAGTATTACATGTTAACAACAAAGCAAATGCCCTACGGACTTACAGCTTTCCAAATCAACACTTGGTTACAAGAAAATAGAGTGCTAACTCAAATAAATATTAAGCCCTTGGCCTGAATTACATGTAATTCATCAAAAGAAAATAGACAACAAAAAGGTCTGTCCGCCTCTAGCCTCCCAAGCAATGTCTTTGGAGATGGCATGCTACCTGTACCTGAAATGATGTTCCCATATAGGATGAGCCACAGCCTAGTAGAAATACACTAAACCAATTATAAACAATGACTAAAATAATAACATTCAACAGATAGTCCACACTTATATTCCCACTTATACCGTGTTACAGTTTCATGACAATCATGTCCAAGTTATATATCACTTTCCGTTTCTTATCCAATTCTCAATTCATACCATAGTTCAGAACCTAGACAAACAACTTATATGAGACAATAATTCATCTTTAACATTTTTCCACTTCACAATAGATAAGCATACTAGCTATATCAATACTTCAACAGATAAGCACACAAGCTGCATCAACACTTCAAGGATAAGCATATGAGCTATATCAACACTTCAAAAGATAAGCATATGAGTTGTATCAAGACTTCAAAAGATATGCATATGAGCTGTATCAATTTCCGGTTTAGAGGTCCAGCCCCTTTCTTCCAATAAACCATTTGGTTTAGAGGTCCAGTCATTTTCTTCCAATAAACCGTTTGGTTTAGAGGTCCAGCCCCTTTCTTTCAATAAACCGCCTGCACAAAACAACATATATATACACATCGGTAGTATACATAGTCAATCAATACATAAAGTTAATGTATTCTTTCAACCGTCATACTCAATGACACATCCAATTGATTAGTTTTAGTTTGCCTAATCATCATGCATTGTTTACAACAACCAAAACTACCCTCCACCGGTAGCCCAAAGCAATTATTTCTAAACAGAAAGTAAATGCATCCAACGGATATAATAGTCAACATTTCAACTTGGTGAGCGATAAATGATTCAACTACACCCTTTAATCCCATACATTCTCAATCTCGGCTTTCTCATTTCTCACAATAAATTATGCAAATTAATTAATCATTGTAATTAGGGCATTTTCTATAATTAACATTACAACCCTAAGGTTTCATTTTCATCAATGTTTCAACATTAATTCCGTTTCTCCATGCCAAACATGCATATAGGTTTTATATATTTAAAACCCCAACTTTTGTAAAATTACATAAAGGCCCAAACTTTCTCAAAATTACCCAACAACCCCTAACATATCAAAATACCAAAATTTAACGACAAAGCTCATAAAGAGGAGTAGGATATCCCTACCTCGAAGTTAGAGCTCAAACGGAGATGAAGACCAAAACCCAACGTGCTCCAAATCCCAACTTTTTTAGATTAAAACGAAGCCCCCGACGATCAACACCACTTTCACAAAGGCCGAAAGGAAGGAAAGCACTCTAACTAGATCAAACCCTAGAGAGAAGGGAGCTTCTAGAGAGAGAGGCTCTAGAGAGTGTAAAAAAATGATTAAAAAATGCCCAGCTGCCCTCTGATATACGACAGGTCCGCTCGAGTGGAAAACACAATGCTCGAGCGTCGAGAACAAAAAAACTGGATACGCTCGAGCTCAAGAATGTCCGCTCGAGCGCCAAGACACAAGAATAAAGTTCATCCGCTCGAGCGTGAAAAACCAGTCCGCTCGAGCATAATTTTTCCTCTCTCAGAACCTACACCAAAAATGCACTGTCCACTCGAGCGCCAACAATCCCGCTCGAGCGCAAGAAACCCGCTCTAGCGTGAATAACGCACCTGCAGAAGTTTTGCAGGGCACCAAAATACTGGGAGTGTGAAATCTCCGCTCGAGCACTCTAAGACCCGCTCGAGCGGAAAGACCAAAAACCTAGCAACAAGATTTTAGACCAAGGCTCAACCACCTGCTCGAAACAAGCCCAACACAGCCTAAAACTCAAATGTATGGATTCAAAGGACGACAACAAGATAGATACAACCACCAACTCTACGGAACCGAGTCTGGAATACAACTGAACAGTAAAGGGACAATCGGGATCGCTATAGTGTTGCTCTTGTTTGCTTCCATTTAATTCAAACCTTTCCTACTTTTTAAATAGTTCTCAAATTAATACACTAACTGATTGAGATTTGGCTTCATATTTTTGTAGATGTCAACTTCAAGTGCTAGCGGCAATACCTCAAATCATTTGAAGAACAAGTGTAAATGGACAACATACTAACCGCCACCAAACAACTTCGAAGTATGGGTGAACACCTACAATTTCAAAGCAAACAACTTCAAATTCAAAGCACGTAGATGCAAAAATTGCAGACAGACTTAAATCGAAATTGGTGTTGCATTTATGGGATCTTTTTCTTCCTTGTAATTGTTGTTGTATTAGTTACGAATATGTAATAATTTAAATAACAGTTAGAAGTTGAAATAGATGATATGTATGAAGATTTATGATATATGACAGTTATTTTGGAGGAGTATGAATTTATAATCTGTTATCTGTTTGTTTGTTTGTTTGAAGAATGCATGTTTGTTTGAAGAATGCTTGAACACAGGTTGTTAAAATTATGTTTGTTTGTTTGTTTGTTTGAGGAATGTTTGAACACGAGTTGTTATATGTTTGTTTGAGGAATGCTTCAACACAAGTTGTTATATGTCTGAGGAATGCTTCAACATAAGTTGTTACATGTTTAATGAATGCTTGTTTGTTTGAAGAATTTTTTGACACAGGTTGTTATATGTGTGTTTGTTTGAAAAATGATTGCACAGGTTTTTTGTTTGAAGAATGATTGCACAGGTTTTCTAACACAGTTTTCTGCACAGATATTTTAAACACAGAATTTGAACACTAGTTTTTCAACACAGATTTTGAAGAGATATTTTGAACATAGCTTGTTTAAGACAGTTTTTTCACAGGTTGTTGAAGACAGATTTTTTCACTCAGGTTTTTTACCACAGTTTTGAAGACAGATTTTTTTACACAGGTTTTTAGAGATAGATTTTTTTAACACAGTTTTGAAGACAGATTTTTTTACACAGGTTTTTTAACACAATTTTTTGCAATAGATTTTTTCACACAGGTTTTTTAAGACAGATTTTTTTACATAGGTTTTTGAACACAGTTTTGAAGACAGATTTTATGACACAGGTTTTTGCAGACAAATTTGAAGGCAGATTTTTTCACCACAGTTTTGAAGATAGATTTTTTCACACAGGTTTTTGAGCACAGTTTTTTGCAACAGGTTTTTTGACATAGGTTTTTGAAGACTGATTTTTTTACACAGGTTTTTGAACACCCTTTGAAAGACAGATTTTATCACACAGGTTTTTGCAGATAGATTTGAAGACATATTTTTTCACACATGTTTTTGAACACAGATTTGAAGACAAAATTTTTCACACAGGTTTTTGAACACAGTTTTCTGCAACAGATTTTTTCATAGGTTTTTGCAAATAGATTTGAAGACAGATTTTTTGAACACAGTTTTGAGGACAGTTTTTTTTAACACAGATTTTTCAATACAGCTTTTTGATGATAGATTTTTTCACACAGATATTGACAAATTTTTTGGAACATAGATTTTGTAACACATTAAATCTGCAACAGATTTGTAACTGATTTTTATTATATTAAATCCATTTCTGTATAGAGTAAGATAGCATATAATAACAAAACAATATCAAATTTCTATAAATTTCATAAATTATGCTCCATCAAATATAACAACAAAGCAACAGTAAATTACTCCAACCACAAAATAAACTCCATGTTAAAATTACAAGTTTCCAACTAATGAAAACGAGACTCATTTCCGTCCATTTGTACATTGAAGTCAACAAAAGAAGACGGCTGCGCTCCATAAATTTGATTCAAACCAATCTCCATTTCTGCTCATTCAAAAAGAAGCCACCACTATTCGAACCAATCTCCATTTCTACACATTCAAAAATACCATATGAAATCAATGATTTAATAGATTAATAGAATAACCTCTTTCATTACAATAGAATAACCTGTTTATAACCTGTTTAATAGAATAATAGAATAACCTATTTCATTGCTAGTTACCCTTTCAATGATGCAAGCTCTTGTATGTTTCATTACAATAAATTATTCAAAAATTAACGATATATTATTACATATTACCCTTTCAAAAATTAACAGACTATAACAATTTATGTATGTTCTAATCTGTTATATATATATATGTATATTATAACAGATTATATATGTATGTTTACCAGTTACTAGGTATCCTTTCAATAACAAATTATATGTATGTTATAATCTGTTATATATATATATATGTTTGGTATAATCTGATATATATATATATGTATGTTATAATCTGATATATATACATACATATGTATGTTTAACAGATTATAAAAATCTCTTCAATGTATGTTTATATATATATATATATTTCATTACAGAATACAACTACAATTTAAATGGTGCAGAAGAGGGACGACAATCGGACAGAAACTGACCTGAACGAGGGAGAGGGAGAGATCTGCAAATGCTTGACCAAGAGAGGGAAGACGGAGAGGGACACGAAATCTGCAAACGGAGATAGCGAATGAACACTTGACGGTGGAGGAGAGGGACGGCGGTGGAAACCCCGTTACAATTTACAAGGTGGAGGAGAGGGACGCCGATCACAGCTTCAGCGAGAATAGAGTTGAAACACGATTTCTTCTCATCTGTTATCAGATTTTTGAGCGGGAATTTTTTTTTCTTTTCACAGTGCGTGAAACACACGCACTATAATATGAAAGTGTCATTTTTCCTCCCTTCTTGGATGCCACGTAATTAGAGCTGCTCCTAGTGCTCATGTTTTAGTGGTATGAATTAGAGCTGTTATGTTAATGGGACAGTAGGAGTCTAAATTTTAGAGGTCATGGGAATATGGGGGATGGGGGAAATTGGTCAACGAATAGGCACACGTCATATACATTAGCTGAATTTTTTGACAATTTGGCTGGAATTGGCCTGGAGATGCATAACCTGTTTGTTGGAAGAAAACAAAACAAAAAACTGATTCGATATCCGAATTCGGCACAAAAATAACGGAAGTAGTTTATTCTCCCTCTTTATGTGAACCTATTAGGAAGCAATTTAATAGAGCACAATATATTCTGAAAATAATCTAAAAGCAATGATCCAACAATCACACAACAAGGCGACATCAAATTTTTAACGTGGAAAACCTTCCGGATGTGGAAATGGAAAACCACGGGACCATAGTCCACCAAATATCTCCACTATCAACAAATAATGGGTATACAAGAGTTCTCTCTAGATAGAACTAGAAGTAAACAATCAAGAACAACTTACAAATAAGCTTCCTTGGCAACCAAAGATCAAAATACAAAGTTTAGGAAAAATCTCACCAAAAATAGGTACAGTTCACGGGCCAAAAACCACCAGTAGAATACTCCAAATCTGATCTCCACCGTCCAGAATTTAGAGTCTTGAGTTGTGAACTCGCCTACCAAATTTCAGCTCAATCGAACCACAGGTGCTTGTTGATCGGATAGCTTCATCACTGCTGGACAGAATTTCTCCTCTTCTCTCTATTTTGATGGCTGCTGCTACGTCTCTTTTTCTGTGTTACAGAGAAAGGGTTTTTCATCCTATACTCATGGGCCAGATCTTTTCAAAAACATAACCTCTCCATGTGGGCTTTGGAACTCACATGGGTTTTACTAAATGTTTCGGGCCATCCTCCACATAGGAGGGAAACCCAACCCAACAAATCTCCCCCTTTCCGACTAGGTGGAGGGATTCTCCATCCCGGCAATTGAGCAACACGTCTCAAGCTTCTCCCTTACCAAAGCTTTTGTCAACATATCAGCGCCATTATCATCAGTATGAATTTTTTCAAGTTCCAACAACTTATGATTAAGAATTTCTCTTATCCAATGGTACCTCACGTCGATGTGCTTCGACCTCGAATGGAATGTAGAGTTCTTCGCTAAGTGAATAGCACTTTGGTTATCACAAAACAACACATATTGTTATTGTTTGAAACCAAGCTCCGTCAAGAACTTTTTCGTCCATAGCAACTCTTTATAAGCTTCTGTTGCCGCAATAAACTCTGTCTCTGTTGTAGAGAGTGCAACACATTTTTGCAACTTCGACTGCCAAGAAATAGCTCCACCTGAGAAAGTGATCAAATAACCCGAAGTAGACTTACAGGTGTCCACATCTCCTGCTATATTTGTATCAGTGTAGCCAGCTAAAATTGGTTGTCCATTTCCAAAACTGAGTGTCAACCTGGAAGTGCCTCTAAGATATCTCATTATCCACTTTACTGCATTCCAATGCTCTCTTCCTGGATTTGAAAGAAATCGACTAACCACACCAACTGAATGAGCTATATCTGGCCTTGTGCAGACCATTGCATACATTAAGCTTCCCACAACTGAGGCATATGGAACTCTTTCCATATCTTCCTTCTCTTTATTTGTAGAAGGGCTTTGATAAGTGCTTAACTTAAAATGAGTAGCAAGAGGTGAGCTAACCACTTTAGCATTGTTCATATTGAATCTTTCAAGCACTTTTTTAATGTACTGCTCTTGTGACATGTACAACTTCTTCTCTTTTCTGTCTCGATAGATTCGAATACCAAGAATTTGCTTTGTTGGCCCCAAGTCTTTCATGGCAAAGAACTTGCTTAGTTGCTTCTTCAATTTGTCAATTCTTGAAGGATTCCTGCTAACAATCAACATGTCATCAACATAGAGCAGTAAAATAATAAAATCATCATCAAAGAATTTCTGCACAAATACACAATGGTCAGAAGTAGTTTTCATGTAGCCTTGCTCCTCCATAACTGACTCAAACTTCTTATATCACTGCCTAGGTGTCTGCTTCAAACCATAAAGACTTTTCTTTAGCTGACACACACAATCCTCTTTTCCTTTCACCCTGAAACCCTCTGGTTGTTCCATGTAAATCTCTTCCTCCAAGTCACCATGAAGGAAGGCAGTTTTCACATCCATTTGCTCAATCTCTAAGTCTAGACTAACGACTAAGCCAAGAACCACACGAATAGAAGACATTTTTACAACTGGTAAGAAGATCTCATCAAAATCAATGCCTTTTCTCTGACTGAACCCTTTAATAACTAGTCTAGCTTTGTATCGTGGTTGTGAAGTGAGTTCATCATGTTTCACCCTGTATACCCACTTGTTCTTTAAAGCTCTTTTTCCCTTCAACAACTTTACCAACTCAAAAGTGTGATTGTCATGCAATGATTGCATCTCATCTTGCATTGCATCAGCCTATTCCAGTTTATGATCATCTTCTATGGCTTCTGCATAACCCTCGGGCTCTCCCCCATCAGTCATTAACACATAGTCATCTGCAGAATACCAAATGGAAGGATGTCGGTCTCTAGCTGACCTCCTGGTTGGAACATCTGATGGTATCTCTGGTGTTGCCAACTGCTCAAGAGTCTCATCACCTATCTCAGGCTGTAAAGGATCATCTGCATCACCTAAACCTTGTTGGTCATCCTGAACATCATGTTCAACCTGTGCAGGCAAATCTGTCAGAGGAATCGGATCCAAGTCAACTAGACCATCATTATGCCAAGACATTGTGTTCTCTGCTTTTTCAATATCTTGTATAGTTTGATCTTCAATAAACACAACATCTCGGCTTCTCACTAGTTTCTTGTCAACTGGATCATATAACCTGTAGCCAAACTCATCTAGGCCATAGCCTAGAAAAATGCACTGTCGGGTCTTCATGTCGAGCTTAGACCTCTCATCTTTGGGAATATGAACAAATGCTTTACATCCAAAGACATGCAGGTGATCATAGGAAACATCCTTGCCAGTCCAAACTTTGTCTGGTACATCGAACTGAAGAGGAACACATGGTGTGAGATTAAGAACATGTACAACTTTGCTCAAAGCCTCACCCCAAAAGAATCTTGGCAACCGTGCCTGTGAAAGTAAGCATCTAACTCTTTCAACTAGTGTCCTGTTTATCCTTTCAGCTAAACCATTCAACTGAGGAGTCTTCGGGGGTGTCTTTTGATGTCGAATACCCTGTTGTCTGCAATAATCATCAAAAAGACTGCAATACTCTCCCCCATTATCTGTTTTGATGCACCTGATCTTCTTCCCAGTCTGTCTCTCAACTAAGGCTTGGAACTGTTTAAAAGTCTCCAACACTTGATCTTTGCTTTTTAAAGTGTGGACCCACAACTTCCTTGAATAATCATCTATGAAGGTCACAAAGTAACGGGAACCACCAAGTGTTCTTGTCTTTATAGGACCACAAACATCTGAATATACCAAATCAAGTACATTTGGCTTTCTTGAAGGAGGGGAACACTTGAAGGAAACTCTATTCTGCTTTCCTGCCAAACAGTGAGTACACTTTTTCAAAAGTGCATTCTTCATTCCAGACAGAAGATTCTTTTTAGCCAATGTTGCCAGGCCTTTCTCACTCATGTGAGCAAGCCTTTTATGCCACAATTCCACTGTAGACTCATCATCCACTGCATTAATAACTTCTTTGGGGAGCCTTGCCTGCATTACGTACAAAGTAGAATGCTTCTTGCCTCGAGCCACAACCATAGCACCCCTAGTGAGCTTCTACTGACCATTACTGAAAGTGTTGCAATACCCTTCATCATCAAGTTTACCTGCAAAAATCAAATTCATACAGATATCAGGAATATGCTTTACATCTCTAAGAACCAACCTTGTGCCATTATTCGTCTCCAAGTGCACGTCTTCAACACCAATAATTTTGGCCAAGCCATCATTACCCATCTTTACCGAACCAAAGTCACCAGGTATGTAGGATGTGAAGAAATCTTTTCGAGATGTAGCATGAATAGAGGCACAACTATCAATCACCTAGTTGGTCTCATGGCATGCTATGTTAATAACATCTTCATCATAAACAATGAGAATATCTTCGGAAGTAGCGATGGCAACTTGATCATTATCCTTTCCATCATGCTCAATCCCTTTCTCCTTGTTCTCTCTCTTCAATTTTCTACACTGTTTCTTGATGTGCCATTTCATGCCACAATGATAACACTCAGTATTAGCAAACTTGTTGGACTTGCTTCTACCTCTATCTTTGTTCTTCGGACCTCTGCTCTTGCTTCTCCCCCTCCATTCTGTAACCAAAAACTTTGACTGTGAAGAAGATCCCTGTGATTTCCTCATCATCTCTTCATTTAAAATACTTCTCTTAGCTAGATCCATATTGATTACACCATCTGGGGCCAAGTTAGATAATGACATTCTAAATGTCTCCCAAGAGTCTGGCAATGTACCAAGCAAGCACAACCCTTGTACCTCATCGTCAAACTTGATACCCATTCCAGCCAACTGATTAATTGCTCCTTGAAAAATGTTCAAGTGATCTGTCAATGGGGTTCCATCTTGGTATCTCAAGGTCATCAATTGCTTTATTAGAAACATTTTATTGTTTCCAGTCTTCCGAGTATATAGTTGTTCAAGTTTGTTCCAGAGTGCATGTGCATGTGTCTCTCCACTAATATGATTCAAAACATTATCATCCACCCATTGCCTAATGTACCCACACACTTGTCAATGTAGTAATGTCCATTCTTCATCAGATTTATTTTCTGGTTTTTCAGTAGCAAACACCGATAGATGAAATTGCTTCACATAAAGGAGGTCTTCCATTTTTCCTTTCCATGTGTGATAATTAGAACCATTCAAAGTAATCATTCTACTTAAATTTGCTTCCATTATTCAACACAAGACACACGACAATATGAACCAAGCTCTGATACCACTATGTTGGGAGAAAACAAAACAAAAAATCGATTCGATATCCGAATCCGGCACAAAAATAGTGGAAGTAGTTTATTCTTCCTCTTTGTGTGAACCTATTAGGAAGCAATTTAATAGAGCACAATATATTCTGAAAATAATCTGAAAGCGATGATCCAACAATCACACAACAAGCCGACCACAAATTTTTAACGTAGAAAACCTTCCTAATGTGGAAATGAAAAACCACAGAACCGTAGTCTACCAAATATCTCCACTATCAACAAATAATGGGTATACAAGAGTTCTCTCTAGATAGAACTAGAGACAAACAATCAAGAACAACTTACAAATAAGCTTCCTTGGCAACCAAAGATCAAAATACAAAGTTTAGGAAAAATCTCACCAAAAAGGATACTGTTCACGGGCCAAAAACCAGCAGTAGAATACTCCAAATCTGATCTCCACCGTCTAGAATTTAGAGTCTTGAGTTGTGAACTCGCCTACCAAATTTCAGCTCAATCGGACCACAGATGCTTGTTGATCGGATAGCTTGATCACTGCTGGACAGAATTTCTCCTCTCCTCTCTGTTTTGGTGGTTGCTGCTACGTCTCTTTTTCTGTGTTACAGAGAAAGGGTTTTTCATCCTATACTCATGGGCTAGATCTTTTAAAAAACATAACCTCTCCATGTGGGCTTTGGAACTCACATAGGTTTTACTAAATGTTTTGGGCCATCCTCCACATAGGAGGGAAACCCAACCCAACACTGTCTGGCTAGGCTCAAGTTGTTAGAATATAAAATAGTGGTGTTTGTATGGATGTATATGAAGTGAAGTGGATTTTGGGGTTCAAATTCACACGTAATTGGAAGCATTGGTTAATGAAGTTGGAGTGGGAGACTCTCTATTTTATTTTATTTTATTATTATTTTTTTTTTTTTTGAGGAAGTTGGAGTGGGAGACTTGAGTTGGTGGAAGAATGTATAGGTTTGAGATAGGTACAGGTATCGGAGATATATTGTATTGGGATGGATTTGAGACAACTTTTTTTTTTTTTTGGGAGATGATTTGAGATAACTTCCATCACCATAGTATTTCAAATCACCCAATTTAAGCCTATAACATCTTGTTGAAAATCTAAATGTAAGCTAATAACTTAAATATGATTTCAAAACCCTTATCATGTTAGATGTGACCTTGTGTTTGGGTCATCCCTTCCGGGAGCTTATGCAACATTTTTAATGGAATCCTTGATCAGTGTGCTTCCTCTTTTCATGGAATCTATCTTTGCTTGTAGTGCTAATATTTTCCCAGGTTTCATATGATATAGACTACCCAATTTTCAACTTATTGATCTCATCTGGCTAGACCTCTAGATGAGGATGTCCCATCATTCAATTTCTTTTATTTGCAGTATATATATTTGGGAGCCAAAACTACACTAGTGCAAAACACATGCATATGCACATGATGCCTTGTCTGCAAACCAAATATGGGTGATGGTGTGTGATTTTATGTCTCTTTTGATGATAGAATTCACTAGAAATTTGACTACTTACTACCACAAAGACAACCCTTGAACATGAAAAAGAGTGGTGGTTGAATGTTCTTTTCCAGGTTTTGAAGTCGAGAGCTTAGAGGGGTAAATTTTCAACTTTTCACCAATTTCCATCACATATTTTTCTCAATATCACTTTCATCAAATATCTGGGGCAGTCTTGGCAAGTCACTATGATGTAAGGGTGGCCCAGAGGCATTGCATGTTCACGAGGAACATGCAAATCAACACAACACTATCCCCAATTCTGTTACACAAAGAACATGAAAATCCACGCATTTCTGTTCTCTGTATTTCTCCTTTTAGATGCAAGTGTAGGAGAAGGTTTGTTTGAATTGGTGAATAGATCAGGATGAGGAAATATACAAGAATTTGATGTTTAAAAGCAAGCAAGCACTAACAATGAACACTTGCATGGAATGATATCAACCTTTGGCACAAATCAAAGGCTGGACCTCCAGTGTGCTTGGTGACTCATCAAGGGTGGTGGCTTTTTGTTCTTACCATGATGCTTGAGGATGCATCTTAATCAAGAACTTTTCATGCCAAAGTGGACACTGCGGTGGCAGCAGTTGAAGCCAGGCCACCAGTAAACATTGAGGAGGGTGAGTTATGAGTGGCTGTTAACAGTAATGTACATTGGCATCCTGTTGGGTCATTTCTGCAGGAAGAATTCATGTGATTAAACACAGTTGCATGCCCATATCTGCAAACTTTCATTTCTCAGCTCCTGATGGTGTGTTAGAAGTGATGGTGACTCTGTGTGCGTGTGAAATTCATTCATCTGATGATGGCCTTACTCAAGATTCCTACACTTACACTTTTGACAAATACTAACACAATTTTAACATCTCCATTGGGGATATGCTTTTAAAACATTCATCTTCTAGCTTCTCAATAATAAGTCTTTTCAATTTATTTAAATTATTTTTGCATCATAAGTTATGAATAAAAATTGTACGGAACATTTTGGTGCAGACTCTCTCTCTCTCATCAGGCGCCCGCCGGGGGAGGGGGAGAGGGGGGGGGGTTTGACATTGATTGGGAGGAGGAATTTAAGGTCCCCTGACCTAACATAAGAGCTTTTAATTAAATATTGAACTTTTAATTTTGTCAATTTAAACCTTACACTTTTGATTTGTTTTTAATTTAAACCATTTGACTATTTTTGTTGAGTAAAATCGACTAAAAAAAATAGTATTTTAGCAGTAAATTCAATAAAATTTGATATTTTAGACATTTTATATATATTTTAATGGCTAAATATTATTTTTTTATCTGTTTTACTTAACGAAAATAGATGAATAATTTAAATTAAAAACAAATCAAAAGATTAAGGTTTAAATTGAAAAAATTGAAAATTCAGAATTTATTTTTTTAAAAGACTCAAACCTTGGGGTATTTTTTTGTAATTGTCACGCCCTCAAAATAATACTAAACCCATCAATATAAACATGCATTAATATAAGGAAGACCAACAGTTTCTAATCATCAGAGTTTTTCATTACAAAAGATATTACATATTAACAGCAAAAGCTAATGCCATAAAGGGCTTACATCTTTCCAAGTTAACACTTGGTTACAAAAGAGAGTACTAGCTCAATTACACATTAAGCCCTTGGCTTGAATCTACCCATAATACATCAAAAGAATAGCACAATAAAGGTGATGTCCGTCTCTAGCCTTCCAAGTTATGTCCTTGGAGGTGTCACGCTACCTGCACCTGAAAATGATGTTCCCATATAGGGTGAGCCACAGCCCAGTAGAAATACACTAAACCAACTATGAACAATGACTAAAAGATTAGCAACTAATAGATGGTCAACACTCACACATTCACTTACCTCATTTTACAATTCCAAAATAATTAAGTCTATGTTACAATTCACCTTCCATTTCTTATTCGACTTTGAGTTTGAAAACTAGGCTCAGTACTCTGGTCTAAACATTTGATGAGACTATGATTCATCATTAGAACACTTTCGAAAATTCATTAAAGATACACATGTTGGTGTTGTATCAAAAACACATAAACCACTTTCATACTTTACTTATGATACACATGTTGGTGTTGTATCAACTTAACATAGAAACATTTTCTATACTTCACAACTGATAACGATATACATTTTAGTGCTATATCAAATCAAACAAACAACACTTCAATTGATAAGCATATGAGCTGTATCAACACTTCAATCGATAAGCATATGAGCTGTATCATAACTACAATGGGAGAGCATATGAGCTGCATCCCCGGGTTCATCCCCCATCTCCTCATAACCATTAACCGGTTTAGAGGTACATCCCCCATCTTCCTCTAAACCGTGGAGTACATCCCCCATCTCCTCCCATACACAAGCAATGCATATAAACACAGAATCATATACGCAATCAATCAACACATAAAGTTAATGTATTCCATCCACCGTCTACACATAATGCATATAAACACATTGGTCATATGCACAATCAATCAATACATAAATTTAATGTATTCTACCAACCGTCATACACTATGACACATTCAATTGATTAGTTTTAGTTTGCCTAATCATCATGCATTGTCTACAACAATCAATACTACCCTCCACCGGTAGTACAAAGCAATTATCTCTAAGCAGGAAATAAATGCACAAATAGAAAATATATCAACATTTCAACTAGGTGAGTAATGAATGATTCAACTACACCCTTTAGTCCCATACATTCCCAATTTCAACATTCTCAACCCAATTCCTCATTTTCTTTAATTAATTACATGCACTAATTAATTAAACCAATTAGGATAAATTACCATAATTCACAAAACAACCCTAAGGTTCCATTTCTATCAATGTTCCAACATTAATCTCGTTTCTCTATGCCAAATCTTGCATATAGGTTTATTTTAAATAAAACCCCAACTTTTGTAAAAATACACAAAAGACCCAAACTTTCTCAAAATTACCCAACAACCCCCAACATATCAAAATGCCAAAATTCAAAGACAAAATTCATAAGATGGAGTAGGTTATCCCTACCTCGAAGTTAGAGCTCCAACGGAGTGAAGGCCAAAACCCAACGTGCTCCAAACTCCAAACTTTTTGGATCAAAACGACGCCCTCGACAATCAACAACCTTTTTGCAAAGGCCAAAGGTAAAGAACACCCTCTAACTAGATCAAACCCTAGAGAGAAGGGAGTTTCTAGAGAGAGGAGCTCTCAAAATAACTTTTTAGAAAGTAAGAGAGAGAAAGGAAAGTGAAAAGTGATTCAAAAAATGCCTCAAAGTCGTCTGATATACGACAGGTCCGCTCGAGCGGAAAACAGAGCGCTCGAGCGTAAAGAACAAAAGACATGGTCCGCTCGAGCGCAAGAAGGGACGCTCAAGCGCCAACACACACGAATAAAGCACCTTCGCTCGAGCGTGAAAACCAGTCCGCACGAGCGCAAGTCTCTCCCTCCCAGAACTCACACCAAAAATACACTTCCCGTTCGAGCGCCAACAATCCCGCTCGAGCTCGGCCCGCTCGAGTGCAGTAAACCCGCTCGAGCGCAAGAATCACACCTGCAGAAGTTTTGCAGGG
The DNA here is from genome assembly GCA_025200525.1 of Camellia lanceoleosa. Taxonomy (NCBI): domain Eukaryota; kingdom Viridiplantae; phylum Streptophyta; class Magnoliopsida; order Ericales; family Theaceae; genus Camellia; species Camellia lanceoleosa. Next base: position 38,156,001 of record CM045768.1, on the reverse strand, counting down.
ACGCGAGATGCCGGAATGATGTGAACTCCGCTCGAGCGTAGGAACGTCCGCTTGAGCGTAAAGACCAAAAACTGAGCAACAAGAAATTTGTCCAAGGCTCAACCCCCTCGCTCGAAACACGCCCAACACATACTAAAATTCAAATAAAAGGAATCAAAGGATGACAATAAGATGGATACAACTACCAACTCCACGGAACCAAGGTCCAGAATACGACAAATACTGTAAGGGAATACCGGGATCGCTATAGTAATTGTCCCCAAAAAAATTGATATAATTTTGAAAAAAAAAATCACTAAAGACAAAAAAAATTGAAAAATTATTAATATATATTTTTTAACTTTATGCGAAACTAACCCTAAGATTATAACTGTTATCAATTAGAATGCCGTTTAAAAATTGAATTTGGTAACACATTAATTTGATTCCAAATAAAACTTATACATTATCATAAAATTTAAATTTTATGTAATTTTATACGTTTTAATTTATTGAAGAAAAATGCTAATAAATGCCTTTGCCTCCATATCACTTGTTAATATTAAGGATGTGAGAAAAAGTATATTCAAAAAGTATAAAAAAAATTATAAAATATTTTAAAATTTATAAAAAATATATTAAATTTAATAATAAATATTTCGGGATTGATATATTCCTCATTCTTATCTTGTATCGAAGGTTGCAGACGAATCAAACCGAACTGAGCTGAACTTTGTTGAGCTCGAGCTCATTTATTGAGCTTGAGTTTGGCTTGATAAGGAATTAGGTTCGAGCTCGACTCGATTCGTTAATATTAATAAAACTCGAGCTCTGCTCGATAAATTTTTATAATATTATTATTTAATATATAAATAATATAATTTAAATAAAAATAAACGAGTCGAGCTAAACTGAATTTATTTATAAATAATTCAATTCATTTACAGTTCTACTTATATCCTTCGATAGCCAAACTCTTTTTTTTTTAATATTATCTTTATCCTGTGTCTCAGAGTTATTCCTTAATCATATATATATATATATATTAATTTTATTCTTATCTTGGGTCCAAAAGACACTCCTTAACCGGGAGCGGGGATACTGCTGCCCAAAGGCACAGCTGCCTCATTAAACGATCATGTTTTGGCTAAGCCTTCGCCCTTTCGTCTGGCTGCCTTTTTGCAATTTTTAATATTTATACTCTTCACATAATATATAATATTTTTAATAATTAACTTTTGATGGTATCTCAAATATTTGCATCAAAAAAAAAAAAAAATAAAAAATTATGTCCAAAATGTTTAACTAAAAAACATTTAATTTTTTTAAAAAAAGATTATACTAACGGTCCATATAGTTTGAGGTTTGTGTTACTTAATTCTTGACTTTTCAATTATGACACATTTGACCATAAATTTTGAATTTTATTCCAAATAAGGACAATTGAAGATACCATTATTCAATTTTAAGGACAAAGTCGTCAATTTGATAAAATATAAATTAATTTCACAAAAATAAATGTCAAAAAAATATTTTTGAATTTTTAAAAATTATTTATACCCACTAAAGATAAAATTATGTAAAATTACTAAATCTTTTACATATTTATTTATTTATTTATTTTACCAAATTAATTATTATTATTTGTTTAAATGATGATCATGCAATGGATGGTTGTTTTTATTTTCATCAAATTAGTTTCTATTTTTTCAAAACTCAAATCTGGCAGCAATTTTGATATTATTATTAAACCAACCTATTAAATCAAAAAATCTAAAACTAAAAACATTTCATGTATTAAATATATTTATTACACATTAAAAACATAACAACCACATATTACATGATCATTATCCAAATACATAATAAAAATTAATTTGATAACATAAATAAATAAATAAAGGAAAATTTATTAAAAAATCATTTTTCAAGTGTTTGTATCTCAATTAGTCCATAAGATATTCTTATATTCTAATAAGTCCTATTATTTGGACATTTGATCTACTAAATCTTAATTATCATATTTAAGATATTTTATGGACATTTCTATCCTTACAAATATTTTTTAAACCGTTAGAAATTTAGTGATGTGAATATTCATATTTTATAATGTGAATATTCACATTGACCTGTTAACATTCACATTGATGGTGTAAATATTCACATCATGGAACATTCACACTGTAAATGTGAATATTATTAGGGATATTTTGGTAACTATGTTACCCATAGGACTTATTGGAATGTAAGAAAATAATGTAGACTAAATGGAACAGAAGTAAGTGAAAAGGGATTTATGAAAAAGTACCCCATAAATAAATGTGTAAAAGATTTATCAATTTTACATAATTTTATCTTTCATCGATAGAAATAATTTTAAAAAATTTAAAAATATTTTTTTGATATTTATTTTTGTCAAATTAGTTTATATTTTAACAAATTGACGACTTTACCATTGAAATTGAGTAATGGTATTTTCAAGGACAAATTACAAACACCCCCCTCAAGGTTTGGTGAAAATACAGATTCTCCCCTGAGGTTTGAGAAATTACAAATTGCCCCATGAAGGTCAAATTTGCATAATAGATTAGGGGGGAATCTGTATGAAAATAAAAACCTCATGGGGCAATTTGTTATGAAAATATAAACCTCAAGGAGGAATCTGTATTTTCACCAAACCTTTAAGGGGGTGTTTGTAATTTGTCCTATTTTCAATTGTTCTTATTTGAAACAAGATTCAAAATTCAAGATCAAATATGTCACAATTAAAAAGTCAGAAACCAAAATGACACGAGCTTCAAACTATAGGGACTGTTAGTGTAATTCGCATTTCAAAAAATTATAAAAAAGACTTTAGCATTTGCTTCTTATAACAAAATAACTCATAACTTTTTTAATTTTGTCAATTTAAATTTTTAATTTTTAATTTGTTTTCTATTTAAACCATTTGCCTATTTTTGTTTAGTAAAATTGTCAAAAAACTCAACTTAGGGATACATAAAATGTATAAACATTCTTTTTTTTTTCATTAAGTTTAATGAATAAAATATTATTTTTCAGTTGATTTTGCTAAACGAAAATAGATAAATAGTTCAGATTGAAACCAAATCAAAAGTTTAAGGTTTAAATTAATAAAATTAAAAAATTCATAATTTATTTTGTTATAAGGGTCAAATTTTGGGATTTCCAACCCCCCCTCCCCCACCCAATTTTTAAATATATTATGAAAAGTTGTTCCAAACAACTTATAAAAGGCCAAAATGAATGTATATTGTACGAAGACACAACAGAGGTAGATTTAGGATTATCACTATTTGGGGGGGGGGGGGAAGTAGATTTTTGGGGGGGGGGGGGGGAAGTAGATTTAGGGTTGCAAATTCTTATAATTGTAAATTATTTTAAACTTTTCAATATAATATTTGATATTTTTAAAATTTTTGGAGGTGCAGTCGCCCATGTCTACACCTCCAAGATCTATCTTTGGACACATTGATGTAGAATCTAAAATATATATTTCAAGATAAAAGAGATGATAATATTATTTTTTTTATTCATGTGATTAATGAATTTCTGATGAAAAGGGAGACAAGTATTATATAACGTAGTGTAATTATATAAATTTATATATTGTGTTTTTTTCCAAATTTTAAGGGAGTGTAATTTATCCCCAATATTATACAAGTGCATGAAGGAAAAATCTAAAGGCTCACCTTTATCTACTCAAAAAATTTTAGGTGAATAATTATGTGGTGGAGATTAATTTATGTAATGTGAGATTTATGTAAAATATTGTAAAAATTAATTTTTATAAGTAATTTTTGAATTAATAAGGATGAATGAATTTATAGTATTATTAAGGCCTCGTTTGGCAAGTGCCCCTTTTAGCCAAAAAGTCAAAAAGTTATTAAAAAAATCAAAAAGTCAACAATCCATATCAAAAAGTCAAAGATTTTATTTTCTTTCTACTTTTTGCACATCTTTTCGTAAAAAGTCAAAAAATTATCTCAAACATAATATATTTTTTTATATAATATTTTAACCAAAAATTCAAAAAATTACTAAAAGAACCTGTTCCCAAAACGGGGCCTAATATAGGAAAGTTGTTGATTGTGTAGGGATAGATCGTTTAAGTGCACAAAACCATTAGGAAATGACTATTTATACCTTGGAAAGCATAATGCAAAATACCAAAAAGAACAAAGTCAAAGCGTCGGCAAAACATGGTCACTTGAGAGGGAGCATTAGCAATACTTTTTTTCAAAAATGCTTTGGAGCTCTAATAATGAAGCTCTAATAGTTCTAATTGGATGTGGGTCTCATTGTGATTGTGATATTTGTGTCTTGTGTGTGTGTGTGTGTGTGTGTGTTTTTTTTTTTTTTTTTTTGACTTTTCATGTCATTAGAGTTTCTTGATTTAGAGAGATATATCATTATTGTATTTTTTTTTTGTTTTTTTGAGGATGTAATAGCTCTGGAACTTTTTTTTCCTCGCAGACAACGCATTTAGCATCAACCATTAATTTGCTTTTGAAAAATGATTTTTCTCCTGAAAAATCATTTCCCGAATCTCCCGAAATCAAGAGAGAGAGAGAGGGAGAAAGAGAGAGGAGAGGAGAGAGGGAAACATAGATAGAGAGAGGGAGAGAAGAAGAGAGGAGAAGAGAAAGAGGAGGGAAAGAGGGAATGTAGGGGGAATGGTGAGAGAGAGAGGCCCTTCCGCCTCTGCCGATAGCTCGGCCGATCGTTGCAGCTCGTCGTAGATCGCTCCGCCTCAGCCTCTGCCTCCATCGCCGATCGCCGCGCCTCCGCCCCAGCCCGATTTTGTTTTTTTTTTTTTTCTGGATCTGAAATGGTTGATGATGAAGATGAATGGTTGATGGCCCCTCCAATTCTTCTTCTTCCTTCTCTTATTCTTCTTCTTCTTCCTTCTTCTTTTCTGATTTTCTTCTTCTGAAAAAAAAAAAATCAAAACGACGAAAACGATGTCGTTTTGATTTTGGGAGGATTCGGGGAAGGGCAGATTCGAGCTACCAATCACTTCTGTTACCTTTTTCATTCAATCGCTGTCAGTGTCCATCCAAGGCCTTAATTAATTAGGTTCATCAATTTCTTTCCTGCTTGAAGACTAGAAACGAGTTGGTAAGGAAGAAAAATGCGATCGATTCTAAATAATTTATTAAATTTTTTACTAAATTATTCATTTGGATATGAGATTTATATAAATTTATATGTGTATATGTTCTACACTCATATATGAGATTTGGTAAAAAATTTGATATATTATTTTGGAGTCTCTAGCATAACTCAGTAAGGAAATAGGGTAGTGCTATACACATTAATTGATATATTAATTAGCATATTAATATATGTTATAATCTTGTTATTTTAAAATTATAATTTTACCTATTATACAAATTATAAAAATCTAAAAAATTTCTAAAATTATGTCACATTATCCGTTAGGACACTAATTGATGCATATAGTATTATTCAAGGAAATATATTTGTAACTAATGCATCATTTATTTGGACAGAGTGATGGTGTGAAGGAGATAGTGGTGATAGTAGTGTGGTGATATTATTAAAATTTTAATTTAATAAAAAATATTTTCTGTTAAATGATTTCTATTAATCATGAAAAGTATTTTCTAGTTAATTTTTATTTTTTTATTGTATCAAACGTGAAAAAATATAAAAATATTTTTTGCCCAATAAACAAAACATAAAATTTTCATTTTATTTTCTTTTCATAATTAGTTTTCGCCATCACTAAACAAAGAATAATTATTTCTTGGGTGAGTTACCAATAAATCCTATATGTTCAAAATATGTTCCAAATAGTCTCATATTATTTTATGTGATCCATTTAGTCCCATTTGATGCGTAAAGACGAGACTGCCACTGGTTTAGGCGTGTTTGTTTGAGTGTAACATTTACGCAAAGTTTACTAGTATGCTTTTGGGGGTTTGTTTGGGTGTGACGTTAGCAAGAGTTTACTAACTTTTTAGTGGGGTATGTCATCTGTGACGTTTGGATGTCACGTGTTTGGGATTTGCATCAACACGCGTTTGTTTGTGTTTATGTGCCGTGTTGTTTAATGAGCAAATTATTCTTCATTTTGCTTGGGCATGTGGTGGGGTGTGTGATAGAAGTGAATGGAAAAATGTGACATCACGCCACATGTGGGGGACGATTAGGTTGTGTTCTAGAAACTAGTAATTTGAAACTCAGATAAGCGTGATTGTTGGGATATGCTGCAGTCATTTGATTTGGGGGAAATCTTATTGCCTAATTTGAAACCCTCTGGTAGTATTTTCAAATTCATGTTGGTGTGGGTTTGTGACGTCTTATGCAACATTGAAACCCTAAACAATCCTCTATGACATTTGGGTAGGTGGTGGAGTTGTCGACGTGATCGAGTGGGAGTCCGACGGTGAAGGTGTTAAAGGCATCGGAGTTCATCTGTGTATCGACTGCATCCATGGGACCCAAACGTAAGTAACAACAACACTATTGTTTTGAATCATTTGTGTAGTGGGTTGTTAGGGTTTATGGGTCGTTATCGGACTGTGTTTTATGATTTGCTGATGTGTCGTGTTTTTTTTTTTTTTTTTTGGGTTTGTTTGTGAGTTGTGTTGGTGTGTTCGTGATTGTGTGTCGTAATGGATTTATATGTGGGACGCTGTATGTGTTGACGCTGTAATGTGAATGGAACAGTTTCAACTCTTGTCGACGTCGTTATTATGGTAATGTATGTGTGTGCATCGGGTGTGTGTTTTACGAAGGACAGGTTAGTGTGACATGTGGGCATAGGTTTGGGCTGTCAGATTTGGGGGATGTGGTTTTGAACAATGTGGCGATTGGTGTTTGTGCATGCAAGTTTGGTGGGTGTGTTGTGTAATGGTGTCATTTTGCTGATAATGTGTTTTCTTTGTCGATTGTAGCAATTGGCAGGAGTGTTAGCCCGTGGACGAGATCAAGTGAGCGAAAAAGGGGTGAAGAGGCATCGGGTTCTTCACGAAAAAAATTTGGGGTAGGACCAGTTGGGCATGTATTGTTCAAACAAGTGACAAATGGAGGGCGTATGGGTGAGCCGATGAAAAATGTCAAACAAAGATTAAACTTCAGGTCTAACATGGCTGGAGTAGTTAATATGGTGTCCACTATTGGGCTGCGTGACGTTAATTACCCACATTTACGATGGATGCCATTCTGGCTTATGTTTGAAGCGATACTAATGAACAAGCCGGAACACAACGAGTTCAGAAAGTGTGATGAGCTTGTGATGAAAATTATTTGATCGCACAGTCACAGAGACGATGCGTTTGTCATTGGGGGTGTGCCTGTTAAGGTAAGAACAGGAGACTTAAGGTTGATTTTCGGCCTACAATGTGGAGGTCAATTCCTTGACTTGACACTTGGATCGAAGCCAACATCTAATTTCATCCAGCGCCGATGCCACAACCCTGGATGTGTGATTGCAAAGTTGGTTAAGATGTTGCTCCAGGGTGCTGTGCAAGGGAATACGGAGAGGGATGCAGAGGACACAGCTAAATTGCTCAGTTTCTATGTTTGTGGGAAATTGTTTTTCTCTACTTCAGGGAAGACAATTAGTTGGGCGTTTGTTTGATTTCTTGATAATTTGGAAACGGTGCGGACATATGATTGGACAAGAGCAGTGCTAAACATACTTATGGGGTCGATTAGGGAATTTTATCGTACGCAGCAAAAAGTGATTGGATGCGTGGTGGCATTGTTGGTACGTACAATTTTTTTGTTGATGTATATGTGTACGTTTTTATGTTAGTTTTAATGTTTTATGCTTTGAGTGTGTTGTTGCTTTGCTGGTATGGGATGATACGTTTGGGTGTGTCTGATGTCGAAGTGTATTAATTTGGTATGTGACTGTGTTGCGGTACTGGCTATGTGAGCATTCGACTATTATGGAACGTGAAACTGTAACAACATTTCCTAGATTCCTGAGGTGGAATATGAGTGATCTGCATGCAAAAACGCAATCTGTTGTGTTTACAAGTAATGTCAAGTTCCAGGTATCCAGAGAATGGGTTTGTGTGGTGTTGTTCGTGTAGTTTGTACGTAATGTATTTTGTGTTGCTTGTGTAAAATATTATTTAATTGTGAATCTTTAATGTATGACAAGTTTTGGCTGAGCAGTTGTGCGTAGAGTCATACGAACGAGTGATTCTGAAGGGGAAAGATGTGGATGAAAGGAATGTGGCAGAGGGGGTACGTACTGAGAGAACTACGTCACATGTATCGGGTAACGAGTCTGGTAATGAATTTGTTGGGATGTCTTGGGCAGTTGTGGCCATGCGGAACGTAATGTGCAAAAGGGTTCTGTTAAGGGTCATAAGGGTGGCAGTGATGCGGGATAGTGTTGTGATAATGCAAATGTTGTTATGATAGTGGGTAGGACAAGTAGTGACTTTGAAACTTTGGGTGTTGACCATGAGGCACATATTGGAGTTGTTAGTGAAAGACTTTTGAAGGGTCGGAGTGATGTTAATGATGTAAAAGCATTAGGTAATTTTGCAGTCCTTGAAACGGAGAACAAGAATAAGGACAAAATGATCATGAAAATGCAAGAGGAGATTGACACACTGAGGAATGCAAATGAAACACAAGATGTGCACATTGTTGGTGGATTCACATTAGTCGTGAAGACAAAGGATGATGAGATTAGCAGGCTGGAGAAGGAAAATTTGGAGTTGTTGAGAAAGGTGTCTGAACTTGAAGATCAACTTGCTGAATGGGAAGTACATGCTGTAATGCAGGCTTATGATTGTGTGGCGGGTAAAGGAGGATTCGATGGCGTAGCAGAGGGTGGTATGGAACCGGGTATGACCGACATGAATGTTGCATTAGAGGCAGATGTGCATTGTGTTAGTTTGGAACGGGATTCGACTGGCGGGGGCACGTTGGTCGCACGGCCTGAAATATTGGAAGTTGCATTCAGTCCTTGCGTTGTGGGTGGCAACGAAATGGATGTAGTTTGAACAAGCAATCTGGAAGGACCATTGATTGGATATGAGCAGAATTCACTTGTAAGGAACATTAAACAGAAAGTACGAAAGGAAGTGAAACTGCCGGAGTTTGAGTATGGAGTGGGGCGAAGGTTTGGGGGAAGCGTGAACAATGTTCCAACTTTCAAGCTTGTGGACGACCCCGTATCGGTGAATGGGTGTGTTGGTGTAGAAAATGTTATTGACGTAGACGCATCAGTCCCATCAGAGGGTAAGTGGTCTAGTTTTGATATTAACCACCGACTTGGCGTTTGGAAAATGATGTTGGAGAAGGAGAAGGGGAAGATCAATAAAGCGTACACGCAACACGGCGACAGGTATGTTTTGGTTTGTGATTTTTAGTTGCTGTGTTTTTGTTGCTTGCATGCATTATGTGCTGTGATTATGTTTGCACTTTGTAGGGCCATCATGTGGGCTGATGGGAAAACCGATTTATGGGTGTATTTCACTGACGTGAAGGCACTCATAATGAATGCTACTGTGTGTGGAAATGTGAGTTGGGGTCAGTTGTTGTGCATAAGTTTGTTAGCATGACATGGTGGGGGGTTTAACTGAGTTGTGTGTTTTTTGTCATGTACATGGTGGTGTGTGTTAGGTGATCGATGCTTACGCCGAGGTATTGCTTACGGAACAAATGGCAATAGCTGCAAACTAGGAGACACCGGAGACATCGTACTTTTTTAGCAGTATAAGTCTTGTAAGTGTTGCACTATTCTGTTTGTTTCCTTTGTGTGTTTGGATTAATTTAACGAATGGTAATGGGACTTGTTGCGCAATGCAGGGGATGTTTGGGAATAACAACGAGAGCTCATGTATGACGTATGTATTGGACAACATGACTGCTGCACAATGCAGCAGGTACATACATTTTCCTATATGCCACAAAGCGCACTGGACTCTCGTTGTGTACGATACTGAGGTTGGGACATGGAAGCATTACAATCTGTTGAGGTCGCGTAAAGGGACTGAGGATGCACACTTCAAGAAGGCACAGTTTGTGGTAATGTGGGAGACTCTATGGTTTAATATTGGTAACTGGTGTTTCGCATAATTTTAAAGTTATGGCCCATTAATTCGTATATGTCGTGTTTGTTATGCTTGCAGAAAAATTGTGTGCTTGTAGCAGTTAGGCAGCGTATCAATGCACATGGCGGTGACAATGTAACATCAATGGAGGATTTTGAGCAGTAACTGGAAGAAAGTTTGGATTGCCCCCAGCAAAAAGTGGGCTTGTACATATTGTGTGATTGGTTAATTTGATTAGTCAGAACACCTTTAATATATATTTACTTAATTGTGAAGATATATGTTGTGACGATGTGGTTATCGAATGTTTAGGAATTCAGGTTGGACTGTGTTATTATTGTCTGTGCTATTATGCGACAGTATGTGCATCACGTGGAGGTGAGACGTTCGTTGCAAGGGGAAAACTACATTGTTCTACATGCCACCATGGTTAAGGACTTCGTGAATGACCCTGTGAGGGGATTGTTGGACGACGTGTAGCTGAGTGTTGATTGACAGGCATTGGATCAACAATTGGACTACATTTTTTTTTTTTTTTTGGTTTTTGTTTTTGTTTTTGTCTTGCTTTGCGCCACATAGATTGCATGTTTAGATCGTTATGTTTAGCAAGTAGGTAGCGTGCGTGGTTTGGTCGATCATGTTTGCTGTTTTTGGGATCATGTCAGACATGGCAGTCTCACATTATTTAAATAAAAAATGTTGTCGTTTTAGTTTTGTAAGTTGCATGGAGGTAATGATTGTGTGTTGTGTACTGGGTTTGAATTGGTAGTGTTAGAATTATTTGTTTGTGTGTGGTATGCTCCGCAGTATGTGTGATGGGTTGTTTGGGTGCATGGTGTGGCGAAGTACGCAGTTACAACTGTGATAGCAATGTAAGTCCCTGTAGGTGGTAATATGGATGTTGATATGTACGTGTGCATGTTTATGACATGAATTAGTGATTGATAAGTAATTTATAAGTGGGTGTGCATACATATTACAGTGAACCCCAATTTGTTGTAGTCTTTTTTAAGAACTTAATATGATGTTGCTGACGGACTTTGGAGTGCTGACAAATACGTGAGCATTGTATGTTTGAAAAGTGTAGTTGGACATTTTGAAGACAACAAGTCATTCGTGCACATGAACTTCTATGTTAGGCATGATTACACTGAAAACGTTTTATGTTTGTGAGGGTGTTAGTTGATGTGTCGATGGGTTAAAATGCAAACATAAGCATAAAAAGTAGTTTGAATGGGTACAGTTTCAGCATACAAAACTATGTATTAACATACTCGAAACGTTCACATTAACACGAAAGAAAACCAAAACAAGCTTGGAAGGGAAAAATGATGGATCTTATGAATCCCACAATATTAAGCATAATAAGTGGTCCAGAAAATGGGCCATACAAATCGCAGTAGTTATTAATTTATTTCGAATGAGGTAAACTAATAAAGTTTGTAGCCTGAATGGTTGGTTGTGTGGTGGAGTAGTACGTGTCGTGTGGATCTAAATCGGTTCTTTACATGTCTTGTGGTTGTGATTCCCCATCCGCCCACACCTGCTGCAACGTATTTGTTGCACTTCTTCACCGCGCGATGGAATCCTTTTTTTCTTGGGTTGCCCTGGTGGTTGTTTCACAGCGGGGGGTCGTATAACGTAGTCTTCCATGGTAAATGGTGGTTGCGTGACAGTTGGGATTGTGAAAATGTTGGTGGCGTAAGACTGCTGGAATCCGGTAACATGGAAGAATGGTTCTATGAGGTTTGAAAGATCGCGGCCACTTTTGTGGATTGCAGTGACCGCGTGTGGGCATGGGAACCCATTGATTTGCCATTGGAAACATGAACATGTTCGCCTGCCAATGTCAACAACTACTGACGGGTGTGAATGGACCTCGTAAACGTCGACATTGGATTGGCTTACTACTCATGATCTGCCTTTATTATACGTCTTCTGGAGGCGAGACTTCATTTTCAGGCATATATTCCTAGCCTATTTGTGCGATTTGGCAAGCCATTTTGATCTTTGACGCATTATCTGGCTTCGTATACTGTCAATCAAACATGTGATCAGTAGGTGTCGTGCCACATTGATCCAATTGTTGAACGATTCTGCTGCGTTGGAGCACATCTCACCGTATCGATTACCTCTGCGTTGGGGAAAACAGCGAACATTAGTTTGTGAAAAATTGATTTGGAGTGTGGACATGTTTTGATGTCGTGTACAAACCAGGTGTGCAGGAAACAAATGGACTCACTTGAAATACGCATTAGCCCAATGCCTCGGATCTAAGTCTTGCAGGAATGCCGCAGCCACCGTTTTCCCGGAATTTATGAAATTTTCCACCTTCTCATTGAAAGTAGCTACAGTGGGCGCATATTCGCATTTGCGTAATTTACATACCAACCCAACCCGATGAAGATTATGCACATACTTCAGTCTATCTTTCAGATTGCGTTGAAGATGTTATAGACAAAAGGCATGGTGAGCCGTGGGGAAGATGTGAGGCATGGATTCAACAAGTCCCACACAGCGATCGGACACGAAAGTGAGTGTGCGGTCGTTGCTGACAACATTCTGTAAGTGTTGCAAAAACCAAGACCAGTTTGCCTCAATGGCTAGAGAGAACAAGCCTACATGATAATAAGTTATTATTAAACTTCTTGTTACATATTCGAATAACAACAAATGTGAAGTATTTGTAATAAAACGATGCACACCTTTTGACAATTATAACAAATGCAGTGCATGGGAAATTCATTGTAAGTTTGTGAGCCACGTACCTTGGTTACCATCCTTAGTAGTGGCAGCTAGCAAATTTCCTTTGAACCTCCTCTTCAAAAATGTACCATCAAAAAATAGTAGTGGACGACAATGTTTGAAACCGTTAATGCATGCCTTAAATGATATGAAATATCTTCGGAAGCGGTGGGTGTGTTCGTCGTAATCAATATTGATATAACTCCCGGGGTTGTGTTCCATGACGACATTGCTATAACAACGTAGTGGATCAAACGAAATGGAATGTGCACCAAATAGGTCGCCTCGCGCCTTCTCAACACCCCCACCACTGTAGATGCGCTCCCGGGAACTCCCCGATATCTACGCTCGCAAGGGTGGCACGAATCTCGTCTTGTTCGGAGCTACTATAGTTCGGACTCAATGTCACGATTCTGAATCTAATCTCACAATGTGCAATGTGAGACCGATAAATCACCAAAGAGTCCAAATCCGGCAAATCATTTTGGAAAACTGATTTTTATAAAGAAGTGCCAAACATGGACTACTTTGCCAGATATAGAGTCGCCACCTAAAAATTTTATTTTGGGGGAATTTAGGAAACCCTGACTCGTGCCTAAGGCCATGTGTCCGTCATCACCAAAGTTGCCTTGGCTCGAGAACTTGGGTACGAGAGGGAAAGGTCATGCAATGAGCACCCCCGCTTGCCTGATCAAAGATCGGCCTGTACTAAGCATGATATGTTATTTTTGAAAACACATGTATTCTTATTCCGGTTAATTAGCTAATCTCACTACGTGATGCGCACAGCAAACAAGTACAGACTAGATCGCCTAATTTAGAACAAAACATTGCACGTTCGTTTGTGAAAAAATGATTTGAAGTTTGTTACTCGCAAGTAGGCTAAATCGTGGATTTTGATAAATTGTTATAATTCAAACAATCCAACCTTCACCCACATGCATTCAGGCAATTATATCAAATAAGCAGTTATCCTCATGGCAAGCATGCTTTCATGGCAGCATTAACACACATGTAGTATGCTAAAGCATAAACACTCACAGTGTACTCCGAGCCAAAACAAAGAACTAGTTAGAAATCATGCATGATCCTAGTTGATGCTAAGATGGCTAATGCAACACATGCAGAGATGCAACTAAAATAGGCTCGGCTATTCTAGAAACTCATGTGAAATGCAACTTGATAACATGCTGTTGAACAAGTATTCAAGTAAATGCTTTAAAATACAATGCTGGTTTATATAATGCGTCGAGCCCAGTGCATGCAATACAGATGAATGGATGCACGCATGCAAGCATAAGGTATGCTAATCGAAACATGCCCTAAAACTAACCATCGTAAGCGGTTAAGTGAAAGGGGGAAAGAAATGGGGGTTGGAAGACATGCATCACACACATGCACGCTTATTACAACAGTACGCCTTCTCGTAGAAGGGACCGAATAAGAAGCTAACTACCTAATCTAAGCTAATTAAACTAATTATTACACAACAAACTAGTTAACTAATCCTAGTTAACTAATTATTACAAAATAAATTGAAATAGCTAAACGCATTAACTATTGAAGTACAAAACGAATGCTTAATCTAGCTAAGTGAATAAGCTAAATAAAGCAGTAAAACAGGAGGTTCTCAGAGGGAGAAGACTGGTTGCATGCTCGGTCGCTTCGCTCGGAAATCCGTCGCGACGCCCCAATTTGCCTCTGTTTCCAATTGTTTCCAGAACACTGCACAAAGCTCCAGAAAGCTGAAACTCCATCACGGGAACCTGTGGGAGGGCTGCCGACCAGTTGTTGAGGAAGGAGACCACCTGCCGACCACTTTCTGTGCTGAAAACTAGAAAAAGTGGTCGGCCAGCTAGTAATACTGGTCGGCCGACCAGTTCTTGTAATTGAATTTCAGTTTGCTGCAACAGAGAGCAAGAAAGGGCATGGCAATGTATTTGTAAGGTATGTGTGCATAACCACTCTCCCTATCATTTCATAAGCTCAAGGGAGTACGGTTCTTGACCCTCGGGCCACCAATCGTGCATTTCAATGCGTGATGGCCGAGAAGCGAAGTTGCACAATTCAGTATTAAATGAATGCACAAGTAAACACATAAAGCCTAGAACTCTATCATGCATAATTAAGAGCGTCGGCGACCGAGATTTGAGGCACGTTTCATCACTTTAAGTATGAAACATCTCTTGTTTCTTGTGTTTGGACTAACACCTATTCCAAACAAAATGCAACACAAGCATGGCATACAGAATGCGACTCAAGCATGCAAGTATGCAATACAACTTAAGCATGCAAACATGCAATGCAATATGAACAACCTAACAAGGCTAATGGCATACACAATGCTAATGCATGCAACAACTAACATACACAATGCTAAATGACAACTAGCATATGCAATACAATATGATCATGGCATACACAAATGCGATGAAACAACATGGCATACACAATGCTCAATGGACTTAAACCAAAATGGATAGACTTCAGCCATGACCAAATTAGTGGCCATAACACCAAAACAAAGGCACCAAAAGACAAGGCATGCATGTACAATGCATTGGCCATACGAGTAGGCCTAAGAGCACAACCCTTAAGAAGACTCAAGGAGTGACAAATGCAGAAGTGTAACAACACTAAATGCACTGAAATTAAGTAAGAAATGATGCCAAATCATTCAATCAAACACAAGTATAGCATACGAAGGTCCTAAAGCATGAAGCTAGTAAAGAGGACTACAAAGGGGGCATGCAATAAATGGCACAAGTGCATGAACCAACCATGGACAGAGCTGAAATAGGTCAAAACAATGACCAAAACACACTAAGATGGAGGCTCAAAGACCTAGGCAAGAGGGCATACATGCTAGGCCACAAACTAGGCAACAATGCACAACACTCAAAGGCACTCAAAGCATGAAAGAAGTGGGAACATGGCAATGCTATAAGCTCTGAAATGAAGTATTAAATGATGCCAAATCATCTAAATAACTCAAAGATAGCATGCATGAGTCAACAAAACACAATGCTAGCAAGGCCAATTGGACTACAGCTATACAAAGCATGAAGGATATGACAAAGGCAACCCAAAATAGTCCTAGAACATGTCAAAATGATACTAAAACATGCATGGAAGGAAGCCGAAACAAGCTAGCATGAAGGGCATAAGGCATGATGCATACAAGACAAATAAGGTGGATTACACTACACCTATTGAGACCAAGCATGGGATGAATTAACCAATAAAAATCAGAGTTATATCATGACAAAATAACCCTAAAAACACTTTGAAATGATGGGTCGCAAGCTAAGGCATGAAGGCATACGCAATGATTCATGTTAAGGCATAAAGGGGCAAACCCTCCAACTCATTGAATGAGTGATAAATGCAAGTGCATGAGCATGAAACATGGACTGAAATCACATAATAAATGATGCTAAATCATTCAAATAGTCCAAGTAAAGCATGCTAATAGACTTGATGCATAAAGCTAACAAGCTAGATTGAACCATGGCTATACAAAGAAAGTCATGCATGGCCAAAAGAACCAAAATCAGAGCTAGAGCATGCTAAAACATGGACAAAATCTTCTTAGAGTTAAGCCAAAAGCATGCTAGAATGACATGTTAAAACATGATGCATGTTAGGCTAATTCATGGAAGTGCACTACAAGTGCATGGAGCATGCAAGAGTGACCAAACCAAACCCTAACAGAGGTATGACATGGAAAAACATCACCAAAAACATGCTGAAATGGACTCAAATGAAGCTAGAATAACATGCTACTTCATGAAGCATACAAAGCTAGTTTGTGTGATTTACACTACAAGTGTATAAACCATGCATGGAGTGACCAAACCAAGTAAAAATAGTGGTATGCCTCAGCAAAATAAGCCCAAATACAAGCTAAGATATGGCCAACATAAACTTAACAAACATGCTGACACATGAGGCATTCAAGACAAGTATTGAAGACACAAGGAGAGGGGATGACCCTCTCCTTTTTGGGCCTTCAAAACACCACTTCCACCACTGAAATTCCTCTGAGTTTCGGTGGTGAGAAGGTCAAAACAAGGTGGTCCCAAAGGCTCACAAAGAAGGCACAAAAGCAAGGCCAAACAAGGCCTAAGAGAGGGTAAACAACCCCAAACACAAAAGTGATCTGAAACAAAGATCTTAAGCACCAAAATTTAGAACTTTTTGTAGTAGGAAGGTAGTCTTAAAATAGCATGCAAAACGGTCCAAAAGCTTAAGCAAGAATAGGGGTTTAAAAGGTTAAAGACTCACCCTTGAAGACCCTCTTCAAAACCAAAACTCCAGCAGCTTTTTCCAACCAAAACTAATCAAAAAGCTTCAAAAACAACCTCAAGGGACCTCAACTCCAAGAGTATGGTGTTTGAGTGTGTGTTTGTGTGTTAAAGTGTGGTAAAACTACACTTTTAAGGCACAAAATCAAGAACAAGAGCAATATAGAGACAAAGCTATATGTATAACTCTCAAGGCAATTTTTCTGAACCTAGAGGAGGGAGGAGGATCCTCCCTCTTATAGAGAACAAAAGCTAAAGCTTCTAGGGGATGCTAAGGGTCAAGGCCATCCCTCCATACACGTGTACGGAGGATGGTTCTTGTGCTGTCCAGCTCTGCCAGCTGGCCCAAAATATCTCCAAAAAGGTGACAAAAAGCAGCCGACCTGTAACAAGCCCGTGGGGGAGACCTCACTATAGTTCGGACTCAAATTTTGTCACGGTTCTTAATCTTGAACCAAAGAGTCCAAATTCGGCAAATCGTTTTGAGAAAACAGTTTTTTGAAAGAAATGCCAAACATGGACTACTTTGCCAGATACAGAGTCGCTACCTAAATATTTTATTTTGAGAAATTTAGGAAACCCTGACTCGTTGTCTAAAGCCACGTGTCCGTCATCACCAAAGTTGCCTCGGCTCAGGAACTTGGGTACGATTGGGGAAGGTCACTTCGTGAGCACCCCCGCTCGCCTGATCAAAGATCGGCCTCTACTAATCATGATATCCAGTTTTGAAAACATTGTGCGTTCTTATTCCGGTTATTAGCCTAGATTTACTATGTGATGCGCACAACATACAAGTATAGACTGGGTCACCTAAATTGGAATAAAACATTTCATGTTTGTTTTTTGAAAGATGGTTTGCTACCTGCAGGTAGGCTTAAAATGCAGATTTTGCCACCCTCAGGTGGGCTTAGAAAAGATGGTTTTGCCACTATATAGTGGGCTTTAAAACTCACAGTCAATGATTTGTTCCAATCTAAACAACCCAACCTTCACCCACAGGTATTTAGGCAGTTATATCACATAAGCAAATAGCCTCATGGTAAGCATGCTATTCATGGCAGTCACTCACACGCATGCAAGGATGCTAAAGCATAAAACTCACCGAGTACTCCAAGCCAAAACAGAAACCGATTAGAAATCCATGCATGATCCTAAATATACAGAAATGCCTAATGCAACACATGCAAAAATGCAACTATAGCAGGCTCGGCTACTCTAAACATGGCGTATGGAATGCTACAGCTAACATGTATTCAACTTAGAATTGAAATACAAATGCAGTTAGTATGATGTGCTGAGCCTGGTGCATGCAAGACAGATAAATGAATGCAAACATGCTATCATACTGTATGCTAATTGAAACATGCCCTAATCTAACCATCATAAGCTGGCAAATAAAAGGGAAGAAAGATGTGGGGTTGGAAGACATACATCACACTCACGCACACTTATTACAATTATGCCCTCGCGCAGAGGGTCCGAATAAATAGTACAGTCCCAAATAAATAATACAGTCCCAATAAATAATACAGTCCAAATATGTACAAAATCCTAATTAATTAACAAATTAATCTAGGAAAGCGGTAAACTAGCATGCAAGCTAGGGACTGCCTCGACTCTGATCCGGATGATGACTGATGCATGCTCGGGTTGCCTTGTACGGAAATCCACCGCGATGCCCCAATTAGCCTCTGTTTGCAATTGTTTCTTGGAAAGCGCACCAAGCTCCGGAAGGCTGCTGATTCTTGATTTGCTGCAACAGAGAGCAGGAAAGGGGCATGGCAATGTATTTTCACATATGTATGCATACCTCGATCCTCGTGCCACCAATCACGCATCTCGATGCATGATGGCCGAGGAGTCGAATGGCACAACTCGATATGGAATGAATGCACTTATAAACACAACAATACCTAGACTCCATCATGGGTAATCCGGAGTGTCGGCGACTGGGGAATTGAGACACGTTCTGTCACTCGGAGTACGAAACGTACCTCGTTTCCCGTGCTTGCGCTAAATCCTATCCCAAACACAATGCAATATGCATGACATGCATGAATGCAACTAAGATACAACCTAACATGCACAATGCTATGAAATGGCATACACGATGCACGAGGTAACATGGCATACACAATGCGCTAACATACAACCTAGCATACACAATGCTATGAAACGAAATGGCATACACAATGCATAATGGACTTACACCAACACAAGTGGACCTCAGCCACACTCACATAGGAGGCCATTAGATGAAAATGAGACACGTGCACGAAAACCGAGGACCGACCTTAAGGCACCAAATGCCACTCTAACAAGACATGGCAAGGCATGGAATATGGCATACTAGCATGAAAATTTCAGTATCAAAATGTGATGCAAAATAGTCCTGAAACATAGAAACATGGCACCTGATGCATTAAATGAATCCTGAAACATGAAATTAGGTACATGGAATGACCTATGGCTATGCAAAGCATGCATTATTTGAATATGAAGTATGAATAAAAAATAAAGACAGCCCCAAAACAAGCATATTTCAAGTTTTAAGAAAGGCCAAAAGGTGAACACAAATTGGGCTAAACCAACATGCAAAAATGGCCTCAAAAGAGAGATAAAGAAGCAAGTAGTAGCTGTTGGACCCAAAACGTGAAGATCCATTCAACAAAGTTGAAGAGGGGCTCAAAATGAAGCACTTTACAGTTTACAACAAGCCACGAAAACAAACACAAGTATGGCTAAACTATCATGCAAGAAATGGGCCTAAAGAGGGACAAAGAAGCAAGTGATGGCTTCTGGCCTCAAAAAGAAGAGGGCCCTTCAACAATGTTTAAGAGGGGCTTAAAAAATGATATTTTACAGTTTATGACCAAGCCCAAAACAGTGCACAAGCAAGCTTAAAATACTATACAAAATAGGGCATAAAAGAGAGCTTTAACACAAAGAGAAAAAAGGAAGCCTCAAACAGTAAAGGACCCTTGATCAAACATGAATACTAGGTCAAAATATGACTATTTACAGTTCGGACTAGAGCCCAAAAATACAAGCACAAGGAGTTAAAAAAGCATGCAAAAATAGGGTCAAAAGAGAGATAAAGAGGCAAGTGACAGATGGAAGCCTGAAATAGTGAAGAGCCCTTCAACAATGTTGAATAAGGGCTCAAAATAAGCCTCTTTTCAGTTTATGACCAAGCTCAAAACAGTTTAAAAATAGGTCTAAAATACTATACAAGAAAGAGACATAAATGAGAGCTAAAGAGGCAAGTGGTAGTATGAAGCCTCAAACAGGGAAGAACCCTTAATCAAACATGAAAAATACCTCAAAACATGACTATTTTCAGTTAGGGTTGGAGCCCGAAAATGTAAGCACAAAGAGCTAAGAAAGCATGCAAAAATAGGCTCAAAAGAGGGAAAATGGGACTCACCCTTGTAGAACCAAGCTTCAACAACTTTTGGACCAGGTTTGGGAGCTCTTGACCTCTGGAAGACAGCCTCAAGTTTCTGGAATGGATGTTGGAGGTGTGATGCTATGAGTTGTAGTGTAAAATGGTGTAGGACTTGAGAGGTTTTGATGCTTGGAAGAGAGAGAGAGGGAGCTTTAATGTAAGACTCCCAAACAAAACTTTTTTAACCCCTAAAATGCAGCTGGAGCTGCTGGTTTTATAGGCAAAAGAGTGGAGGAAAAGGGGGGAAATTGAAATTCAAATTTCCCCCCAAAATAGGCCTAAAAGAGAGATAAAGGGGCAAGTGGTAACTGCCGGCCTCAAACCAAAGAGAGCCCTTCAACAAAGTTGAAGAGAGGCTCAAAACACGATATTTTACAGTTTATGACCAAGTCCGAAATAGCTCACAAGTAAGCCTAAAATACCATGCAAAAATAGGCCTAAAAGAGAGTTAAAGAGGCAAGTGATAGCAGGAGACCTCAAACAGCAAAAGGTCCTTAATCAAACATGAAAAGGAGCTCAAAATATGACTATTTACAGTTTGGGTTGGATCCTAAAAATGCTTGCAAGCAAGGCTTAGATATAGAGCAAGATAGGAACAGAAATGAGGGGAAAGAAGCTTACCCTTGAAGACCAATGAACCAGCAGCTTTTGGACCAAGAAGAGGAGCTCCTAGCCTCTGAAAAACAGCCTCAAAGTGTTGTAATGGAGGATGGAGGTGTATACCAAAAACCGGAGCAAACGGAGGTGGTTAAGCGGTCCCGAACCGAGGCACACGGCCGTCGGCTCCGAAAAACCGGAAACCGGGCTCCAAACGGGAAAAATGGCCTACGACCACGAAACGTAGCCTACGGCCACTGAGAGATGATCTACGAGACCTCTCCCTCCCTTCGGGAAGAGAAAATAGAGAAAACGGAGCTTGGTTCGCAAATCGAGGCAAGACATGAAAGAGCCGAGAAGTCCGCAGGCAAGGCTCGCAGCCGAGACTCTGAAACTTCCGCACGAGCACAATATGCAATATCACCGAGCGCTCAATCGGTGACGTCTGAGTCTTAAGGTCGGTCAAAAATAGGGTGTCTACAGTTGCCCCTCTTTGACAGAACTCGAAAGTCATAAGTGACGGGAGTGAATGTCAAAGCCCAGAGACGACCCGTTTTTGACAAGGCTGAAGACTTAGACAAACAGGCGAGATAAATAGAGATGTGCCTGCAGGCGCGCCCGCAGGCAGGGGAGGGGCAAAATGCAATCGGCAAGGCAAGACGCCGAAGGTAACTCAATGATCATGCAAATGCAGCAAGCTGTAATGAAGCACATATTCACAATAGATGCAACAGTTTTAAGCAAGAATAGGAAGCAACAACTACATTTCATGTAGTTAAGAATGCGGAGAATTATTCAATTCTCGCCACGTCTCACACGGAGAAGATACAATACCTGCGCGGTTCGTCTGGTCGCACCAGCCTCAAATGAACCGTACATACAATATCGTGCCTCATGGTGCTGGAGATCTCTCGCTTCTTCTTGGTCGAACCACAGGTGTTACTTTTCTCCCTGACTATGGTTGCAGCTTTCCCTATTCTCCAACAGGGTGACAGACTAGGTTGATTCAGTATCCAGAATTGAGGCGCACACATATGCTATCTCAATCTATGGGGCTGCCATACAGATTTCAAGCCGAGGATATACCCTTGGGTATTTAAACCAGACTTTAGTCTCGAAAATCCCGAACCTTTGCATTCTAGGCATGAGCCATTCGAACTCTAGTTTCCACCGTCTCAGTTGGTCTACTAGGAACTCATCGCTAACACAGGCAGGTGGCTATACCAGACCACCAAAAGTCGTTCGGGCATGACAAACACCAAAGGAATTGCACCTTTAGAGGATTTAAGGTCTCCTAGATGGGACAATAAAACAAATATGAAGATAATAGATGCGATGCAACAGAGAGTACAATAGATGCAAAATGGTGACATACGCCAACCACGCTGGACTCATGAGTGGAGGAAGAACAAAGAAAATCAATCAGAAGCGCATTCCACGCAACCTAAGATAAATTCCAAACACGCTGAAATCGTGTGCGGAAGGGGAGGCTCCAATCACGCTGAAATCGTGAGAAGAGGTAAACAAAAACAACCCGCCCAGCGCGTCTACAACGCAACCTGGGATAAATTCCAAACACGCTAAAATCATGTGAGGAAAAGAACACTCTAACCACGCTGAAATCATGAGAAGAGGTCAAAAAACCCGCTCAAGTGCACGCACAACGCAACCTGAGATAAGATCCAAACACGCTAAAATCGTGTGAGGAACGGGACACTCAAACCACACTGAAATCATGAGAAGAGGTCAAAACAATCCGCCCAGCGCGTCTACAACGCAACCTGGGATAAATTCCAAACACGCTGAAATCGTATGAGGAAAAGAACACTCAAACCACGCTGAAATCGTGAGAAGAGGTCCAAAAACAACCGCTCAAGTGCACACACAACGCAACCTGAGATATATTTCAAACACGCTGAAATCGTGTGAGGAAAAGAACACTCTAACCACGCTGAAATCATGAGAAGAGGTCCGAAAACAGCTGCTCAAGTACGTGCACAACGCAACCTGAGATAAGATCCAAATACGCTGAAATCGTGTGAGGAACGGGACACTCAAACCAAGTTGAAATCGTGAGGAGAGGTCCTAAAACAACTCGCCCAGCGCGTCTTCAACGCAAACTGGGATAAATTCCAAACACGCTGAAATCGTGTGAGGAAAAGAACACTCTAACCACGCTGAAATCGTGAGAAGAGGTCCAAAAACAACCGCTCAAGTGCACACACAACGCAACCTGAGAAAGTCCCAAAGGACAACAATCCCAAACGCTGCTCAGCGTAAAAGGATAAATGGTAGAAGATAACACAAGATGCAAATAAATACAAGTAAGGTGTGCATGACAACACGAGTGGAAAAGTGCATAACAATGCAGGTGGAAGGGTGCATAACTTTGAAGCAGGCTTGATCTTGCGCTTGAGGTAGAGGCACACTCATACTTCGGAGCATTGACAAGGCTTGAAAAGGTACATCCGGAATACAATCACGGAGTTTTCTGAAGTTGAAGCACACTTAGATGCTTTGATTTTTGCTCTTTTCTTTTGCTTTGCAGTCTGGAACCTATATAGTTTCAGATAGGTCCTTGCTTTACTATTCTCACGTGGCCTGGGTTGAACCTTGCGGTTTTATGAAAGAATGAATCTTATTTTGCGCAAATGTAGGGAATGGCATGTCTGAGTGTCGTGTCTTTCTTTGTTTTGTGCAAATGTCGTGTCTTTTTGTTTTTAAATCTGTTTCTGCCAAGGAGCCGGTTATACTAACAAATCTAAATGCGACCGCTGTGGCTATCTTGTTTTCGCGCTTGCTTTCAGTTTGAGCTAGTTATGCTAGAGGAGGCGAATGGAACGGCAGTACATTCTACCAACTCTCTTGTGCCCTAAAAATCATTGTAATGACCTAAACTTTTCAAAAACCCTTTTTGAACACTGCAGTGACAAAAACGAAGAGGAAGGAATTCCTCGAGTTTTGCAAAATTTTGATCATTTTTGAGAGAAAGAGAGGCGTGCTGAGCCTTTAATGAATGAAATCATGCCTGTCAGCGTGAGTACTGAGAAGGACCCTGGCTTGATCCAGATTGGTTCCACACTATCTTCAGCATGAGCAATGTGTCGCTTTCGTAAAAACTTTCAAAAACAAAATGTTTTGCGAGGTCCTGTGAAGACCTGTGTGGAATCACTCTTGAGATTGTACAGCCTAGGATCGCTATCAGCCTCAAGATTCAATCTATCTATTTCGAACCTGGAATCCGTTCAAAGCGTTCAACAGTCAACTACAACCGCCATATACCCGTAGAGTGTGGCCAAAGCGGCGCCACCCCAGTCGTAGTCAAAGGTCCGTGTGACGTCCACTAGAGCGCTGAGTAAGCACAAGGGCACGGTGTTCGCCCGATTGGCGAAAATAGTGGTCCCCAACAGGAACATTATAAAGCCGCGTGCGTACTGCTCCACAGCCTCCTGGGTCATCGGAGCCTCCTCCACCAATGCGGGCTTGACTCTGAACAGCACCTCAAACCAAGAATAGCGAACGAAGCCTGGACGGGCGAGAGGCGGCACCTCGCCAAGCAAATAGATCTGAGCAGCAGTCCACTCATCCATATCGGTATCGAAGGAGATCGAATCACCCCCAACCCCAATGCCTGTGAGCATTGAGAAGTCGACAGGAGTCATCGTCATCTCCTCGGCAGCAGAAAGGTGGAACGAGTCGGTGGTGTCCCACCATCTCTCCACTAGGGCAGCAAGGAGAGGTCTGCATGCGGTAAGATGGGGAAGTCCCCTGCAGAAAGTGCCGAAGCTCGCCTGGTCCACAATGTGACGAACGGCATCCGGCAGCTCCATATACCAATCTCGAGCGGCAACGTTCCCATACCCGCGGACGGTATGGGAATCTCCCTGTTCAAAAGCAAACCGTGGCGAAGCAATGCTAAATATACCAGTTTTGTAAGGCATGCAGATTTGAGGAAAATATAGCATGTGTGCATGTTTTCAATTCCAACAGATATCGGGTGCCGGTGTGCTTACAATGAACTACAATGTGTGATGCGTCAGCATGTTTGGGTGGTTTAGTGAAAATATAGCATGTGTGCATGTTTTCAATTCCAACAGATATCGGGTACTGGTGTGCTCGTAGTAAACTACAGTGACTGATGTGTCAGTGTGTTTGAGTGGTTCAGGGCAAGTGCAGTGTGTGTGCGCGTGTTCAGTCCCAAATAGATTATCAGTTGCAAGTGTGATTACAGTCAACTACAGTATACAGTGCATCATTGTATTTGGGCTAAGCAGTTAAAGAAATGACTAACTATGGCAGTTGAATGTTCTACATTGCGGAAAGCAACAAAGAGGGGAGATGTTACCTCAGAAGTGCTAAAGGATATGTGAGACGCCGGCTAGCGCAGAAGCAGGTCCTGTGGCACGCTCCGGTCAAAGCTCCTGAACTGACGAAGTCCATCAGGGGGCAAGACATGAATCGCCGGCCGGTAGGTCGCCGGGTCGAAGGGACGAACGCTCAAAGGTAGGAGCTCAGCCCCGGGATCCATCTCGTGATCTGGGGGAGTCCCACCCTGTGGAATGTCGTTGGCCATGTCAAAGGTGACGAGGGAAACGATCGAAAAATGAAGATAAGACTAGAATGCGAAAAGTCAATGAAAAGTCAACCCCTGGGAGGGCGAAAAATGACCGGAAGGGCTGGGAAGTGGAAGGTGCACGAAAATCAAGAAAAACTCGGGGGAAACAAACCCCGAGTGGTGGAAACCAAGAAAAGTACACCAAAAATGAGATTTGTTCGGTTCAAAACTTGCGAAACGAGGAGGGTTTCGCAAATCGAATGATGAAAAA
The DNA here is from genome assembly GCA_025200525.1 of Camellia lanceoleosa. Taxonomy (NCBI): domain Eukaryota; kingdom Viridiplantae; phylum Streptophyta; class Magnoliopsida; order Ericales; family Theaceae; genus Camellia; species Camellia lanceoleosa. Next base: position 38,130,029 of record CM045768.1, on the reverse strand, counting down.
GTGTTTAGAACGCGAGGAAAATGCGGATCGAAGGAAGAAAACTGCCCTAGAGAGAGAGGAAAGCAATTTCGGCTAGAGAGAAATGAAAAAAATAGGGTTTGAAACCCTATTTTAAAAGACCCGAGGTGAAAAGACCAAACTGTCCCGACTCAGCAACTTTTGGCCGGTCGGCTACATTTTTGGCCAGTCGGCCAAATATTTGGCCAGTGGAATGTATTGATGGCCGATGGACAGCCGGTGGCCTCCCCTTCCGGCCGGTGAGCCTCCTCAAGCCTTGTTTGGGTCAGATCTGTAGTTTTTGGTCTTCATAGCTCAAAGAAGTACAAAAAAGTGCATCTCCAACACTCAATTGGCCTCCGTTTTGCCCCCAGACTGTGCCTCCTGTGCGTGGCACTCGAATTCATGCGAGGTGTATCCTTTTGTCCTTTACAAGATTCAAAAGTTGCCCAGCATGTGTTGCATGCATTCATTGCACTGTTTGGTGCATTGCATCGTGCCGTTTTGCGCATCTTTTTGCATTTGGCATGCATTCAATTGCGTTATTTTGTGTATCACACCATTCCGTTCTAGGTTTGGCGAGACCTTAAACATGCACGGTCCGGCGGGACCGTAAACACGCCCGGTCTGGCGCGACCTTAAACACGCTTGGTTGGTGTTTGCATGCCCACATGCATTATAACACACATGTCATTCATTGTGCATTGGCATGCACCTCCAACGACGCGCATGGTCACATATTCGAAAAGGTGCATTATCATGCATATCAAAAGACGTGCGTTGTCACGCACTTGCATCGCCATGCATTTTCATGCATTTCAAACCACGCGTTGACGCGCACTTCAACATCATGCATCATTTGCATTTCAAAAAAAACAAACAAAAAAAAAAACAACATGCATTGTCATGCATACATTTTGCATCTCGGTCTAGGAGACCTTAAATCCTTGGGAGGTGTAAGACCTCCCGTGCATTGATGTGCACAGTTAGTTCGCATAGTCATGCATCTCAAGCCGCACGTCGTCGCGCATTAGAAAATCCACGCATTGTCATGCATTTCAAGTGACTTGCGTTGTCGCGCATTCCATGCAACGTGCATTTCATGTGTCATTTGCATTTCAAACACAAAAAAAAAAAAAAAAAAAACAAACATGCATTTGCCATGCATACCCATTTCCATCCCATTGCATATTTGTAGATATTGCATTGTAGCTTGCATGCATTCACTGCATCACCCTCTATCTATGGCTTGCGCCTTTCCATGTTGAGCTTGGTCTAGTATGTGCCTATACTTTTCACGTCAAAACATAGTTCAGTAGACCGTTCTATGTTAGCCGCGGCTTGTATGTGTACATGCCTTTCCTAGGCAAGATTTGGTTTGGTTAGCGTGCCATATCCATTGCATTGCATATTTGTAGGTATTGCATTGTAGCTTGCATGCATTCACTGCATCACCCTCCATCTATGGCTTGCGCCTTTCCATGTTGAGCTTGGTCTGGTATGTGCCCATACTTTTCATGTCAAAACATAGTTCAGTAGACCATTCTATGTTAGCCGCGGCTTGTATGTGTACATGCCTTTCCTAGACAAGATTTGGTTTGGCCCGCGTGCCATATCCATTGTAAATATTCTATTGCATTGTAGCTTGCATGCATTCACTGCATCACCTTCCGCCGATGGCTTGCGCCTTTTCATGTTGAGCTTGGTCTGGTATGTGCCCATACTTTTCACGTCAAAACATAGTTCAGTAGACCGTTCTATGTTAGCCGCGGCTTGTATGTGTACATGCCTTTCCTAGGCAAGATTTGGTTTGGCCCGCGTGCCATATCCATTGTAAATACTCCATTGCATTGCATATTTGTAGATATTGCATTGTAGCTTGCATGCATTCACTGCATCACCTTCCGCCTATGGCTTGCGCCTTTCCATGTTGAGCTTGGTCTGGTATATGCCCATACTTTTCACGTCAAAACATAGTTCAGTAGACCGTTCTATGTTAGCCGCGACTTGTATGTGTACATGCCTTTCCTAGGCAAGATTTGGTTTGGCCTGCGTGCCATATCCATTGCCATTTTCCCAGTATATCCATTATACATATTACATTATAGTGTAATTTTGCATCCGGCATTAGGATCATTGTCCTTTCTCCAACGGGTTGTTTCCCCACTTGTGTCATCCCTCCCAATACTTGTTCTTGTGTCCGTCTACATTACTCATAGTTCAGTAGACCGTTCTATGGTAGACAGACTTGTTACCTCCATCCATCTATCTGACATATGTGTGGTTTTGAACCGCTCATGATTGGATCATGATCCAATTGTTTTGCATATAGTTTGCATTGTTTCAATTGCATTGCATTTTCATTTGCGTTGTTTATACATTGTTTTGTATATATTGCATATCATTTTGCATTGTCATGCTAATAACATCGTACCTGTTAAGTTGTTTTCTTTGCAGGCACGATATTGTATGTACGGTTTATTTGCGGCTGGTAGAACCAGACGAACTAGACATTACATCCTCCGTGTGAGACGCATTGAGAATTGCATAATTCTCTTACATCCTTTCTGCATTGTAGTGTAATTTGGTGTATGCTAGCTTAAAACTATTGCATGAATGCTTCGTTATAGCTTTCTTTGCATGATCATAAGTTATGCTCAGCTTCGTGCATTGTCTTGCATTTTGCCCATGCCTTCGGGCGCATATCTTGTTTGTCTTGCATGCTTTGTCTAAGTCTTCGGCCATGTCAAAAATGGGTCGTCTCTGGGCTTTGACATTCACTCCCGTCATTGTTATGACTTTCGAGTTCTGTTAAAGAGGGGCAACTGTAGACACCCCATTTTTGACCGTCCTCAAGACTTGGACGTCACCGTTGGAACACTCGGTGATCATCCATGCTTGTGTTCGTCTTGAGTTCCCGGAAGCCTTGGCAGCGCGCCTCGTCTCAGGACCTCTCGACTCAACTGTTTTGTGCTTGGTTTGACACCAAACACTTGTGTTTTGCCTTTGAGAGGCAGGGTAGGGCTTGTAGACCATCCCCACCCATCACCGGCCGTGGCTTGAGGCCACCGGCTGTGTTTTGTGGGCACCGGCCAAATATTTGGCCAGCCGGCACTATAGGAGGCCGGCCGACTATCTTTTTTTGGTCAATTGCATCTTTGGCCAGCCGACTACTGTACATCTGCTTTTGCAGATATTTTGACACAGCTGGCTTGCATACACGTGTATGGAGGGATCTCTCTCTTTAGGGGCTTGTCTTGTAAACTTTACAAGACCAAAAGCTCTATAAAAGAGAGGTCTTCTCTCTTGTTTGAGAGGCTAGACATTTTAGACAACATTTTTAGAGTTTGAGTTCTAGGGTTAGGGTTTCTTCATGTCCTACCTCCATATCTCTCTCTTTTGTGTGTGTTTAAGCTTAGATTTGCACACAAACACCCACCATCACACATTTTCTTGAAGCTAAGATCCTTGAGGGTTGGTTTTGGATTTTTGGAGCTAGTTTCAACCTAAAGGAGCTGCTGGAGCTTCATTTGTGAAGAAGGTCTACAAGGGTAATCACTTTTTCCTTTTATTCCCCATTTTTGCACACCACTTTTACCTATCTTGAAATTGTTTTTTGGCTTTGCATATAATACATAAAAGTTTTGTTTTTAAGGCCTCTAAATAGTTTGTTAAGAGTATTTTAAGCTTTGGGGTTGTTTGACCCCTCTTAAGCCTTGTTTGGCCCTTGTTTTGTGCCATTTTGTGTGAGCTCCGGGACCATAGTGTTTGGGCCTTCTCACCACTGAAATCTTGAGGGATTTCAGAGGTGAGGATGGTGCCTTGAGGTCCTGGGAAGGAGAGGGCCATCCCCTCTCCTTGTTATCCTTGAAAAGGACCATTTTTGCCTCTTGAGGGAGCACTATGCTTAAGTGTGTATTGGCCATGCCTTAGCTGATTTTTGTGCTTGTTATGTCATAATATAGCTCTGTTTTGGGTTGGTTTTGGTACACCATGCTTGCTTAGCATACATGCCTTGTAACGCCATTTTGTTGCCTTAACATGCATCTAAGTGTTGACCCTTGTTTTAGCATGTTTTTGGCCAAGCTTTGTGAAGTTTATATGCATGTTTTGATGTGCTAAGGGACTGTTTTAAGTCATTGGAGTCATTCATGCCTTGCTTTGTATAGCTACCATGTAATCCCTCTTGTATGCCTTAAGCTTTGGCCCTTTTAGCATGCCATCCTTGCTTTGTTTCAGTGATTCAGAACTACTTGACATGTTATTTCAGACCTCATGATGTGCCCATATGCTTGCATTTAATGTCCCCTTTGATGCTTCAAGAGGTTAGGTCTTATGCTCCTTGTTTGGGCCCTTATGCATGCATCCATACTTAAGTCATTTAGATGCTACCTAAGTGGCCTTTTGGCTTTATTTTAGTATGCTAAAACTTTGATTTTGGTCACTTAGGTCATGCCATGTGTGGTTGTATTGAGTGTAGTTCAACACCTCTTTGGTTATCATTAAGTACTTGGACCATTATTGTATGTCATGCTTGTCTTGTTTATTTGGTTTTGCACCTTCTATAACATGATTTCAAAGCTTTCTATGCATGCCATGCTGTAGACACCCCATTTTTGACCGACCTTAAGACTTAGACGTCACCGATTGAGCGCTCGGTGATGTTGCATACTGTGCTCGTTTAGAAGTCTCAGAGTCGCGGCCGTGCGCCCTGCCTCCGGACTTCCGAACTCTCTTCTATGTCTTGTCTCGGTTTGCGAACCAGACTCAGTTTTCTCTGTTTCTTTTCCTGAGGGGAGGGAGAGGTCCCGTAGACCATCTCTCAGTGGCCGTGGGCTACATTTCGTGGCCGTAGGCCATTTTGCCCATTTCGGAGTCCGGTTCCCGGTTTTCGGAGCCGTCAGGCCGTGTGCCTCGGTTCGGGACCACCTGGCCATCTTCGATTCCTCCGGTTTCTGGCATGCATCTCATTTACTTCCTTTTAAGGGACGCTGGGGTCTTAGATACCCACTTCGCAGCCAAACACCACTTTCGGTGCTTAACGGCCGGTTTTCGGGACCCCGAACTGCGTGTTTTGGCCCCCGAGCATTCGTTTTGCATCAGTTTTTGTTCATTTTTGGCAGGTACCTCTATTTTTTCATAAGGAAGGTCACTGAAGGGTGGGAGGACAGCAATTGTCTCAGCAACCAGTTATGCTCCTCCGGCGCCCCAGTGCTTTTTTCTCACTTCGGGCTAATGTTGAACACCCTAGGGCCATTTTCTTGAGCCAAAACCACATATTTGTGTTGTACACACATGGGAGGACCCTAAAACACATGGCCGGACAGTAATTCCTCTTTTCATTTTGAACCTCTCCTAAAGGTGGCATGTTGTCTCTCTGTTTGAGTTGCGATTCCAACCAGGGCCTTGTTGTACACACTTGGGAGGACACCAACCTTTGGTGGACAGAATTCTCACTTTTCATTTTTACCCTTGGCCGGCCATGGGGGTGGCCGGCCACCTCCGATAAAGCACATGGCACTGCATCCTCGGTTTGAGTTCATTGCTTTGTATAAATTGTTTCTCCAAAATATCTTTGCATCCGGGGGATATTTTGGGAGGGAAAGCTTAGGTGCATTTCCCTCCTCTTTTACACCCCCTTCTTAGCCTTTATAAGTGGCTGGCCAGCTCCTTCATTAGGGTTAGAAAAACTCCCCTTAAGAGCTCATATACATTGGCTTACATCTCCCTCTCCAAAAACCTCCAAAATCCTTAAGTTTTGGCCTCATTTGTTCATCAACACCGAGCACTACCTTCACCACTTCCATTCCAGCAGCAAGGGAAGGTTTTTCAGAGGCTAAGAAGCAACAAACTCAAGCCAAGAAGCAACCAAAGTGTAGTCTTCAAGGGTAAGTCACTATTTCCCCTTTTCTAGCACTTTTTTGCATCATTTTTCTACCCTATTTTCTTGTGGTTTTGGGCTCCGACCCTAACTGATCTTAGGCCTATTTTGAGTCCCTCTTCAACATTGAAGAAGGGCTCAACCTTGTTTGGCACTTCTATATACTACTTGTCTCAATATCCATCTTATATGCCATAATCTTGCATAGTAATTTTGGCTTATGTACATTTGTTTTTGGAGCATGAATTAAACTGTGATTGAGCTTATTTTGAGCCCCTATACAACATTGTAGAAGGGCTCAACCTTGTTTGGTGCTTCCATGCATGACCTATCATTATACCCCTATTCGGTCCACCATTTTGCATGATTCTTTAGGCCTATCTTGCTTCTGTTTTTGGCTACAATCAGAACTGAGAATAGTCTTAAAATGACCCACTCTTCATGTTTTGTTAAGGGTCTTAGGATGTTTGGTGAATGCTTGGTATACCTCTCTTTATAGCCCTCTTTTGGCTCATATTTTGCATGCTATGTTGAGCATATCGACATACTGTTTTGGGGGTTGTCATAAGCTGTAAATGTTCATATTTTTGGTCCCTCTTCAGTGTTGTAGAACTATATTTTTCAGTTTGAGCATTGCGTATACCATCTGCTTCATTGTTCCTTTTTTTTTCCCCCCATTTTTGCATGCTATTTTTGCCATACTTGTGATTGTTGTTTGGCCATGCTTTGTACTGGAAAAATGCTAGTTTAGGGACTTCCTAGCATCTATCTTTACACTTCATGTCCATATTGTGAATGTTTGGCATAGCTGCAAGTCATTTCGGGTACTTAGCATAGCATTTCGGGCATCAGGTGTAATTTTGCTATAATTCGGGGGCTGTTTTTGCATCATTTTGGCTGCTGAAATTTGCATTTTCCATATGCCATATGCCACGTCTCATTTCGTATGTCATTTCGTGCCTTAGTGCCATTGCCTCGGTTTGTGTGCCAGTGTGCACGCATTTCGAGGCACTTTGTTTTTCATCCATTGGCTTCTTATGTGAGTGTGGCTGAGGCTCTCTCACGTTAGTATAAGTCTAATCTGCATTTGGAGTGCCATTTCATACTTTAGTGCCATTGCCTCAGTTTGCGTGCCCGTGCGCACGCATTTCGAGGCACCTCAGTTTCATCCGATGGCCTCCTGTGTGAGTGTGGCTGAGGCCCTCTCATGTTGGTGTAAGCCCATATTGCATCGCATATCTCATTTTAGTCCTATTACATTTCGTATGCCATTTTCTCGATTTGCGTGCCCGTGGGCATGCATTTCGAGACATCTCATTTTAGGCTCATTGTATATCATATTTCAGGTCGTTTCGTGCCTTTATGTCGTTGCCTCGGTCTGCGTGCCCGTGTGCACACATTTCGAGGCACTTCACTTTTTATCCGACGGCCCCTTATGTGAGTGTGGCTGAGACCCACTCATGTTAGTGTAAGTCCAATTCGCATTGCGTATGCCATTTTAGGCCTTAGGATCATCGCCTCGGTTTGCGTGCCCGTGTGCACGCATTTCGAGGCATCTCATTTTCATAACATTGTGTATGTTAGGATTGCATATTAGCTACATTTCATGCATATCATGCATATTGCATCGTGTTCGGGATAGGAGTTAGCCCGGGCACGGGAAACGAGGCGCGTTCCGTACTCCGAGTAACGGAACGGGTCTCAGTTCCCAAGTCACCGATACTCCGGATTACCTATGATAGAGTTAGGTTTTGTTGTAGCATTCATCTGCATTCACCCCATATTGAGTTGTGCAATCCGACTCCTCGGCCATCATGCATCGATATGCGTGATTGGTGGCACGAGGATCGAGGCATGCATATATTTGTGAAATACATTGCTATGCCCCTCTCCTGCTCTCTGTTGCAGCAAAATGAAGAATCAGCAACTTTCCGAAGTCTGGCACGCATTTCGAGAAACATCGCAAACAGAGGCTAATTGGGGCATCCCAGTGGATTTCCGCGCAAAGCAGCCCAAACATGCATCATTCCATCATCCGGAGCAGAATCAAGGCAGTCCCTGGCTTGCATGCCAGTTTTATTTTTCTTAGTTAATTTGTTAATTAATTAGGAATTTGTATATTATTTGGACTGTACTATTCTTTCATTTGGGACTGTATTATTATTTATTCGGACGCTCTGCGCGAGGGCATAATTGTAATAAGTGTGGGTGAGTGTGATGTATGTCTTCCAACCCCACGTCTTTCTTACCTTTTATTTACTCGCTTATGGTGATTAGATTAGGGCATATTTCAATTAGCATACAGTATGACCGCATGTTTGCATCATTCATTTGTTTTGCATGCACCGGGCTCGGCGCATCATACAAACTGTATTTGTATTTCAAATTCCAAGTTGAATACGTGTTAGTTGTAGCATTCCATATGCCATGTTTAGAATAGCCGAGTCTGCTATAGTTTGCATTTTTGCATGTGTTGCATTAGGCATTTCTGTGTATCTAGGATCATGCATGATTTCTGATGAGTTTCTATTTTGGCGTGGAGTACTCGGTGAGTTTTATGCTTTAGCATCCTTGCATGCGTGTGAGTGACTGCCATGAATAGCATGCTCACCATGAGGCTATGTGCATATGTGATATAACTGCCTTGAATGCCTGTGGGTGAGGTTGAGTTATCTGAATTGGGACAATTCATCAAATGCTTGTTTTAAGCCCACTAGATGGTGGCAAAATCATATTTTCTTAAGCCCACCTGAGGGTGGCAAATCCACGTCTTAGCCTACTTACGGGTAGCACCATCAAACCATTTTCAAACAAACAAGCATGAAATGTTTAGTTCCAATTCAGGCGACTCAGTCTATACTTGTATGTTGTGCGCATCACATAGTAACCTAGGCTAATAACCGGAACAAGAACTCACAATGTTTTCAAAATCAGATATCACGGTTAGTAGAGGCCGTTGCTTTGGCAGGCGGGGGTGCTCACGAAGTGACCTCCCCCAATCGTACCCAAGTTCCCGAGCCGAGGCAACTTTGGTGATGACGGACACGTGGCCTTTGGCACCGAGTCAGGGTTTCCTAAATTTCCCATTTTAAAATATTTAGGTGGCGACTACAGATCTGGCGGCGATCCATGTTTGGCACTTCTTTCAAAAAAATCTGTTTTCAAAACGATTTGCCGGATTTGGACTCTTCGGTTCAAGATTGAGAACCGTGACATTTGAGTTCTTCGAACTGTAGTGACCCAATATTGAACCAGAACCAGGGGGGGGACTCGCACTCCCTTTCCCCCGGGATGCGTTCGGGGACGTCTACACATGCATCCATGTTTATCCCCTTTTAAGTGTGCTTAGAAGTTGCTCTTTATGCTTGAATGTTGGTCCATGTTTTCATGCATGTTTGTGTGTCAATTGGCCCTCATTCCTTAGCATCTTGGCCATTGTTTTAGGCCTAGTTAGGACTGCCTAAATCATGTTTAAGTCCATCTCTTTGTTTGTTGCATATGCTCCTTGTATGTTGTAGCATGTTGGTGAGTTGTTGGATGTTTGAAATTGCATGATTGAATGAAGTCACATGCTTGTTTGCATGCTTAAACACCCACATTGTGCCTTGCATACTTGTTGGTTGCATTATCTCATGCCTTGCATGTCTTGTATGCTTGCTTGCATTACCCATGTTGCATACTAGTCAACATCCTTAGGATTGCATTGCATTGGCATGCATGCTACACCTCTTGAGTTGAGCATGATAGAGGTTGAGCCCCTTGGCTTGTTTATTTGCATTGCATTACATTTGAGATTGAAGTTGCATGCTTGATTCTTTAGGCCATCATGCATGGAAATGCGTGATTGATGGTCCGAGAATCAAGGTTCACGTCCCTTTGAGTCATAAACATGATATGGGGTGTGATTGGTGCATACATTGCTTGAAATGCATTGCCATACCAAGTATTGCCCTCTGCTACTGTCAAATCAGATTCTGCAGGGACTTTTGTCCGGCCAGCCACATTTAGTGCCGGTCGGCCATAATTTTTGGCCGGTGGATCAGAGTTGTGGCCAGTGACCATTCTACATGGCCGGTGGTGTTCTCCCCCAGCCGGTGGTGTTCCCTGGCATCCATATAGCAAACCCTGAGACTTTGGCAGACCTCAGAGGAGCAGAGCAGGGAAAACAGAGGCATCTTGGGCATGTCGGTGGATTTCCGGGCAAAGCCGAGCGTGCACTGCATTGAGCCTTCATCCCGGGACTGTTTATTGCTTAAATTAGATTAATTAATTTGCTTAATTAATTTAGTTGGTCTGTAATAATTAATTAGCTAGAATAGTTGATTATTTATTCAGACTGTATTATTCTTTTGGTCCCTCCGAGCGAGGGCAAATTTGTAATAAGTTTGGGTTAGTGTGCGTATGTATTCCAACCCCTACTTCTTTCTCCCTTTTACTTACCTGCTTTGATGGTTAGTATTAGGTCATGTTTAATTTAGCATACCTTATGCTATGCATGCGTGCACCATTCATCAGTATTGCATGCACCGGGCTCGATGCATCATGCTAAATTGCATTATGTTTCAAATTTAACTTGAAAACATGCTTTTTGTGCATCTCACATGCCATCCTTAGATTAGCCGAGCCTATTCTAGTGACATTTTGCATGTGATGCATTAGGCACTTAACATGAACTTGGATCTTGCATTGATCGCTAGCATGTTTTTGTTTTGGCATGGAGTACTTTGTAAGTATTTATGCTTTAGCATACCACATGCGTGTGAATGGTACCATGACAGCATGCTTACCATGTGGCTAGATGCTTATGTGATAAACTACTTGAATGCCTGTGGGTGAAGGTTGGATTATTTGAGTTGGAACAACTCCTTGAAATCCGTATTTTAGCCCACTTGCGAGTAGCAAAATCCAAAACGCTTTCCAAATAAATGGATATGTAATGCTTGTTTCCAAATTAGGCGATCTAGAGTATACTTTTGTGTTGTGCGCATCACTTAGTAATTCTAGGCTAATTAACGAGGATAAGAACACATAATGCCTTCTAAACAAGACATCACGGTTAGTAGAGGCCGATCTTCGGATCAGGCAAGAGGGGGTGCTTATAGCTAACCTTCCCCAATCGTACCCAAGTTCCCGAGCCGAGGCAACTTTGGTGATGACGAACACGTGGCCTTTGGCACCGAGTCAGGGTTTCGTAAATTTCCCAAAATAAAATATTTAAGTGGCGACTCTGTATCTGGAAAAGCAGTCCATATTTGGCACTTCTTTCAAAAAAATCTATTTTTTTTCTCAAAACGATTTGCCAGATTTGGACTCTTTGGTTCAGATTAAGAACCGACAACAAAAGGGAGTCCGAACTGTAGAGTGAAGCCCAAGGGCGCGTCTACACTAGGGTTTCACTACGCACACAGCAGTTTCAAACAACCTATAATCGGGTGAGCAACCTGTCCTAGCTTTGGAATAGTCACTATAGTTTCTAATATGCACTAGGTCGAATGGTCAAAAAGGGTGCCTTAGTAAAAACCGAGGTTTGTGTTCCCGTCGTGGTAGAGCCCACAACCAGTCAGCCTTATGGCACGCTTCTCAAAGCAAGCCTTCGACAAATTGTTCAAGAATAGCATACGAAAAACATGGTGTCCTAGGCGCACCAATGCAAATGCAATGCCAAGAGACACATAAGTGTAGTCGAAACAAGATATCATGAGTTCGAGTCAAGTTGTCTAAATCCCCAGCAGAGTCGCCAGAAACTGTAGACGTGCCCTAGAGAACTCCCGAGAAAATCTCATTTTGTTCTCTAGCTACTATAGTTCGGACTCAATGTCACGGTTCTGAATCTAATCTCACAAAGTGCGATGCAAGATCAATAAATCACCAAAGAGTCCAAATCCGGCAAATCGTTTTGGAAAACTAATTTTTGTAAAGAAGTGTCAAACATTGACTGCTTTGCCAGATACAAAATCGCCACCTAAATATTTATTTCGTGGAAATTTAGGAAACCCTGACTCGTTGCCTAAGGCCACGTGTCCGTCATCACCAAAGTTGCCTCGGCTCGGAAACTTGGGTACGAGAGGGGAAGGTCATGCAACGAGCACCCCCGCTCGCCCGATCAGAGATTGGCCTGTACTAAGCATGCTATCTTATTTTTGAAAACACATGCGTTCTTATTCCAGTTATTAGCTTGAATTACTATGTGATGCACACAACACACAAGTATAGACTAGATCACCTAATTTGGAACAAAGCATTGCATATTTGTTGTTTGAAAAACGATTTGAAGTTTGCTACTCACAAGTAAGCCAAATCAAGGATTTAATGAATTGTTCCAATTCAAGCAATCCAACCTTCACCCACAGGCATTCAGGCAGTTATATCACATAAGCAAATACCCTCATGGCAACCATGCTATCATGGCAACACTTACACACATGCAAGATGCTAAAGCATAAACACTCATAATGTATTCCGAGCCAAAATAAAGAACTAGTTAGTAATCAATGCATGATCCTAGTTCATGTTAAGATGGCTAATGCAACACACACACAATGCAACTACAAATAGGCTCGGCTATTCTAAGATGGCATATGAGATACGACAACTCGATACATGTATTCAAGTAAGAATTGAAATACAATGCAATTAGTATGATGCACCGAGCCCAGTGCATACAATATAGGTGAATGATGCAAACATGCATAGCATAAGGATGCTAAATGAAATATGTCCTAAAACTAACCATCGTAAGCGGTTAAGTAAAAGGGAGAAAAACGTGGGGTTGGAAAACATGCATCACACACACACACTTATTACAACAATTAGCTCTCTCGAGGGAGAGACCGAAAGAATAATACAAACCATCTAATTAACTAACTAACAAGCTAATTAATTATTACACAATCAAATGAAAAACTAGCTACAACTAATCATTACAACACTTAAATAATTAACAAATTAAGTAAGCTACAAAAAATAGTAAAGAGGCCTCGAGAAGAGGGACAAATGCATACTCGGTCGGCTTCGCTCGGAAATCCGTTGCCATGCCTCATGTTGCCTCTATTTGCACTACTCTGTACCTCTGCAAACTGTGAAAATTCCCAACACACTTCTGATTCACCCCATGGGCACTGTGGGAGGCCATCGGCCAAAAATCGTGGTCATCGGCTAAGATAAACAGGTCATCGACCAAATATGAAGCCATCGGCCAAACACTTGTAGCCGACCGACACTGAAGATGGTCGATCGGCCATCCCTTCTTGTAAAATGCTCTTTTGCTGCAGCAGAGGACAAACAGAGCATGGTAATGCATTCACAAGACAATGCTTGCAGCTACACCTCTTATCATGTTTAAGATTCAAAGGAGTGTAGTTCTCGACCCTCGTATCATCAATCGTGCATTTCAATGCATGATGACCAAAAGAGTCAAGTGTGCAATTCAATATCAAATGAAATGCACAAAACACATAAGGGACCTTAACCTCTATCATGTTTGATCAAGAGGCAAAGCAGTGCACACACAATGCAATGCAGCCTAAGCATGCAACAACATGCAATGGAACTAATATGCGACAACAGATAATGTACTAAATATGTAACAAGCAAGCGACAACATGCAAGGCAAGATGGATGAGCATGCCACAACATGTCAATTACCAAGCATATGACAACATGCAATATGACAAGCATGCAACAAGCATGTAAGCATGATGTAAAGTAGCAACTTTGAACAACATGGTAAATGGACTTAAACTAAAGATGGACAAACCTCAGCTATGCCCAAAATCAGTGGCCAAAGTTATTGATTGGTAGCATGAAAATACAAAACAAACATGCACATGTAAATGGTCCAACACCTAGGCATAGGAGGGAAACTTTCAAGGGCACTTAAAAGGGGACAAATATGGACATGTGACAAACATTGTAAGCTCTGAAATCATGCATGGAAAGGTGTCAAACCAACTAAACAAAGCATGCGAAACATACAAGAATGCCCAAAGCTTAAGGCTAGCCAAGGGACTCAAACCATGGCCACAAGAATCAAGTCCCAAAGGGCCAAGGGCATCCAAAACAGTCCCAAGGCAGGTCAAGATAGGACCAAAAACAAACTTAAACTTAGCCAACACAAACTAGAACAAAAGTCCAAAAACACGAGGCATGCAAGGCTACAAAAAGGTGTTATACTACACCTATCAAACCAAACATGGCATGACTTGTCCAATGAAAAACAGAGTTATGGCATATCAAAATAAGCCCAAAAACCCACTTAGATGGCATCCCAAAGACCTAAGCATGGAGGCATACACAATGGTCCATTCATGAGGCATAAGACGTCAACTCTTTAAAGCATTAAAGGAGTGATAAGTGCAAGCATTTGAGCATGAAACATGGACTGAAAACACATATGGAATGATGCCAAATCATAAGAGTAGTCCTAGCAATGCATACTAATAACTTGGACACTCAAAGCCAATAAGCTAGGTTGGACCATGGCTATGCAAAACAATGCAAGCATGACCAAAACAAAACCAAACAGACCTTAAGCATGGTAAAACAAGGCTAAAAGCTTTTTTGGGTCAACCCAAAATCATGCTAAAAACATGGCTTAAAGCACAAAGCATGTTAAGGCAATTTCATAGAAATGCACTATAAGTGCATGAGGCATGCAAAGGCTAACCAAACCAAACCTAAACATAGGTAAGACATGGTAAGACAACACCAAACACATGCTGAAAAGGACATAACATAGGCTAGAATGACATGTTATTTCATGAAGCATGTAAGACTGGTTTTTGTGTTTTACACTACAAGTGTATTAGTCATGCATGGAGTGACAAAACCAAACAAAAACAGTGGTAAGCCTCAGCAAAATAACCATAAATACATCCTAATATACAAACTAAAACAAGCCTAATAAACATGCTCACACATAAGGCATTCAAGGCAAGTATTGAAGACACAAGGAGAGGGGATGACCCTCTGCTTTTGGGACCTTAAACACCATCCCCACCACTAAAATCCCTCTAGATTTCAGTGGTGAGAAGGCCAAAACAAGGTGATCCCGAAGCTCATAAAGAAGGCACAAAAGCAAGGCCAAACAAGGAGGGGGGTAAACAACCCCAAACCAAAAAATGACCTTAAACAAAGGCCTTAAGCACCAAAAATCAGAACTTTTATTTGTTAAGAGTTAAGCTTAAAACAATAAGTAAATAGGTCTAAAAGCTAAAACAAAAATGGGGGTTTAAAAGCAAGGAACTCACCCTTGAAGACCACCTTCAAGAACACTGCTCCAGCAGCCTTCTCTGATCAAAACCAGCCCAAGAACACTAAAATCAACCTCAAGGGACCTCAGCTCCAAGAGGATGGTGTTCTAGTGTGTGTTTGTGTACAATAGTAAGACAAAATGACACTTTTGAAGCACAAAATGAAGAATCAAGGCAAGATAGATACAAAACTACATCTATCACTCTAACCCTAATTTTTTGAACCTCTGGAAAGGGAAGAGGAGCTCCCTCTTTATAGAAGTTCAATTCTATGGGGGATGTGAATTGTGCATGCCAGCTATGACAGTTGGCATAAAATATCTGCATAAAGCAGATGAATAGGGCTCGGCCAAAAAATATGGCCGATCGACCAACATAAGTGTCAATCGACCAAAAAAATTGCCGATCGGCCAACACTTTTGGCCGATGGCAAGAAAACAAGGCCGATGGCTTCATGCCTTGGCCGATGGGTTGAGGGGATAGCCAACAAGCCACCCTCTTCCCTCAGAAGCAAAAACACAAGTCCTTGGTTCACAACCAAGCACAAAACAAACAAGTTGGGAGATCTTGAGGCAAGGCACACGGCCGAGACCTCCGAGAACTCGAAATGAACACGAACATGGATGATCATCGAGTGTTCAAACGATAATGTCCAAGTCTTGAGAATGGTCAAAAATGGGGTGTCTACACCCGTAAGCGCTGGTTTCTCGAAGAGATATTTGATGGGATCTAATCTCGAAACCAGAATTACAGAATGAGCTAGCAGGTAGTGCCTCAACTTCCTGGTGCCCATACCAAGGCCAAGCAAGCCTTCTCCAGCGAAGTATAATGGCTCTCATATTCCAGCATCCTCTTGCTCAGGTAATAGATGGCTTTCTCCACTTTATCCTCAGATTCTTGTGCAAGCATGCAGCCCATAGTCATGTCGGTTACTGACAAGTACAAAATCAACAGCTTTCCGGCTCTGGTGGTGACAACACGGGTGGGTTCTGTAGATACTGCTTGATCTGCTCGAAAGCAACTTGGCATCAGTCATCCCATTGGAATTTCTTTCCTTTCTTCAGGAGACCAAATAGTGGTTCACAAGTCAAGGTTAATTTTGCAATAAACCGTCTTATGAATTGCACTTTACCCAGAAAGCCTCGCACCTCCTTTTCAGTCCTTAGTGGTGGCATTTCTAAGATGGCCTTAATCTTGGAAGGATCGACTTCAATGCCCCTTTATGTAATCAAGAACCCCAGCATTTTCTCTGCTATAACACCAAAAGTACATTTCTGAGGATTCAGTCGCAACCGATATTCTCTGATCTATTGGAAAAATTTCTTCAAGGTGGTGTAGTGGCCTTCTCTTTCCTTGGACTTGACAATCATGTCATCTACGTACACCTCAACCTCTTTGTGGATCATATCGAGTAGATCATGGTCACAGCCTGTTGATAAGTTGCCCCAGCATTCTTCAGACCGAACGACATTACCCTGTAACAGTAAGTTCTCCACGGCGTGGTGAAGGCAGTCTTCTCCCTATCCTCGGGTGCCATCAAGTTTGGGTTGTACCCGAAAAATCCATCCATAAAGAAGAGCAGTGCATGCCCTATAGTGAAGTCCACTAATTCGTCGATGTGCAATAAAGAAAAGTCGTCCTTCATACTAGCTTTGTTCAGATCTCTGAAATCCACACACACCCGAATTCTGCCATCTTTCTTTGGCACCGGAACAATGTTGGCCAACCAAGTAGGATACTCAGATACTAGCAAGAACCGTACATCTATCTGCTTGGTGACCTCTTCTTTGATTTTCAGGGTCCAATCCGGGTGTATTCTCCGAAGCTTCTGCTTTGATTTGGCCTCGTGGTCAAGAGGATCGATCTTTGTACAATCTCAAGATCGATTCTAGGCAGGTCTTCGTAGGATCATGCGAAAACATCTTTGAAATCTTTTAATAAAGCGACTAAGCACTCGCATTCCTCTAAAGACAATGTGGACCCGATCTGGACCAGACGCGGATCCTTCTCAGTACCAAAATTAATTGAAGTGATTTCATCAACCAAAGGTTTTACAAACCTCTCCTTCTCTCGATCAATCAAATGTTTCAAAACCGGAGGAATTTCTTCCTCTTCATTTTTATCAAAGTTTTAAAAGTTCTAATTAATGCAGTAAACAAGTGGCACAGAAAAGTGCTTAGAAACAGCAGTGGTACCATTCTCATTCACAACTTCTAGCTCGTCCATTTCCTCAGTTACAACCGACTCAAAAGAAAAGGAAAAAGATGACCTAGACAAAACAACGGCATCCGGGTTATCAGCCCCAGGAATACCGAACTCTGACTTAAAAGAACTAGAATCTGATTCTGACTCCACAGACTCTGTGGAATTAGATTTCGGTTCACTACCTGATTCAGAACTGTTGGACAAAAAGCCCTCCTCGAACTGTCAAACGAGGGAGGACAAAAAGCCCTCCTCGAACTATTCTAGCTAATTAATTACAACAATTGAAATAAATTAACTAACTATTCTAAGCTAGCTAAAATATTACAACACAGATTGAACTAATTAATTACAACACTTGTATTGAACAATTAGCTACGCGAACTAACATTTAAACGAAGCAAGTAAATGGCATCGGAGGTGAGGGAGACGTGCATGCTCGGTTGGCTTCCTCCCAAAAATCCATCGCCTTGCCATCGGTTGCCCCTGTTTGCACTCGCTGCGACCTCTAAAAATTGCACCAACTTCCAGACTGCTTCTACTCTAACACAGGAACACTTTTGCATACAAATTGACTGGTGGCTAGTCGGCCATCAAAAGTGGCTGTCGGCCACCTTAACTGGTCGGTCAGCTTTTATTCAAGTGGCCGGTCGGCCACCCCTTTTCCTAAACTTCTGCTTTTGCTTTGAAGCACTGTACTAAAATAGCAACAATTCTGATCTAAAATCACTCTGAAGAACTCAAACTAGGCCTCCAAGAACCTCAGCTCCAAGATGAAGGTGTTTGGTTAAGGGTCCTAGAACAAAAATGTAGAGAATTCTCACTTTCAAGCACAAAATAGGGAGAGAGAGAGAGAGAGAGAGAGAGAGAGGAAATTTGCTCACAAGTTTTTGTAACCTCTCAAATGGAGGAGAGACCCCCAATTATATAGAAATGCCAGCCAAAGGCTTGCATTCATCCCTCCATACACGTGTATGGAGATGGCATCAGTGAACAATAGCTGACACAGCTAGCAAAGAAAATATCTGAAAAAGGAGAAAAATGGCCGTCGGCCACCTCACCCAGCCGATCAACCACTTCAAGTGGCTGACCAGGGGGAAAAGTGGCCGACAAGGCCTTCCCCCCTCCAGGCAAGTGGCACCAAGGTTTGGTCCAAAAACAAGCACAAAACAAAGAGGGTTTAGAGGCTCAAAGGCAAGGCATTCCGCCAAGAACTTCGGGCACTCAAAACAAGCACAAATATGCACCGTCATTGAGTGCACAAACGATGACGTCTGAGTCTTAAGGTTGGTCAAAAATGGGGTGTCTACAATAGGCTGCCAGTACGAGAGTAATTTGGATGCCCAACCACGGTTCACTTTTTTTGTAGTAATTGTTTTACAGATGGGTGTAAATATGAGTCCTCCTGATGTTTAGGAACAATGATGTAAAGATGGATCGCTAATTTGTTTGTAGTGCAAGTACAACTGGATGACTGCATCCACTTGTCGGGACAATTTTTAGGTCGCAACTGTGGTAATACTAATTTTCCATGCATATTGATTATACACATAATTCAGATGTTTGGGACTAGAACAAACGAAGGACAGTACTAATGTTTGTTCACTTTTATCATGGCATGTAAGTACTTATCAAATTGTGTAAAAGTTGGATGTAGCAACTCTATCGATCAGTGGAATTATGGGTACGTGTTTGGGTGGGCTGATGTCACCCTATGTCATGAATAAATCGAAGCAGTTACACTTGAATTTGTACAAATCCGATGTGACTGAGTAATGTCTTTCTTTGTGGGTTTTTTTTTGGATGCCATAATTTTGTCCAAAACAAAGCAAAAAAATATCCCACAGAACAAACAAATAGCAGTGACTATAATGCACCAACAGGGGTCCACCTGTCAACAAGAATTGATGTGGTCAACAAACTGCTAAAATTCTCCTGTCGAACCACCTTACTATTATGTTTCCAACTGTCCCTCCGCATTGTGGGCTTCACATCGACAGGTCAAACTCTGTATTTTGGCAATGACCCTTTCTGCAATCCACTTAATTAGTCCATGAAATATCCTCGTAACTGCTGCACCATGTGGGCCCTCACATGTAGTTAAACTAAACCCCTTTCGTATGTGTAACTGATGGACTCTGACATTGACTTTGGCACATGTCATGTTGTGGTTGATCCACATGTTGACAGGAACAAACAAGTACAAATTTTATACTCCAAACAACAACATAACACCAATTCCTAATCAATCCAAACTTAAAGCACGTAAAGGAGTTTGGTATTATAACTTACAAGAAATATAACATTTCATGCTAAAGTCTAACTATAAATCATGCTTATTAGGAATGGATAGAAAATCCACAACAATTTGAAGTAAACAATTAAACCAAAGTTACCAGCCAACTAATTAAAACTAATTGAAATGCCTGACAAATAGGACTTGGATACTGATTCCAATGAAGAACATGCATCTGATGACAGGACCTGAAAGTCATGCCATGGGTGAACTGTGTGTACAGCCACTACATGGACAATCCAATTTTGAAAGAACGATACACGTTGTTTTAATAGTACAATACGTGTACATGTACGACTATATATGCACAACTAGGAACCGATTTCAAAACAAAACAAGAAACTCGAATATATTTCTTTGCATTCGATTGAGTGCAATATTTATATCGTTAGTTGATTATGAGTGCGAAAGTGGGCATGTGCTTAAAGCAAGTTGAACTTAATGCTGCCCATATAATCCTGTGCCACGCCAATGATGATACTCGGAAGACTTTGCTCACGATGATGGCAAGCTCAATGGTCCGATACATAAGAAGAGAGCTGATTTTGCTTCCCTTCAACAAGTTGGGCTTCAAAGAACAGCAAAAGGATCTTACTTGGACATGGTTTGATGCCATGAAACATTGAAGGAATGTACAAGTTGAAGATCTTCCATACAAAATAGAAGAACATCGTGGGTTTGAACGATACATTTTTCAGAAGAACCTGTTCGTTTAATGATAAAAGCTACTCCTAAATTATGCAAGAATTATAAACTTCTTAACTTGTGTTGTTGATAATGTTGTCCTATCTTCGGCCAACATCGTCGGTTTTGATATCCGTATACTCTTTTTGTGGCCCATTATTACATGATCTCACACTTCAACCCCATAATTAAAGTGTAGCTGCCCCTTGACTTTGAATCTTCCAACTCTGCCAAATATCAAATCTACCCTGTCAACCTTCCTTCCAACTCTCAAGTTGCCTCATCTCTTACAATGTTCCAGCCAATAACCTTGGTCGCGATTCAATTGACTAACGGACAGCAGCAAGTAAACAAAGACGGGAGACATACTGACTGGTTGTTTCCAGTATATTTGTCGATAAGTAAGTGTTTTAGAACGGTTGTGTATTGTAGATGACATTTTTAGAAATCTTTGGCTGAATGACCTTTACACACTAAACATGCAGACTTTGATACTAAATAAAAATACTCAACCTCTATACATGACAGATATACTGGTGTGCTTGATGCATGTGAGAAGGTAATATGAATGTCCATCCCATTAAAGTGAGTAGATTTAATATGAATGTCTATCCCATTAATATGAATGTCTGTAAATATGAAAGTGAGTAGATGTTTGAATGCCCTCTAAACAATGTCTTCACTTGTGTTTATGTATAGATTTACATGTCTTTCAATTATAGAGGAGTACATTGGTTGTCGACCGTGTGGCATACCTATTTGACTCATTGGCATCCGCCACACTGGACAACAACAAGCTTAACACAGTAAAAATGTTGGTATGTCCTGCTAAATTTCATAAAACTACTTCCAAACTGTGACATCCTTTACATAAACCAATCCTTGGAAGGGCAACCACAAAGAAGATATATAAATGGAAAATATCTGAAGAAGTATTATCCAACTATGGGGGAAACTTTGAAAGGTGATTAGTTCATAACAATGCACAAAGGGAGAAAAATTGCACAAAAAAATAAAAAAAAATATACAATAGACCATTCAAAAACAGAGTATTGATATTCATTAATGAAGAAGTCTGCACAATGGTTTGAAAGATGACACACATTATGTGCACTACAAAAAAATAGATATATAAACTAGTCTAGGATTTGGAAAAGAGAATGGCTTGAAGACCCCATTCTGATTGAGCATCTGCCAGCATGGCTTGGGCTTGGTCCAACTCAGCTTTAGTTGTCTAAATTGATGAAGGACCATGTGTAATCTGGGAAAGCATGATCCTTGCTTCTTGATTAAGCTGGTCATGTTGCTGCTACAGATGAGACTTTCTTTGCCTGATAGAGGCAAGTTCTGTCATTAGTTTGGTTTCCTCAAGTTCAAGTGCTGAGTATTGCTCAAGAATGGCTGAAAATGTTTGGTGGCTGAGTTCGAGTGAAGTAGATATGGTGCAGGCTTGGTTTAGGAAATCTTTTTTGGTTTTAATATCCTTGGAGCAAGTCTGACCCATCTGTGAAAGGGTTGGCCATTCTATGATGATCTTAGCCAATTACTTTAGTTGAATGGGGTTGAAAGGATTAAGGGAGAGGTTTAAAACAACAGAAAGACAGGCCAAGGTTTAATCACGTTTGTGGAGAATGATTTCTTCAATTGGAGTGTTAATGAGGTTGATGAAGGTGGTTAAGGTTTGTTGAGTTTCAACATAAAAGAGATGTAGCCTTTGAGGCAATGGAGATATTTGGTCTAGATGTTGTTGAAGAATAGCAAGTTCTGCCAAAATATCTTGAGATGGAATAATGGCTTGTCAACAGTAATAGTTTGATGAGAACATATGCTGCAAGTAATAAAGAGTCAATAAGATAAGGTTGGAAATGGTAGTACCTGTCCTGATAAAGTGTGCACAGAAGGTTGGCCTTGTTCGGGTGTGGTTGTGGCAGCAGGAGGAGTTGTTTCGGGTACTGATGAAATGGCAACATCAGGGCCTTCAGGCTCTTTTTCTAGTTCTGGTACGAGGGAAAATTCATGAGGACCTTCAAGTTCTTTCTCAGACATTGGTCGTGGAGATGAGCCATCTATTATGTCCGTCCATGTAAATTAGAAAAGAAGAGCAAATACTTAAAGATATATATATATATATTTTTTAAAGGAACAGTCACATTTGTATTTCTATTTACCTTGGTTGTTGTGAGCTTCTAGTTGAGGGGATTTTGTATTGTCATCTCTTGGAGAGGATTGAGGGCTAGGTGGATTTGATTTGCTATTGGTTGAAATGTCAATATCAGTCCTCTCTGATTGTTTGTTTGAAGTTTGGGAATTTGAGAAATTGGACGGTGATGGTTGAGGGCTAAAGACAGAAGGGAAAATAATAGGCTCAGTGCCCCTAGGTAAAGAACCTTCATTGGGAAAGCCCCAAGTGTGACATCCCTGAGAGCAATAGGAGGAGGTTCTAGCTGTGAAGTATGTTGTAATGCAGATTGTGTAGATGGCTGTGACGAAGACTATGAAGGAGGTTGTAATGAAGTTTGTTGAGATGCTTGAGGTGGTGGTGGAGTTGGTTCTAGAGTGGGTTCTCTAGGTACATTGGTGATGGGACTAGGAATTGGATGAATGTGTTGAGGAGAAGTGGAAGGATCCTCATCATCAGCAGTAGTAATGAGCAATCTCCTCTTTTTCTCTGCACAAAAGGAAGTGATCAGTCAGGCGTGAATGGAAATTGAGACGATATAAATATGTAAAGTGAAAGCATACTTGGTAGAGCTGCCCTGAAAGGTTTGATGTTGTTTGGCCAACCATTTGGCTAAAAGCGATATCCCAATCACTTAGGTCTATACTTAGAGTAGGAGCAGTGGAAGGCTCTTCTCTGTTTTTCGCCGTGACCTCTCTTTCGATAGGGATAGGGGTGGTAGTTCCTCTCTGTGCTTGTGTCTGGAAGGCTAAGAAAGATTCTCCAATTAATTTGGGAACTAAGGGGGTGTTTGTCTGAGTAATTGGATCCATTGGAGCCTTGCCTTTATGTTGGTCCCTAACCAATCGTTTAGCAGCAGGCTCAATTTTGGCTTTTAAAGGTCAAACAAATTAGTATTGTAGAGAAAAAGAAAAAGAAAAAAAAAAGAAAAAGGCATGAGGCAGTCAGGGATATGAAGTATATAAAGGAAGGATAATTGTAGCCTTAAGCTTGGAAGGTGAGGATATGGGGCCCTGATTATCAATACAAGTATCTGTAACAACGCCCGCGGGGGATCTCGCTACAGTTCGGACTCGATTTTTGTTGCGGTTCCAAATCTTGAAGCAAAGAGTCCAAATCTGGCAAATCGTTTTGAAGGAAAACAGATGTTTTTGAAAGAAGTGCCAAACATGGACTGCTTTGCCAGATAACAGAGTCGCCACCTAAATATTTTAAAATGGGAAATTTAGGAAACCCTGACTCGGTGCCAAAAGGCCACGTGTCCGTCATCACCAAAGTTGGCTCGGGAACTTGGGTACGATTAGGGAAGGTCACATCGTGAGCACCCCCTCTCGCCCGGTCAAAGACCGGCCTCTACTAACCATGATATCAATTTTTGAAAACATTGTGTGTTCTTATTCTGGTTATTTAGCCTAGTTTACTATGTGATGCTTGCAGCAAACAAGTATAGACTGGGCCGTCTGAATTGGAAATAAACATCTCATGTTTGTTTGTGAAAGATGGTTTGCTACCCGCAGGTAGGCTTAAAATGCAGATTTTGCCACAATCTAGTGGGCTTAACAAACAATTGATGAATTGCTCCAATTCAGATAACTCAACCTCCACCCACAGGCATTCAAGGCAGTTATATCATATAAGCACATAGCCTCATGGCAAGCATGCTATCATGGCAACACTCACACGCATGCAAGGATGCTAAAGCATAAAACTCACCGAGTACTCCAAGCCAAAACAGAAAAACGATTAGAAATCATGCATGAATCCTAAATATGCTGAAATGCCTAATGCAACACATGCAAAATGCAACTATAGCAGGCTCGGCTATTCTAAGTATGGCATATGAGATGCAACAGCTATCAAGTACTCAACTTGGAATTGAAATACGATGCAGTTGTATGATCATGAGCCGAGTGCAAAAAACAGATGAATGATGCAAACATGCTGTCATGCTGTATGCTAATTGAAATATGCCCTATATCTAACCATCCAAAGCGGGTAAATAAAAGGGAGAAAGAAATGGGGGTTGGAAGACATATATCACACTCACCCACCCTTATTACAACATTGCCCTCGCACAGAGGGTCCGAATAAAATAATAATACAGACCCAAATAAAAGAATATTACAGATTTCTAATTAATGTACAGATTAAACTAAGAAAGCTGTAAAGCTGGCATGCAAGCCAGGGGCTTCCTTGCTTCTGATGAATGATGTATCTTTGAAATTTAGCGGAAATCCACTGGGATGCCCCAATTAGCCTCTGTTTGCACTGTTTCTTGAAATGCGTGCTGGACTCCGGAAAGTTGTTGATCCTTCATCTTGCTGCAACAGAGAGCAGGAAAAGGGCACAGCAGTGTATTTCACAAATATATGCATGCTTCGATCCTCGTGCCACCAATCACGCATATCGATACATGATGGCCGAGGAGCCGAATTGCACAACTCAATATCAGATGAATGCCAGAACAAGACTTAACTCCATCATGGGTAATCCGGAGTGTCGGTGACTTAGGAATTGAGACCCGTTCCGTTACTCGGAGTACAAAACGCGCCTCGTTTCCCGTGCAATATGCATGATATGCGTGATATGCATGCAATGCAACTAATATACAACCTAGCATGCGCAATGCTATGAAAATGAGATGTCTCGAAATGCGTGCCCGCAGGCACGCAAACCGAGGAATGCGAAATGACATGCGAAATGCGATGATGGGCTTATACCAACATGAGGGAGCCTCAGCCACACTCACATAGGATGCCGGAATGATAAGAATGAGGTGTCTCGAAATGCGTGCCCACTGGCACGCAAACCGAGACGGAGGCATACGCAATGCCAATCGGATAAAACAGAATGTCTCAAAATGCGTGCACACGGGCACGCAAACCGAGACGGAGGCATACGCAATGCCAATCGGATAAAACAGAATGTCTCGAAATGCGTGCACACGGGCACGCAAACCGAGGCAGAGGCATACGCAATGCCAAGCGGATAAAACAGAATGCCTGGAAATGCGTGCACACGGGTACGCAAACCGAGGCGATGATGAAATGGAAAAAAAGAATAAAACCGAAGTGCCTCGAAATGCGTGCACACGGGCACGCAAACCGAGGCGAGGATGCAATGAGAAAATCGGATAAAACCGAAGTGCCTCGAAACGCGTGCCCACAGGCGCGCAAATCGAGGCAATGATGAAAGAATGAAAATCGGATAAAACCGAAGTGCCTCGAAGCAGCGTGCCTGGTAGCGCCGCAAATCGGCGATGATGAAAGAATGAAAATCGGATAAAACGAAGTGCCTCAAACGCGTGCCTGGTAGCGCCGCAAATCGAGGCGATGATGAAATAGAAAAACGGATAAAGCGGCCAAACGCGTGCCTCAAAGCGTGCCTGCGCCGTCGGCGATGATAAAATGAGACGAGATGGCATACGGAATGCAACGATGGGCTTACACCAACATGGGAGAGCCTCAGCTCACTCACATAGGAGGCCGTCGGATAAAAACAAAGCTGCCTCGAAACGCGTGTCCGCGGACACGCAAATCGGGGCAATGATGTAGAAGCATGAAAATGCAAATTGGGCTTATGCCAACATGAGATAGCCTCAGCCACGCTCACATAGGCTGCCGGAATGATAAGAATGAGGTGCCTCGAAGTGCGTGCCCATTGGCACGCAAACCGAGGCAATGCAAAAATGATACAAATGGCATGGGAAATGATATGCAAGCATGGCAATGGAATTTCAGCACCTAAATAAAGGGGAAAACAGCCCCGAAACAATTCGAAATGACACTCGAAGCATGCATTCATCCCGAAAGTGTGAAATTAAGCCCCGAAATGGCCTATAGCCATGCCATACATGCAAAATATGATCATGGCAGAAAGAGCAGTAGCAAGGCAGTCCCAAATATGGCATTTTTCAGTAACAAACATGGCCAAAATGCAAGCATAGATAGATCAACAATAGCATGCAAAGTTAGTGGCCAAAAGAGGAGTATTGAGACAAGTGACATATGAAAACCCCAAATGGACAAACTTTCTTCTACAACATTGAAGATGAGATAAAAATAGGCACAATTTCAGAAGATGACATCCTCAAAATCAGAATAAAATCATGCTAACAATTCCATGCAAAAATGGAGCTCAAAAGAGGCTATAACAAGAGTCATGCAAAGAAAGCACCAAATGACAAAATTTTCTTCATGAAATGTGTAAAGGGGGTCAAAATAAGACCAAAGTCAGTAGGGGTCGAAGTCCCAAAAACAAATAGAAATAGGTCAAAAGTTGCATACAAAAATGGGCACACTTGATGGAATTTGAAGGAAGTGGTGGATAAAATGGCCAAATGAAGTTGAGCCCTTCTACAATGTTGTAGAGGGGCTCAAAATGGGCACAAAACCAGTAGGGGTCGGACCCCTGAAAACAAAAGGAAATAGGCCTAAACTAGCATGCAAGATAATGGCATAAAAGCTAGGTATTGAAACAAGTATATCATAGGAGCATCAAATGAAGTCGAGCCCTTCTACAAAGTTGTAGAGGGGCTCAAAAAAAGCACAAAAGCAGTAGGGGTCGGATCCCCAATTCTCAACCAATTGGAGTATAGAAATGAATCAAGAAAAAGCCCTAAAAGTTGGTTTTGAAGACTTACCCTTGAAGACTTGTCTTTCTTTGATTCTTGGCTTTGATTTGTAGCTTCTCAACCTCTGAAATTCACTTCCTAGCTGCTGGAATGGTAGTAGGGATGGTGAGGCTAGGTGTTGATGAAGAGAAGACCTAGGGACTTAGAAGCTTAGTGAGGTCTTGAGCTATGATAATGGAGGAATTTGAAGATGATCTCTTGAGACAATTTTTTCCAACCTTGAAGAAGGAGAGGAGGGCCCTTTAAATAGACAAGAAAAAAGGGTGTAAAGGGAGGAAAGCACCCAATCTTTCCCTCCCGAAATATCCCCCGGATGTCCCGGGATATGTTGGGAAATATCCCAGGACAGTGGAAAGGTGAAGCAGGCGGCCAGTAATTTGGGAGGTGGCCGGCCCACTAGCCACCCACACCGGTCGGCCAGCCACCACCTCTGGCCATGGCACAAAATTGAAGTGAAGATTTTCTGGCCGACCACCATGCAGGAGTGTCCTCCCAAGTGTGTAGAATAAGGTCTCAGGGTCGGAATCTGGCAACGCTGAAGCAGAAGTCACAACATAGAGCTTGAATGAGAGGCCCAAAAATGAAACCCTGAATTTCTGGCCGACCACCAACCCTTAGGGTCCTCCTAGATGCCCTCATCACAGATATGTAGCTTTGGTTGGAAGAAAATACCCCTAGGGTGTTCAACATTGGCCCGGAAGTGAGGAAAACGGGCTCCGGAGGAGCGAAACTGGTTATCTGGGATAATTGCTGGCTTCCCCCCCCTAGTGATCTTCCTGATGTTGAAACAGAGGTACCTGCCAAGTTTGAACAAAAACTAATGAGAAATGAATGCTCGGAGCCAAAACCGAGCAATTCGGGATCCCGAAACTGAGCTGCGGGTGCCGGAAGTGGTATTCAGCAGGGAAGTGGGTATCTGCGACCCCAGTGTCCCTCGGAATGACAAAACAGAGGTCCCTGCCAAAAATCAGAGAAAACCGATGCAAAATGAATGCTCGGGACCAAAACCGGGCAGTTTGGGGTCCCGAAAACCGGTTACAGGCACCGAAAGTGGCACACGGCCACGAAGTGGGCATCGGGGGCCCCAGGGTTCCTCGAAATATTAAAACAGAGGTCTCCGCCAAAAACTGGAGAAGTCGGAGATGGTTGGGCGGTCCCGAGCCGAGGCACACAGCCGGCTTACGGCAACCGGGCTCGAAATGGGCAAAATGGCCTCTGACCCACGAAAAGTAGCTCACGGCCACCGGGAGATAGTCTACAGGACCACTCCCTTCCCTCAGGAAAGAAAACAGAGAAAACCGAGTCTGGTTCGCAAACCGAGACAAGGTAGAGAAGAGGGTTCGGAAGTCCGGAGGCAGGGCGCGCGGCCACGACTCTGAGACTTCTGAACGAGCACAGTATGCAACATCACCGAGCGCTCAATCGGTGACGTCTGAGTCTTAAGGTCGGTCAAAAATGGGGTGTCTACAGTATCGTGAAGGCAGGTTTCAAGTGGCTTGAAGAAAATAATGGCAGTCATAAGTCCCCACCAATGGTCAAAAGCAGTGGAGCAGTCCAAAGCAAATTTGAAGAAGAAATGGCCAAAATCTTTGAAAAGTTTGGTGTTCTCTATTAGAATGGATTCAGCTTGCCTAGGATCTTTGAAGTAGATTCTGGACCCAATCTCTTCATGGATGGTTGGGTGGAAATAAGGATAAGGGATACCCTGGGAAAGACCTAATTGCCTGGACCATTGATTGGGACAATATGTCTCAAAACTGCAGTTGGACATCTTGGTGAAGGATATGGAACAGCCAACCAAGACATGTCTACAGGTGAGAATGTGTCTCCAAGTCTCATTTTGTGCTTGGACTTGCTCATTGTCTAAATCAAAAGGGTCTGTGAAGAGGAAGAAAAGTCTACTGGAGGAGAATTGAAAGTTTTGAAATGGCGTGTAAAAGTTGGAAGGCCTTTTCAAAGGAAGGTTGTAAAATATGGTAAGATGATTTCTGAAAGTGAGGATGGGTTTGCTGTTAAAAGTGAGAAATTGCTCAGCATAGGAATGGAAAACTGGTTTCAAGGTGTTAGGTGGTGGGGGTTGTGCCTCAGGGAAATAAGCATACAACCAAGCTTGGAAGAGTCAAAAGGGTCCACCACAGTTGGCAGAAATCTTCTTGTCGACAAAGGAAAATAGGGCCTTGTAAAGGGTGGCAAGAAGATAAAGGGCTAAAACCATAGCTTGGCCATCTTGCATACACAAGGCAAGGGAGAGGTATTCCTTGGTGATCTTGTACCCAGGGACACAAAAAAGAAGCTGACAAAGCCAAACTAAGTAAAAAGAAATTATTTCTTTGTCCTCAACAGGGGAACCAGGCTTACCTTTGTATTTTTGGGTGAAATCTGTATAGCTCATGTCAGTGTTTAAAGTAAAGGTCACTTTTGGAGGCTCAAGGAGAGCATGAATTTGATTGCCCAAGATTGGACGACCAGTCAAGTGAGCTATATCTAAGATGGTAGGGGAAATCATACCAAAATTCAGGAGTAGAGAGTTACAAGATTGCGACCAAAATCATGCAGTAGTAGTAATTAGCCCTTTGTCCATGTCATATTTTTTGGTCGACAGTCTAATTGCTTCACTAATGCACTGGTGCTTCCATACTTCAGAGTCATGACCTTCAATTCTCCTGGCCCAGCTTTACCAAACAGAGTCTGGTGACCTCCAGGATCTCAGTGGGTTTTTGCTGACATTCCAGTTAGTCCACTTAAGTCTAGGTTCGTTGAGAAGAAGGTTCTCACCATTACTAAGGGGATAGTATGGAGCTAGCTCATCTGGTAAGTAAGACATGAAAGTAAGGCCTAGAGTAGCCTTAGCGACAGAGCTTGTGCTGGGCAATAAGGTAATACCTAATTTTAGAGGAGCAATAAGTGCTTTGATAGGGTCTGGGAAGCATAGTAGGTCTTTATTGTTGTCCTTAGATGGAGATGGTTGAGATTTTTTAGGCACCATGGCTTAGGGTTTTGTGGTGCTGTGGTTTTGAATGGCAATGCTTGAGAAGAAGGAGTACAGTCTGAAGAGTTTGAATCAAAGAGAATTGAATTTGAAGTGGTTTGAAGTTGAAAAGGTGGGTCTTTTATAGCTTATGATGGGCTCAGTATATTTAAATGCTCTTATATTGGGCTGTAGTTTATGTTTGTTTTGGGCCCGGAGTAAGAAATTTGCTATTTGACTTATCTCTTGGGCTACGGGGAATAAATCTCTAGGTTAAGTACAAATTGGGCCCAACTGGCAAGTTTGTTCAAGTTAAAATCATTTGATATATAACTTGAACAAGGGGGCCATTGTTTGCGCCTATTTTTGCTAGTCTCTGTCGACAGATGGTCCAGTTAATGGAGGACACATGGCCAAGTCTGAAGGAATGTCCAATAGTTGAAAGTAGGTTCTCTGCATGTGGGTCAGCTAGAAGTGATGGCGACAGTTTTTAACACCAGTCATGGAGTTAGTGGGCACACTTTCAGGAGGCAGCATGAGCCAAAGTAGGAGCCTTGCTCTGTCGACAGAAGTTTCAAACAGTTGGTGGGCATGAAATAAACTGAAGAAAAAGGAGATCGACAGATAGAAGTGGAGGTTTAGTATACTTGGAAAGCCTAGCAATCGGGGAGCAGTTGGCGTAATTAGTCAGTAGCAGGCCAGAAATTTGCAGGGCCGAAGGACATCAACAACAACATAACAACTTAGTTTTTAGACTTCTCTTTCATCATTAGGAGTAGTTCAAATTGTAATTTAGAAGTAATAGTTGTCATTGTAATCTGCACTTGTTAAATGAGCATAGGTGATTTCAGTGTGAAATTACTTTTGTTTATTTAATGTACCTGAATACCATCCGTTGATACAATACTTTCAAATTGATTTCTTGTTTGCCTTGCTGTCTTTTATCCAAAGAAGTCCTCATTCTTTTGTGAGGCATAAGAACTGAAACCACAATTGCTTGATTATTCTGGTTTAAGTTGTCCAGTTTGAATTATTGTTTGGTTACTGTCGATCCAGCCCCAGCATAATTTTTACTAATGGCTTCAAAGAACAGCAAGTTGAAGATCTGCCATAGAAAACAGAAGAACATCATGGGTTTGAACGATATGATTTTCAGAAGAACCTATTCGGTTAATGATAAAGCTACTACTAAATTATGCAATAATTATAAACTTCTTAACTTGTGTTGTTGATGATGTTGTCCCATCTTCGACCAGCATTGTGGGTTTTCATACTCTTATACTCTTTTTGTGGCCCATTATTGCATGATCTCACACTTCTACACCACAACTACCACTGTAACTGTCCCCTGACTTTGAATCTTCAAACTCTACCAAATATTGACTTTTCCTTGTCGACCTTTGTTTCCACCATTGTGGCACATGTCCCTCATCATTATGAGACAAAAATCGACAGAATATTGTCCACTAAACACAAGCATAATCCTTGCCAACTGGGCCACTGAACCACAACACTTGGCCACTCACTGTAACTGCCCCTTGACTTTGAATCTTCAAACTCTGCCAAATATTGAATTTTCCCTGTAATTTAATCAATAAATTCAATGTGGGTAAACTTGTTAATATTTGAAGTACCCTTTTTTTAGATTGTAATGACTTAGACACAATTGTTGTCCTACATTTTACGTAACCACAATACACAACTTATTTATATTGAAAACAAAATATACATTTCGGGTTTATAATCATAAAAATGAAAACTGGTTTTTTTTTTTTTTTTTTTTTTTTTTTTTTTTTTTTTTTTTAAGTTCACTCATATTTTCAGCTAAATTATGATTGGTCATTTTTAAAAAATTTCTTTTTGCACCTATTTTTCCCACATTCTGCCAACAGGTGCTCCATTTAATTGAAGACACATGGCAAGTCCTCCTAAAGACAAGAGTTATCAACTAACATTTAATCTTGCATTCCACCTGACTTACATGGTGGAGCAGTTACTAGAAGTGATCATGGATTTAGTGGCTAACCTCCAAGAGGAAACACGAACAAATTGGGAGTCTGTATCTATCGTGGAAAGGCTAAAAGGACTTGGGAATAGGTGGCAACTTCAAGGATATGCCCTTCGACAAGTACAAGTAAAGGTTTTATGTGGTTTGAAGACATGGAAATGACCGTGCAGTTACAGAAGTTGCACAACAGCACTTGCAGATTCGGCAAATCATGGGGTCATGGGAAAGAAGAGCTATAAGGGGCAAAAGGTTTGCAGAGAGAGAGGACATAAACAACAACACAACAACTTACTTTCTATATTGTAACTTCTAAGTAGTTTTTTCCCTTGTCATTTGTACTTTGTCACTGGGTAAACTTTGGTGATTTCAACCTCAAATCAGCAAAGGTTTATCTTCTATGATTTGTTACCATCAGCTCATATCAAAAAGTTTATTTTACTTGTTTACTTTGTTACCATCAGTTTATCGAAAGAAGTCTTCATCCTTTTCAGGCATTCGAACCAATACTACAGTTGCTTGATTGTTCTTCTTTAAATTGTCAACTTTGAATTACTGCTTGGTTGCTGTCGATATAGGCCCACCATAATTTTACTAACAATAAACCCATCACTTTCATAGTTAACATCACAACTCCTGTTCGTAACTCGTAATTCATATAGCAATCGGTATATAGATAAAGTAAACGAGTTCGTTGGGTTACTTTTTCCAAGTAATACCCAAAATTAACTGACACTTGGATTATATACAAAATGCATGTACTGGGATGTAATTTTGCAAAACCACATGGACAAAATTCGTATTTTACTCAGAAGATGAAATATAATAGTAATTTACTGAAACAAGTCATAACAAATCAATACGAAGCCAAACACATCGTTAGTTGATAAACCACACTGCAAGAAACCCATCAGTTAGATACAACCAAATATGGAACAGAAACAAGTAACCCGCAATAGGAATCTTGGAATACAAACATAAGCCAATTTCCAACCTAAAACAATACACAGACGACAGACATCTATATATATATATCTCACCTTCAATTAGTTTTGAAAATGACAAGTCACTCAAATAACAAAATCACTCTAAACAATATGGGAAATTATTGTTCCTAGCCTTGTACATAAGTAACATTGTGCCATTTCCTGGCATTGTACGTAAGCAATTATTTACATGTTACATACAGGAATCCGTGCAAAATGAAAACTACATACATATCTACCATGTTCTTCACAATGATGTGTTTTCACTAGCTAGTACTATGTACCTAATAAATTAAGGGAATAAGTAAATCATACAAATTATACAATTACCTAATTCACCTCACCAATTGTGGTCGAATAATTTTTGCACACTTCTGCTTCAACACTATCGTATTGGCCCACAGGCTGTTTGGAATCAGAAGAAACATCGAAAAATAGTTGTCGTTGCTTAATGTGTGGTGTACTTGGATCTACCAACCCAGTTTTGCAGCGAATGGGCAATGACTCCGCATTGTACTCACGGTCAGTGATGTGGGTTGTATCTATATCTGAGTTACTAACCATTGTTCGGCTAAACCGAACCTTAGGACACATTCGCTTTGTGTGCCCAATGCATTTGCAATTCCCACATTTTCTTGGTCTTTGATAGTTGGACGAGGCCCGTCCCGGGTTCACTTTTGTCTTTGCAAGATCAGAATCTTCGACTCCAAATTGTCGTGGGATTGAATGTTTTCCTTTGTCTCCATCCACATCGTTGAGATTCCTCTCATATAACTCCTTCATCTGGCTCGTCATCGAAAGACATGCATCCCTAGCCTCTTTGAAACCTTCTGTAGATTGCGAGGCATAAAAACACATTTCATTGTAGGAAGAAATTAATATCCCATACCGGGCCGTCTGTGTTATAGTGCTATCAATTGAGGGTTGACGCCATTGCTAGCCATCGTTACTTGCAGCCCTTGTCCATCTATGCAGCACACAAGTTGGGGGAATTTGCATTAAATTTTTGGCTTTCATAACACATATCATGTGACAGCAAGGTTGCCCCAACGACTCAAACTTCATGCAAGAACATCTCATTATGGCATCCACTGGATTGTGTGTTACTATCCACGATCTATCTTTCATCTTGTACTTATGAATATAGTAGCATTTCTGACCATCCGGCAAAGGGAACACATCATTCACATTCAACTTCCCATCTTCTTAAGATTTCATCACGGAACATTCTGAATATGTTTCGGGTGAATAGCTCAGCTCCATGTCTGTCTATATCTCGCAATGGAGTAATCAATACTAGAAAAGTGTTATTTGTTTCAACATCATCTGCAGCCTCGTTATACCTTATCCTTGCAAGAGCCCGATCATAGTGCCTAACAAATTCATATAGCTTCAATTTGTGTTGGAGGAATGGATTGAAATAAGCATTCATACTCTCCAAGCGCTGAGTGCTCTTCATACTAGCAAAGAAATGTCCACGCATATATGCCTCAGCCCACATATGGCGCTTCGCATATGTCTCTAAGACCCA